>CM063519.1:45750977-46453477 GCA_032199755.1 Ambrosia artemisiifolia | reverse complement strand
GATACCTACAAAGATATTTGTTAGCGTTTGGGAAAACTTTGTCACACGCGTTCATAAGCGCCAGGTCTCTGTCAGTCATAATAACACGCGGCTCCATACAATCTTCCAACATAGACTTCAGATGCTCAAGGACCCATATGAAGTTTTCTTCACGTTCCGCATAAACAATTGCATTAGCGGCACAAAATGTCTGGTTTGTGGACGTCATACCGACAACTTGCACTAACGGTAAACGGTACATGTTGGTCTTGTAGGTCGCGTCGATCAACAATACATGCGGGAACGCCCGCCACATTTTGAAAGATAACGGATGCACAAAAAAAATGTCCTCAATTGTATTTTTTAAAGGATCCTCCCGAGTGTAATACGTGTATTTTTTCTGAAACAACAAGTTTTCGAGTTCCTGCATGGGTGATCCACCTTGCTTCTTTACAGCATTAATCTTTTGAATAGCATTGTGTATATCTTTCATAACACACATGCTCTCCGGGTAGTGTCCCTTTAAGGTTTTCCAGATTTTACGCGGCTCCATCTCCTGACCCAATAGCTTCTCCACCAAATTTAATTCTTCGGGAGAAAGTCTTCTTGCATACGCGTGGCCTTGCAGAAATTCAGCAGGACCATGGTTATGTTCGCCATTCCTCACCTGTACCCTCCAGGCGTGACGTTTCCCATCATATAATCCGACCACGTCAAATGGACAACTATTTCTTTGGCTACCCGTTCTCCTCTCGGTGGCTACACTTTTGTGCTCGCGACCTCGGTTGCACACTAGCCAAACCTTCACATCCAAATCACCAGCTTTTTTGGATCGTCGGGTCACGATGACGTAACCGTTATCTTTTCCCCTTTTCTTAACCCACGTAACCAAATCTTTTCGCGAAACGAAATCCTCTTCAGTGTCATACGAAACATGTGGCCACTGTGGTTGCTCTTCTGAAACATGCGAGTGGTGGGGTTGCTCTTCTGGAACTTCCGGGTTTTGTCTCTGGTCGTACGAAGAGTATTGCGGTACGTACGCATACTCACCACCGTACGCATACTCACCACCGTGCTCGTAGTGCTGGTAGGTTTCCCCAACGTATGAATGTTCAACATTTACGTATGAATGTTCAACATTTACGTATGAATGTTCAACATTGGGTTCATGGCACGGCTCGTTCAGGTCTGGCAACAATGGTTTTTGGTCACCAATAACTGATGCTTGAGAATCAGGAATACCGGATTCATCGAAGATATTAGCCCACCATGACATTTTGGAGATACAAAATATTAGAATTTGTTAAACCTTGTTAAATTTGAAAGAAGAAGAAAAAAATAGATGAAGAAAAAATTTGGTTAACAAAAAAATGAAGAAGAAACGAAGGAAAGAAGAAGAAAAGAAGGAAATAATCAACTTTGGTTAAATATGCATCGTATAGATCTATATGGGTCGTATAGGGTACCCTGACATTTACTTTATGTTACATCGTACCGGACATCGTACGAATATTTATCGTATAGAGCAATACGAGGGATATGAGACCAATGATTGGTCCTTTAATTCTGTGCCGAGTTGACATTAAATGCCCACGTGAACCCTATATGCATCGTATAGCTCTATACGAAGAGTATGGGGTACCTTTTTTGGTCAGATTGTTGTCTGAATGGGGGACAATAAAGTGCATATGCCTCGTATAGAGCTATACGAGGCATATGTAGGGCGTCCAAATAAGCTTTTTGGGGTGTCCAAATAGCAAGACCCGTCCAAATAAGCTTTCTTTATTATAGTAACAAGATTCGTCGGTACTTGTTTGGGTGTGTATTTTAACTCACCACTTTGTGTCCCAACTCGCAAGTCGCTCTCCACCTCAGCATTCACCGGTATACCCCTAACGGGCGTTACCTGGGTAGAAGCTGGCACTAGCCTAGTAGCGAGAGAGAGAGAGTGAAACGCATTTTTATTTGCCGATCACCTATAGTCATATCACCACCTTTTATATTTTTCTTTTTCTTATTTAATTTATTTTAGTGAAACCATTACACGATGTGAAAGTTGGTGAGAGTCTCTTCTTACCCGACAATTTTTTTTTCATTTTTAGTAGGATAATAATTATTTATTTGATACAAAATATATCGAAGATAAGTGATAACTGAGCTAGATCTGAGTATGCATTATTTATGTTTGTGTATACATGAAAATAGATGTAAACTAGTGTTTTGATGAAAGGGTATTATTGTGCTAATCTGGGGTAGCCTATTTGGTAGAGACTTATGTCTATTAAAGCGTACGCCCTACTTACGGTGTGCGTATATAATGTATATATGTGTGGCCATTGGGGGGCAAAAGTAAAGTTGCACTAGTTTTAACGTTATTTTACTAATTTCGTGAAAATAACGTTAAAAATGATGAACGGTTAATCATGCATCATGTGGTGGCGTTGATAGCCAAAAGACAAAGGGGTACATGCACTGATCTGGTTTGTCCCGATTGCTAAGTGTTTTGTGCCTTATGTCCAAGGCTTGATACCAAACCACATCGAGCCGGGGGTCTCACTGGAAACAGCCTCTCTAATCTTAGGGTAGAGGTAAGGTTGTCTACATCTTACCCTCCTCAGACCCTACCTTAGCTTTGCTATCGTTGGCATAAACTGAGTATGATGATGATGATTATGTCTATTAAAGCGAAAGTCCTAAGTTCAAATCTAAACAATGTTGTATTTTGTGTAAAATATAGCGGGAGTAACACTAGTCATAACTTAACAGAAAAATAAATAAATATATAAACAGTGTTGGGGTATAAATGTCAAACTTCAAAGATCCGGCTGGAACTAGCGAATGTGTCTAAACCTCAAAGATAATTTTGACATTTTACTTTGATAAGGCACTTGAAGTAACTAGTCATTACATCAACTCGATCCTAGGATTGCCTCTGTTCGACCTGCCTTGATTGAATAGCTAATGCTACCGTTGCAAGAAACCTCTGAAGAATAGGGAGTGAACGACCCTTCTATCTAGTATCTAGATCGGTGATTCCATTCGGTCAAGCCAGTTATCGAAAGTCTTGCAAGTAGCCTTACCCTCACCTCGGAATGAGAGAGACATCAAGGACAGGAACGTAGGAAAGCTTCTTAACGGGAGATTCGGCCACGTAATCAATCCCCCAAATGGTAACTCGGGATGTCATGATTGCAACAAACCTACACTAAGCAAGCTAGAAGCTAAAGTGAATCTTTTCCGGCATCTTTTTCTTTGCTTTGACTGCGACTTTGTTTGGCCTTCCTCTTTCCTTCAGCACTTGTTTCAAAGCTAGCAAAAAAGTTCGAGCCTCCTGGATCTCTCTTGAAAGACGCGATTCATTAAGTGAAAGACGATTTGATAGTTAAAGATGCCGCAAGCAAATATCATATAGCCTAATTGACTGCAACTTGAATAAGCTAGGACCCTTTTTAGATCATGCTGTAATATTCCAATGGTTGCCTCAAGGAATGACGCCATAGCTCTTGCAAAAGTGTCGTAGGTGGGTATTCAAATAAAGGGGGAGCACCTTGCTATCATGAAAACACCAGTTGCTACCATAGTAGAATCATAGCGGATACTGGAGTGGGACCCTCCATAGCATCAGGTGACCAAGTATGTGATCCTATCCGTGCAGATTTCCCAGCAGCACTAATAAGAAGTAAAATACAAATATGAGTTATAGCTTTCAATCTCATAATGTGAGAAATCCAAGAATTTATAAGGACACTAGCACAAGCAAAATGGTTGAAAGTCTAGTGTTTGAAAGGAAGACGAGATTCCCTTGTGCCAACTCTTTGTTCACATAGTTTTCAAAGCAGAGGAGGAAGGGTGGGCAGCGGTATCACGAGTCATGTGTCCTACACATCTATCCAGAAGCAAATTAGCTAAAGATACACGATTATAAAATTACGTATCTCATGGCCAATGCTTTCATGACAGATCAAATTAGCCGATGAGACCGATAAACGGGCACTAGACTGGTCTGCTTAGGGGTGAACCAATTTTATTTATTTGTTTTCAATTACGAGTTCATTTACTACTACATATTCCATTTTTTGATTAATATATACAAGTTTTTATATATTATTAAAATTCAAATCTCGACCAAATTATATACAAGTAAATTTTAAAAAAAAACACAATTGGACCTTTTATCCAATAAAATACCAACCGCATATTTGTATATTTAATGACGGCATCTGATGACTGTTGTGAAAACATTACTCATCTATATATACTAGCGGTTTTATCGGGCGCGCATTGCGCGCCTTGTGATTTGCTCACAACTACTAACCATCTCATATATTCCCACTCGCGCTATGCAAGAGAGTGTCATTTCAACATTGAATATTGGTTACAAAATAAACACATTAAATTGTCATACTACAGCTACTAATATGCCTAGTACTGGATGGATAATTATGACAGAATATGTATTGCATCACTTGAACTACTTCAATACAAATTTAGCTGCACAAAGAAGCGAAGACGCTGGCTTGCATTTAGGTGGCAGATTTTGGAAGCTTGATGCAAAAAAGATGAAGTTGCTGGTTGTATATAGGTGGACAATTACATCTTGCAAGTGTTCTAATTCAATTTAAAGAAGAAAACAACTATTCAAATGAATAATGATGAATATCAAAAAATACATTACTCGAAGCATGGTTGTTTTGAAGCTAGTAAATGCTGATATAGTTATTTGTAATTTTCCATAATTCTTCTAGCTTCTTCAAGGGTCTCCTCATCGGATGAGGTGGCGGTACCGCTGCTGCTTGCAGTGTTGGTGCTGCCTCCTGTAGGGCCTTCATCCTTGCTTAACGCGATAAACGCCGAGTATATTAGGCCCATTGTTGCCTGTTTCATAAAAATAAGGACATCAATTGCAATCTTAAACCAGTAGCAAAAGAAAGTTTGATGTTTACAGGGACAATATGACATTCCGAGAGAAAACTCAGGTAATTGTGCAAAAACTCATATTACTCTCATCAGTTCGAGCCATGGAGATGTCCACAGGTTGAGTAGAGGTTAAATCCAGCTGGTTGGATTACAGGTCAAACTTAGTTAATGTGTCAAAGTGGGCTTGGTTGGAAATTAGTTAATGTGCCAAACAATTATGAAGTTGCATGCATTAGAAGTACACTTTGAAAACTATTCAACGTTTTTTTAGCTATTTTTGAGTAGACTCATTTTGGGTTAAAAACATGACCCAAATCGAACTCCAGGTTTGAGCTTTACACACATGACCACAACTCGACGATTCCATATTAAAAAGCATCTTTCGAATCAGAGAAACTCACAAGGACAAGGATATATCATATACCTGGTTATTATTTGTTATACTGTACTCACTCGCATAAAAGAAAATAAAGGCACTTTCGTTATGAGAGGCACCCATAAAAATGTTTAAAGGTTTGACCTTAAAATCCTAGCATTCATTATTCATGTAAGAAACATTATATTAATCATGATTGTAAGAGGATATTGCAGTAGGATAAAGTATAAACTATGAAGGACTTACTTTATTTCTCGCTGGAGTAATTTGGCGAACACCTGATACACAACTCGTCATCGTTGCTCCTTTTAGCTATTGATTCAGCAATCTTGTTCTTTCAGCGACCACCATATGCAATCAAAACCGAACGTTTGTGCACAGGTAATTAACAGTGGCATGATTTTGGCAAGGTTATCCTAAACTGGTCAAATTTAATTAGTATAGCTAAAACAGGAAACAGTTCAAACATATACAAACGAATCATTCTATCCGAGTATATAAGTGGAAGAAAAAGTGTTTGTAAGCCAAACCAACCTGACATAGAAAATAAATAACTTGTTTCAGCCAGCTACATGATTTGCCAATTTCACACCTCTAACAGGTCATGTCAAGAAGTAGTTATGATCTAAAACAAATTCTCATTTTGCATGTATAAATAAAGTGGTCATTTTTTCAAATACCAAAAGTCAAATGAACATATCAATTATGAGAGTTGATCACTATTCTATTATGTACAAGTACTCAAGTAGTGAAAAGGTGATCCACATATGATATATACAGATCTGTAACCTGCAACTCCTTAATTATATATGTATACCATAATACAGTTATATAAGAATACAGAAAGGGGTTATCGAGAGGCACCTACATCGCTGGAATTTCTTCTGA
This sequence comes from Ambrosia artemisiifolia, assembly GCA_032199755.1. Classification (NCBI taxonomy): domain Eukaryota; kingdom Viridiplantae; phylum Streptophyta; class Magnoliopsida; order Asterales; family Asteraceae; genus Ambrosia; species Ambrosia artemisiifolia. The sequence goes on along the minus strand of CM063519.1, from coordinate 46,447,317 downwards.
AACTGCCGCCTACTGTCCCCTTCGAAACCCTAGCCAAGATTAAAAAAAAAAGTTACAAAATATAAATTATTTAACTCAATAGGGATAGATATGATGAACAGGATGTATACACTTTTTAAAAGATAACTTTAAAAGGATAAGTATGTGTTTGAGCTAAATTATATGAATGATGATAAGAAGCAAATATAAATATACTCTTAGATTCTAGCAAAAACCGCTTTTAACAAAATTAAAATGCACACTTAGACACTAACTAATAAGTTTATGTGTCTTTTTACGTGATATCATCTTCATATTTACAATGAAAACAATAAGAGAAGACTGAGATCTTTGATATGCATATTGACAGAGACAAATACAATTTAGCCGAACAGTTTGAGAGCTTCAAGGAACTTCATTTTCTGACCCAAATACGTTTTTGATACAACACTCACTGCCCATCTAATATCACAAAGTCGATAACCTAAACAAATTTGTTCCATACATTCCTCTGTCTCTGCAACTTTGTCTATCTCCTATCCCTCTCTATCAGCCCTATAGAACCTCGCCTTTCAGCGGTGTTCTACGCCCTATCAACCTACGACCAAACTGCAGAACTGTTAATCGATATACAATAAATTCGAGCGCGAACATGTCTGCTTGCTAACAGCAGCTATTATCAGCCCTATACAACCTCGCCTTTCAACATTGTTCTACGCCCTGTCAACCTACACGAACATGTCTGCTTGCTAACAGCAGCTATTATCATCCCTATAGAACCTTGCCTTTCAACGCTGATACTAAATTGTTAATCGCTATACCCAGAACCGGGTATTTAGAAAACCCGGTTTGTGCACCTATAGTTGTATCCTTGTATGTTACGTCATGTGTAGCATCACTTAGACGTAATAAAACTAATTATATCAACATCATAATAAAAACTTTTAACTTGATTTTAAAAAAAAAATTATTTTCCGAAAAGTAAACGTTCTGTAGCTAACACTCCAAACGACGTCGTGTCACATCTCGTCACATTACCGCCGTTTCACTCTCCGTTTCTTTTCCGTCAACCAAATCACACACATTAACGTCACTATCTTTGTGTCTTTCATGTTCTCTGTTCCATAATTCAACTTTCATATTTTTATATTTTTATATTCCTTCTTCAAAAACAACTAATATTATTCAACAGTCAATCGATCGATCAATTTGTGCTTAAGTTATACAGAGAAAAAGGAGCTTACCGGAGCCTTCGTCGGAGTACCGACTATATAAGGTTACCTGGCGTCGTCGGAAAAGAGGAATTAAGACCGTACCCAGATCCCTCATCACCATCGTCGTCGGAAAACAAAATGGTGACCACCGCTTTTATGTCCTAAACGACATCACCATCGGCTCCCTCACCTTCGACTCAGCATGTTTTGGCTATGAACGGGCCGGAACCTGGGATCATCGCCGTGCGCCGCCGTGACTGGTGGTAGACACTCACCGGGCACCTCTTTCTTTCTCTCTCTCTCTCTCTCTCTCATGTGAATCTCTGTGTGAAAATGTGGGATGGGAATTCTCAGATCTAGATCCCCATCTCTCTTTGTGTGTGATACGCGTGTTTGTTGGAAACGGAGAAAAGGGACGCGTGTATATATGATAAGGACGGGATATCTGAGCCAATCGGATAAAGGCACGATCAAAACCACTTTTGTGTGTGCAGAAGACGAATCTGCCATTAAAATACGATTTAATTACGTAAACGCCATCAACTGTTCAAACCAGTTGATCTATTATAGTTATATAATATATAAAAGAAAGCATATATGTCCATTGAGAGTGTCACATGGCTTAATAATTAAGTGTTTTTGGTGTTTTTGAGTATTTTTTCTAAATTTATCTCTCTATCTCTTAATTCTCAATTACTAAAATTAAATTGAGTTATTTTAGGAAAAAAGAATTTAAAAACAAATTTAAATTTTTCTCTCTTATCTTCCTCCCATAATTTTTAAACATAAATATCTTTTATATTCGAGATTTTTTAAATAAAAAAATTACACCAAATTAATGAGCGTTTTATTATCTTTTCAACGAGTACCATAGTGCTATATAAAAACGAAAAAAAACCGACTATTTTTTGTGGGGTTATATTCATACAGAAAAAAACACAAAGTGTTCAGGTTATTTATTAATCAAATTGTAACATATTTTAATTTACGTGAAGATGATTATATGTTGAAGGTTATCCTTTTAATACTTTATTATGTTTAATATGGTTTATGCTTTTTATTTTTTTAACTTTTTAAATAAATGTTTTTTAACTAAGATTGATTATGTTTAAGTTATTTACTCTTTTCGTGATTTGAGTTTTTTTTTTTTTATCATTTTTTATTAAATCATATTAAATTTTTCAACCCCGGGACCTTCCCGGGGTAATCGGCTAGTGATCATATAAGTGATTTATTTTTTGAAATCACTATAGAACCCTTTTGCATGATTTAATTTCAAAATTCTTTTGAAACCCTCTAATTTCTCATTTACGGTAAATGAAGAAAAAGGATGAAAGGTGAAAAAAAGTTATGTAATTTGGGGTTGTTCCAAATTGGAGGTTGACCCACTTTGTCATGGTCCAGTCCGTTAATTATGCATGTTGTTGGTAAAACTTTGGATTCCAATATAATTCTTTTGTGTAATAATTAACCAATAGAACTTTGATTGAATTCTCATGTCATTATCAAGACAAGACAACGTCTTTATAACCGACTAAATATACAACTTGCATAATCATTATTCACCAACTTTTATAAGTTTGTGCACAAGAAAGATGATCCTAACATCATGATCAACATGTTTTTCACCATGAAAGTGACCACCCTACAACCATCACCCACCAGTTTACATAATTGTACAACCTTCACCATCCTCTTCACCTCCATAATCATTATTTGCATAGTGGCTCCTATTATCATTGTACCCGTTATACTCGTTTTGGTATCCGTATCCAAACCCGCCATAACTTGGTGGCGGTGGTGGTGCTACCGGGGTCCCATATCCATATTGAAAGGGTGCACCGTCGTAATAATGATCATAATGCTGATGATCATAGTGTTGCCCGTATTCCACCATCGGGTAAGCGGATATTGGGTACATTTGTGGATAGCCGTGTACCGGCTCGTACACCATCTTTGCGACGTCAGGGTTTGGACCTGCACCAACTATTGGTACTTCCTTTGGTGGGCTGGGTTTATCTGCTTCTTTAGGTTTAGCCTTCTCGGGTTCTGGTGGTTTCCCTGTGTCCTTAGGCTTATCAGCAGGTTTGGGCTTTTCGGGCTCCTTGGGCTTGTCAGCAGGTTGGGCCTCCTTAGGTTTGCCGGCTGCTGGCTTAGCCTTTTCAGGTTCCTTAGGCTTTTCAGCAGCCGGCTTAGCCTTTTCGGGCTCTTTAGGCTTGTCGGCTGCTGGCTTAGGTTTCTCTGGCTCTTTAGGCTTTTCAGCAGCTGGCTTAGGCTTTTCTGGCTCTTTAGGCTTGTCAGCTGCCGGCTTAGGCTTCTCGGGTTCTTTTGGCTTCTCTGCGGCCGGCTTAGCCTTCTCAGGCTCTTTGGGTTTGTCAGCTGCCGGCTTAGCGTCTTTAGGCTTGTCAGCAACAACCTTAGGTTTGTCAGCTGGTTCTTTCGGCTTCTCAACAATCTCTATGCTCTGAATGGCACCTCCACCCTTGTAACAAAGCTTGTCACGAATGTTCTCAGGGCTACAACATACCACCTTGATCCTCACCTCATTTTTGTCCACATCAAATACTTGGTCCCTTATTTCTATTTTGTCACAAAAAAAAAGAACAAAAACATTATTCCTATATGAATCAAGAATCCAAATCCTCATTATATATTACACATATTCAAATAAATAAAAGCCGAGTAGTCCCTCCATAACAACTATAAAAAAATCAGGATATATATAATTACTAGCGGATCTTGAACTTACTTTTCAGTAAAATCTAGGGGTGGAATCAATGCATATAAAAATCGAACTCAGTGCGTATTAAAATTTTCAGTAAAATTTACACTAAAAAAAAAACTGGGGGACGGGCCCCGCCTCAACAAAGATCCACCCCCGTAGTTGATACACTTATACATAGTGTTTTAAACATGATACATTGTTATTAGATCTAAATTCACAGTTCTCAAACATATTATTAGTTAAGAAGTGTGTCTCGTGCATGCAAATAACAAACATATGAATATTTTCAATAACAAGTATACAACGGAAAATTAAGATTTTAAATTATCAACAACAAAGAAGAATTGTTAATTTAATATATGGTAAATAAAAGAAGAGCTTAAATGGTAACAAAGAAACTCACGAGGCATTTTTCTGACGACCTTCTTAACCTTCTTGTAGCAACCGGAGCATTTGAGATCAACATTCAATATCATATCGGTCACCTTTGGTCCAATTGAAATCAATTAAATTAATTCATTTAAAAATGCTTAATATGAATATTATTGTGGTGAAAAAACAAGAAAAATAGAATGAAATTTGGATGAAAATTAAGTTAATGATGAATTCATACCTTCTCAGGCGCCATGGCTGCTGACCGACAGTGTTATCTGGTGAGAGAGAGAGAAGAAGGGTAAATGTGGTACGAAACTATGAATGAGTGTTGTATTAAAAAGAGGTGGAGTGATGAATGATGATGTCAATATTATTGATAAGATTTTCTATAAATAAAATATTATATTTTAATACTTTTGATGCACTAGAAAGTTGCACTAGAAAGTATTTCATAATTAAATCAAGATTCAGAGTATAGTACAAAACACTTAAAATAAAGTAGAAGCTTTTAAAATACAATCATCTACAATTTACCTTAGACTATGGGGAGTGGAGGGGGGGAAAGAGGGGGGGGAATTGCCATGTGGCACTTGTGGGGTCCATTTGGGGGGGGAAAAAATTGTGGGGAGTGGAAGGGGGGGGAAGAGTGGGGGGGAATTGCCATGTGGCATTTCTTTTTTCTTTTTTTTTTTTGTTTTTTAAGTAACAAATATAAGTTTTATAATTAAAAACTAAATTAAAATTCATAATAATTAAAATACAAACCTAGAAAATTAAAAAAACATAAAAAATAAAAAAAAAAAACCGAAAAAAATACATAAAAATAAAAACCTAGAAAATAAAAAATCACCTAATATTATATTTTTCCATAATCTCGCGTTTCATTTGTAGCGTGGCCTCTAACTCTGGACCGTCCATATTATCAGTGTTCAACGCGAGAAATTTCAAATCTTCGCGCTTCTCGCGTTGTTCTTTCATAGTCAACCTTTTTTCAAAGGCTTGGCGAATGGTTTTTTTCTCCTCGAGCTTTTGTAGTTGAATGGTGTTGAATTGGACGAGTGTGTCATGTATGTCGGGTTCGGGACGTAGGTGAATGGGTTGTTCGGGTCAAAGCCTCTGTTGTATGGGTTCATGGTTTTATAAAATATATGTTGAAATGTATAAAATATGGAGAAGAGTGGTATAAAAATTGAGAAGTTTGGAGGTTGGGGTGAAGTGTAGTGGTTGTTTTTAAATAAAATGTGGGGTTTAAATATTAAATTTTTTTTTTTTACCGTTAAAAACCAACGGATATATTTCAAATTTTTTTTTTTTTTTTTTTTTTTTAAAAAAGTCAAACGGATATATTTGCCCCCAACCAATCAAAACCTGCCAACTCACCCAACCCTTCCCCCCACCGCCCGTCTTCCCCCCACCGCCCAACCCTCCCCGCCCCCCCTTCCCCGCCCCCTGGGACGGTGTTACCGCCCGGGATTGCCTCGCCGCCCCCCCTTCCCCGCCCCACTCCCTCAAGTCTTAGATGAAGTGGTTATGGAAAACAGGAAAAGTGAAAACTAGGAAGGATTGTATATTCGTATTGATTGATGTATTGTAATGTGTTTAAATAGTGGCATTCAATTGTGCATTACAACAGGGATTCGGTCAATATCAATTTGACATGTGTTTGACATCGTTCGAAATTTATAAAAACGAATATCAGTAGCGGTTCGGATTGTAACAATACTAGCACTGAATTTGTTCGGTTGGAATCGAAATGGTACCAATGTTGTTGAGACGGTATTGACTTGGCTCGTCATAGTCCGGTTTGGTATTGAGATATGTTATAGTTTACGATGTTAAAAAAAGTCTTAATTGCGAATACAACTCTGTTGGAATTTAGCAAACATTTTTAACATTTTAAGCATCGGAAACAAGGCTATTTAACTATTTATTAAAATCCCACCAATGATCCGATTGAAAGAAACTTGAAACTAGAAGATGAAAACACAACCGTAGGTTGTAATGTTGTATTAGAACCATTGTTGCAAAGTGGTATACCTTTGATAAAGTTTTAGATGATCCACCCTAAGTAGGGCTGCAAACAAACTGAACGAACACGAATAAGGACTTGTTCGTGTTTGTTTGTTAAGGAAATTATGTGTTCACGAACAATTCATGAACACTTATCGAAATAGATTTTTTATTTGTGTTCGTTTGTTAAGAAAACACTCGTGTTCGTGTTCGTGTTCATTTGTTAATTTTGTTCATGAACACATACGAACACAAACGGACATTAATGAACACAAACGAACACAAAGAAGTGTTCATGAACGGAAACAAACATAAATGTACTTTTCGAATAAAATCGAATTCACATATATTATGAAATTAACTAGATCCACCCGAAATATAACCAAATTTACAAAGATACCTAGTACTTAGAGGGTGTTTGGGATTGCGTTTTGAATTTGATTTTTATATTATTGCGTTTTGAAAACGCAGATAATCAGTTTTTAGTGTTTGGGATTGCGTTTTGAAAACACAGATAATCAGTTTTTTAGGCTACCAAAACGCAATAATCTATAAGCAACTCCACCCCTGCTTTTTCAAAACGCATAATCTGTTTTGAATAATCAATCCCAAACACCCCCTTAACATGACATTGATGTAGTGTTTTAAAAAAACTAAGCTCGCATTTTAAACGTGAAGTCTTTTATTAATTATTTATTTAATAATTATATTAAAAGTATGGATTATTGATCTCATATAGCCATATACTTACCTCACATAAATTATTTATTTAGTTGGGCAAAATAAATAAAAATTAAAGAATATAAAAAAGTTATAAACATTAAAAACCCTATTAAACTATCGAACACGGACGAACATTAACGACCACGTTAACGAACGTTCATGAACATAAACATACGACCACTGCCTCTGTTCATGTTCATTCATTTATTAAACGAACACAAACAAACTTCTCGTCAAACGGTTCATGAACTGTTCGCTAAAAGTTCAGTTCATTTACAGGCTTAACCTAAGTAATTTGACTCAACAAGATGCTAGTCTTCAAACAAACGTGTCAATATTAAACTAGTAGAACATGCTTCTTCAAGTGCTAGAATGCTGACGGTTTTCCTTTTCCCCAGTGTAAAATAGGTCAAGGATTGCTAACATGGATGCCATGTGTTAATGAAATCCCAAAGGTCCAATGAAATTGCAAGATCTAGCCATATCATAACTTGATAGTTTGACCATCTAGATTTAAGTTCCTTTGACAATCTGGATTTAAGTTTTCTATGTGTTTTTGCAAGTCCAAGACTTGTGCGCATATAGTATGGGTTACGGAAAGAGAGTTGCTTCAATTCCATGTTCTAGTCCAACTAAAACAATTTGATACCACATAGATTTTAATAACCTAGTTAGATGTTAATTAAACTTTAATATATAGCATAATAGTGATTTAGTTAATCTAGATTAGTTACAAAATAACTAACTAGATTAATGCATAATTGATTAAATTACAAATTTAGTTGTGAATAAAAAAAAAGAAAATAATAAAAAGTTAACTAATTAAAAGATAGCGTAATATGTTAAAAGTTAACAAAAGGTCAAAAAGTGATAATAATTAGAAGTTTACAGTCCACGGTTAAATAAAACGTGTGGCGGGCCAATCCAGAATTAATTTATATAGTTTTAATATTTATTTATTTTTATTTAATAATAAGGGTAAAATGGTGATATTACATTAAGTGAACATATCTTTTAACCTTTTATAAAAAAGAGACAAATATGTTACTCGCATTTTTAACCTTTTATACAAAGAGACAATATGTTGCTCGTGATTTGGGTTAGATTGCATTTTTTTTGGATTATGGTTCTTTTTTACCAATCTTTGTTCAAACTTTTAGAACTTATGTTCATGATTTATAAGACTTAGGGGCTGTTTGGTAGCCTCTTAATCAGCCTCTTAACCATTCAGGTCTGAATCATTCAGCATTCAGACTGTTTGTTTCAGCATCTGAATGGAATGATTAAGTGTTGAATCATTAAGCTAATAAGGGATGCTGAATGATTCAGCTCTTAACCATTCAGAGCATCTTAACCATTCAGACCATGTTAATGATTCAACACTTAATCAACCAAACAACCCCTTAGTGTATTGTTTTTTAACATTATTAGTGACTAGACTTTCATAGCTAACTAAGTTTTGATGAATAATTGTTTAATGTTCGTATTTTTTGTATTTGATGGATATTATGTATGAATGAATGTTTATGTAGAGAATCTCTTTTTAATTGATATGATGTGTTTGAGTATTAGATCTAATTTTATTACTTGTTTATGTTTTGCATGCTCCTTGTTGGATGTCTTTCAATTATAGTTGCATATTTAGTTCGCTTTACCGTGTGTTTGTGATTATATGGTTAGTCGGTTAGTCTTTGATATTAGGTATTTCGGTGTAAAGGCTCTGAGAGGATGTTTCCCTAGTTTTCATAGTATACTTGCTAGTCCGTGTCTTATCAGTTGTTCTTAGGTTACCCCTTGCATCTTAGGATGTATTGATATGGTGAGATTGAAAGGTAATATGTCTTTTAGGTACATTAGTATTGTTTGAGAGACTAAGAGGTATTTCAACCAACCAATAGGTTTTACACGCCCTTAGGATTTCCTTTTAGGCCACACCCAAATATTTATAAGGGATCCACTGGGTTGTCTAAGGGTGTAGTATTCTAAGATCCTGATTCCATCATAGTTTCCATAGCTGAGAGAAATCGAAGGGTCACAATTAGGATTCCTGACCTAGGTAGTGCATTCCATTCCTAAACTCATACTAGTTACCATCTTGATAAGTGCTAGTTTTAGCTTAATTTAATTTAATTCTGATTCCAATTCATTTAAATAAATCAAAATCTTCTCTTCAAAACCAATTAAACCAAATCAATCAAACCTTTTTATAGTTATTTTTCGAAGTCCAGTTTAGCTATTGTTAGTGTGTTGTGGGTTTGATATGTGGACTTCCATTACATTTTACTGCATTTGATATGTACACTTTCCTGTCATCGTGATCTAGTTTACGGGTTTTCCAGAGTTTAAGAAGGTGTATGGGATTGCTTATATAATTTGTGCTTTTTAAAAGTGCTTATTGGTTTATAACTTTTTTAAAATTTTTTATTTAGCTTTTGTGGTGGGAAAAAACAAATAAGTCAATAAGTTATTTTTTAAAATGTGTCACGCTTGGCTTATTTGTGTAAAATAACCAAAAAAATGCATATGGGTTGTGATAAATGCAAAGGGTGAATGGGTATATCTATAATTTGTATTCAAAAATCCAAAACAAAAGGTCAAGATTTGTGGTTTCTCCAAAACAAACTTTTAACATATATCAAAAAGTCAAAATAGAATGTGTCTCTACCAAAGATAAGTAGTTTATTAACTTATTAGCTTTTTGAAGAAGCCAATAAATCAACAAGTCTTTCAACTCAATCTCAAACATGTTTTAACTAGAGCGTCTAAGTTAGTTTTACTTTGTTTTTAGTAGACCATATCAAGCACATGACTACCCAAATTTAATAGTCGTCTTAAACATGTCGCATCTAATACGACCTATTTATATTTAAAATTACAAGATATATTTTACCAAGGGGTGTGAACTATGGTGGAGTTGTGCCTTGTAATTATCATACGTCAAAATAGGTTGAGTGTCGCATCTAAATTATCATATAATGATGACAAAGTAACACTCTCAATCTTACTAAAGTCTCAAAACGTTTCCTAATTAAATTTTTAAAGTTAAACAACCATAATTAAGTCTATTTATTCGTAATTATGTTTCAATTTTTTCTGGTCATTTCTAGAACCACACAGAGAATAATTTGTGGCTGGTTAACCACCCAATCAACGCCTAAAAGAAGTAACAAGATGCTAATATATACATATTCAATGATGAAAAAAAAGCAAAAAAAATTTGTCCAACACACTTGAAAAAATTAATGATAAACTTAAACTCACCATTATTATAAATTATAAAATACATAAGATTTATCCGTGAAGATAGCTGAAGGTTTTAGAAAAACATGTTCGGTTATTTTAAAGAAAAAAAATACTATAATCTTCTCGTGGTACGACTTATTTTTCTGGTTGATATTCGCTTGATTATAAATAGTATTTTTTAATTTAATCAATTTATAATTTATTAATTTGTGTTTCTTATAACTCTTATAACTGATGTTTTAACTTGATTATGAATGTTATTTTTCAATTTTTTTTCAATTTAATCAATTTATAATTTGTGTTTCTGTATAATTGATGATTTAAATTTGAGACTTGGCAGTAAATGTTCATATTTTTTAAAGGGTGAATGGCTAAAATTATCATTTTGGTTTGATGAAAGTTGCTACTACTTGTGATTTTTTGTCATAACCGTACCATGGTTTCTATTACTTATCATGTTCGTCCCTTGCACTAACGACGTCCAGTTAAGTCAGGGGTAAAATCGTCAATTCATGTTTTAAAGTTTTTTTTTTTTTTTGAACGGCCAACAAATTGGAATCACTCACGGAACACTGGAGTATCATCGTGCCACCAGTGTTGCCACGCGATCATATTCCACCACCAAGTCACCAATTCAGGAGGAAACTCATAATTATGAGAAAACCCCCTTTGTGAGATTCGAACCCAGGACCCTATGGCCCTTAAGTCTTATCTCACCACCAAGATACCACTAAGCTATAATGCCTTGGGTATGTTTTAAAGTTTTAATTGCCAAAATCGTCCTTCCTCTAAAATAAAAAATAAAAGAAATATAAAATATTATTAAAAAATTCAAGTGGGTCCCACCCACTACCCCACCCAATTCATCTTCTCTCCTCTAACCCACCCACCACCCATCTCCACCTTTCATCACCACCGCCACCCATCTCCAACTGAATACATAGACCACCACCACCGCCACCAATTTATGAACCTCAATTCACCTTCTTTTTCCCCACAACCACCAGAAAACTCACCCGACCACCACCACCAATCTCCACCGCCTGAACACGTTGAACCCCAACACCTACCTTTGTCACCTCCACCGGAACAAATGTTAGACCATTGTAACTAATATACACAGAATAGTATCTAAATTATTAAACAAAAATCAACGTATCTATACCTATTGAAATTTTAGAAGAGACGAGTAGCAAAAACAGAGCAAGAACAAGACCTGTAAAAGTTGTTGCCCACCATCTTCACTTGTGCTAAATAGTTTCAGATCTTTATTCCAGTTTTCATGCAAGAATGATCCATCAGCATCATTTCAGATAGACCGTCCTCCCAGTCCTAGAGCATCAAAATTCAAACCTCATATGCATTAAACTACATCAACTAACTAAATATATTGAATCGATAATTCCTGGTTTATGCAGTTTTATTTATCTTTGGAACAGGTTTATGCAGTTTTACTTCTGATTTGAACAGGTATATGATCGATTTAAACTCTTATATCATCCTAGATAGATTGTAAAGGATTTATTTAAATCGTGCAGTTATGTCATCCTATCTTTTGTGTTTGAACTCTGATTTGTTTTATTTCGATCTATGCAATTATGTCATCGTTTTTTTTATTTCTGATTTCTGATTTATGCAGTTTTATTTTTGATTTATGCAGGTATATCATCGATTTAAGCAGTTGTATCATCCTAAATATATTGAACCGGAATTAGTCATTGTATAAGGAAGTGTTGTCAAATTTTGTAAGTACCAACCGATATTATATCAAATGCAAACATACATTCTGTAATATATAACAATAGATAGAGAAATAATATTATATGTTTTGTTGTTTTACATATACTTTAGTATTCAATGGTTTTTGTGGTAATTTTGATTTTGTCATCAAAATAGATTGTTATTTATTTACTTTAATTTATATGTTGACCGAAATTATTGACGTTTATTATTATCTATTAACAATTTACCGAATTTATATTAACATCCTAATGATTGTTATTTAATGTTATTTTGACTAAATATTTAAATTAATTTATATGTTGACCGAAGTTAATAACATTTATTATTATCTTTTAACAATTTACCGAATTTATATTAAAATCCTAATGATTGTTATTAACTTGAACGTCAATTTACCAAATTTGTGATAAATGTGTTTTTGAATGCAACTTACAATATTTTTATTTAAATCCAGAAAAAATTGTTTATATTTCCAGAATTTGTGAGTTTTTCTCCTAAATCCTAAATCAACACCAATCGTTAAATTACAATATTTACAATATTAGTATGTTAATATAAATTATAACACGTTAATTTACAGTGTAAATTATTTATAAGTGATACTTTTAATAAAACTATTCTCCTAAATCCGAAATTACTGACATTTATTATTATCTTTTAACAATTTACCAAATTTAGATTAAAATCATAATGATTCTTATATAATGTTATTTTCACTTAATAAATAATGTCATTGTGTCAAAAATGTTTAAATTCCTACAAAATTTAAACTTGAAAGTGAAAAATGTCGATTTTTCCTACTAACATTAAACTTGAACGTCAATTTACCAAATTTGAACTTGAAAGTAAAAAATGTTGATTTATATATCTGTTATTGGGTAACATTAAACTTTTTTATAGTAATTTACAATCAACCAAAATTCATACGAATTGTATTACGTAACTTTCAATAAATAAAATTTGCATATTCTGATTGAATAAATAAAATTTGCACACTACAATCTTTATAGATTTTTTTTTTCATTTGACATGGACATGTACCGCGTGTATACGCGGGGCTCTAACCTAGTATTTTGTGTTCATATAACAATCTAAGATTTTTCAATGTCAAGCGACTTTGGACCTATTTGACTCGTTTACCGGAAAAGTGAGGAGGGAAATGAGTTTGAATTTTATGTTTTTTTATAACTTTCCATTAACTGTTATTTTGGCCTCTGTGGACATAAAATGACCAAATTGCCCTTGGAGTTAACTGACTTTTCTAACTGAGTTAAAAAAAGTGTATAAAATGGCACCAAAATAAAACCTTAGGGTTACCAGTGATAAAAATAAGGTTTGGCATCTAAACAAGCATTTTTAGACAAACCTCAAGAGCCATTTTGACAATTTGCTCGGTCTTTTAAGAAAAGATTTAAAATTTACTGTAATACATTTAGCAAGTTGGTGAATAGTTGTTTCTTTTTAGAGCATTCACATCCCCTCCACCAAATCTCATCCATCAAATTACACTAAAAATAACTTCTCCACCCCTAAATCTTCTCTCTCCTAATTAAAATAATAATACTTTTTCATACTTTTATCATTATATTTTCTCTCTCCTCACTCACAACTACTTACAAAAATATTAAAATATATATAGGGGTGAATAGTAGCTTTTCATATATAGGGTGGAACAGTGCTTCCATCAAATATTTTCTCTTTCCTCCACTCACAACCACTTACACTCACCCCATATAATTTGATGAACACACTCACATACATTTAGTGAATGGGATGTGAGTGCTCTTACTATACCAGTGTCATTACCTGAGTAGTCCAAATTTATTTATTTTATTTTTTTAGAATTCAGGTCTGTGGTGATGTAGAAAGGACCTTTCAGTTTTGAATTCAAAATTTCCTAAAGCATATACATATTGAGTTATAGGTAAATGACAACTTTCATTTGTTTTTTCTCTTCCCGTGAATCATTGGATTAAAATTATTAAACCATCAATTTTATTACCATACATACTACAAAATCACACCATGACAAACATGCTAAAAAATAACAATACACATTCAATATAAAATATCCATTAGGGCACATGAGGTGGTCATTTGATTGTCACACCCATCACACTATCATACCCAATCAGATTCTGCCACCTCATTTATCACATTTTATCACATTCCATTACTAAACACAAGTGGTGGTGTTCACTTTTCATCACATTTCATCACCAAACTTTTTTTTAAATAATCTAAACATTACATTAAATAAAAAAAGAGAGAACTACACGGATAGTCCATGTGGTTTATACGTTGTAATATGTTAAGGTACTAACTTTTTTTTTAACTCCTTAAGGTCCTATGGTTTACATTTGGTAACATGTTGAGGTATTAACATTAACTGCCGTTAAAAACTAACAGATTCCGTTAAAAAGTTAAGGTTGAGGGACTAAATTTACCAAATTGTGAAAGTTTTAAAATTTTTTTCTTCCCCACCCACCACCACCCGCCCCATCCAACGCCACCGCCGCCACCACCCACTACCTTCACCCACCATGAGGAGAGAGCTTCCAGATAATAACGAAATAGCGGAATCTTTATTTCATGCCCAAGTGGCATTAAAGAAATCGCGAGGGGAAGAAGTGTACAATTTGAAATTTGGTGGTGAAGTTGAACTGATTAATAATCTTCAACAGTTCAAAGCTGCAGTTGCTTCAACCGGTTTGTTCTTAATTCATCACATAATATAATTATATGCTCTGTTTCTTGAAAAAAAAAACGCTTTGACTTTTTTGTTGACTCTTTATGTTTAAAATTCAGGGGCCTCTGTTGTTCTTTTCAAAGCGAAATCTGATCTTCAATGCAAGCAGATATCTCCATTTCTCGACACCTTATGCACTCGATATCCATCTATAAACTTTCTCAAGGTATATATTTTTTTGTTGTTGAAGAAGATTTAAATAGTGATTATTGCAGGTGGTTTCGGGTGTTGGAGTGGCTACGGGATGGTGATGGACATGCGACTGGTGGGTGAAGGTAGTGGGTGGTGGCGGCGGTGACGGTGGTGTTGGGTGGTATTGGATGTCGACGGTGGTGGGTGACGGCGGGTGGCAGCGGCGATGGGTGGGTGGGTGAAGGTGGTGAGTGGCGGTAGCGATGATGCTGGGTGGCAGCGGTGGCGTTGGATGGCAGCGATGGTGGGTGGCGGTGGTGGTGGGTGGGGAAGAAAGAATTTTTAAAACTTTCACAATTTGGTAAATTTAGTCCCTCAACCTTAACTTTTTAACGGAATCTGTTAGTTTTTAACGGCAGTTAATGTTAATACCTCAACATGTTACCAAATGTAAACCATAGGACCTTAAGGAGTTAAAAAAAAGTTAGTACCTTAACATGTTACAACGTATAAACCACAGGGACTATCCGTGTAGTTCTCTCTAAAAAAAATATTACATTAACTAAAAAATTACATTAAATAAAAAACAGAAAAAAAAACAGAAAAATAAACATAAAAAACCGAATAGAAAACTAAAAGTTACATGGCCAACCCCACTTGTGGCAAATTTCACGGTCGAACATAGTTAGGCCGAACCTTTGGTTTAAACTTTCGTTTCATAGCAGATTGTTTCTTGCTAGATCATTCCATTTTTTTTGAAGTTGAATGTATTGTAGTTGGGTGTATTGTTTGATTGTGTGTTGTTTTGATTTTGTATGAATATATACAATTATTGTTTCGAAGGTTCGACACTTCGATTGGAGGTCCCCGAACTCGATATCTTAACTACGTTACCAAATCGATGCCCGATAACGAACCCACTTGATATCAAAATTTGTTTGCAAAAGTTAACAATCACAATTATATAATTAAGGTTAAATTAAAGGAAGAATTGGATATTTAAAAAATAAAAAAAAATGAAATAAATAAAGTTGAAAAAAAAAGAAATAAATCAAGTTGAAATATTAAAAAAATAAAAAAAATGGAAGCCAACTGGTCGCCCCTTTTCTCACGCTTTTGTTGTTTCACGGCCGCGATCAATGTGGTGGGGCGGTGTTTCGTGGCCATCACGCTATCATGGGGTGGCCATCACGGACCACGTTGTCCGCCTTAATAAAATGACTTGAGAACAACCCCAACCTCAGTAGCCATAAGAGCTATCGGTTGTGGAAGGGTTGAGGGACGAAGATCTGATCATCCCTATTTATAAAACGAAGACCGACCCTAGGAAACTTCTCTAGGATCTTCATAGGAGGTGTATACAGGTACGGGGTCACATGTCTGACATAAAAACTTGTGCCTTATACTTCTATATGCCTCGTATGAGGTCATATGAGGCATATAGAAAAGCATATGGGGCGTATGGCATCACATGAGGCGTATACAGGTACGAGGTGACATGTCTGACATAGAAACGTGTGTCTTGTACTTCTATAGGCCTCGTATGAGGTCATATGAGGCATATAGACACCATATGGGGCATATGGCATCACAGAAGGCGTATACAGAGCCTTTTTGACCACACAGATTCCAAGACAAATTCCAAGGTTGTCTGCATTTAAAGTTGAAAGTTGAACTATATGCTTCATATGAAACCATACGCCTCATATATGTAGCGTATGGTGCCATACACTCCATATAAGGGGTGTGTAAATAAAAATGGCGGGTGTGTAGTTACCATGACCCCTATCTATATCTGTATCTGTATATATAATAAACAAAAAAAGGTATGTCACATGTTACTTTTTGAGGTTATTACACCCCTTGATTTCCCTCTAAATTTTTTAACTATATTTTAAAAATAAAGATCTATAAACTTAAACTGTTATTTTAAAATTTCAAATATGTTAATTAATATTCTTATCTTTTTGATTTCCTTATCCCCCCTCTCCAATTTTTAAACATTAGTAACTTTTATATACGACGTCTAAAAAAATTACACCAAATTAACAAACATTTTATTATTTTTCTAACGAGCACCATAGTATTATACTAAAATGAAAAAGAAATAAAAACGACTACAAAAAGAAGTATGCCACAGGTCACTATGTGAGACCTTACCCCTTGATTTTCCTCCAATTTTTTTAATTATATTTTAAAAATAATGATAACTATAAACTACTTCCTCCGTCCCAATTTAAATGTCCTTCTTTCCTTTTTTATTTGTCCCAAATTAAATGTCTCTTTCCAAAAATAGAAATGTAATTTCCAGTTTTGCCCATAAAAGACAAAATACAATCACCACTTTTGAGGATATTATTGTCATTTTACCACATACAAACAAAAGATTTCTTAAAATGTGTGTTTATGAACATGGGACATTTAAATTGGGACGGAGGGAGTATTATTTTAAAATTTCAAATATGTCAATTAATATTATTATCTTTATGTTTTCTTTAACCCCCCCCCCCCCCCCCCCACACACACACAAATTTAAATGTTAGTAACTTTTATGTATGACGTTTTTTAAAAAAATACACCAACTTAACAACTGTTTTATTATCTTTTCAACGAATACCATAGTGTTATACATAAAACGAAATAAAAAACGACTTTTTTTAGTGGGTTTTTGTTTATGAAGAAAAAACACATAATGTGTTTAGGTAATACATTAATCATGTTTAGGCAAGTCACTAATCATGCTAAGATAGTATATATATATATATATATATATATATACACACACACTTTTGAACCTACTATTACATATAAGAACCCACTAACTACATATATTCACCCCACCATTAACACCTCTTAAAGTAATCATCATCATGACATATCTTTTAAAGAAAAAAATACATATTTGCCCGTTCGGATCCTTGGAAGATCCGCACATGTTATTTATAATTCGACATCTCTAAGCTTGACTACTATATACATTACATAATCACAACATCATTGTTGTTTTACTAAAATTTCCCACACGGCGTGTGTGACGACACCATAACTTAATTTGTAATAACGATCTCGGTCTTGACTGTGTTTGGTGTCGTGCTTGGTCCGTTTCGCATCCGCTTCTGCTCCTTAGACATGCCTACCATAAGTACACGCGATAAACGGTTAGTATTTGGGATTAACAGGTCAAATCATTGCAAATCAAACAAACAAAAATTTTGGGATTAACCCGCCGTAAGCTACGGCCAGAGAACCGTAGCTTACGGTTAACACTTTTTTGCTTATGTACCTTGTCTTAAGCTACGGTTCTCAACCCGTAGCTTATGGTTTAGACCAACTGATCATTTCTTTCATTAGGAACCGTAGCTTACGGCCAGGAGCCGTAAGCTACGGTCTGGAGCTGCTGAATGCTCCGATTCACCTGCACTAACGTTCCCAATTATTCCTGTTATTTACCCAACCTTTGGCTGTACTTTTCCCTTGATTCTCAACCATTCATGCTTGGATACCCTTCGGTTCTTTAAACATTTATGCCAGTTTTACCCATTAAGGGTTTTATGTTAGTATGGATATAAGTAAACAAACCTTCTTGTTGTCAACAACTATTTACTGACAAAACAGTCATAAAAACCACATCAAACATGTTTAGAAAAATCTATAAAAATTACCGAACATCCTTTATGTTGTAAAACAACTTCTAACCAAATATCGTTTCGAAACGTAATAGTTAAGACCTCGAAACAACCTCTGCAATTAGCGGACCTATTGCTGTCAACAACTATTTTTATTGGCAAAACATCTGTCACACCCTGCCTAGGCGGAAACGCGAGGTGCAATATGAAAAGTTTTCAAGCACAAGATTTGAGCAAACATTCAAATTTATTCAATATTAAAAGAACCAAACTTGTTCAACGATAACAACCATCACAAAACATTGTTTAAAACCGTACATATGACCATAAGTTTTGAAAAAACAAATAGTGATAGCGGTAAATGAATGCCCAAACGTATCCCAAGTTCCATCCATTGCTTAGTTACCTGAAAAACATGCATAAAAACTTTGTCAGCATAAAGTTGGTGAGTTCACAAGTTTTGAAATAGTTGAAAAAGTAAGGTTTAATGAAATCCATGAATGACCCATCATTGGCTAGCTAAGAACAATGATAATAAACGATCATGAGTCCATAACCAAACCTTGACGAGTGGTGCCTCGCACATCGCACAATAAAGACAATGTATCATCATAAAAGAAATACAAGCACTCTTTTGTCCTATGTATCCAGGTTAGAGCGACTAACCAAGAGTGGGGGTGTCAACCCAATAGAACTATTCAAGCGTTTCTAGGCTAAATCCATAGCTAATGGTTATGGTAAACTAATTACACGAGGGCTTAATGAGTACTCTAAACATATTGTCTCATGTATACCGGTCTGCTAGGAATTCATTTTAAAACCAGTAAACAATGCATGCTTTTCCCCAAAATATAAAATAGTAAAAAGGGGCTGTGAAACTCACCTCAAGTCCGTGCAAAGTCTAGCAAATACGAGCATCCGATAAACTAATAAGTCCGACCTACACGTCCTATAAATCAATGGACATCTTAGGTCTATGCTCTATGTTTTCCTCATACACATTGTTCACCCATCTTATTATACATTTATGTTGATATATTGGTGACGTTTATACTTTAAAAAATATCGTCAATACCAAGGTTTATTATATCAATGTATACCTTTAAAATCATTAATTAGTTTCATATGTTTTTAGTAAGTAAACACATGTTATTCCTTTGAAAATACCTTTAGGTTTGTATCAAATACACGTCCTTGAATATGTATCTATGTAGCACGTGAGGCATGTTTATGTTTATGTATATTTAAGCACGTGATACCTTCGTACGTAACTATCTATGTTTATAAAGTTTCCACATGTACGCACCCATATGTGTTCATGCTTTAACTCTCTCCACATACACATTCATGTCTAAGGTATCACCATTTTTCCTATTCATAACCATTTAGTTGTCACACGTTCCCATACATACATATACTCATATGCATACAAAAACCTATCTATGTATGTCCATGTACTCGACACACATACGAATGTTCATGTCTATTAAATGTCACATATACATACCATGAGTGTATATACTCCACTTTATACCCATCAAAATTCATACTTGTGACACCTATACATATCTACACATAGATATTCATGACACAATCCTTCCCATACATACATATACTCATACGCATACATAGATATATGTATACATAGGGTTTTTGCTATAAATAAATTTTAGGTATATATATACACGAGAACACACATACGTACATACCATGTGCATACATACACACGCGTATACACACACATATACAATCACATATATATATATACACACATACAAACCACACGCACACACATACATTATCACTATGTTTGTTTTCAAATTCACAAGTTATCAAAGAAAGATGAATTTCTAAACCAAGGGTGAACCATGTGGCATTTATTTGGAATGAAGAAGTGAGTGTTCTAAGATTCGTACCTCTTAGTTGAACAAGAAGGGGTGCAAGACACTAGCTATCCTTGGTTTTCTCTTGGAGCTTTGTTTGTGTGTATGTGTGCCAAAAATTTGAGAGAGAGAGAGAGAGGTGAATGTGTGAGTTGTGGTGTGTGGTGATCTCTAAGTCCATGACTTCCTTTTATAGTGGTGAGAGGTGAGGATGGATTAGAAAGGTGGTGAAATTTTTGGAAGGTCAACTAGTATTGATCTTGGTGAATTAAGGAATATTACCTTCTTAGTGTTTAATCACTTGACTAACCTTGACATTACACTAGACATTAGGCCATCATGAGGGTGTTTAGATAGCTTAGTTGTGATTAGACCATACTTGGGACATGGGGGCTGCTCCCATGAACCGAAAAAGAGGGAGGATCAAGCTAGTTTAGGAAGGTAATCTTCTTTGGTTTAATGTAATTAGGGACTAAAAATGGAATGTGATTTTATAAGATTTGATTAGATGGATGTTGGATTAGAAGCAACATAATCATGGTTTCTAGATATGTAGGGATCTTATGTTACAAGGGGGTGGGGGTGCTTCATAGCCTTCGATCGAGAGAGAGAGCCGAGAGAGAGAGAAAAAAAGATGGAAGGAAGGAGGGAGTTTCCTAATTGGGAAGGTCAACTACCATATGATTATGTGATTAAGGAATCTAACCATTTTAGAGTGAAGTTAAATCAAGTTATGCTTATCAAATCAAAAGGTTTATCACTAAATCAAATCATGTGATGGTGACAATTCTATGGATTATGTTGGTGTAATCCTTCATAAGATGACTAATGACAAAATCATGCTTCACCATTCTTTCCATAATGTGACATTTTATGTGTCTAGTGATGTGATTATTCCTAGTGTAAAAAAAATATATGGATTAGTATGGGGGTGGGGTTGGGTGATGGCTACAAGGAAAGAAAGAGGAAGGAGAGTGAGTTTTTGGGAAGGAAATCTCACATGAATTGTTGTGTTTTAAGGGATCTTTCCTTATTTGGTGTTTGTTATATCTAGTTAGGAAAGGTTGATGTGATGGTTCATTAACTATGTCTTTGTGTCATATGTGGACGGAACAAAGGGAACTTGGTGGTGGTTTGGTGTTTGGGCTGAGAAAGAAAGAAAGGAAGGGAAAAGGATGGTGACTAGTGGTGGTGATGTTGAGGTGGTTATTTTGGGTTATGAAGCTTTATAAATCCTAGTGTTGATTAGTTGTTCTACCTTTTATAGTTAAACACATAGTTGACATTGGATAGTTTATTGATAAGGAGGCAAAATGCATGTAAGATATGTATTAAATGTGTTTTTCATTCCCATGCACACACTTATGTATGTATGTATATAGTTTGGAAAATATTTATTTTGAAAGCATAGTCACAATTTCTTATATATTTATTTTGACGCATTCCTTGGTACGCATTTAAATTAACGAACATATACACATTTTAGAAAATAGTTTATAGTTGTTTAAACTTGTGTAGCCAATGCTCGTTGATACGGGTGAAATCGTACTCGTTCGGGCCTTGCTAGACTTTCTCGGGGGGCTTATGTATATAAAATGATATCTATTACGTGTAGAAAGTCAAATGTTGACTATAGAGTGTACGTATTTTAACCTGGTAAAGTGGCGGGTGTCACAACATCCGCGAAAAACATGTCAAACGAATTTAGAAAAATCTATAAATTACCAAACATCCTTTATGTTGTAAAACAACTTCTGATCGAATTTTGTGTCTAAACAAAATGGTAAAGACCTGGAAACAGCCTCTGCATTTAGCGGATCTGTTGCTGTCAATAACTAATTTATTGATAAAACATCCGCAAAAACCACGTCAAATGACTTTAGAAAAATCTATAAAAATTACCAAACATCCTTTATGTTGTAAAAAAACTTCTCACCAAATTTCGTGCCTAAACGCAATGGTTCTTGAAACAGCCTGTGTAATTAGCGGACCTATTGTTGTCAACAACTAATTTATTGACAAAACATCCACGAAAACCACGTCAAACGACTTTAGAAAATTACCAAGCATCCTTCATGAGTTTTAATGAAAGTAACATCTCTAGCTCATTTAACCCGTTTATTTCAATTCTTAATTATAATCCTACAGAAAAGGCTTATAAAAAGAACTTAATTAAAATTATTTTTCACATGGTTTTTAATTCGTATATCAAATCTATTCGTATTTGTTACTCTTCGAATAAATTTGGGTTGTCACATGGAGCTTTAGCAAGATTGCATCATACTCCATGTATATTTTTTAAAGATTTATTTAAATTATAATCACCATGATTGCTTTTGGTGTCTAGAAATGAAGCAAAGAACACGTTTTTATAGCCCAGCCCAACCCAACCCAAACGAAAAAAAACCGGACCAGTAAACAAGCTGAATTAATCAATTGAAGATACTAATTGGGCGACGTTTGAGACTTTTAATGCTTGGTTGTTTGATTATTTATCTATGTTACCTTATTAAGGAGGAGAGATGACTACAAAGGTAATTTTACCCTCTTTTTAAGATGACATACAAAGGGTCACAAGTGTAATCCTCTATTTTTTTTATCCCTTTTCTTCCCTTTATGCTCTTATGTACAATTTTTAATACCAATTATTATTTGTTATGTATATGTTTGATTGTATATGACACAAAAACTATAATACGCTAGCTTTAATAGATTAGGGAAGGTTTTGAAACATCTGGTAAGATGTTTTTAAACAAGCAATATTAAGCACCAATGGTAGTTGTTTGTGGTATCTGGTATATTCGTATATTAAATGTTCGTATTCATGGGTTGGAGAGTCCAACAAACAAAAACTAAAAAATGGTATATATAATAGCTTATCAATTTGAATTTGCATAACAATTTGTTTCTTTTTTTGGCACAGAAGGCCTAAGCAAGAAAACCAAAGTCACATACCAATCTCAGTGTCAAACATTAGTGGTTGTTATATAGTGGCATGGCCAACTTTCTGTCTTTAATGGTCAGTTTGGACTCCAACCGATGTCGTGACAAAGGGTATCAGGTGCTAGACGAGTCCTTCTTTAGATCCAAACTGGATCATACACACAAGATGTAAAAATATAGATATGTTGGCAAGGCAACATTGCTGACTCATATGTACTACCATCTCTATCTTAGCAACAAATGTAGTATCTATATATAAAAGCATGTTCAACTATCCCCGCTGCGTAGCGCGGGTTCAATTACTAGTATTTACTAAGATAACATGTGTTGAATCATTTTATATTATAATACTACATGAATAAAAGAATGATAGAACAAATTGCAATTACAACTCACAAAATGAGGGTTGCGTATAACAATGCAATTAACAATATAATTCCTATACAATGATGGTTGAATATAATTTACTCAATCAACACTTGTATATATATATATATCAAAACAACACTTCTACAGTGTCAAGGTTCTCGCGGGCTGATACCACAAAACTCTCACCCCTATTAAAAAGTGTAGGTAGTCATGAAATGATGACATGTGTTCAATGAATGACTAAGTGGGAAGGGTATATGTGAAAAAAGAAATATACGAGTGCTTCTCACATGCCAATTCTATGCACATACAACTCACATGGTAATAAATCCATCATTTTAAAACGTTCATAACTTCTAGACATTAGTTTAAAGTCTCAACATGTCTATGAAACAAAATTTCAACATTTTAAACCCATTATTGACCATACGTCGAGATGTTCATGCATGCATTAACACGTGCCCGACATTTCACGCAACATTTGCATGTCTTAGATCTTATATCGTTAAGTTGTGATCTCGTTAGCTTAGTTTGTGTGCACTGACGTTTGCTAGTTAGTTAATGCGTTGTTTACTTTTCTAAGATCTTATATCTTCATGCTGATTAGCTCACGTGGTGTTTAGTTGCCTCATATCTTATGTCTTCGTGTCCATCAACTCACGCAGTGTTTACTTGTATAATATCTTAAATTTTCACGTCGATCAGTTCATGCATGCATTAACGTGTGCCAGGCATTTTACGCAACATTTGCATGTCTTATAGCTTATATCGTTTCGCGGCGGGAGCTGCTGGTGCGTGGAGGATTTCGTGAACATAAAAGATAATATTAAGTGGCTGTTATTCTCACTTGGGCTTCAAAAAAATACTCGTGGCTAAAAGCTAAAAGTTTGGTGGTTAAATTGGAAGAAATTAAAGTACCTAAGTTAGTAAGAAAGTTAGTGCTCAAAGTTTAGTGGTCAAATTGGGAATGGGCCTGCAATGTACCAGACTGCAGATAAGGTTTTAGATGGGCCAAAGTCCAATTTGATTTACGCAATATGGGTTTCAGGTGGACTACCAAATTTGGAGTCAAAGTTGAGGCAGCCAAAGCCAATCAAGTACGGCCAAATTTGTAACTAATGATGGTGAAGTAGCCAATTTTTTAGCCAATCATTTTTAGGTACTGTAGAACTGTCTCTTTATTAGATATATATAACTAGCTTTTATCCCGGGAGTGTCCCGGGGTTGAAATATCTAATATAACATAATAAAATATCTAATATGACAACATATTTAATGATTTGCCAATACATGAATAATAATAATAATAATAATAATAATAATAATAATAATAATAATAATAATAATAATAATAATAATATTTATTTTAAACAAATTTATGCCATAAGTTATCATATTCAAATATAAAAAAAAAAGGAATCTCTGCCTATGAAGTTATGTTTATCATTTGTGATTTATTAGTAGAGTAAAATATATTTGAAAACAAAACCCCAAAAAAGTAGTTGTTTTTTTCCGTTTTTTATATAGCACTATGGTACTCGTTGGAAAGATAATAAAACGCTCGTTAATTTGGTGTAATTTTTTTCTTTAAAAAATCTCGTATATAAAAGATATTAACATTTAAAAGTTATGAAAGGAAACATTAGAGAGAAAATTTAATTTTGTTTTTAAATTCTTATATTTTCTTAAAATATTATAATATATATAGATTTATTAAAAAAACTCAAAAATTAAAAAATCATACATGATGCCACGTGGCACATTCAAGGAAGGGTTGAGGCCTCCATTGAATGTCACATCATCAAAATTCAATTCTTTTATTATAAGTTATAGATTGTATTAATCAAATTTTTAATTTTAACTGCATTAAACATTTTTGATATGCAATGTAAACGTTTAATTTTTTTAACGGGCAACAAACATTTCTGTCCGACTACTCAGGGAAGTCTCCACACTATGGACAGACCCTCACGACCAACCCAATGGAGGGCCCATACGTACCTTGGGCGGCTGGCGTAGTCAGGCTCGCCAATGCAATTCCCGAAACCGGGGAAAACCCAACCCTCACCCGCTCGTAGGCATGACGGTGAAGGATTGGTAAAACCCGGGCGAGATCAGGACTCGAACTCATGACCATAGGCCAGGAGTCATCCATCATTTCTCATTATGTCCTTCGTGGGAATCGAACCTGGGACCTTCAAAAAGAATCCCTGGTCCATTCACCAACTGAGCTACCCGCGAAGGACCAATATAAACGTTTAATAAACATGTTAAAGAGAAAAAAAAAACAATTTTGGTTTCATAGTTCAAAACCAATCTTTCATAAGCTCAAGATTTCAAAACTGTTTGTATTCTGATACCTTGAGATGTACAAAACCTAACACAAAAAGAATCACTTTGGTTGTTTTTAGCTAATACGAAAAAAGGACCGCTCACGTAAAAACCGTCATCAATGTCTCATTCATCTTACCTTCGATCTTACCTTTCGCCTGTACATGGGCGTAGGTTGGTTGGGGCGGGGAGGGGCGACTGACCCCCCGCAATTTTCGCTCAGAAGTTTCGATTATATAGTATCCGTATAGAAGTTTTTTTAGGTATATACGGTTTCGACCCCCTTTTTTTTGAAAATAATAGGTATATTATACAAACCAAAACTAACGATATATCGGATGATACGAGGCTCCAAAAGCTCAGTTGTTTTACCGATTTTCTGTTTTTCTTTGTTTTTTTTTCTTTTGGGCCTCTTTTGCGAGGTACAATCCAATTGTTTGATTTAGCCTATTTTTTTTTCTTTAGGGAAAACCCAAATAAAAAGCCCAATTAAAAGCCTAAACCTAAAAAACACTCTAAACCCTCCGTACTCTATACTCTATACTCTGTCTCTCGATCTCACCCTAGTAATTTCATACTTTCAAGCCTTTATTTAAAGAATCAAGCCATCAAGGTACACAACTGGAGAAGAACTGTCTTTGGTCTCTTTGGAAAGATTGTTCCCAAAACAGTAGGTAAGATGCTCTCTGCTTCTCATCGGAACCCTAGCTCTGAGTCAGGTAACATTTGTCCCTAAACTTGTTATTGCTGTTAGGTTGCATTGATTGGTTTTTAAGTAGAAATTGTATTAGACTGATATTAAATAAACTGTGATGGATGTTATTCGTTTCATACAATCAATGTGATGACTGTCGGTACGATGCCTGCGATTTGTTTTGGAATCTGAATTCTTGTGTACTTTGTTTGTGTAAGCATAAGCAAGAAATTTGTTACTCACTTACCGAACAGACAATAAATTAAGTGTTTGTAATTAAGATAGAGATAAAGAGTCGGATGTGAGACGTTTTAAAACGTAAACAATGTTAAACAGAAAATGATGTTTTTAGTTAAAATATATGGATCGAGAGAAAGAGTAGATAAGAATGCTCTTAAAGATATTTTGGACTGCAACGGTAATTCATTTGTCGCCTGTCCATCTGATATGGGTTATGTCTAATGATCTTTATAGGATAAGGTATTAAGATTTATGTGGCCTAAATGTGTACGGGAAATTCTTACTATATATTGGTTTGCCTTGCCTGATGTAAATCATGTCACAAATTGGTTATTGTATGACGTTCTATATAGTAAGATATTGATACTTCTCGAAACACACATTCTTTGCAGGCTAAGAAATCGGACGAAGATTTGAAGGAAGTGACTCAGAAGGTGTATTTTGATGTTTAGATTGTTGGAAAACCTGCTGGTATGTCCTCATTTTTCTTTCTAACATCAACTCATGGGACCTTGACAGCTTATAACATTATATCATATATCAATCACGTATGTGTATATGCGCATATAGATTGATGATATGTGTATGAGATGGTTGTATTTAAAACTTTATGTGATATTTGAATGTTTGACTCGACCCGAATCCAATCACTAACCCGAACACATAATCCGAAACATAGCTATAGAAAAAAAATTTAGGTCCCATCCCGTAATTGGTGATTTCCGACCCCCGGACCAATTTCTCAAGCTTCGCCACTGCGCCTGTATTGCTGGATTGCATAGTCTTAGAAAACATGACCACCTTTAAAGGGAGCAGTAAATCTACATGATCATTACGACTCATACATACAAAGCACAAAAAATAGGCCACTTCAAACATACCACTAAGTAGAGCTAGAAAGGAGTCATAACAGAAACACAACACGACTGGCATGAAACTAAGCATTCACACTAGACTAGATTGGTTGGTTGGGTGGTTTGTGATTATTGATGTATAGATTTGTAGAGCACAACGGTGACATACTTGGATAGAAACCAATGAGTGGAGCCGAGGGCCACAACAGAGTCGCTGCTCTTGCCTTTCTACATGTAAAGATGGTTTATAACAACGTGTTGCGGTCTCGAAGAAAGAGGTGGGTTCTCCATATGGTGTAACGGGGCGTTAAGCAGTGTCATTTGGAGATGCGGTGGTACCAACGGTGGCTGCTTTGCGTAGTCCTCAGACCCAAGTTGTAAATTGTTGTACCTTGAATCTGGGGACAGAGGGGGTTAAAAAGCAGATATGTTTCCAATGTCTTCAGGTACATATTCCTGTCATCAACCAGTAATTCTAGATAAAGTTTTTGAGAAACACAAAACAAAAAAAATGGGCTAGTTGGGTAACAAACTACTCTTTTTGTATGGATAAAAACATCCCGGGCTGGGTTGACCCGAAACATTTCTTGTCCAATTCTTTTTCACATTTTCTATAAATAAGTAGTGAATAAAATATGGTTACACATACATGCAACGTTTGAACAGTGATCATTTGACCTTTTACCTTTTCAGCTAACGTTTTTATTCTACCCGTTTGACCCATTAGATGTAAACCATAATCCAAAGTGATCAGTAAACGGGTCAAAAGTGCCACATCTGCTTATATATATAAACACATTATTTGACCACTTATATAATGTTTCATATTAAGATTGATAAGAATCAAATTAGATCATCAAGACTTGTCAATTAAAATGATAATTGAACAAAATGAAACTAAATCTTCACACATGAAATATTGAACAGATATATGTAATTTGCAAAGAATTGTATCACATTTAATATCATGATCGGATAAGAATCAAATTAGATAATCAAGATTCATCCATCCAATTGAAATGATAATCAAACAAAATGAAACTAAATCTTTACCGACATGATATATTGACTAGATATATGTATTTGCAAAGAAAATACCTGCAAATCTAAGATGTTGAAAGTGTTGCCTGCTTCATCCTTCGTCCAATGTACATCAGGGGAATACCTCCATTGACCATTAACAACAAATATATATTGGTAAACTCCTGAAGGAAGAACCTTTAATATGAATATATGATGAAATCTTTTCCTGATCTTTGCAACAGCTTCCTGATCAAGAAGAAAGTACCAAATCAATCTATATGCAAGTCAACATAAGTTGGTGTTGTTTTTTTTATAACTTTACCTTGTTTTCCAGTTGTCCCATGAGCCTTCCACAGCCACTTCTTTTCCGTCGTAACTCCATGTAATCATTGTTGGAATTCCTTGCTCAGGCATCATGTCTTCATAGCTGGAGGACTTGTGCATCCATGAATTGTTTGACTGCATCTCATCCGGTCTTTGTAACGGAGCCACGGGTACCTGCAAATAGCAAAGCAACGTAAACGATCACAACTTCAGGATATTCTTCCTAAAATGTAAATCTCATTTATCATATAAACTATGGGATCTCTTTCCATTATGTACATCTTAAGAGACTTGTTGCCAAATAGAACACGCTTCTTAACCGCCAAGTAGAATATGGCGTCAGGAAGATGAACACTTTGCATTCATTCAAAACAAAGTTGAATTAAGTAATAAATATTTTCAATAGAATGCAATAAAGAGAGAACACCTTCTTGTCAGTCGTCACAGCCATTTATCTTGACCAAGATAGAAACTTAAAAAACAAACCTATCATTTCACATATTCCCTCAAAAACAGGGTATGATATCATGTTTACCCAACAAAATGTCATAATATCAAATATACCCGTTTTCAAATTTACAACATTTACACTCTTTCCTTAAAAACTTGCAGTGGAATACCGAATATGAGAGTTTCAAGTGTAAGGAAGAAGAGAATGGTATAATGGTAATATCATAATTGTATTAATGAGATGGCTAGACAGGTAAATATGAAACTTTTAAGTATTTTCACATGTACAATTAATATTAATTGTTTTGGTTGTGTAAGAAGAACGTTCACGTGGTTCACGACATGTTTTGTTAAGGGATTAGTTTTTGAACAGAATCCTTTGGAAACTCTCAATGTGTTTAGTTAAAATTTGACTCCGACTCACTTCCATTTTTAACCATCCGAATGAAAACTATTTCTAGAAACCATGTTCATGTAACCAAACAAAAACAAATTCCAATGTTGTAAAAATTGCGCCTAGCCTCCGATTAGTCGCTGATTGATCGCAAATCGGAGGTTCACCTAGGAATTTTCATATAATCAGTCCATTATTCGCTAGGCGGTCAACAGTGGTCAAAAGGGGTCTTAATCAGCCAAAGATCGGTGGCAGCCTACGAATTCCAGCAACTAATCCTAGGGCAGAGGAGGGATTAAATCTTGTCTACATACAAAATTACATATAAAAATGTGTGTGTATATATTTATAAAACAGGAAATTACATATAAAAATCCCAATCCGATTAATCCTTATTAATCCCAATTAATCACTAGTTAGTACTCCACAGGCAGACTAGCGACTAATGATTCTTACAAACAACAACAACACTGGCAAATTCCATTCCAAATAACCAAAGTTGAAACCAGAGTTATGATAAAACTAACCAAAGTTAAAATTCACACTAGATCTATTCAACCCTTATCGCAAAAACTAAATATAAAAAATAAAGGTTTCACCTGTGGAGTGAACATTAATGGAGAGCCCGAAACTCTGGGGCTAGGAGGAGGAGAGTGACCCATGTAATCATTATCATCACTACGACCAACCCAATTAGCGTCAGGACCATTGCCCATCGACGCTGTGCTGTCACCCTCTTCTCTGCCGTTAACGTTACCCATTAACGGATAAAACGGAATTGGAATAAAATAAAATAAAATAAAAAAGATTTTATAATTAGGGAAAAGGTGAATTGGAGCCAACTGATAGCTAAATCTTAGTAATGATTAAAAAAATGAAGAGGGTTTTGGGAAGATGCATGATTGGGGACACTCAATATTATTAAGAGGCAAATGCTGCTATTGCTATAGAGGATGGATGAACAAGAGAGCCTCCAAAGGAATCTCAAGGGAGAGACAAGGGCAATCAGTGAATGATCAACACATACAAAGTTTTTTTTTAATAATTGTAACCGCCATTGCATTTCTAACTTATCTTTTCACCATCATCACTTTCAACTTGCAATTTATTTCATTTGTTTTTTTTTTTTTGAAAGGCAAATTTTATTAACCACACACAACAAACACCGGGAACATCTCCAAGATGGAGACCCCAACAAACAATCCAATTACATCACATCGAAATTGAAAGATTTCCAATCCCTCCACCCCACCGAACCCTTTTTATATCTACTAGAAAACCAGAGAAATCCCAAAGCTTTGACATCTGCCACTATCTCCATGACATTACGATCAGCACCCCGGAATATCTTATCGTTTCTAGCCTTCCAAATCCTCCAACAAGTTAGCACCATAACACCATGCAAAGCCGTCTTCTTCATCAAGGGCCATCTAGAATCTTCATACTCGTGCATAATGTCGTTAACCGAAAAAAAGAAAAACGGAGGAAGCTTAACCCAAGAGGCTATAGCATTCCAAACGCCAGACGCCACCATACAACCTGTAAATAAATGATCTATACCTTCCTCTTGATCATCGCACCAGTCACACATAATGCTCCCAACGCTGATGTGTCTTCGCTCTAACGCCTTCTTCGTCGGGATTCTATCCATTAACATTCTCCACATAAAAATATTACACTTCCCCGGGAGCCATTTACACCAATTATAATTCGAAACAACCTGAATCTGGCTATCGCTGACAAGCCACCTTCACACCTCTTGGACCGAAAACGAGTCAGCCCCATCCCTATCCCATAACCAATGGTCTCTAGCAACTCCAATCCTTTGACCCTCTAATATGCGCAAACACTCTTCCAGCTGATGAAGTTCAATAACCGAACTAGGTTCTCTGTTCCAGTTCCATTGAACCGCTGTGCCCAAACTGGAAGAATTCAGCCGCTCACTCACACTGCACCATTTAGCTCTTTCCAAACGAAAAAGATCCGGGAACATCACTTTAAGCGGCTGCCTCTCTACCCAAGGATCGGTCCAGAAGTGAATATCCAGACCATTGCCTACCCGACCTCGAATCATATATAAGCTGGGACGGTTTCCAATCTTTATACGCTGCCCATTAGAGACGATTTTTGACCAAGTACCAGAAAACATCGCCTTGTGAGGAAACGGATCCCACTTTCTGTGCGACCCATGTATCGCGTCAACAACTCTCCTCCACAAAGCACCATTCTGTTGTCGATATCGCCATAACCATTTAATCAAGAAAGCATTATTACTCTCCCCAAGTTTGCGAATACCCAACCCTCCCTGTCGCACTGGCTTGGTAACCACATCCCACCCAACCCAGTGCATTTTCCTCACGTCTACATTACCTCCCCAAAGAAATTTTCGGATCAACCCTTCCAACGTATTAATGACTCCAACCGGTGCCTTGAATAAGGAGAAATAATACGTAGGGAGCGCTTCCAAAACCGATTTAATGAGGATTAATCTACCACCAATGGACAAAACCTTCGATTTCCATTTAGATAATTTATTCTTGAAAACCTTTATCACCGTATCCCAGTTATTAATGCGACTCATATTTGCCCCCACCTGAATCCCCAAATAAACGAAAGGCATTATCCCCGGTTTACACCCCATGTCCGCTGCTTTTAACTTCACCTCATCAATACTTTTTCCCACTCCATATAAAGTAGATTTATGAATATTAATCCTCAAGCCTGAGCACATGTGAAAAACTCGAAGTAAACGTCTCAAACATAAAAAGTTCCTACCCGACCACTCACCCATCACCATGGCATCGTCAGCATAAAGAAGATGAGATAAGATCGGGCCCCCATTTGGCAACGAGACCCCACTAAACGCTTCAACATCACAGGCCTTCCGAATTAAACCCGAAAGCGCCTCCATGACCATGATAAAAAGAAAAGGCGAAATAGGATCACCTTGACGAATCCCCTTCTCACAATTGAACTCAAAAGTTGGAGACCCGTTAACCAAAACGGATGAACGAGCCGACTTAAGAATTCCTTCTATCCAAGTGCACCAAATATCAGGAAAATTCATCTCACTAATCACCAAAGGGCTGTCTAGAATATATCTACCCGCCACAAAACCCGATTGGGTCTCATGAATGATACTATCCATAACCAATTTCAACCGATTCGCCAAGACCTTAGAAATCACTTTACTTATCACCCCAATCAAGTTGATAGGTCTATACTCCTCAAGTCTAACCGGGTCATTAACCTTAGGAACCAACGTAATAAAAGAAGACGCCGCCCTTGATTAATCTTCCCAGAAACCGCAAAACTATGTAAGATATCAACAAAATCAGAAGCGAAAAGATCCCAATACCTCTTTATAAATTTGAAGTTGAAACCGTCTGGACCCGGGGCTCTGTCGCTACCACATTCGAACACCGCCTCTTTAATCTCCTTCTCCAAAAAAGGTCTAACAATGTTATCGGCTTGCTCTGCTGTCAGCGTCTTCAAGCCGTAGCATTGGAGGTTCGGTCTACTTGGGCTATCTTCGACAAACTTGCTTCTAAAGAACCGCAAAATCGCTTTCTTTACTTCTTTCGGCTTATTAACCCATTCACCATTAACATTTAACCCCAGAATATTGTTCGAAACCCTCCTACAATTTATGGA
Source organism: Ambrosia artemisiifolia (assembly GCA_032199755.1). Lineage (NCBI taxonomy): Eukaryota > Viridiplantae > Streptophyta > Magnoliopsida > Asterales > Asteraceae > Ambrosia > Ambrosia artemisiifolia. Next base: position 46,413,639 of record CM063519.1, on the reverse strand, counting down.
GCCGTGAAAGAACTTAGAATTTTCATCCCCGTCTTTTGCCCATCTAACCCTTGACTTCTGTTTTAAATCTTTAACTTTAAAAAACTCCAACTGACGAATTCTTTTTCTCGCCTCTTCTAGAACCCACTTCTCTTCTTCCGTTAAATCTCTATCCTCCATAGTAATCTCAAGGCTACTGACTTCCATGCTCAAACAATTCGCTTCCTCAAATTCCGCGTCCATCATCTTTTGTTTCCACACATTAATTTTGTGACGCAACGCCTTGAACTTATGCATGAGTTTCAAATCTGGATCACCGGTAGCGTTACATTCTTCCAAAGTCTTTTTAACCAAGTCATCGAATCCCTCACGAAGGAGCCAAGAATTAAAAAATCTAAACGGCTTTGCTCCAAAATTTTTCGAACCAATCTTCAACATGAGAGGACAATGATCCGACCCATCCCTGTCAAGCACCCGGTACTCCGCATTCGGCCACTCATTAAAGAATAACCAATCCACGAAAATTCTGTCAATACGGCTCATTTTATCCCCTACTAAAAACGTGAACTTCCGGCCTTTTAAAGAGAACTCTACCAACCCGGCATCATCAATAAATTCATTAAACGCATCCGAATCCAGCCTATTAAACTTGGACTTCCGACGTTCAGCCGAGTCTCTGACGCTATTAAAATCACCACCCACAATCCAGAACCCACCATCCTCCGTGATACTAGACTTCACTAGATCCCACACTCTCCGTTTATCTTGCAACCGCTGCGGGCAGTAAATGTTAATAAGCGTAATTTTTCTACCATCCTCCTTTAGATACCCAGAAACACTCAACACATTCCGATCTTTGAAAACCGACTCCTTAACAAACAGTTTAGGATTCCAAATCGATAACAAACCACCCGACCGACCCGTAGCGTCCACATGCTCAAACTCCATATCACCCCTACCCCAGAAACTGTTAACGGTAACTCCCTCCAAAGACTCAAACTGAGTCTCTTGGAGAAAAATAAAACCAATCTCATTATTTGCTTTTAACTTCCTACACCACGAATTTTTTCCCTCCGAACCCAGCCCTCTAATATTCCAAGATAAAACATTCATTGGTCCACGACTTGAAAACCTTCGTCATTTATAGCCTTAGCCACCGAACTACTAAAATTCTCAAACTGTTCTACCCCTAAAGCCGTACCCAGCTTCAGTGTTTCATTAACTTCCACTCCTATCTCATTATCTAAGTTCACCTCCACTGGCTTATCAAGCCTCAAAATCTGTTCACCAATAAAACCATTATTACATACCTCAACATTAGTAACTAGATCTGGATTGTGAAGTCTAGCTGCCTCCTCCCCATTAAGTTGAAAAATTAGCCTATCCAGATCAAAAATATCCTCCCCTTCCCTAGCTCGTTTTTTCGGTCTCTCCTGTCCTGTCGGAGACGGGGTCTTTTGTGCTCTAGCTTTCTTGCGATATCCCTTTGCCTTCTTGACATTATTACATCTCATCCCAACCCCATTACCAACCGTAATGTCAGCATCCTCATTACAATTTCCAGCCTCTTCATTGTTAACTTCGGCCTCTACCGAATTCAAGTCTGGAACAGACGACTGGACTTCAACAGCATTGGCCTGCTCCATAACCACATCATTAGCTTCCCTCACTTTCTGCACCGGTGTATTTTCTCCCCCTGAAATCTCTTGCTCCGTGATCGACAAAACCTCATCATCTTCCACAGATTCATCTATACATTCCGGGACCCACTCCCCTATCTCCTCATCCACCAAAACTAGAAATTCTGCACCCTTCCATTTGACTGAAACCGTTTGGTTAATTCTACTCCCCGATTTGCATAAGACACCAATCATGACGTACGATAAATCTGTTTCAGCCTCAGTGATCTCCGCTTGTTGTATAACCGAACCAAACAAACCACCAATCCCATCAAAAATCTCATTATCATAAAGGACTAAGGGTAGGCCATGAATTCGTACCCATGCAATCCGATCAGTTTCAAAAGCTTGACCTTCCCACTTCTCTAACTTATCAAAACAAACCTTCCACCCATCTTTTGCACGTAAGAAAACCTCCATGCAGACCATGTCTTCAAAAATCAGCACTACCCACAAACCACCCAAATATCTAATCCCCACCTTCTCCTGCCCCATCAAGTTTAACCATATTCTCAGTTTAGACAATTTCTTAAAGTCACCAAGCTTACCAATAAGACCACAGTTGTCCCAAAGCATCCCCCCCTTGAACTCTTTATCAACAGAAAACTCCAAGTTCTTCCTCTCAGGTTCAATATTCAGTAAGGTATCACGAAACGATCTTCCGTCACTCTTGTTTTGACCCCCAGAAATATCGTCAACCGTCCGATCCACATGACGTTCCCCATTATCAGCCGGCTTGTTCACCTCTTTTAACAAAGGTACCCACTTTTTATCCCCATTCCTGTGTATCTTTTCCCCATCCACAAATCGAGCCAGGACAATGAATAACTTATACGAGCCAATCCAGACGTCTCTCATCATGTTCTCCAGTTCTATCGGGTCCCTAACCTTAATGAACGACACAAAGCCAAATCGCTTACCGAGCTTGTCGAACTTCCTTGCAATATAAGTGTTCTGTATAACCCCGAACCCTTTCAACACTGCCACCAGATCATGTGAAGCACAGCCTCCCGGAAGATTAGAAACAAAAAACTTCGTGACCTTCTCTTCATTCTGCTTCGAAGATTCTCCTTGAAACTGACGTCTCCCTTTCCTGGATGGTGCATCGTACCACGTGTCTTCTTTGTATCTATCCCTGCCCGCCATAGAAAACCTTTGCTTCTTCTTGCCGCCGTTAATCGCCTCCGAAGGTTTCGGAGGGTATTAGGGTTACAAAAAATTATATAGGTGACTAGGTGCTCACTTAATCCTAAGCTAACCAAACCAAACCATAACCCAATTATTTTTTTTTTATTTTTTTTTTGCTGTGTAGCTATTTGTGGTGAGGTGGTAGTTGCCAAGTTACTAAAAATGACCATTAGACGGGCGTTCTACCTTACGGCGAGCGGATGTCCTTGTGTTCGGGTGGGCGCAAGGTAAGCATGCGTGCGTTGACCTCACTAGGGTGTCTCCTCTAGTGGGGCTTCGGGATTTGGGGTTTGTAGCAGGGCAAGCAGTCTTGAAAGCTGAGTCTAAGAAAGTCGCTAAACATGAAAATGCCTGCATGGAAAATCAGCATGTCTTCGTACCCTTTGCCTTTGATAGCTTTGGGGGTCTTGCCCCCGAAGCCATACGGTTTCTAGATAGAGTGCAAAAGGTGATGCAAAGTAATTGCTCGATAGCCAGAGATCAAAGTTTCATTTTTAATAGAGTAGGTTTTGCTATCCAAAAGAGGGTGGCGGCGCAGCTTGTTGCCCGCTTACCAGCCATCCACTTGTAATGTGTTGATTCTAATTTAATGAAAAAAAATTGTTTTCTTTAAAAACGAAAAACAGGTTAGGGTTCCTTAAGTTTGGGTACGACAGGGAAAAAAGTTGTATGTTGAGAGTGGTGATAGTGGTCAAGTGAGATCTTGGGAGTGGCGATGGTCAGTGTGATATACGAGGTAATTAAAATCCAATAACTCTTTTTTAGAAAGATTGTTGTTTTCAGTATTACACTTATTTAAAAAAAAACATGCAATAAGTGAAAATGAAGGTATTTGATCATAGGGTGATTGTGTGGGTTTGGTAGGTTAATGGGTTAATATAAATGAAAAGAAACATGGCTTGTGTATCTTGTTCTTGTTAAATATATCAATTTAATTTGTGCACATTTAAAACCGTGTTGATCTATAATGTGCTTTTTCATGTCGATATGTATCGTGTTGATTTGTAATATGTGTAGCGTTTATTCACTTCTTGCATTGTAGCCACGCTTATTTGGCAACACATCAGCTTGTGGTGTCAGGTTCAAAGATTCTTCAAGTTTTTGGTGCGCGATCTCCTTGAGTTCCATCATCATTCAGGGTTTAGGGGAAGGAAAAGGCAATTCTTCGTTGTATTATCAATACTGCTTGTTGGAGTATTTGGAGAGCGAGGAACTGGTTAATTTTCAAGAGCAAGCTGGTTCATGTGTCACACCCCGCCAAGGCGAAAACATGGGGATGTGATTCGAAAGTTTTCAAGCACAAGGTTCGAGCAACACATAAGATGTAATTTAAAACGATACCATCAATTGATAACCATTGTCATACATCGTTAACAAAAACATAATATTGTCTGAAAATCATTGTATCAAATACCAAGACACGATATAACCAACATTATTGAATTCCAACCAGTGATGGTACCATTATGTGCATGCTCAAACCTCTCTCCCAAGTCTCCACTCCTCATAGTCAATTACCTGAAAAACATTCATAAACGATTAGTCAACATAATGTCGGTGAGTTCACAGGTTTTAATGTACTATGTAAAGTGCTCGTGAAATTCGTGTATGACCAATCATAAGCTAGCTAAGCGAATGATTACTGTGCAAACCATGGGTCCCATAACCAAACCTCTTGACTGTTGTGCTTCGCACATTGTACAATAAAGACAACGTATATAAAGTGGAATACTAGCACTCTCTTGTATTTAACCGGATAGAGCGACTAACCAAGAGTGGGGGTGTTAACCCAATAGATCTATTTAAGTGTTCCATGGCTACTGTTAGCAAATGGTTACAGTGTGTATGTAAATACGAGGACTGTTGAGCTCATGAACCGAATATCTCATGTTCCACATGGCAATCATGATAGAATATGACACCAAATGTAACGTACTAGAAATGTAGCACGTTTATCCCCCGAAAATGTAAAAGTAGTAAAATAGGGTCGTGAAACTCACCTGATGACAATTCGTGTGGTCTGGTAAAGCTGAGATGTGATGTAACTATCGTCCTAACAATGATTGACCTATGATTATCAAAGACATAGTAAGTTGTACGTTCTTGTCGTTTCTCATACAAGTTGTTCAACCGACTTGTGGACCCTTGTGTCATGTGTATATGGGGCCATTATTCATGCACTTGACAATTACAACGTATTATATATACTTTGTAAAGCGTACGGTTTCGTGAAATCTGGGAGTTTTGTTATAGAAACACATTTATTGTTAACAAAACGGGCCCCACGCGTCATCATGAGTTATAGAATATTTCCCAATTCGACGTGTGTGGTGAATTCTTGGAATAACAAGTGTTTTGTCATGTGTCATATTATTGAATAGGGCTGGCAAATCGTGTCTTAACAGGTTTAACAGGTCTCTGACGACGCGAACAAATCAAGTTCTAAACATGAACACGACTTGTTTAACTCATTTATATCTCATGTTTATAACACAGTTTTATGTTTTATGTACCAAAAAGGGGAATGAAGGATCTTTGCCTCTTAGTTCTAAGTATTTAAAAAAAAGCAAAAAATCACATAGTGTACTTTTCAGTTAACAGGTCTTATCGTGTCTTATACAGGTTACCCATTGCCGGCCCTATTATTGAAATGCCAAAGTTGTGATTAACATATGTTAGAACTATTTTAACATGCGTTTTTGTATAACCCGAAGTTTATCATAACACTTTACTCAAAAGTACGATTCTTGGTGTAACATAATCGGCCCTCACATGCTTGTCTTTGTATAAAAGAGTGATCATGAGTGTGTGTAGGTGTATTTCCTTTGAAACGGTATACAAATACATACAAAATGTGAGATAGGTTTGGATATATATATATATATATATATGTTATGTTTTGATTCCAAAAAGCCAAACCATTGTTATTCATTTGACATGTTATACTTGTAAAACCTTCGAGTGTATGTGATCCATCACCTAAGTCGATTATAACACAATGTAGAAGGTGTATGTGTATATATGCGTGTGTATGTGTTAACATAAGATAAATTTTAGAAATCAAGCTACTACATTACTTGTTTTAACTACCAAGTAATCGTTTTAACATGTTCATGGTCGATTAGATTAGACAAATGATCGAGGGGTTTGGGCGTTCAAAGAATTGGCCGAAAGGTTATGGCTCAAAGGAAAATTTATGGTTAGTTATCGTACCTAGTTGAAATGATAGTGTCACCGATTGCTTGAACCACTATAGCTCCTAATCCAAGTGTCGATCCCCCAACCTTGAGCCCTTGTAGCTTGATGTGGAAAATGGTTATGATTTTTGGTGTGATGAGGTTCGGCCGAGAGGAATCAAAAGAGAAAGATAGAGTTTGTGTGTTTGTATGCGTGTAATACCTTGAATTTTCACCTCTGTTTATAAGCTAAGTTGTGGAAACTCAACTTCATGGGTCTTTGCATCTTTGGGAAGGACACACCACATAAGTGAAACTTGTTGACTAGTGAGGAAATGACATATGATGGGGATGGTATTGGCTCGGCCGAGGGATAGAAACAAGAGACCTTCGTTCTTTTTTTTTGGCTTGTGTCAACCCTTGTGGATGGCGAGTTGTCCATGGAAGGTTCATTTAGGTGTAAGCTAATTGGTTTTGTCCTTATATACCGCATGACAAAGATTTGGGCATGTTATGTCACTTTCGTCCAATGAAAACAATGAGAAAAGGAAAAATGTTGGTTTCAAACTAAATGTGGAAGTTTATCATTCTTGGTAAGTGGGGTGGGGTGTGGTTAGGCCAAAAGTGTATAAGATTTGGAGAGATAAGGTGAAAATGACTTATGATCATAGGGTTTGGTTTGGTTCGGCCGCGTGTAGTTCCAAGAAACTCATCATGGTCTTGGTTCATGGTCATGCATAGAGATGAGTTGTGTCATAATGCAAGTTACTAGAATGGTATAAACTAGGACGTGTCATAAGTTTTTGAAAGAGACTTATGGCTTTGTCATGATGTTTCGACCGAAAAGGTTGGGAGACAAGGTGGAATCTTTCTAAATGCAGTCATGATCATCATCAAAGAGTTAGTAGGTTCATGTGTCAAGGTTCTTTTGTGGTGTAAGTTGAGTGCCATAGAAATGGACTTAACTATAATACGTGAATGTATGTATGTATGTATGTATAGATTTCATGAACTTGTTTGTTTAACGAAATAGATATATGTGTGCACATGTATATGGTCGAGTGTATACATATATATGTGTGTACTCATTGGGTTATTAATAATCATGAATTACTAATGGTATAGAGATGGATTTTGATTATTAACATAACCATATATGTGTGGTCTAGTGAGTTGATAACACATGTTGATGTATTATTATTATTATTATTACTATTACTATTATTATTACTACTACTACTACTACTACTATTATTATTATTATTAATCATGGCATCAATACATGTGTTAATTGTTGATGAACATGTGTTGCTGGATATGATCATTAATTAGCATAGAATATATCCGATCATTCATGCCAAAATATAACTTAGTTTTGTTTAGGTTATATAGATGCTTGATGATGATATTAACATGTATTAACTTTCACAAGTTATGGGTTCATGAACATAGGTTATTGAATGTTATTAGTTCTCAACTACGTGTGTTGTTGTGTGATATTAACTCATGTTAATATACATTCGTGTCCTGGATAATGTTCCATGATTTTTGTGTGTTATGTCTGTAGAACTTATTGAGAATTGTGTGATTGGCTTGATTGTTCAACACCAATTGTCTTGTATATTTCAGGTGTTGTATGCGTAAACGGGTAGTCTATTGCATCTCTACAATAACCCAGGCTTTACCAGACTCGGGGGGGGGGGGGGGGGGTGGGGATAGGGTGTGCAAAATTGTCTAATATGCATATGAAATGACAATAATAAGTAAAATGCGTACGAATGTTGACCTGGATCGTTGACTGGTGTCACATCATGTGAATGTAATATAGGCGAAATCATGTATGTAGGATTCCTTTGGGCTAAAAGTAGAGCGAAATTAGAGTTGTTTTCTTGGGTAAATTGGTGTAAATTTGTATTTATGTGAGGTGTCTAGTTTTTATATGTTGCTACAACAAATAGATGACCAACGATGTGATGAGTCTTCCAGAGGTAAAAGGGTTGAAAGGTTTCAATTAGCCAAACGCAGGTCGTGGGGTCCCCCACGTTGCAACACATAGGTAGGAGATTTGTTGTTTTTGTTTGTTGTTTAAAATTATAATTTGAAGTGAATTCAAACCAGAATGTTGTTGTTATATGATTTTTATTGTTTTAGATGTGATGTGTGAAGAAAGATTATGCATAAAGCATAATCTTCTAGAGAGAATAGAAGGTGTTCAGGAGTGAGTCTGATTGTCAAGAGGCCAGTCTTTAAAGAGAAATGATCTTCTATAAGGAGCAATGAGGCAGACTCGATCCATGGTTGCAACATGAACTTTCCCATTTTGCCTATGGAAGGCTTTAGACCTACGGGTAACGACGTGAACTTTCCGCATGTAGTGGCTGTGGCTAGGGCTAGAGAGTCAAACGAGAAAGCGTGACAAGACAAGTCACTGGTTTGTTCTTTTTGCTGCTGATGGCAGCTGTTTGCTTTTGAACCTTTCAAACCTTTAACCTTTCAAGCTATTGTGCATTAAAATCAGTTATTTAGACTTAAGCTACCCACGTCATCAGCCCCCCAAGTCAGAGGTGTTTGTGATGTAAGCTCAAATGCTTCTGACTTATTGTACAACATTTTATTGCTGAAAGGCTTCGAGGCTTCATTGGGTTAAGGCGGTGAAGCCTCTAGATTTGAATTTCTAAATTGACTTTTGATTGGACGGTTGGTAGTATGTCAGGTGGCGGTTATTAATATTTTAGGCATCATTTTGCCTAACGGTTATTATATTAATAACCTTTTCATTTACTTAAAAATTTTACTTTATTTACTTAGATCATTTCCTTCTTTCAAGGCATAATCCTTTGGTTATCTTCTTCTCTAATAGGTTAGTTTTATTTTCTTTTTTTCTTCTTCTGATCATCATTCGAAGCAATGGGTGCCAAAAAAGATCTCAATGTTAGTTATTCCCGCTTCACTCAAGAAGAGGTGAAGGATTTTTGCTTCGAGTGGGGGATTGATTTATCATTTAATCCGGTTGCTCCAGGGTTAGATAAACCGACTGATCAATGTCCCCCTGGTTCTATTGCTTTGTACTGTCATCATTTTGAGTTCTCTAACCTTCATCATCCGTTTTCTATCTTTGTCCTTAATGTCCTTGAGTATTATCGTATTTCTTTCGGGCAGATACACCCACATGGGGTTTCTAAGGCTCTTCATTTTGAAGTCCTTTGTCGTGCGTTAGATGATGATCCCACTTTGTTGACATTTCATCGATTCTTTCCCTTGGCGAAGAATGGCGACTGGTTCACCTTTGAGACCTCACAGATCGATGTTTCCCTAATTTCTTCTTATGTCACCACTTTGGGAACTTGGAAAGATAGGTTCTTTTGGGTATCTAGGTCTATTGTTCCATTTAAACCTGTTTGTAGGCATCCCGATGCTGTTTTTAACTAACTCGAACCCTATGAGTCGGAGTTGGATAAACATTTCTTGGATGCCCTTAGGGAGTGCCCTTCAAGGCTTCGGCCTTTCCCTGAACCTCTCTTTGTCTTGACCAGTGTGAGCATCGTATGGGATAAACTAGATTGAGATCCCGTGCCTATAAGGGGTGATCAGGGTATGGATTCTCTTTTCTAATCTTGTGACTTTTCATTGTTGTTTTATATTATGTTTTTCTTTGTTTATTGTAGGTATGTCTGGTCTTGATTTTATTAAAAGTGATGATGCCTCCGACATTGTGTTCGAGGATGTTGAGGCAACGCCTGGTGAGGATGCCATTACCAAGACCGAGAATTGTAGGTATAATCGAGTGAACTATGTGAGTGTTTCTAATGTTAAAGGGTTAACAAATGTGATGATATTGAGGCTTTGGAGGATCAAGAGGTTCAAGGAGGAGAAAAGTCGAATGTGGTGGAGAAGCTGCCCCTAGTTTCAGGCAAAGCATATCGAAGGATCGTATGTCGAAGGATGGAGGAGTACTAAAGGTGAAGATGTGTATGTTTTTGGTTGGAGTGTAAAGGTAGGGGAAAATTCTAAGTCTTCATCCGTGTGTGAGGATTTCTTGACTCATTTTGCTCCCCTGGGTGTTCGTGATTCACTAGAGACAATGGATGACGACTTGTTGTTGTCAAAGATGATGATGGTTGATTACGGCTTTACCTCTATGCTTCCTAAGGGTGTTTCAAGGTTCCGTAATGTAAGAGTATCAGGAGTTCTTGAAGAAAAAAGAAAAAAAGTAGGCTTCAATTGCTGCTTTACAGAAAGAAGCCCAAGGTTTTGTTAAAAAAGAGAAAGCATTTGTGTCGATGGTTGATGAGCTAAAGCAGCAATAGGAGTTTGAGATAAAGAGATATGAGGCTGACAAGGCGAAAGTAGAGGCTGATACGGTTGCTCTTGATGTCCAGAAGAAGGCCTTCCAAGTGGATAAAGGATGGTTGAAGGCTTCACTGGCCCAGGCGACAAAGGATAACCAATGGTTGATTGAGCAGCGCTTCGAACTGGTTGTTACTTATCTCCTTCACTCTGGCGAGTTTAATTCTGCTTTAGGAGAAGTCTACACAAAATTGCTCAATCATGGGAAACATCTTGGTTATCTAGCCGGGTACAAGGCACATGAAGCCGGGAAACCTTTGGAACAGTCTTCCTTCTATCAGCCCAAAGCCGTGGACACCTTCAAAGAATTAGGGTTGAAGATGGAGGATTTAGCCAACCCATATGTGGGAGAAGTGTCCAGTTTCTTTGGTAAGCCTTTGTCTGTTTTGTAGGAATTAAAACCTCCTGGTCTCAATGAGGTGGTTTGTGCTGAAATCCTCAAGTCCTTATCCAAGAAAAGATCATATTCTAGAGACAGCGCGGAGACGCTTGATGAAGGTGATGATTGTTCCAAGGATGCAAGCCTGGAAGCTTTGGAAGTGGTTGGTGTTGCTGGTGGTGGCAAGAAGCCTAAGAAGGCAAAGAAGGTTAAGAAATCGAAGGTTGAAGATGCTGGTGAGAAGGAGGCTGGGGTTTTGAAGCCTTCTTCCTGTGATGCCGTAGTCTAAATGATTTATTCCTTCTATTCGTAGCTTTCTTAGCATTTGTCTTTAACAATATTATCTTTTGGTTTGTGAACAATCTTAACTTGTGGGAACTTTTCAAGGTTCCTTTGGTGGTTTATGGCCCTGTAGGCCCTTGAACAATATTTAGGTTTGTGGCCCTTAAAGCCTTTTGGACTTGATGCTTATCTATATTAGTTATATGTTGTTCTATCTTTATTGCGTGTTTGAAATATTTTATCATTGCCTTTGCTTTTCGTTGTGCATGTTCCACCTGTAGCACCTTGGAAGTTTCGGTGCTGCAGTCATTTAACCTTAAGGTTGTCTAGGCGAAAAATACACTACCTATCCTATGAATACTACTTAGTGTTGATATACGTTAAAATACACATATATAATTCCTCGATTAAACTCCTAAATTGCACATTTTCGATGTTAATTGCATAGATATGGTACTTAACCGATTTCTATTGTTTTTGTAGGTCTTAAACGACGCCCCAAATACGAAGTTGAAGAAAACGGGCGAAATCTCGACAAAGCGGGCATTTTCTGCACATTCAGAAGTTACTGACCAAAGTGCACAACTGTGCAACCAATGTGCACGGTCGTGCTGATCTTCTTGACTCGGCAACCAGGGAGTGCACTGCCAGTGCATGAGCTTGTGCAAGCTAAGTTCTCGGTAACACAGATCTACACGGTTGTGCAGACCAAGTGCATGACCGTGAAGACTCATTTTGCTCAGGAGCACTGCCAATGCACAAGCTAGTGCAACCTGATACTCAGAAACTTCATAATCAGCATGGTCGTGCAACCCATGTGCACGACCGTGCACCTTTATTAGGTCAATCAGTCCACTTGGCCCACTTGTCTGACTCACGTAGCATGACTCACGTAGCGACGTTTATGTTATTGATTGTAACCTATGGGTAAAAACAGTAGTATTCAGTGTATTAAACAGTCGAATGTATGATAATCTCACTTTGTATGATTTTGGAGTTTTTCATGTTATAATCTTCATGATCATATTGCAAACGTGTTTCGTTATTGTTGGATTCGTGGTTATGTTCGGGTGACTTTGATGATTATTGTGTTGTGTTAGTCGGATGCATGTTGAAAAGCCATCCGGTTTCGATCACTAGTAAACTAGTTTACTTGTTAATGTGTTTACACCATGAAACTGGAAACAAGTATTGGTTTGGTTAAAGTCATGCGAATAATGATCGGGAATCCTTATCTACACGTAAAAGGGTTTAAACAACTTAATGGTGTTGTTACTGATCTTTGACACGATTGTTGATCTTTGTTAGTTATTTTGGTGAAAAAATAGCGATCTTAGTAGATTTATGTTCAATGTTGGTAAAATGGAATAATTTGTGATATGCTCTACTTTATGCTAGTCTCGGTGGTTGTATTGTGTAGTCGGTGTTGCTTTCCTTGATTAGTGAGGTTAGAAAACTCTTAACGAATGACTAACTTATCTTTAGAAGATTTGCATGAGATTACATCAATAGCTCGCTAATGAACAATTTTATGTGGTTAACGTGTGTTTATCGTGTTTACTTTCCGAATAGTTGTGATGTTAGGATTCCCGAAAGGGATACCAATTGTCTGAAATGGGAATGGTGATCTCGCGCCTTTTTAACATATGTTATCTAGTTGACATGCTTAGGTTGTTATTATAGTATATTTACATATATATTTTGTATTTGAAATCATACATGTGTTAATTTAGTATTTTAGAATTTATTTAGTTTAAACAACTTCAAACTATCTTTTACTGGTAAATCGAGGACAGAGTTTCAGTACTATTGCATCCGCCCGCGTCCGTGGATCGATATATGATAGGGTACACTTGACTTTTTGTGTGTGTTTTAATGTTAAGGTCTAAACCATTTTTACAAATATTAAAACCAAACATGTGTTAAATTCATCACGAAATCTATGCGTATATCACACACGCCAACCTAAAACTTGTGCCACTGTCTAGGCGAAAAATACACTACCTATCCTATGAATACTACTTAGTGACTTTGTTAGTTCGTAAGCCTTTGGAGTGACTTAAGGAACATTTGGTGTAGGCTGCTTAAGCCTGTCTATGAGATGTGTTTAATTATCGTTATGAATCTCCTGGAGTTGTATTGATGTAGGAACTCACCCCTTATATAGGTCTATTCAACCCTTGAACCTATTGAGCGATGTCGTGTGGGAGCTCATCCCTTTACATGGCCCTTGCCTTGGAGTTTCTTGCAAGGTTCTCAGGCTGATTATAGGATAGAAAGACAAGTACTAGAAGGGAATTCCATGATTCTTCCATTGATCATATTGAGATTACATAAGATAGAACAAGCTGTAGGAGTTAGAACATTATCCTAAAACATTCGAATTACACAAAGAACCTTTTAAGTTTTTTTCCATTCCATTGGCGAGGAAGCTTTCTGCCTTCTATGTCGGCGAGCTTGTATAACCCTCCCTTGTGAGCTTCGAGGATCGTGTATGGAAAATCCCACTTAGGACCGAGCTTTCCTTGGCTTTCTTTTCTGCTAGCTTCGTTATTTCGGAGGACTAAGTCTCCGAGCTTGAGGCGTTCATGCTTGACTCGGGTGTTGTAGTAAGATTCCATTTTCTGCTTGTATTTAGCTTCCCTGATGGCTGCCAAGCTTCGAGCTTCCTCTAAGAGGTCCAAATTTAACAACGCCTCGCTTTCATTGACATTGGCATCCATGTTGAGAGTTCGGAGACCCCTATTTCAGCAGGGATCACAACTTCAGAACCAAAGACTAAGCTATAAGGGGGCTTCTTGTGACTTGTTTTTTCTGTTGTCCGGATAGCCCACAAAAATTTGGATGCTCTTCACGCCATTTGCTTCCATGTCGGCCTAGCCTTGCTTTTATCCCATCAACAATAATGCGGTTTATTCTTTCAACCTGACCATTGGATTGTGGATAGGTGATGTGCTTGATTTTAGTAATTTGAAAAGATATCATTTTTCCCGATGCCAAAAACTTGATGTGTTATTTTCAACACATTGGTGTTAGGTGTAGAGGGAGAATTCGACAACAAAAACAGGATTATACGATCATACAAGTTGCTAAACCAGGTGCGGAAACCCTAGCTTAGAACAAACTGATATAAACTCAATCAAAACACAATCAAGATCATTTTAAATGCTTTTCATAGATTAACTTTTCAATAAACTTGATTACAGACTCAATATAGTTAATCTAGACCTCAAACAGATAATCTCTAACCTCTCAGGAACACACACACAAAACACACACTCTCTATCACTCGTTATACATTACAAAAACTTGAAATCTATTTATAATGTCTGCACGTTCGCCCAGTTACACTGGTCGAAGGTAACAGATTTCCACATTCGCCCAGTAAACTGGTCGAATGTGTTCTTCTATGCATTCCTGATCTTCATTCGTCCAATACAAGTCTTCCTTCGCCCATACTAAACCTCCTTCGCCCCTTCTGATATTCATTCACCCATTAACACATGTTAGTTATCTAATCATTAGTCGCAAAACGGCATCTACAAACTCCCCCTCGACTATTGATTAGATCTTTTTCTATCTTCATCCATGGCTTTGTTCAACAGCTTGATCCTCAGAATACTCTTCTGCTCTTTCGTCATTTCCGGCTCTAACTTTCTTTTAACCGGCTTCGACACATTCGCCATCTTAACTTTCTTGCCAAGCTTCCCTTCCAGATTGCTTCCAGCATTGATATCATAAGCAAAGCAAACACCCACAACTTGTGTGTATTTCCTTGCTTGATCTGCGTCGTTAGGCTCATGATGAATCGGATTATAGAATAACATGATGATGTCTTCGAAGGTGCAATTGATTAGCCACATAGGATCAAATACATGAACATGCTTGTATTTATCCTTTCCATCTCTCAACACAATCACCGCTTCTGCCTTCCTCCAATCATAATACCAAAATATGAAGTCAGCACTGAAGTGTTGAGGCATAGGCATCAAAGGAATCTTTCTCATAACTTCAGGTGCCTTATAAATCAAGGTAACCTTCTTTAACTTGGTTCTGGGATCAGTCTCCCTGTGAACTTTCCTCCGGGGATACTGAGGCTTGAATCTATTCCATCTCGTCCTACTCTCCCAAACAAGTTTGTCTGCACACCAACCGACGTGTGAATTATTCACTGAAGCACCAGACATTTGGAATCTACATAAATCTCTAACCGCCCAGTACGGTAGAGTTAGCAAATCAATGAATCTGTAAAAGTACAGAATTCCAGATTCCCACTTAGCAGCTAAGCACTTCAGCCTGCTCAAGTATGTCCACCCAAGAGCTCTTCCTCTGAACTTTGCATTATGAAACCTGTAGAAGTTTCCTTGAGCTTCGGGCTTTGGTCGGTTTTCATCCATCAATCTTAGTTTCTTCAAGTACTCTTTCAACTCATCAGTCTTACTTGAAGATTCTGGCAAATCAGCTCCAAGTACTTTTTCAACAAATTCAGCACTTCTTTTTCTTGCCTTTTTCTTTGCAGACGTATTATGCCTTTCTGTAAAATCAGGAAACACCACGTCTTCATCATTTTGTCTGAAGTACTGTGGATATTCCTCGTGTGTAATATCCTCAATCTCAACTTCCTCAAACTCAGGGGTTTCTTTATCATCAGAGTGAGTTCCAACATCCTTTTCAGGAATAGGTGGAATCGACTCATCAACAATGAACTCTTCAAAAGTTTTCCCTACTCTCTGTGCAAGACCATCCAATATCTCCTTTGCTACAGAAGCAGGTACTTCCCCCTCTTCAAGATCTGGATCGTTATATTCCAATTCATAACGCATATCATCTGTTTGGAATATTTCTGCAAAACGACCTGTGAACTCAATGGTCCACTCTCTCTTCTCTAACATATCTTTGTACACTTGTTTTGCATCATCAGATAACGACCTCACCTTCTCGTTCCAAAATACGGTCTCATCATCTACATTCTCTCCTTTCTTCTTAGAACTAGACTCACCTGTGTCTTTCTTCTTCTTAGAAGGTGGTCTCTTCTCAAAAGTAAACTTAGCAGTATCATCTCCTCCTTCATCATCATCACTGCTACTACTATCATCATCTTTTTGACTTCCCGAACCTTCAACATCATCATCATCATCATTATTATCACCTTCATCATCATTTTTATCCGATTCTTCATCCTCATCATCCTCATCCTCCTCTTTATCAGATTCGGATGGTTCAAAATCTACTCTTTCAACCTCTCTCTCTTCATCTTCTTCACCCTCCTTCAGCTTGGGTGCAATGTTGTACAAATCATTAATCAGATCACTAAGGCGTTTGTTTTCAGCCTTCAGCTCTTTGTTATCTTCCTTAATTGCCTTGTATCTGTTCTTATTTCTCAGAACTTTACCTTCAAGCTTCTGATTCTTTGCTTCAAGCTTCTTGACCTTCTCATCTATTTCATCTTGATTGGTTTTAGAAGCAACAACTATCTGAAGCATCTTCTCCTCATTCTGTTTAAACTTGGCAATTTCAGATTGTTGAGACACAAGCATCTTCATCATATCATCCATTCTCTTGTTCATCTGCTTCATTACTTCATCATCCACAGTGACCTTCTTAGACTTGGATTTAGACTTAGATGGCTCAACTTCTGCTTCTTTTCCCT
Organism: Ambrosia artemisiifolia; assembly: GCA_032199755.1. Classification (NCBI taxonomy): domain Eukaryota; kingdom Viridiplantae; phylum Streptophyta; class Magnoliopsida; order Asterales; family Asteraceae; genus Ambrosia; species Ambrosia artemisiifolia. The sequence goes on along the minus strand of CM063519.1, from coordinate 46,396,959 downwards.
TCTGAGGCTTGGTAAACATATTCAGAACATTATCCAGTGCAATATTGAACTGCTCCACTGGTAATGTTGTAGCCTCCTTAGTCTTTTGTTTCTTTGCAGCTGGTGAAGATTGTTTAGATGATGTTCCAGCATCCGGTAATCTCTTTCCCTTCAACAATAAATTCAACTCCTTCTCTCTGAGTTGCTTAGTACTTGTCTTCTTAGCCATAGACTTGTGTTTGGGCTTGGGCAAATTCACAACAACTGTTTCACCCTCATTCAATTCATCCAAATTAACAGTCAACACTTCATCTACAGCATCAATAGATTGCTTTCCCTTATTAGCTTCTTCTATTGATCTGTTCAAAGATTCAGACTCACCAACCAAAGTGGCCTTTTGTTTGGTAGTCTGGACATCTTCAGCATCCGAATCCCATTGTTCCTCAGTTTCTGTCTCCTCAGAATCAACAGACTCCTCATCTACCAAACTCGTGCCCTTCTTAGCAGTAGTCTTCTTCCTCACTGCTTTTTGTTTTGAAGTTCCCTGCTCTGTCTTTCCCTTGCCCTTCCCTTTGGCTCCGGGATTGACAACCTGTCTTTTCCTCTTTGTGTTTGCATCAGCATACACAAGTGGATCATCGTTATCACTATCACTGTTAGGATGCCTTGCTAGATTCTTTCCAGGATCCTCATAATCCTCTCTAGCCAAAGCTCCGAATAACCTTCTGTAAGGTGGTCTTTCATCTTCAGGTATACCTTTGTAACCCTTCATTCTTGCTAAGGTTCTCACATTCATATGATCCAAGTTAAGTATCTGTGTTGGATCCTTCTTCAAGTGTGGATATTTGTGATCAAAGATCATCATAAGAAATCTAGGATAAAGCATAAAGTACTTCTTCTTCAAACCCTTCAACATCTCCAACATGTGATCTAGTATCATCCCAGCAACGTTGAATGGCTTATTGAGAGTCAATGCAACCATTAACGAACTTAAACTCTTCCTCATCACGTCATAACCCCCACTAACACATCCAAATACTATTAAAATGACGTGAGCAAAATACTTGAACTGCACGCTCAGCTTGCTTTTATACATAGAACCATCAGTAATCGGTCCTTTGTATTTCATTCTCAGAAAACATGCCTTTTGCTCAGTCCATGAAAGTTCTCTAGGATCTTCACTTGTTTCAAATTGGATCTGGAGAGCTTCTCTGATATCTGCTTCAGTGATGAACATCTCCATTCCCTGAATTTTGCTTTTGATGATCGTCTGATTATCGAAGTAATCATATTTGGCATTATTATAAAAATCCTCAACTATATCCTTGTAGATAATAGTTGGTGTTGCCAATGCATAAACCACTCGACATCTCTTCAAGAACTTAATAATCTCTGTAAATTCTACATTCTTCTCAACATCACCAAGATATGCACAAACGTTGTGAGTCTTCTCAAACGGCCATTTGCTACCGCTTGATGATCCTTCTTCTTGTACTGTCTCTGGGATAGGATCAGTCACTTGAGTCTCCACAGGAATCTCAACATTAGCTTGTTCTTCAGCCATCTGAAATGGAAAATCAAAATAAAACGTCAAAACACGAAATCGACAAAATTTGAAATTTTAGGTTTTTGAGATTCCACATTCGCCCAAAAAGACTGGTCGAATGTAGAATATTTTGGTCGAAGGTGAAGTTTTTCAGGTCGAATGTACAAAGATTTTGAATCAAAGATACATTCGCCCATTTAGTATTTCCTTCGTCCCAATTGTTCTACCTTCGTCCAATCGATGGACCGAAGGAGAAACTGAATTTGACCCAAAATTTAAAAATTTTCAAAACATGTTATTAACCCTTAATTTTGATTCTAATCTGTTCTAAGATGACCGATTAAACTTCGTGCATCATCAATTTCAATTATCATTCATTCTATATCAGTTTTAAAAGAAAATTAGGGTTTATATTGTTCAAGCAATCAATCAGACAATTAATCAGTGTTATAAACCTAATTCTTAAAACATTCGCCCCCTAAAACTGATGTGGGATGAATGTTGATCAAAATCAAACACTAAGAAGCCCTGAAAATCTCAAACCCTTAAACCCTAGGTACGATCACTAATCAAACGATTACGGGTTCATATCATGCCCATTACCTGTAACAATTATATGAAAATGATCAGGGAACAGTAGGGAATAAAATACACAAGCAGATAATTCAAAATCAACAAGGTCTGGTATGATGAAAAATTTTTGAAAACGTGGAACTGTTTGGCCGAACCTGTCTTGGCATATTTATAGAGGTGCACCTTCGCCCGTTCACTCTGGACGAACGAACTGAATATCCACCTTCGCCCCTAATAAAAGGCACGAAGGAGAACTGGTTTTGCCCGAACGTAAAAATTGTGATAAAACCACATTCGCCCAGATTGAAACGGTCGAATGTAAACAAAAATCCCTCATTCGTCCCAAATAAATGGGCGAATGTAAAATGGAATTTTGAAAAAATTTACCAAATTACAAATTCGAATCCCGTTCAACATTTTTCAATCCGTTAAGCATCCATAACACAAATTTTCACTTTGAGAATGATACAAAGCCCAATTGGTAGTGTCACATCTCAGAAATTGACTATCAAGCATCCCCGGTTATCAAAAATAAAGCAGAAATGCAAAAAGTTTTGGATTTTCTGAAATTTTATCAAAACACACCTAAAATCTTTTTGGATTTTGTATCTTTTTGACATTAAAAGTAAATTGCAACAAATAAAATGCAACAAAGTAAATGAAAGCAATAAACATTTTGTGAAATCCGGTCAGAGGATCATATCAGTTTTCTGAGAAATCTGATCACAGCGTTGATCTTTTTGTGTAATATTATCATTAGAAACAGTATGTGATACGGCAATTGCTGATATTGTGGTCCACGTAAGCTCACATGCAGACAATTACGCAATGCTTTAAAATGATACGAGTTAGGTGTATTAGACTAACACGATGTGGTGCCCACACACACGACATACTCCCGTATCAAGTAATTGCACAAAGCTTCGTCGTAACGCGTGATTATGCCAGAGTTATCCGTAAAAGTTACAAAGTATATAGCACAGAGGTATACAGGTCAGCAAATGAATGCAGCAGAGTAACATGTGCGTATACACTAGGTTAAGGCTGATATTAATCACTGATTTGCATCAGATGACCAATACGATGTAATAATGATCTTTGATCAATTAAAACATAAAGTTCCTCAATTCGGTAACTTCCGGTTTTGGCAATTAAGCTCTTTTAGCAAATATTCTGATAAAACTAGGTCCATAAATCAATACGACAAAAGTTTATCAGAATATCCCGGATAACTATAACATAACGACCCGAAACCTCAGATTTTGGCAATCCTATCAAACGAAATTACGGTACTAAGACCATATGCCCATGAGGTGTTCAGCCACGAACGCGTAGTTCGTTATGTTTGTATCACTAATGCACGCAATATTTAGTCTACGAAGCCTATCAGCATATCACACGTAATCAACACACGCCTCATAAACTATACAATTCTTTAGCCTGTATCAGATTCCCACTGATGTACTATCATTTCCTCTGTTTTACCAGGAAATCATTTTTGATTTTCTAATTTTTAGGTCTTTTTGAATTTTATAATGTTTTTTTTTTTTGTTTTTCTGAAAACTGGCTCCCCCTAAAATAAAGAACATATTTTTGGTATTTTTGATTTTTCTGAAAATAAAAACAAAAATTTGAAAGAAACAATCCACTCGAAAGCATCAACTTCTTTGAGGATTAGATACTCCCCTCGAAAGCATCAACTTCTTTGAGGATTACGATAGTAAAGAGAAATTCCCAATTAGCAAAGAGAAATTCCCAATTAGCAAAATATAAAAACTAAAAACTAAAAAGCGATAAACCGAGGTGCCGATTAGTCCTGTTTTTCCTTTATATTGTTTACTTTTAAAAGATATTCAAAGCGTGAACGGTCAAAGGCTTTAGTAAACAGATCTGCACGTTGGTAGTCAGTGTGTATTTTGATCATATCGATCAATTCCTTAGCGTAACAATCACGGATAAAATGATATTTAATCCGGATATGTTTCGCTTTAGAATGATTTTCCGAATTTTTAGTTAATGCTATTGCGGCTTCGTTGTCACAGTAAATAGGAGTTTTTAGAAACTGCAAACCGTAATCCACCATTTGTTGTTGAATCCAGAGTACTTGAGAACAGCAACTCGAGGCTGCAATGTACTCGGCTTCACAGGTAGATTGTGCTACGGAAGTCTGTTTCTTGCATTGCCAGGTGATTAACCTGCTCCCGAAAAACTGGCAACCAGCTGTAGTAGATTTGCTATCTTTGTCACAGCCGCCCCAATCTGCATCACTAAAAGATATGAAATCAAAATTATCATCATTAGGGTACCAAAGTCCTTTTGAGGGACAACCCTTCAGATATCTAAGGATACGCTTGACCGCCGTCAGATGACTTTGTTTCGGCTTCGATTGATAGCGGGCACAGAGACACGTTGCGTACATAATATCTGGTCGAGACGCCGTCAAATACATCAGAGATCCGATGATTGCTCTGTATGTAAAAGGATCAGTCAGCTCCCCCTTAGCGTCCACTCCAATCCCGTGATTGGGTTGAATCGGGGTATCCATCGGCTTTGAGTCCTCCATCTGGAACCGGCTCAAGATGTCGGAGACATATTTCGTCTGGTGAATGAAGATCCCGTCGGGTCTTTGGTCCACCTGCAAGCCTAGGAAAAACTGCATCTCCCCCATTGCGCTCATTTCGAACTTTTCCTGCATGACAGTTTCAAACTCCCTGCATAAAAGCTCGTTAGTTGAACCAAATATTATATCATCAACGTATATCTGTACTAGAAGCAAGTCATCTCCCGTCTTTTTCGTAAAGAGGGTGCAATCGACGAGGCCGCGCTTGAATCCTTTGGAGATGAGGTATGTACTCAGCTCCTCGTACCACTGCCTCGGAGCCTGGTGCAAGCCATAAAGAGCTTTGTTCAACACGTAGACCTTATCCCGGTGGATTGGGTCCTCAAAGCCTGGTGGCTGCCCGACATACACCTCTTCCTTGACTTTCCCGTACAGAAATGCGCTTTTCACGTCCATCTGGTAAACTTTGAATTTCTTATAAGAAGCAAACGCGAGGAACATCCGAATAGCTTCGATTCGTGCTACCGGTGCATAGATCTCATTATAATCAATCCCTTCGATTTGATGGAAACCCTGCACGACCAATCTGGCTTTGTTCCGAACAATTACCCCACGATCATCCTTCTTACACTTGAACACCCATTTGGTGCCAATCTTCTTTCTATCCGGCGGCAAATCCGTGAGCGTCCACACTCCTAATTTCTGGAATTGTAATAACTCCTCCTGCATAGCTTCAACCCAGGCATCATCCTTCAAAGCGTCCTTGTATGTCCTTGGCTCTACCTGCGACACATAACACGCAAACGACCAATCATTTTGACAACCAGATTGTTGAATTTTGGCATATAAAGCTAAAGCACCAAAACTCTCTGGCGAATTAACGCTTTTAAGCTGCCCTCTGGTCATAACACTACTTCCAGGATCACCGATAACTTGCTCCAGCGGTTGAATACGATGAATCCGAGATTCCGGATAATCAGGTACTTGCACTCCCGTCTGAACAGTCAAGTTCTCTACAGCATCCAGATCATGACCCGTATTTGATGATGAAGCCACATCAGTATTTGGAGTTGGGTTCACTGGTGGTGCCTCCTGTTCTTCAGCTTGATCAAGAATAGCTTCTTCAAATTGTTCATCTTCAGATTCTGAAGTGTCTAATGAAGTTGAAGCCTCTTGAAAAATCTCTTCTTCTTGTATAGGAGCATTGGTATCATTAGAAGCTGGTAGGGGGTTCACGGTGATCGGACGCACCAACGGTGAAGTTGTTGCATTTTCACACTCGTAAAGTAATCGAATAACAGCTTCTTCAACCAAGCTATCTAGATTGAATGATTCAAAGAAGTCTTTGTAATCAAACATCCAATCAGGACCCGTGCCTTGAAGATTTTGAGTATATCGTTGAACTTCCACGTTAGCCCAGTCTTCCACACGACGAGTTCGCTTGTTGTATACCCGTTTGAGTGGGGTTGCATATCCAACAAAGTAACCCTCCTCGGCTTTAGGACTAAACTTTTCGCTTGGATTCAACATAGTGCAAGGCGCCCCGAAAGGTTCTAGATACTCTAAGTTCGGCTTCCTTCGGTGTAACAGCTCATAAGATGTTTTTCCAAACTTCTTCACTGTTAGAACCCGATTTAGTGTGTAGTTTGCTGCATAAATCGCCTCGTTCCAGAACATTACTGGAAGATTTGAATCAGCGAGCATTGTTCTAGCCGCTTCAATTAGAGTCCTATTCTTTCGTTCAGCAACACCGTTCTGTTGAGGGGTGTACGGAGCCGAATATTCATGATGTATCCCTTTGTTTTCACAAAGTTCATCCATCTTTGCATTTTTGAACTCCGTCCCATTGTCACTCCGAATTCTCTTTATCTTCACATTGTAGAGATTCTCCAATCGAGTGAACAGAACTTTTAGATTCATAAAAGTGTCGCTTTTATTTTGCAAACACATCACCCATGAAAATCTTGAGTAATCGTCAGTGACGACTAAACAATAAAGCTCTCCAAGATGACTATGACGCTTGACTGGTCCGAAAAGATCCATGTGCAATCGCTCTAGTGGCATCTCAACAGAGTTAACCTTTTTCACTTTGTGGGACTGTTTGTGCTGCTTCCCCTTTTTACAACTCACACACTTGTCATTCAAATGGAAATGTTTCACATTTACTCCCTCGACAAGTCCATTCCTCACAAGTTGATTCATTTTCTTCAGATGAATGTGCCCCATTCTTCGGTGCCACATTATCGATTCTTTTTCAGTCGCCTTGGACAAAAAGCATGTTATTTGCCCCTGTGATGTCATCGCCTTGGACATATCAAGAATGTATAGATTGTTGACGCGAGGTGCTTTCAACATTATCCACTCTTTAGGAATTGTAAAGCCCGGTTTCAAGATATAGCAGGATTTGTCATCAAAATGCACAGTAAATTTCTTGTCACAAATTTGACTGACACTCAACAGATTATAGTCTATCTGCTTCACATACGATATACGCTCAAAACTTACTATTCCATTGCTCACACTCCCTTCCATTGTGATATATCCACCTTTGTTTCCCGCAAACGCTACATACCCTCCATTGATGTTCTTCACGTCGAACAGCAACGCAAGATCCCCTGTCATGTGGCCTGAAGCTCCACTATCAACAATCCAAAGACTGCTAATAGGGCCAGCTGAAGCTCCCTGCACACAAAAAGTAACTCATTTAGTGCTTTCGGGGGACCCAAGCCTGAGTCTTGGGTCTTTCAACATCAGGTTTCACAATGACATTTTCACAAACATTTTTAACAACATTTTGATCAATCCTTTTCTGATTGCTCAAAATCGGTTCCTTTTTCTCATTCACTTTTGAAGATGAGGCTCCTGGAGTACCATTGGATGACCAAGATTGTTCAGTCCTTTTGAGGATACGAATCTGAGACTTTGGGTTCTCAGTCGGTTTCTGAACATTGTTAGCAAATGTAACTTTCTTGGTAACCTTATCTGATTTAACAGACTTAGGTCCAACATTCGATTTGACAATTGGTTTTGGTGGAACCTTTTGCCTATCAACTGTTGAGTTCACCACAGGCTTCCTCCACGAGTTTTCCATTGCAATCCGATTCCTTCTATCATAGTGCATTGGACGAGTGTTCCTCATTTGAAAATGGTTTTGATTATAAAACGGTTGTGGTTGTTGAGGAACAACTCTCCTATGAGGTGGCACATAATGATCAATCGGCTTTCGCATCGAATTCCTCACTTCAACTTCGTGCCTCTTGTGCCTTACATATGGACACTGAGCAAGTAAATGCCCACGTTCCCCACATTTAAAACACGCACGGTACTCTTCAAAAACATTAGGAGCATTTGGTTGAGCAAATGATCTAACAGGGTATTGATCATTATACTGTTGCTTCCTTAAACTCTCAGGGAGTGGCCCTTTTGAGTAAGTTGGCTCATTAAAACCATTAGCTCTGTTTTTGGGTTTAACAAACTCTGTGACATGGACCTTTGGTTCTTGAGGAACATCCAAGTACAACTTTTTCAACAAAGCTGGTGGAATTTCATTTGTTCTCTCATGTTTAGGGAACCAAATAGTACTTTCTTGCCAAATCTTTTCAATTTTAGCATAATTGGCATTTTTAATTGGAAAGTCCTCGTCAGAGATAATCTTATCAGATCCTTCCATCCGATAAAATACCTTGACAGGTTTGTCACATTGTTTGTTTTGATCATTCTTTTCAAGATCTTTCTTTACCTCATTAAGATCTTTCTTAACAACATTCTTCTCAGACTTTTCCACATGATGAACATTTCTCATTGGAACAATTTGAGATGATGAAACTGGTTCATTTGTAATGATGTGATTCTCTTTTGGAATATCACATACATTAACAGTTTGATTACAACCAGTGTCATCACTCTCTGAATCTGAGTCAACACTTTCAGCAGTAACACCCTCATCATTGATTCCCAAAATCGGTCTAACATCGGAATTTGGATCACCAATACTTGAAGTGTTTGATTCATTTTCCGATGCTGAATCAGATTTTATCGAACTCTCCGGTGTCACTGAGTGACAATTATGGTTTTCAAAAAGAACCGGAGATGGTACAGCCCGATAGTTGGTTGTTTTGTCATCAATGATGTGGTCTACCACATAAGCAACATTTTTGTAACTTTCCAACTTTTTGTTTACTTTTTCAGCAAAGCATTTGATGGCGGCCATTTCTAACTTGGTGTTTTCAATTTCATTGATGTAGTTGTTTATTGCCAATTGTTTTAAAGACAATGTGTTTTTCAAGTCAGAAATGTCCTTTTTGTAGCCATCTAATACTTTGTTAAAAGCATTCAACTCTTTGCGAGTAGATTGACTGTTCATGATAGCACTATCACGTTGAATACGGAGTTGTTTAACCTCCTCAGTCAATCTATCACATCCACCACAATACTTATCACTAGTATTATCAGTATTACAAGCAGAACTTACAGGTTTTGGTGGGTCAGTCATGGCCATCAATGCAAAATGAGCTTCCTTTCCTGCAAAGAATCTGGAATAATCAATCTTTGTGAAAGCGTCATCTGCAATGCACGACTTCCTAGTCATCAGAAAATCTGCTTCTGCAAGTAACTGATCAATATCTTCATCAAGAGAATTAACACTTGCTTCCGTATCCGAGTCACTGTCTGAATCAGAATAAACTGATTCACACTCCTCAGGAATGTCAGAAACAGTATCAATCACAACTCCCGAATTAGTTTCTTCATTTTCAACCTCAATATTAACTTCAGAATTAACCTTAACAGGTTCAAAATCACCATCCATCTCGACCTCAGACTCATCACTATCAACTTCAGTTTCAACCTTCTCCTCCACCGTCACAGAGTCTTCAAGATCAACCTGATAGGCAACACACGCCACATTTCCTCCAGTTGTGATTTCCTCAACACCTATCTGAATGCTTGACCAGTCAAACCTCTCATCTTGTTGAGTAACCAATGCTTGATTGGTATTCTGTTGTTCAGCTGGTGTAGTGATTGGTATGACTGTTCGGTTAGCATTGTTTGGTGTTTGGGTTTGTGTCTGGTTTGGTGTGTTTGGTTGTCTATTTTGGTTGTTGTGAAAGTTGTTTTGATGGTTTTGGGAAGAAACTTGGTTTTGGTTTTGTTGACGGTTCTGATAGGTAGCATTAAATGGATTCCTGTTGCCTTGTTTTGGTGGTTGTGTGCATTCACGTTTAAAGTGACCTTTACCTCCACAGTTAAAACAAGTCACTTTCTCCTTATTGAACCCGTAGGTTGTATTAGGAGAAGTTCCCAAGTCGGTTCTACCTGTTTTCTCAATAAACTCCGTTGCTCTTCGCATTATGCTCGCAAATGCCCATTGAATATCAATGAGTTCCATTTCCTCCTTATCAATCTGTGCGTAGTCTTCATTGGTCAAATTGTTATTACCAATTTGACTAGCTACCAATCCATTATAGGAAGAAACCATTGCAGAGACTAATGCAATGTGTTGCTGAGCAACTTCAACTGTCACATTTCCAAGATTGGAAGTCTCCAAAACCACAGTTGGTTGATTAGGTTGGTTCATTTGTTGTGGTTGAGTTTGACCAGCAGTGTAAAAAGCTGCTTGTTGTTTTGGTGAGAATGGTGGAATATATGAATATTGATATGGAATTTGTGGTTGTGGTTGTGATAAAGATGAAGTTTGTTGATGGTAATTAATAATGGGTGATTCTACAGCATTGGATATACAAGCAACATGTGGTGTAACTAGTCCTCCAGAACTTGTACTCACTGGAATTGAAGATCCTCCAAAGTATAAGTTTGGATTCTGAGGAATCTGTGCTCTCCTCGCCTTTCTCTTCTCTTCCAACTCTTTGTTTTCCAGCTTTTCAACGAACTCTTGAAGAGACCAGTATTGAAAAGCATCCTTTTCCTTCAGAACATCCACATGCTGATCCCAGTTAGGTGGTAATGCTTCAGCAAACTTGTCCACCTGTTTAGCCATAGGGATCTGTACACCATAGCTAGACAATTCAGATATTAAATGATTATATCTAGGAGTTAGTTCTTTCAAAGTTTCATTTCCAACATATGAAAAATTCTCAAACTCCTTAACAAGCTCTTCCATCCTCAAATTCCTAGTCTTTTCATTCCCATCATGCTTTCTTTTAAGCATATCCCACAAAGCCTTAGAGGTTGTACATGTCCCAAACTGATGCAAAAGATCATTAGTAATGGCTTGTGTCAGTTGTGAGAACGCCTTCTTTTCCACAGCAAACTTTTTCTTCTCATCCTCCGCCATGCTCTCCAATGGCACTGGTTCACCCGTGTTCTCCAGAACTGGTGGTGTGTATCCTTTAGCTATCATGTTCCATGCTTCAGCACCTTCTACTCCCATGCCTTCCAAGTGTATCTTGAACTTTTTCTGCCACTGATTGTATTCCTGAATCTCCATGAGCTTCGGTGGCCGAGTCCCGCTACCTGAAGACAAATCATTAATCAGTGTGGAAATAGCATTAGTAGTTTGAGTGTTTACCACCGCTGCTGCTACTCCCCAGTAGTCAGACTGTGGTACTGTAGGTGCACTCTGAGTCATGTAGTTAACCGGCTGCGAAGACTGTGTGCTCGTCTTCTGTGCTGCTACTGTCCATGGGTCCATCACCTGCTGTTGTGGTTGTGTAGTTGCTGGTGTAGGAGTAGTCTGATAACGCCACATAGTCACGTACTTCGAAAAATTCAACACTTAGAAAAATTTCACAAAATCTGTCCTAGGTTCGTCCACAAAGCTGTCAGGTTCGTCCCTTTTGTCTTAGGTTCGCCCAAAACACTTTCACCCGAATGTAGGGTTTCACTAGAAGGTAAAAACTCACAAACTCTTCCTACGTTCGCCCGTTTATGATTTACCTTCGTACCCCCGATGAACCTAAGGAACAAAAATCTGCCCGAATGTGAAAGATTCAAGTGAAAACCTCTAGGTTCGTCCGAAATTAACTACGTTCGCCCGAAAATTCTATCACCTTCGACCTAACTCACACACATTCGCCCACAACTCTCAGGTTCGCCCATTTTCCAGTTTTGAAAAACGGTTACACTTTGAAAAACGGTTATTTTGATCTCTGATTTTCAAAAGTTTGTGGATTTGATTGATCTTAATCAGGTTATGCTTCGGAGATGATTTGGAACAACTTTAATACTTGGACTTTTGAATTTTAACCACAAAATCACCTCTAATTGTTTCAAAAACACACAAAAACCATTTTTAGTTGAAAACAGATGTGAATTGATGAAAATTATGTCCAAATCAGCTCTGAGTTTATCAATTTGTTGTTGTATGATCCTCTACGCTCTGATACCACTTTGTAGAGGGAGAATTCGACAACAAAAACAGGATTATACGATCATACAAGTTGCTAAACCAGGTGCGGAAACCCTAGCTTAGAACAAACTGATATAAACTCAATCAAAACACAATCAAGATCATTTTAAATGCTTTTCATAGATTAACTTTTCAATAAACTTGATTACAGACTCAATATAGTTAATCTAGACCTCAAACAGATAATCTCTAACCTCTCAGGAACACACACACAAAACACACACTCTCTATCACTCGTTATACATTACAAAAACTTGAAATCTATTTATAATGTCTGCACGTTCGCCCAGTTACACTGGTCGAAGGTAACAGATTTCCACATTCGCCCAGTAAACTGGTCGAATGTGTTCTTCTATGCATTCCTGATCTTCATTCGTCCAATACAAGTCTTCCTTCGCCCATACTAAACCTCCTTCGCCCCTTCTGATATTCATTCACCCATTAACACATGTTAGTTATCTAATCATTAGTCGCAAAACGGCATCTACATTAGGAAAAAGATTAATTTTTACTAAACTGCTAAACAAGTTTTAAATTTATAAGTAAACGATAATTACTTAGAAAGTAAAACCAACACATAGGCAGGGCTGACGTGTATAGTATGTATTCTAGGGTAAACACCGAGTATCGTATTCCAGAGAACACACTTTCCCCTACTCAACCTTTCATTACATTAACTAATCGGGTTTTGAAAAATAAAATAGAATGTGGGGGTTCTAAAAGAAAAATGGTTTTTGAAAAGTGTTTGGTTTTAAAATAAAAAAGGTAAAATAGTAGTGATAGAAAACATGCACATCTCGGGGACCCTCCGTATAAGTAGTCAATTTTACTAATAAAAGCAGAGTTAAGTTTAATTATCGGTGGGGAGAACAGGGGTGAGAAGCCGCTTCAGAGTTGGGGAACAGAAAAGAAATAAACAAGGGATGACATTCTGGCAACTCTATGGGTCACGCACAGGGGAAGTGTACGAGTTCCCGTAAAAGTGTCTTTGGGCTGCTGGCCCATAAGCCGACCTTCTCCTGATTGACAATGCGGTGTTACCTAACTCACACTGCCATGTAGTTTTTTGGAAATCTTGACTCCTGATTTTTAGGCACTTCCCAAACCACCGCTAAGCCACTCGTTCAAGCATTGGGTTCTCTAATTTATCTTCTTAAATTTATGTAGAGGCTTAATTCCGACGGGAATCCTTTCCACCTCTCTCAACTCTCGCTTTCGGTACCGAAGGATCTCACATGACATTAGCTTGTGTGACGGGGGATCCTATAAGAAGTTAACGGTTTTGTACTAACGAGAGCTGGATAAAGCTTCCTTGTTTAATTTACCTGTTAAAAGTGACAACTTAATAATTTATTGATCAGATAACTTTAAGTTTGGTTTAGTGATTATGTGACTTAACAAAACCCAACCCATAACCTCCCGAGATGAATGAAATTATTATTATTTTTAAGTTATGTTTAGTTAATTATTATTTTTATTATTAGTAGTAGTTTATTATTATTATTTTTAGGTGTTAGGATTATTATTAGGGGTGGGTATCAGGTAGTCTAGCCTTAGTTAGACATGAACTGATCATCCATGCTTAAATAAGGTAGCGCTAACCAATATCCAACTGTAATAATAATTAGTTAGGTGTACTGTTACCTAACCTAGAGGTGGTATAATTGTATCAGGACCCTGAGATACTACCTGGTTGTATTAGCGTTGTCAATTACAAAAGAGCTGATAAGGAGGTGAGTTACTTAAACTATTTTCAAAACCTGATACGTGCTCATAAAATTGTTTTGATGGTGATAGATCAAGTATATGCATCGAACCATAGGTGTGGCATCCAGGGTGTTATATATATTATAATGATCATTATATTTTCCCGGGGGGGACATACACTTACAGTCTGCTGTGGAATTGGTAGACTGTGTGAGCCTACTGTGCAATTGGTAGGCCACAGGTGGGTCTGCTGTGGAATTGGTAGACCATGTGTGTGAATATATAATGCTTAGTCCAGATTATGATTATGGTGACATGTAAGGAGCTCATACTTGATCAATAAAATTATTTATGTGGTTGTTTTACTGATGAGTCAGTTTATGTGGCTCACCGGGCTGTGTGCTGACGTATTTTTATTACTCGAGCATGTATCACAGGTTGATGGTGTAAGGAATGGGAGTTCCTAGCTGAGAGTTGGAATACTTTAGACGGTTCATTTTATTATAGTTAAGCTTTGTTTAGGTTGGTGGTACTTAGATCACATTGGCTTGTAATAAACACTCAAGTTATGTAATGAGATTACGTTTCCGCTTTAAGTTTGTGCCGACTGGTCACTGTAAGTGCCCCTTCCTGGGCGGGGTGTGACAAGTTGGTATCAGAGCGTTAGTTTAAGAGATTTAGGTACTCATTGAAGTATCTAGACTTAAACTAGGAGTAGTAAGCCAAGTAGAGGTGCCAGTCTTGGTAGGCAAAGGCTAGTATAATAGAAGATGTATATGATGGGTATGCCGAACTTTTTGATGGAAGGACCATATGGTAGTTGGGAGTATCGTGGTGTGTATCATATATTGCTTTCATACCTGGCCAGTATGAAAGTTAATGAATGATACGCTATGATCTCGTAAACATCATATTGTACTGAAATCAGGAAATAGTAGGCAAAGTTTTTAAGGATGTGATTGAGCTCTAGTACTTTGCAACTAAAACTTGTGTATATAGGTTTATCTATGGTAGCATACTGTGCTTATCTTATCCTCATTTGTTTTTCTAGGGTGGAAATGATTGACAGGTTAATAAAAGCTGATTTTATGTGTCCGAGGTAACTAGTGGAGTTTGTATACATAGTCTAGCTATACGAGCACATGTCTCAAAGTATGCCAACGGTTTATGTGTAGCATAGGTGAGTATGCATATTTGTGGATGTTAAATGAAACCATAGCATACGTAAAGCAGATAGGGCGATATAAGGCCTGAATAAAAAGAAACCCTAGACAGGTTAGTTGTGTAATCAAGTAAGGAACTTAACCAAACTTGGTATCTCCACTTTCCCATGATAGTTAATTAGAACCAGGCTCGGAAGTGACCAAAAGACAGCTTGTAGTGGAGTAAGGAAGGCATTTGAAGCCGATGTTTTATTTTTCTACTTGGTGACATATAAAACTCTCTTAGGAGTTTAGTCAGAAATATCAAAGGTGCATTAGTTGAGAATCCTTTAGAAAAGATTAATGTGTCAATGGTTGATATTCAACCAACCAGGCGCACGTACAAGGACGGTAGGCCTTGCAAGCTGAGGCATTAGAAACCAAAGGAACGATCACTTTTGAAATATGTTAGAAAAAATCCCCAGACCTTATCATTAAGAGAAAACGGGATAATAATCAGGATTAGGGGAGATCCAATTTTAGGGATTATAAAATGAAACGTGGATCCGCACTTCAATGTCTCACATGTGGAAAAAGACATCCTTGTTCATGTGACAAGTTTGTTTGTAGAAATCATATGAAACCCATGCACACCTGGTATCAATGTAGAGAGCCTCGTTAATGTTTTTAAGATTTTAAGGATTAATGGCTTAAGAAATAAGAGAATGAAGAACCCAATGGAGGAAGGTGTAGAGCTTTAGACATAAAGACTTAAGAAGCCATAGGAACCTTGACGTGATAATGGGTACGATACTAGTAAACAACTTCTATTCTAAGATACTTTCTGATACTGGTGTTGATAGAAGTTTGATATTTGAACCTTTTAGAGTTTTGTCTAACTAGGTTCTCTACAAGTTAGTAAATACCTTGTGAGAGTTATATCAAGGGTTGTATCATCTAAATTAGTAAATACCTCGATACCTATAGACTTATTATCAATGAAACGTGGATTGTTAGATATAGCACTAGGGATGGATTGGTTAGCTCGCCAAACTTGTATATTGGGTGATAAGAAGCAAATTCGAATCAAGGACGTGAAGGGGAAACCTTTGATAACTCGAAAGGAAAAACCTAGTAAACCCATAAGTTTCAGTATGATGATAAAGGCAATTAAGTGTATCCGAAAGGTCAACTAGATTAACTAGTAAATGCACCAGAGACTAAGGAAGATAAGAATTTAATGGATGTGCCAGTAGTAGTCAAATTTCATGAGGCATTCCCTAAAGGTCATTCTAGACTATCAGCCGATAGAAAAAAAATTAAATTTAGAATCGACTTGATCCTGGGGGCAACCCGTATTGCTAGAGCCATTTACTATCTTACCTTGCCTTTCAATGGAGGAATTAAGAAACCAAAATTTGGAGTTACTGGATAAGGTTTTATATATTCTAGCACGTCAACATGGGTCGTTTTCAAGACACGATACGATACGATGTGTAGTAGTTGATACCCATAGACAGGAGGTTAGGACACGATACGATACGATCACTGTGAGTTGTAAGTAATGCCATAAGACCAACATATATGTAGTATTCGTAGATCTCACTAATTTAATTGTAAGACAAACGCGTTGTTGATACACTCACTAGAAAAGAAAGAGCCCAACCGATAATAAACTTTATGCATCTGGACGTGGTGTTAAGGTAACTCCCTTGTACCAAATTAAGAATGCAATGATAGGTCTTAATGGAAAACCATATCGAAAGAGGAAACGATGGTTGGTAGCCAAGATTATTGGGATCTATGAATAATAGTATCTTAAGTTTAGATAATCGAATATGAGATTCTTAGTTTTGGCGAGTGATGGAATATTATACCAGAGGAAGCTCATAAGTCAAAATACACTGTATACCCTAGTAGCAATAAAATGCAGGATTTAAGTAATGATTATTGAGTAGAAAAATACCTTACCTACCTGAAAGTCAAGGCAGGGCATCTGAAACCATTTGACTACATATAGGAATCTGAAATCGAATGAAGGAAACAGAAGATGATAATAATAGACTTTGTTTTTAAGCTTCCAAGATCCAGTCATGGGCACAAAATTTGGTAATAATTGATAGGTCTGCTAGATCTACACACTTTGCCAATCCTTGAGGACAAATGAAATGTAGTTAAACTTTATGCCAAATCGATTGTCTTATGACACAATGTGCTTACACGAGCTATATTCAAGAGAAAGATTTGTTCTCTTTAAGATTCGGGCAAAGTTTCTAGAGAAAGAAAACAAATGTTAGAATATTGGAACATAGAAATGATAAAATATTACATAAGAATTGATGACGAGGCGAAGAGGTCCTCACCTCATTTGTTCAAAGCTGACAGGTTTCGAGGATGAAACCTAATTTATGGGGGGTATATTTGTAACATCCCATTTTTGGCTATATAAATAAAATGTGTTGGTCCATATTTATTAGTGAATGAAACTTGTCATTAACCGTCAAAACGAACCAATAATAGGTGAGACGGATATGTGTGTATTCAAAATTAGTTAACGAGCAAGTGATGGTTAGTATGATTATTTGAGATATGAGATTTAGGCGAGTGGTCAGGATTATAGGAGACCGTGTAGTAATAATATATTATGGTATACGTGATCCTACTCCATTTTTAATCAAACTTAGGTTGACGCGTAGATAAAAATTAGCTTGCCTTAGCAGTATATTCGAAAGTTTGTAAAACGCTATATTTTAAAAGTTATAAGAGTTAAATGAGCTAAGCAGCTGGATTAATTAGAATAATATAATAAAAATAATAATATATAATAACACCAAAAATCAAATTGCACCATATACGTAATATGAAAAAAAAGGGATTTTCATCCTAATGACTTACAACTAGGGTTTTGGTTAACCCGTCGCAAAGCGGCGGGCACGTTTGTTATCCAAAAGTGTTTAGTAGCACTATGGGCAACGATTTTCCTGCATTCTTTCGCGTAATTGTGGACGGTTTCGTGGACATAAAAGATAATATTAAGTGACTGTTATTGTCGTCCGCGCTTCGCCGCGGGCGCCGCTGTTGTGCATACATGTTACGCACAATGGGCGGCGATTTGCTGCCGGGAGCTCCTGTTGCGTTAAGGGTTTGGTGGGCATAAAAAATAACATTAAATGACTGTTATGCTCACGTGGGTTTCACAAAAATACTCGTAACCCATTAAGTTCCACACCAGCGTTAACACTTGGTACACACATACATATATGTTAGAAAAATAATCGTTAAAAAAATAGAACGAAAAGTTGTAACTTGTAAGTTGCAACACTTAACCAACAATAAAGAATTATTAAAGCTATTGCACGTCATCCCAGGATACCAATTAGCATTTTTGAGGGCCTTGAATTAACAGCATGCAACAAAAGATTCACCTATTTAGTATTCAATTTTGACAGCTGAGGATAGCGCATGTTAGCATAGGTTACTGTTAAAGTGTATCTTCTTTAATATAACTTACAATTACAATTAGAATTACAATTCGTGGAGTAGTACACGTGTGTATATTAAAAATTGTAGAACGGTACGTGGATGTAGTTAAATAAAACAAGAATTGAATATGTATATTAGTTCCTTACTAAGTAAGATAAATCTATTTCTTGCTGACGAAGGCAACATACAGGAGATATATATATATATATAGATGAACCGGGTAAGTAATATTGATATTGGAGAACCAACAATAGCACTTCAATAACGAGAATCTCTTGGAGTATCCTTTGGGTATTATTAGTGATAGTTTTTAGAGTACGAGTAGAAGTTTGAGTAAGGTGACTCTATATCAGCAAGTCGTGAAAAGGTTATAGGTATGTTCTTCTTTAAGTTATGTTTAATTAATTATTATTTTTATTATTAGTAGTAGTTTATTATTATTATTTTTAGGTGTTAGGATTATTATTAGGGGTGGGTATCGGGTAGTCTAGCCTTAGTTAGACATGAACTGATCATCCATGCTTAAATAAGGTAGCGCTAACCAATATCCAACTGTATTAATAATTAGTTAGGTGTACAGTTACCTAACCTAGAGGTGGTATAATTGTATCAGGACCCTGAGATACTACCTGGTTGTATTAGCGTTGTCAATTACAAAAGGGCTGATAAGGAGGTGAGTTACTTAAACTATTTTCAAAACCTGATACGTGCTCATAAAATTGTTTTGATGGTGATTGATCATGTATATGCATCGAACCATAGGTGTGGCATCCAGGGTGTTATATATATTATAATGATCATTATATTTTCCCGGGGGGGACATACACTTACAGTCTGCTGTGGAATTGGTAGACTGTGTGAGCCTACTGTGGAATTGGTAGGACACGGGTGGGTCTGCTGTGGAATTGGTAGACCATGTGTGTGAATATATAATGCTTTAGTCCGGATTATGATTATGGTGACATGTAAGGAGCTCATACTTGATCAATAAAATTATTTATGTGGTTGTTTTACTGATGAGTCAGTTTATGTGGCTCACCGGGCTGTGTGCTGACGTATTTTTATTACTCGAGCATGTATCACAGGTTGATGGTGTAAGGAATGGGAGTTCCTAGCTGAGAGTTGGAATACTTTAGACGGTTCATTTATTATAGTTAAGCTTTGTTTAGCTTGGTGGTACTTAAATCACATTGGCTTGTAATAAACACTCAAGTTATGTAATGAGATTACGTTTCCGCTTTAAGTTTGTGCCGACTGGTCACTGTAAGTGCCCCTTCCTGGTCGGGGTGTGACATTATTGCATGTAACTACTCCTACGATTCCATTCTCGGCAAAGATAATCAAGGTAGGATGAGTCCTAACCTTGGTAGGATGTTCGGATGGCCTAAGGCTTCCCAAAAGACCCCAAGATCTCTAGAAGAAGCTTGTAAGTCGACCCAAGAAGGAATAAGAAGGAATGCCAAATGATTGAGGTGAGTTTTCTATTTATAGAGCTGCCAGGATGAGCACGGGCGTACTCAGGAGTGGTGCACGGCCGTGCACTTGCCCTGCGTATGTCCTGTTGGTGTAAAATCTGTCTTGTCTGTACTTCAGGTCAGGCACGGGCGTGGAAACTAGTTGGCACTAGCGTGCTTGCTGACACAGTTGCTTTTCTTGTCTCCCATGTTGGTTGAGTTGTCTTCTAGCGTGCGGGACCTCTGTGCAAGTGAGCATGGGCGTGCTCGATCAATCCCAGGTCAGTTTTATTATTGTTTAAGCCCTGAGAATGTCTTTACACATACTTGGGACAAGCTTCGGGTCTCATATTCTTAGGATTCTCTGATTTTGGTTGTTTTTTACTCGAAATTTACATGTTTTCGGGTTGGAGCTCTAATTTCCTGATAAACACTAATAGGAACAATTAAGTAGCTGGAATCATTAAATTAAGCTCAATTTTGCCCTTCTATGAGACTATTTATGCATATTTTATATGTGTAATTGGTGGCACATGAATAGGCAACTGAACTGAAGACTTGTGTGATTCTGTATTCCTGCACCATGAGCTAAAAGGTTTCTCAGCAAATTACTTGCCATTGTTCGTGACTAGTAGCCCAGGGAGGCCAAAGTGACAAATTATATTTTCCCACACGAACTCAATGAACATTTCCCTGAAATCTTTCCCAACGGTTTCACTTTAGGCCATTTTGTAAAGTAATCTACAACCACGAGTAAAAACTTAACCCCTCTTTTGGCAGGTGGGAATGGGCCAACAATTTCCATTCCCCATTTGTGGAATGACCAAGCTGAAGTGATGGGAAGTAGATCATGCTTTGGGCTTCTGGGAACCGGTGCATGTATTTGACAAGCTTCACACTTTTTTAATTGTTTGGATGTATCTTTGTGTTTGGAGGGCCAAAAGCATGCAAGGTTCATGAGCTTGGCTACCACCAACCCATTGATCAGATATTGGCTTTGTTAAGGACCAACACATCTGAGAAGTGGAGCAAGATAACCTCTTTTATAGAGAGTATCACCTTGTAACATGTCACACCCCGCCAAGGTGGAAACACGGGGATGTCGTTTGAAAGGTTTTCATGCACAAGGTTCGAGCAACACATAAGAAGTATTTTGAAATGATACCATCAAAGATAACCATTGTCATAAATTATTAATAAAAACGTAACATTGTCTGAAAAACCATTGTTTCAACTACCAAGACATAACACAACCAACAATAATGTAATCCACACAGTTATGGTACCACAACGTGCATGCTCAAAACCCCTCTCTCAAGCCTCCGCCCCGCAGAATAAATTACCTGAAAAACATGCGTAAAAGATTTGACAACATAATGTCAGTGAGTTCACTAGTTTTAATGTACTATGTAAGCGCTTGTGAAATTCGTGTATGACCAATCATAGGCTAGCTAAGCGAATGATTACTATGCAAACCATGAGTCCCATAACCAAACCTCTTGACTGTTGTGCCTCGCGCATTGTACAATATAGTAGAATACTATCACTCTTTTGTATGTAAGTGGTTAGAGCGACTAACCAAGAGTGGGGGTGTCAATCCCAATAGATCTATTTAAGTGTTCCATGGCTTTTGATAGTTAATGGTTATAGTGTAAATGTAAGTACGAGGACTGTTGAGTTCATGAACCGAATATCTCATGTTCCACATGGTAGTCACGATAGAATATCAAACCAAAATGAAATGTACTAGAAATGTAGCATGTATATCCCCCGAAATGGAAAACTATAAAATGGGGCCGTGAAAATCACCTGGTGACAGTACGTGTGGTCTGGTAGAGCTGAGATGTGAGGTAACTTCTGTCCTGACAGTGACTGCCCTATGATTGTTAAGGACATAGTAAGTTGTACGTTATTGTCGTTTACCTTACAAGTTGTTCACCCGACTTGTGGACCCTTGTGTTAGTTGTATGTGGGACATAGTTCGTGCACGTGACCATTATTACTCGTTTCATGTGTAGTTTCTAAATTGTATGTTTTTGAGAAATCCAGACGTTTATTGTAAAACTGTATCTATTGTTAACAAAATGAGCCCCACTTGTCATCATGGGTTATAGAATATTCCTCAATCTAACATAGGTGGTTGATTTCATGGTAAATGTGAGTGTTTTGACATATTTTCTAATATTAAAATGTTAAAAGTATGATTAACACACGTTATAGCTATTTTAACATATGTTGTGACAATAGACGAAACTTTAACATGACATATTGGTTTCATCCGATTATTTGACACAACATAACCGACTCTCTTTTGTAAATTTATGTATAAAAGAGTGATCATGGGTGTGTGTAGGTGTAGTTCCTTTGAAATCGGGTATGAACATTTATAGAATACAAGGTAGGTTCGGCTCTATATATGTTATGTTTTAAGTTTTGAAAACGCCAAGTTATTGTTATCCAACTAATACCATATGCCCAAATAGGCTTCGGGCATAGTGGATCCATCCATAGTTGATTATAAGGAAATCCATCACCTTTGGTAAGTGTTGTGGAGTGTTGTCATGCTAATTTGGTGTAAGATTTGGTGATGTGAAATGAAAGTGACATATGAATGTTATTTCTCATGGGGTTTCGGCCGAGTATAGGTACTAGAGGATCCATCATTCTTGTGTTGTGATCATATCTTTGGAATGTGTCATCAAATAAGGCCTAAAAGGGTATAACTTGGTTGTCATTAATGCTCTTGTGTTTTCGGCCGAGATCACAAAGGAAGAAGAAAAGGGTGGTTGTTCTAAATAGGGTAAAGATCATGTGTTGGGAGAAGGGTTATGTGTGAGATGAAGGTACCTTGTTTGTATAGAAGAAAAACAAACAATCATCATATAATACATATATATGTCTATGCGTGTGTGTGTGTGTATAGACACAGATTCAATATGTAGTCCAAATCACCTATGATCTTGTGTGGTTATGTAATTATAAGTTGTTTAGCTTATCACTTTATGTGGGAAATGTCATGGAATCGTGGGTATACATATATGTATGTGTGGCCGATTCTTTGTATAAAAACACATGGTTTTGTGAGCTTGTTATCTAGATTGAATTGCTGTGTGTATGTGTATACATATGTATATGGATGTGGCCGAAGGCATGAAGTGTTATTGATATTCATTAGTTATCAATAGATTTGGTGTAGATGCATAAGTGTGTCTATCGCTTTGGATTAATCAAGATATGGCGTTTAATATTGAAGATGTAAAGAGTTTGAAGTTCATTCGACCATACGTGGGGTCGAATGAGAATCAAAAGGGTCGAATGAAGATTGCAATGTTGTTTATGTTTTGGTTCGAGCTAGGTAAGGGTCGAATAGACTCGTTCGACCTCTGCGGAGGTCGAATGAGGTCTTTTATATATATGTTTGTTTTGTTTTGCAGGTTTGAACTTTGGACATTTGTGTGTGTTTTAGAGAGAGAGTCTAGAAAGTTCCAAAGTAGGTTTTCATTTTAATCTAAGGCTTTGTAAGATTAATATCAATTGATTATCAATGAAATGATTATTAAAATGGATTTCTTTGTGTTCTGATCTGGTTATTATCATTTTGCATGTGATCTAGGGTTTCCGCACCTAGATTGCTCTACTTGTGTGATAAACTAGTTGATTTGTTACAATCCGATCCTTTACAAAGTGGTATCAGAGCTTTGCTCAAGCACACAACTGCAAATTGATAGTCTTCAATCAGATTTTTCATCAAAAACATCAAAATTTTATCTGTTTTGCAAGAACTTTGCATGAACATGGAGATTGATTGATGTAGACTTGTTTTTATGGATAAAATCAAAACTTCTTTCATAAATCTTGATCTCCATTAAATCCGAAGCAAAACCTGATTAATATCATCAAAATCCATCAACTTTTGAATAATTCAGATCAAATTAAGTGATTTTTGAAGAAAAATTGATTTTGAAATGGGTCAGGTAGAATCAGTTAGAGTTGGGTCGAACCAATGTGATTTTTAGGTCAAACCAAGTGTTTTTAGGTCGAACCAGTTGGTATTTTAGGTTGAATAAGTTGTTTGTTCATCATTCACAGTGTGTTGTGTCTCATTCAAACCTTTGTAGTTCATTCGACCTTACGTGAGGTCGAACCAAGATTATTTCAGGGTCGAATCAAGTCTTAGTGTTTCAGTTTCACATTCAAGTTTATCTTAGGGGTCGAACCAACTGTTTCTAGTTCATTTGAACCCTCGATTGAGTTGATTAGGTCGAACCAAATTATGTTTCTCATATTTTTCTAAGTGTTGTCATTTCGTACATCATGGATAACATTTGGGGTTTTTCTATGACATCGAGACGTGCTATGACACAACCACAGCAAGTACCAACGAATTCTTGGCAGTTGCAGCAGCTGAGAGAGGGAACACACAACCAACACAAATGCCGAACTACTTGGCCATTTCTACACCATCCCAATCTGTTGTTAAGCCTCTTCCACAACAAATGGCAGACTATTGGGGAGTAGCAGCCGCAACAGCATTTCAAAGTCAGACTACCAATGCCATCACAACCTTGGTGAATGGAACTCGGCCACCAAAGTTGTTAGACATGAATGATTATTACTCATGGCAAAGAAAATTCAAGATTCATTTGGAAGGCATGGGATTAGATGGTGGAGAAGCGTGGCAGATGATAGAGACGGGGTATGTTGCACCAACCATTGAGAACTCAACAACACCAATAGCACTTGGAGACCCAACTAATGATGAAAAGAAGAAGTTTGCAGCAGAAAAGAAAGCATTTTCATAGCTATCTCAAGCTTGGAATACGGATCTACTACATTAGTTTGGAACATGCTCTACTTCAAAAATGCTATGGGATGTATTAAAGAGTAGACATGATGGGATAGAGAAGACTCGTAAATTGAGTACTGAAGAGTTAAAGAAAGAGTTTGATAATTTTAGCTATATTGGAAATGAAACCTTGAAGGAAATTACTCCAAGGTTCTTTCATTTGTTGATTGAGTTGTCAAACTATGAGGTTTCCTATCCGATGATAGAAATTGTAGAAAAGTTTACTGATGCTTTACCACCATACTGGAATCAGCATATTGAAGTGTTGAAAGAGAAAGATGCTTATCAATATTGGTCGATTAATGTGTTAGGATTCGATCTCGATCAACACACCAAACCCAAACGAACTGCAAGAGAAAATAAACGAACATGAGAACACAAGGATTTACGTGGTTCGGTCAGCTGACCTACGTCCACGGGCCGCAACCAGGATATTTTATTATTGCTTTCTGCCTCACTCGTGATAAGGATTACAAGTACAAGATGCCTATATTTATAATACAAGATTAGGGTTTATCCCTTGGGGAACAAGAAAACTAATTATGGGCTAATTAAATAAAACGGGCCAAGTCTTCAATTTAATTAGTCTGCCACTTAATTGTGTTCTAATCTGAACCCAAATCAAGTCTCCACAAACCCAATAATCTCCCACTTGGAGGCTTGATAATCTTCAAACTGCCATCTGCTGTGAACTTGTACCTCTTGTAATCTTCCTCATTTTCCTCGTTGCAGCGGCCTTCTCATCAGTTAACCTGAAGGCCCGTTGAAGCTCCCCCGAGCTCCAACACATCAGTCATGGCTATGTCTGCCGCTGACCCATTCTCTGTCTCTACCGGCTCCCGCTGAAACGAACTGTCGGATCCTGAAACACCCTGAGAATAAACACTCTCCGAATAAAGCAGATAATCACCTGGAGAGACTTTGACAGCTGGAATACTGGTTCTCTTAACCCATTACCGTCTAGTAACTCTGACTGAAGCACAACTCATGCTCCTACTGCCACGAAAACCCCTGACTGGTAGTTCTGAACCTTTCCTAGCACGCTCAACCTGAATCTTACCTGTGGCATTGGGTTTATCATCTGCAAAACAAACCTTCTTCTGCCCACAAGACTCTGTGAACCCGACTTTGTTTCTCTTCTGAACTGGGACGGTCACTCCCTCAGACGGTAAACTGGCCATGTAAAGCGAACCCTGCTTTCTTCCTCGAGCTATGACAAGATTTCCCTTGATAACTTTCCACTGCCCGTTCCCGAATTTAACCTCATGTCCCTGTTCATCCAACTGCCCCACTGAAATCAACTGTTTCTTTAAGCTTGGAATCACCCTGATATCCTTCAAAGTCCATGAACCGGCTGAAGTTACTATATCCATGTCACCCATGCCCGTAACATCAAGAATATCATTGTTCGCCAGTCTTACCTTACCAAAGTCACCTTTCTTCAAATTCCGCAATGCTTCAGTGCTGTGGGTAGCGTGAAATGAAGCACCAGAATCCATGACCCAGGAATCCACATAACTCTCTACACTACAGATTAATGCGTCATCATCTGAGCAATCTGATGCAGTGTTAACTTCTTTCTTCTCGTTTCGACATTGATTCCTAAAATGTCCAACCTCTTTGCAGTTCCAACAGGTCACATCACTTCGAGCCATAGACTGACTCCTCTTCCTGTTCTTGCTCCCACTACCTCTGTTATTCTTCCTTCCTCTGCCAACATTTAGTAATTCACTTGATGATCCACCTGAATTTCTTCGTCTGACGTCCTCGCCCAGAATAAGATCCCGAATCCCATCAAAAGTGAACTCGCTGGTAGAACTAGTAATCGCTGTAACAGTCCCTGACGAACTATCTGGCAATGATGATAACAGTAGTAAAGCCTGAACCTCATCCTCGAATTTGATACCAACTGACCCAAGTCTTGACAAAATCGAGTTCAAGTTGTTGATGTGCACTGTAACTGAACTTCCTTCTTTCATCTTCGTGTTCACCAGTTCACGTATCAGGAAAACCTTGTTAGTTGCCGAAGGCTTTTCATACATATTAGAAAGTGCATCCATAATCCCACGCGCTGTGGTTTCCTTCAGAATGTTGAACGCAACATCCTTCGTTAGCGACAATCTAATAACTGCCTTAGCCTTTTTATCCAAGGCCTCCCACTCGTCCTGCTTTAACTTCTCCGGTTTGTCACCCAATACCATGTCTAAATCCTTCTGAACCAGCAAATCCTCCATTTGCATTTTCCACCAACCAAAGTCTTTTCCATCAAACTTCTCAATCTGAAGTTTGCCACTCTCAGCCATTGTCTCAAACTGAGTAGTTCCTCTCTTACTTGGTCAACAAATATGACGGCACCGATTATTTTTTCTTTTTGCGACGAACTCGAACAAACCGATCAACCCTGTTTTGTTGTATGGCCGACTGCCAAAATAAATAAAACTAGTCGATCTATCTCTCGCGTTGTGTTTCTCCGGTGTAACGAGCCTGAGCTCTGATACCAGTTGTTAGGATTCGATCTCGATCAACACACCAAACGAACTGCAAGAGAAAATAAACGAACACGAGAACACAAGGATTTACGTGGTTCAGTTAGCTGACCTACATCCACGGGCTGCAACCAGGATATTTTATTATTGCTTTCTGCCTCACTCGTGATAAGGATTAAAAGTACAAGATGCTTATATTTATAATACAAGATTAGGGTTTAACCCTTGGGGAACAAGAAAACTAATTATGGGCTAATTAAATAAAACGGGCCAAGTCTTCAATTTAATTAGTCTGCCACTTAATTGTGTTCTAATCTGAACCCAAATCAAGTCTCCACAAACCCAATATAATGAGTTTATTCAAAAGCCGGAGAATAAGGAGATGGAAGCAAAGAGAAAAGAGAAAAGAGAAAAGATCCCAGATTCCACAGGATCCGGAACTTTATTTTGCTACTTCATCTACTTCCATTTTTGGTGGAGGTGTGAGTGTTGCACCAGCACTGCAAATTGCATTTGTTTCAAATGTTGAGCCTCTCAGTGCAGCAAATTATTTTGCAACACCCTCTTATACACCACCTCAATCCTCTTTTCAAGTTCCTAATTACTTTGCAATATCATCAGTAAATAGGACATAGCAACAACAACCACAAGTAACACCAATTATCAGTCAAGCCTCATCAAGCTCAGGTCCAATTGTGTTAGAAACTTCTAACATGAATAATGTGACGGTTAAGGTAGCACAACAACATGTTGCCTTGGTCTCAGCATTAGTTGCATCATACAATGGACTTGTGGCTAGTCAGATTAGGAACAACAATCTAACCAATGAGGATTATGCCCAAATTGATAAAGAGGAGATGGACTTGATTGACATTCAGTGGGCCTTTGCTAGTGTCATGAGAAGATCTACAGAGTTTATTGAGAAAACTGGTAGAACAGACCTTGCTACTACACCAAATACCACCTATGGTTTCAACAAAGCAAAAGTTACATGCTTTAATTGTGGAACAAAAGGTCATTTTGCTCGCGAGTGTACACAACCCAAACAACAAGGAAACCGCAATCCATTTAACTCAAACTATCAAAACCGTCAATCACAAAACGAAGTCACATTCCAAAACCAAAATAACAACTATCAAAACCAAAACAACTACCAAAACCGACAAAACACCTCACAAAATACCAACCAAAGACAATCATCCACAACTAACCAAAACCAAACAACACCAAACCAAATCAGAACCATTATTCTAGTTTCGACACCAAACACTCAACAGCAAAATGAGAATCAAGCATTGGTGATTCAGAAGGATGAATGTTTTGATTGGAACACAATGCAACTAGGTGTTGAAGAGGTCACTGGGGGTAATGTTGCTTGTTTAGCTCAAGAGATGGTGAGAGAGGAGCCGGTGATAGTTGATAATGAAAAGAAGAGTGTGATTGATGAGGTAGATGATGAGATTATTTCTGAGAAGGTAAAGGAGCCAATGATTGAAGAAGCAGTTCCAGATTCTTCTGAAGATCATGTTTCTATTTATTCTGACACCGTGTTGATTCTGAATCAAGTGTTAATTCACTTGATGATGACATTGAGCAACTTCTTGTAGAAGCAGATTTTTTTATGACCAAGAAGTCTTGCATGGTAGATGATACTTTCTCGAAAGTTGACTACTCCAAGTTCTTTGCAGGAAAGGAAGCTCACTTCGCATTGATGGCTATGACAGAAGCTCCTAAATCGATAAGTTCTAACTCTACTTCTAATGAAAAATATTGTGGTAAATGTGATAGACTTGAGGGCGAGGTTAAGGACTTAAAGTATCAACTTGAAAGTGCTAAAACCGCCATTGAGTCTTATCGCAAGAAAGAAAAAGATGTTAACAAGCTACTAGATAACTACAAGAAAGACATTTCTGAATTAATAAAAACTTTGTCACAAAAACAAATTGCCATTAATAACTATATTAATGAAATTGAAGAAACTAAACTTCAAATGGCAAAAGTTAAATGTTTTTCAGAAAAGATAAATAAGAAACTTGAAAGTTATCTAAATGTAGCTTATGTCTTAGACCAAATCATTGAAGAATCAAGCCCTAATGTGAGTTACAAATCAGTACCTTCTCCGATGTTATTTGAGGATCACAATTTATACACTGTGACACCGGAAAGTTCTGATAAATCTGGATCTACATCAGAAAATGAATCAAACACTTCCAGTGTTGGTGATCCAAATTCTGATGCAAGACCGATTTTGGGAGTAAATGATGGGAGCGTGGTGGCAGTAACTGATGATTTTGATTCTGAGGATGATGAACCTAGGAAGAATGTTGAGATTCCCCTGGAAGATCACCTTCGGACTACTGACGGTAGGGAAACACCTAAGGTTCAACATTCTCCTAAAGTTGAACATAATCAGAATTAATCGGTGAAGAAAAATGTGAAAACTAATTGTAGTGATAAACCTGTGAAAGTGTTTTATCGGATGGAAGGATCCGATAAAATAATTTCTGTTGAAGAATATCCGATACAATTCACTAGCTATTCAAAAATTGATAAAATCTGGCAAGAAAGTACAATATGGTTTCCTAAATTTGAAAGGACAAATGATATGCCACCAGATTTAATAAAGCGACTGTATGGTGATAATTCTAAAACATCAAAGGTTCATGTCACACAATTTGTGAAACCAAAAGAGAAAGTAAATGGATTTATTGAACCGACTTATTTACTAGAGCCCGCTCCTGAGAGTTTGAGGCAACAGTGTTATAAGAATCAATATCCGGTCAACACATTTGCTAAATTTGATGATGGTAACTCGTTTGAAGAGTATAGAACCTGTTTTAAGTGCGGAGTGAGAGGGCATATACTTGCTCACTATCCATACGTAAGACAAAAAAGGCTAGAAGTTGAAAATAGGCAGAATCATAGAAATCCGAATGTTGGTGTTCCTCAAAGAAACTTTTATTCTCAAAAGCAATTGTATAACGAACCCAATTTATATTAAAGAGGAAACCGACCGGTTGTTTATGACAATCGAAATCGGATTGCTATGAACAATAGAATGAGAAGATCTTTGATGAATCCGACTTTTGATAAACAAAAGGTTTATTCTAAACCTTATGTTAAATCAAATGTTGGGCCTTCGTTCGTTAATTCGAACAAGGTATCTAAGAATGTTCCACCTAAGATTGTTTCTAAGAATTCTGACAAAGTTCAACCAAAATTTCAATCTCAAGTTAGAATTCTAAAATGATCGGAACAATCTTGGACTTCAAAAGGATCTGCAGGTGCCTCAAGTTCAACTTCAAAACCGGTCAGAGAAGTTCCTAAAATGAAAGTTTTAGAGAAACCGGTTGTTGAAAAGAAAAATGTTAAAAAGAAGGAATCTTTGAATGTCTCATTTACTGATACTCAAAGATCCAAGACCAACAAGGCTTGGGTCCCTCATAAGAACTAATCATGTTTGTGATTTGTGCAGGGAGTTGCAGCTGGCACTGTTAGCAGTCTCTGGAGTGTTGACAGTGGAGCTTCCGGGCACATGACGAGAGATATGTCGCTCTTTTTTATATCAAGAATATAAATGGAGGGTATGTCGCATTTGCTGGAGACAAAGATGGATACATTACTATGGAGGGGAGTGTTAGTAATGGAGTTGTGAGTTTCTAGAAGATTACTTATGTGAAGCAGATTGACTATAATTTGTTGAGTGTATCTCAGATTTGTGACAAAAAGTTTTCTGTGCATTTTGATGATAAGTCTTGCTACATTTTGAAGCTCGGATTTGTTATACCTAAGGAGTGGATCATGCTTAAAGCTTCGAGAGTGAACAACTTGTACATTCTCGACATGAGGAAAGGAACCACAACTCAAGGTCAAGTTACGTGTTTTCTGTCGATGGCTACCGACAAAGACTCTATTATGTGGCATCGATGGATGGGGCATATTCACATAAGGAAAATGAATAACTTGTTGAAAAACGGGCTAGTTGAGGGCGTGTATGTTAAACACTTTCATTTGAAGGATAAGTGTGTGAGTTGTAAGAAGGGAAAGCAGCACAAACATTCCCACAAACCCAAGAAAGTAAATTCTCTTAACATTCCACTTGAACGTCTTCATATGGACCTATTTGGACCCGTGAAACGTAAGAGTCTTAATGGAGATCTTTACTGTCTTGTGGTTACTGACGACTATTCAAGATTTTCGTGGGTGATGTGCATGCAACACAAAAGCGAAACGTTCGACAATCTGAAAGTTCTGTTTGCCCGATTAGAAAACATCTATGGTTTGAAGTTAAAACGAATCAGAAGTGACAACGGGATGGAGTTCAAGAATTCGTTGATGGATGCATTATGCGAAGAAAACGGAATTCATCATGAATATAGTGCACCATATACTCCTCAACAGAACGGTGTTGCAGAACGCAAGAACATGAATCTAATTGAAGCGGCTAGGACAATGCTCGCAGATTCTAATCTTTCGGTTATTTTCTGGAATGAGGCAATTCATGCAGCTTGCTATACTCTGAATTGTGTGTTGACAGTGAAGAAGTTTGGAAAGACTTCTTATGAGCTGCTTAATAGACGAAAGCCGAATTTGGAGTTTCTAGAACCATTCGGAGCACCATGCACGATGCTGAATCCTACAGAAAAATTTGGAGCTAAAGCAGAAGAGAGTTATTTTGTTGGATATGCGACACCACTAAAAGGCGTGTTTAACAAAAGAACTCGTCAAGTTGAAGAGTGGGCAAATGTGGATGTCCAACGTTATACTTAGAATGCTCCTGGAAATGGGCCCGATTGGATGTTTGACTACAAAGAACTCTTTGAGTCATTCAATCTAGAAAACTTGGTTGAAGAGGCTGTTTTACGACTATACTACGAGTGTGAGAACGCAGTGACTTCACCGTTAGTGCGTCCGATCACCGTAACTCCTCCTACAGCTTCTAATGATTCCAGTGCTCCTGTGATAGAAGAAGAGATTTGTCAAGAAGGTTCTACAATGTTTGATTCATCTGAGTTAGAAGATGATGATGAAGTTATCAGTGAAGCTATCTTAGATCATGCTACAGTATCACCTCCAGTGAACCCAAATCCAGATATTCCATCTTCATCGAATACGGGTAATGATCTGGACACGGCAGAAAATGTGAATCTTCCAACGGTGATTCCAATACCAGAACATCCGGAATCTCGGATTCATCAGATTCATCTGTTAGGACAAGTCATTGGAGATCCTAGTAGCAGTGTGATGACGCGAGGTCAACTATGGCGTGCATCATCGATAGAGAACATTGGAACCCTAGCCCTATATAATCAGATTCAAAAGTCCGGTGATCAAAATGATTGGTCTTTTGCTTGTTATGTTTCACAGGTTGAGTCGCGGACGTAGAAGGATGCATTACAAGACGAATCTTGGGTGGAAGCAATGCAGCAAGAACTTCAACAATTTCCGAAACTCGGAGTCTGGACGTTGACTGACTTACCACCAAACAGGAAGAAGATTAGTACCAGATGGGTATTCAAATGCAAGAAAGATAATAGAGGGGTTATCGTCAGGAACAAAGCTCGATTGGTGGTTCAAGGTTTTAGTCAACAAGAGGGAATTGACTATAACGAAGTCTATGCACCGGTTGCAAGCATTGAAGCAATCCGAATGTTTCTTGCGTACGCATCTTACATGAAATTTAAAGTGTATCAGATGGACGTTAAGAGTGCTTTTCTCTACGGTGTGTTGAAAGAGGAAGTGTATGTCGGACACCGGGTTTTGAGGATCCTATCCACCGGGATAAGGTCTACAAGCTGAACAAGAGGGATACGCTCGATTGGTGGTTCAAGGTTTTAGTCAACAAGAGGGAATTGACTATAATGAAGTCTATGCACCGGTTGCAAGTATTGAAGCAATCTGAATGTTTCTTACGTACGCATCTTACATGAAATTTAAGGTGTATCAGATGGATGTTAAGAGTGCTTTTCTCTACGGTGTGGTGAAAGAGGAAGTGTATGTCGGCCAACCACTGGGTTTTGAGGATCCTATCCACCGGGATAAGGTCTACAAGCTGAACAAAGCGTTGTATGGCTTGCACCAAGCCCCGAGGCAGTGGTACGAGGAGCTGAGCACATATCTTATTTCTAAAGGATTCAAGAGAGGTTTAGTTGATTGTACCCTGTTCACGAAATGAACAGAGGGTAATTTGCTTCTTTTGCAAATCTATGTTGATGACATTATATTTGGTTCTACTAATGAACTTTTGTGCAGGGAATTTGAAAAAAGTTATGTAGGAGAAATTCGAGATGAGTGCTATGGGAGAGATGCAGTTCTTTCTAGGATTGCAGGTTGATCAACTCCAACGGGGATCTTTATTCACCAAACAAAATACGTTTCTAAAGTCTTGAGCCGATTCCAGATGGAGGATTCGAAGCCAATTGATACTCCCATACAACCCAATCACGGGATTAGAGTTGATGATAAGGGGGAGTTTACCGATCTCTTTACATATCGTGCCATCATCGGATCTCTTATGTACTTAACTGCATCCCGGCCGGATATAATGTTCGCCATATGTCTTTATGCACGTTTTCAGTCGAAGCCGAAACACAGTTATCTAGTTGCAGTTAAACGAATCCTTCGTTATCTGGAGGGTACTCCATCACGCGGGTTATGGTATCCTAATGATGATAATTTTGACTTTATTGCCTTTCATGATGCAGATTATGCAGCTTGCGATATTGATGATAAATCCACAACAGCTGGATATCAATTTTTGGGGAGCAGGCTCGTGACCTGGAAATGCAAGAAGCAGACGTCAGTTGCTCTGTCTACATGTGAAGTAGAATACGTGTCATCCTCGAGTTGCTGTTCACTAGTGCTTTGGATACAACAGCACATGCGCGACTACGGTTTGCAATTTCTTAGAACCCCCATTCATTGCGATAATGAAGCAGCCATCGCACTCACTAAAGACACTGTCAATCATTCCAAAGCTAAGCATATCCGAGTTCAATATCACTTTATTTGGGATTGCTATGCTAAAGGATTGATTGACATGGTCAAAATCCACTCTGATTACCAAAGAGCCGATTTGTTTACATAAGCTTTTGATAAATCACGTTTTGAATTCTTATTAAGAGCTAATGGTATAACAGAAAAACAAGATTAGACTCCTCATCAGGTTATCAATTTTTATTTTGTTTTTGAAAAATTAAAAATCCAAAAAGATGTTTTTAATTTTTGGGAGAGCTTTTATTTTCAGAAAAACCAAAAACATTAAAAATTTGAAAAGCCATAAAAATTAGAAAATCCAAAATGATTTTCGTGGAGAAAAAGAGGAGATGATAGTACATCAGTGAGATCTGACACATGCTAAAGATTTGTAATGTTTAAATAAGGCGTGTGTTGATTTTGTGTTATGTGCTGGTAGGCTTCGTAGACTAATTATTGCGTGTCTTACTGATACAAACATAACGAACTACTCGCTAGTGGTTGAACACCTCATGGGCATATGGTCTTAGTACCGTAATTTCATTTGATTGGATTGCCAAAATCTGAGGGTTCGGGTCATTATGTTAATTTTTATCTGGGGTATCTTGATTGATCTTTTTTCGTATTGATTTACGGACCTAGAATCAGTCAAGATTTTTGCAAAAAGAGCTTATATGCCAAAACCTAAAAGTTACCGAATTGAGGAACTTCATGTATAATAATGATCAGAGGTCATTTAATGCATCGTATCAAATTTATGATGAAAATCATATTTGATATCAGCCTCAACCTGGTACGTGTGCACATGTTACTTTGTCGCATTGATTTGCTGACCTGTACACCTCTATGCTTCGTATCTTGTAAATTACAGATAAATTGGCATAATCACGCGTTACGACGAAGCTTTGTGCAAATTCCTTGATACGGGAGTATGTCGTGTGCGTGGGAACCATAAGCTTGTTAGTTTTAATACACTTAAAGCGTATCATTTTAAAGCACCGCATAACGGTTTACATGTGAGCTTATGTGGATCACAATATCAGCAATTGCCGAATCATACATTTTTTTAATGATAACATATTAAAGATCAACGGTGTGATCAGATTTTTCATGATATGATCCTCTTACCGGAAATCAAAAAATGTTTACTGCTTTGAGTTTTTAATTTTCCTCATATATACAAAAACTCAAAAAGATTTTTGGTGTGTTTTAGCATAAATTTCAGAAAATCCAAAATGTTTACATTTCTGTGTTATTTTCGATAACTGATGTTGGATGATAGTCATTTTATGAAGTTTGACGAACCAATTTGAGTTTTGTATCATTTAAATGAGAAAATTTGAAAGTTTGAACGTTGAAATGGTTTAAAATGACAAAACTGTAGATGAAAGAACTTAGCTAAAACAGGATGTAATGATCATACAAGTCACAATTCTAGGTGCGGAAACCCTAGAACTGAACAAAATGATAATACGCAAATCAAAACACGTAAGACACCTTTTCAATCTCCATTTTATAGATTAACTTTATCAAAACTTGTTTACAATCAACACACACGTTAATCTAACCCTCACATAAACATTCACAATCTAGAGCAAAACCTGACCTCTCAACACACACTTTCCAAAACTATTCTAAACATGAAAATGACCAAAACATATTTATACTAACTGCAGGTTCGCCCAGAATGATGGTGCGAATGTGGACATAGTCCACATTCGCCCACTGCCATAGTACGAATGTGTCTTCTACTCATCTGTCTTCTACCTTCGCCCATACTTTATCTACCTTCGCCCAGTTATAATCACCTTCGCCCACACTGAACTACATTCGACCCATCAGAAACTCATACTAACACATGTTAACACCTAATCCAATCACTAGTCGCAAAACGTGCATCTACAAACTCCCCCTCGACTATTGATTGGATTGTCTTCGTTCTTCGTCCATGATCTTGTTCAGTATCTTGATTCTCAGTTGCTTTTTCTGGTCTTTCGTCATCTCAGGCTCAAGCTTGTGTTTCACCGGCTTAGGCACATCAGCCATCTTTACCATCTTACCCAACTTAGTATCCAAGTTGCTTCCAGAGTTTATATCATATGCAAAGCAAACTCCAACAACTTGCTGATACTTCTTCGCCTGATCTGCATCATTGGGATCACAATGTATTGGATTGTAGAAAAGCATGATGATATCTTCAAACGTGCAATTGATAAGCCACATAGGATCAAACACGTATACATGTTTGTACTTATCCTTTCCGTCTCTCAACACGATCACTGCCTCTGCCTTCCTCCAATCATAATACTAAAAGATGAAGTCTGCACTGAAATGTTGAGGTAAAGGCATCAATGGAATTTTCCTCATCACTTCAGGTGCTTTATAAATCAAAGTAACACTTTTCTTTCCTGTTCTCGGATCAACATCTCGATGAACCTTCCTTCTAGGGTACTGAGGCTTGAACATATTCCATTTGGTTCTGCTTTCCCAAACCAACCGATCAGCAAACCAACCAATAGCTGTGTTATTAACAGAAGCTCCAGTCATAGGGAATCGACAAATGTCTCTGACCGCCCAGTACGGTAGAGTTAATAAATCATGAAATCTGTAAAAGTACAAGATTTCTGATTCCCATTTAACTGCTAAACATTTCAACCTTCCCAAATACTTCCAACCCAGAGCTCTGCCTTTGAACTTCTGGTTGTGGTATCTGTAAAACCCACCTTGAGCTTCCGGCTTTGGTCGCTTATCATCAGCTTCCTTCAACTTTTGTAATAAAGTCTTCAAATCATCATTCTGATTTGAAGGTTTCTGCTTATCAACACCAAACACCTTTTCTACAAACTCTTCACTTCTCTTTTGTGCTTTCTTTTTAGCTAGTCTGTTTGGTATCTCAGTAAAGTTTGGGAATACCTCATTTTCATCATTCTGCCTGAAATATTGTGGATATTCTTCGTGTGTAATATCCTCAATCTCTATCTCTTCCATCTCAGGTGTCTGCTTATCATCAGAATTATTTCCAATCTCCTTTTCAGGAAGATCTGGAATCATCTGATCCATCATAATCTCCTCTAATGATTTCCCTACTCGCTGTGCAATACCTTCCAAGATCTCTTTGGAAACAGCAGCAGGTACTTCTCCTTCTTCTAAATCAGGGTCGTTGTATTCAAGTTCATACCTCATATCTTCCGTTTGGAAGATTTCGGCAAACTTTCCTGTGAACTCAATGGTCCATTCCCTTCTCTCAAGCATATCTCTATACACTTTCTTCGCATCTTCAGTCAATGATCTAACTTTCTCGTTCCAGAAGATACTTTCATCTGAATCTACATTCTCACCTCCTTTCTTTTTCTTGGAACTAGACTCTCCAGCATCTTTCTTTGACTTTCTCTTCTCAAACGAAAACTTGCTCGTATCGTCTCCTCCATCATCATCATCACTCTCATCACTATTATCATCATCTTTACTACCAGATCCCTCCGCATCATCATCATCTTTGTCATCTTTCTTATCACCTTCCTCATCAGAACTCTCCTCTGATTCATCATCCTCTTCATCATCCTCTTTCTCTTCATCAGAAGGCTCGAAATCAACTTGCTCTTCTTCTCTTTCTTTATCCTCCTCACCTTCCTTCAACTTAGGAGCTTCACCGTATAGCTTGTCCAACAAATCACTCAGACGCTTGTTTTCTGTCTTAAGCTCTTTGTTGTCAGCCTTCACAATCTTAATCATTCTCCTATTTCTGTTGCACTTAACCTCAAGATCTTTATTTTCTTCTTCAAGTTGCTTAACTTTCTTTTCGATCTCATCTTGGTTAGTTTTGGATGCAACAACGATCTGTAGCATCTTCTCCTCATTCTTCTTGAACTTACTAATTTCAGCTTGTTGTGCTACGATCATCTTCATCATTTCATCCATCTTTTTGTTAACCTATTTCATCACATCATCCGAAACAGTAACTTTGGAAGACTTGGATGTTTCAACTTCTTTAGCCTTCTCCTTCTGAGGATTGTTAAACATATCAAGCACATTATCTAAAGCAGTCTCAAAATCAGCAACAGGTACTGCTTCAGCTTCTTTACTTTTCTTCTGCTTCTTAGCAACTGGTGAAGATAGCTTTGATGATGTACCTGCTTCAGGTATCTTCTTGCCTTTAAGCAACTGAGCAATCTCTTTTTCTCTCAGTTTCTTAGTGTTTGACTTCTTGGCCATCGACTTGTGTTTTGGTTTCTTCAAATTAACAACCACAGTCGATCCTTCACAATCATCAACATTAAAACTTAATCCTTCATCAACATCAACAATCTTCTTCTGTAAGACTTCCTCAACAGTCTTGTTCAAAGATTCAGACTCACCAACCATAGTGGCCTTACGTTTGGTGGTCTTAATTCTTTCTTCTTCCGAATCCCACTACTCATCTACTTCTGTTTCCTCTGAGTCTACAGAATCTTCATCAACTAAACTTGTGCCTTTCTTTGCAGTCGTCTTCTTTCGAGTAACTTGTTGCTTTGAACTACCTTGATCAACCTTTGCCTTTCCTTTCCCTTTAGCCCCAGCATTAACCACTTGCCTTTTCCTCTTAGTGTTTGCATCAGCATAAACTAAGGGATCATCATTATCCGAGTCATTGTTGTCATGTCTAGCTTTGTTCAAACCTGGGTCAGTGTAACCCTGATTAATCAAAGCTCCAAATAATCTCCTGTGAGGTGGCTTTTCATTGTCTGGCACACCTTTATAACCTTTCATTCTAACAAGTGTTCTAATGTTCATGTGATCTTGACCTAGAATCATCGTCGGATCCTTACTCAAGTTAGGATACTTGTGGTCGAAGATCATCATTAGAAACCTCGGATATAACATGAACTGCTTCTTCTTTAAACCTTTAAGCATCTCGAGCATGTGATCCAATATCATACCAGAAACATTAAATGGTTTGTTAAGTGTTAACGCAACCATTAATGAACTTAGGCTCTTCCTCATAACGTCATATCCACCGCTCACACACCCAAACATATGTATAATCACGTGTGCGAAATACTTGAATTGCACACTTAGCTTTCCCTTATGCATCGAACCATCTGTGATTGGACCCTTATACTTCATCCTGAGAAAACAAGCTCTCTGCTCGGTCCATGATAGCTCTCTGGGATCAGTACTTGTTGCAAACTTTATCTGTAACGCCTCTCTGATATCCTCTTCTGTTAAACACATCTCCATCCCCTGAATCTTGCTTCTAATAATGGTCTGATCTTCCCAGAAATCATATCTTGCATTCTGATAAAAGTCTTCCACGATGTCTTTATAAATAATGGCTGGTGTGGCTAAGGCATGAATGATTCTGCTTCGCCTTAAGAACTCCACAATACCAGAAAACTCTGTATTTTTCACCACATCGCCAACATACGCACAACAGTTATGCGTTGGTTCGAACGGCCATCCTTGTGGAATATTCTCTGCCTCTGGTACTGGATCTGGTACAACATTCTCCACTGGTACCTCAATATTCTCAGGTTGTTCAGCCATCTGCACGTCAAAAATCAGAAAATACGTCAAAACACAAAAACGACAAAACTTAGAAATTTTAGGTTTTTCACAGTTTCCACATTCGCCCATTTTTACACGGCCGAATGTGGCATTTTAGGTTCGAAGGTAAACATTTTGGTTCGAATGTGAAAATGATCTGGTTAAAAGTCACATTTGCCCAATACATTTCACATTCGTCCTTTATCTTCTACATTCGCCCGTTCTAGAAGGGTCGAATGTAGAACTGTTTATCCCCAAATTTTAAAATTTTACCAAACTTGTTTTTGACCTCTGATTTTGATTTGTTTGTGTCCTAACCTGGCCGACTAACACTCGTTCATCATCAATTGTTATTAACATTCAATTATTATCTGTTTTAAAAAGGAATTAGGGTTTTAAACCAAAGAACAATCGATTAACCACCCTAAACATGTTATTAATCTAATTCCTTGTATATTCTCCCCCTAAAACTGATAATAATTGAATCCTAAACAAAAACACCCATTAAAACAATCCATAGAACAGCAGTTTGTCAAAACTAGGGTTCGATAAAGAAAAACCCCAATTCTGATCTGAATATTGGTCCATTACCTGTAAAAAGTAGGTTAAAATGATCAGGAATCAACAGGGAATAAGATACTAAGGCAAAGCAAATCAAGGCAACAAGTCCTCTTTAGTTTGAAAATTTTTTGAAAAACAGCAGAATGAGGTTCGAAAGTGGATCTGGCAATTTATAAGTAGCTACATTCTCCCATATAGGATGGTCGAAAGTGGAAAAATTCTACATTCGTCCAAAGTTAATGGCCGAATGTAAAATTGTAACACCCCAATGTGAAAGATTTGTATTAAAAGCCACATTCGTCCAACCCACAAGGCACGAAGGTGAAAAAAATTTCCACATTCGACCTAATTAAAGGGTGAATGTGAAATGGAAATTTTTGAAAATTTTGCCAAATCACGAAATCGAATCCCGTTCAACATTTTTCAACCCGTTAAGTCTCAAAAATTCATAATTTCACTTTAGAATGATACAAAGCCCAGATGATTTCATCAAATCTCAGAAATTGACCATCAAACACCGTCGGTTATCTAAAAAATAAAGCAGAAATGCAAAACATTTGGTTTTTCTGAAATTTATATCAAAACACACCTAAAATCTTTTTGGGTTTTGTATCTTTTTGACAATAAAAGTAAAATGCATCAATGTAAACAAAGCAGTAAACATTTTGTGATGTCCAGTAAGAGGATCATATCAGTTGTTTGAGAAATCTGATCACAGCGTTGATCTTTTTGTTTAATATTATCATTAGAAGCAGTATGTGACACGACAATTGCTGATATTGTGGTCCACTTAAGCTCACATGCAGACTATTACGCAATGCTTTAAAATGATACGAGTTAGGTGTATTAGACTAACACGTTGTGGTGCCCACACACACGACATACTCCCGTATCAAGTAATTGCACAAAGCTTCGTCGTAACGCGTGATTATGCTAGAGTTATCCGTAAAAGTTACAAGTTATATAGCACAGAGGTGTACAGGTCAGCAAACGAATGCAGCAGAGTAACATGTGCATATATACCAGGTTGAGGCTGATATCAACTTACTGATTTGCATCAGTAAATCGATACGATGTAATTATGATCTTTGATCAGTAAAAACATGAAGTCCCTCAATTCGGTAACTTTCGGTTTTGGCATATAAGCTCTTTTGGCAAATATTCTGATGAAACTAGGTCCGTAAATCAATACGACAAAAGTTTAATCAGAATATCCCGGATAACCATAACATAACGACCCGAAACCTTAGATTTTGGCAATCCTATCAAACGAAATTACGGTACTAAGACCATATGCCCATGAGGTGTTCAGCCACGAACGCGTAGTTCGTTATGTTTGTATCACTAATGCACGCAATTTTTAGTCTACGAAGCCTATCAGCACATCACACGTAATCAACACACGCCTCATATTACTATACATATCTTTAGCCTGTGTCAGATCCCCACTGATGTACTATCATTTCCTCTTTTTATCCTGGAAATCAATTTTGGTTTTTCTAATTTTTATGACTTTTTGATTTTTCAATGTTTTTGGTTTTTCTGATAAAATGACTCCCCCTAAAATGTAAAACATATTTTTGGGTTTTGAATTTTTCTGAAAAACAATAAAAACATGAAAGAAAATTTTAAAAACTAAAAAGCGATAAACCGAGGTGCTGATTAGTCCTGTTTTTCCTTTATGTTATTAACTTTTAAAAGATACTCAAATCGGGATCTGTCAAAAGCTTTAGTGAACAAATCTGCACGTTGATAGTCAGTATGGATTTTGACCATATCTATCAATTCTTTAGCGTAACAATCACGGATAAAATGGTATTTGATCCGGATATGTTTCGCTTTAGAATGATTGCCCGTATCTTTAGTTAATGCGATCGCGGCTTCATTATCACAGTGTATAGGGGTTTTAAGAAACTGCAAACCGTAATCCACCATCTGCTGTTGGATCCAGAGCACTTGCGAATAGCAACTCGAGGCTGCAATGTACTCGGCTTCACAGGTAGACAGCGCGACCGAAGTCTGCTTCTTACATTACCAGGTGACTAACCTGCTCCCTAAAAACTGGCATCCAACTATAGTGGATTTGCTATCTGGTGTTGGGTTCACTGGCGGTGCCTCTGGTTCTGTTGCGTTTTCAAGAATAACTTCTTCAAATTCTCCATCATCTTCCGATTATGAAGTATCTAAAGTTGTAGAAGCCTCTTGAAACACTTCTTCTTCCGGTACAGGAACATTGGTATCATTAGAAGCTGGTGGGGGATTTACGGTGATCGGACGCACCAACGGTGAAGTCGCCGCGTTTTCACACTCGTAAAGTAATCTAATAACAGCCTCTTCAACCAAGCTATCTAGATTGAATGATTCAAAGAAATCTTTGTAATCAAACATCCAATCAGGACCAATCCCTTGCACATTTTGTGTATACCGTTGAACTTCTACGTTAGCCCAATCTTCCACCTGACGAGTTCGCTTGTTGTATCCACGTTTGAGTGGGGTTGCATATCCAACGAAGTAACCCTCTTCAGCTTTTGGACTAAACTTCTCGCTTGGATTCAACATCGTGCATGGTGCCCCAAAAGGTTCTAGATACTCTAAGTTTGGCTTTCGTCGGTGTAACAGCTCATAAGAAGTTTTACCAAACTTCTTCACCGTTAAAACCCGATTGAGTGTATAATTTGCTGCATAAATCGCCTCGTTCCAGAACATTACTGGAAGATTCGAGTCTGCGAGCATTGTTCGTGCCGCCTCTATTAGAGTCCTGTTTTTACGTTCAGTAACACCGTTCTGTTGTGGGGTGTACGGAGCCGAATATTCATGATGAATTCCTTTGTTTTCACAAAGTTCATCCATCTTTGCATTTTTGAACTCCGTTCCATTATCACTCCGAATTCTCTTGATCTTGAGATTATAGAGATTTTCCAATCGAGTGAACAGAACTTTCAAGTTGTTAAAGGTGTCACTTTTATGCTGCAAACACATCACCCATGAAAATCTTGAATAGTCGTCAGTGACAACTAAACAATAAAGCTCCCCAAGATGACTTTTGCGTTTGACAGGTCCGAATAGGTCCATGTGCAATCGCTCAAGTGGCATCTCAACAGAGTTAACTTTCTTCACTTTGTGGGACTGTCTGTGTTGCTTCCCCTTCTTACAGCTCACGCACTTGTCATTCAAATGGAAATGCTTCACATTTACTCCATCGACAAGTCCATTCTTCACAAGATGATTCATTTTCCTCAAATGAATGTGCCCCATTCTTCGGTGCCACATTATCGATTCCTTCTCGGTCGCCTTTGATAGAAAACATGTTATTTGCCCCTTGGATGTCATTGCCTTAGACATATCAAGAATATAAAGGTTGTTGACGCGAGGTGCCTTCAACATTACCCACTCTTTTGGAATTTTAAAGCCTGGTTTGAGAATGTAGCAGGATTTGTCATCAAAATGAACAGTAAATTGTTTGTCACAGATTTGACTGACGCTCAACAGATTATAGTCTATCTGCTTCACATATGAAATCCTCTCAAAGCTCACAATCCCATTACTCACACTCCCTTCCATAGTGATATATCCGCCTTTGTTCCCGGCAAATGCAAAATATCCACCATTAATGTTCTTCACATCAAACAGTAAAGCTAAATCCCCGGTCATGTGGCCTGAAGCTCCACTATCAACAATCCAGAGACTGCTAATAGGGCCAGCTGAAGCTCCCTGCACACATCAAGTAAAAGAGTTAGTTCTTTCGGGGGACCCAAGCCTGAGTGGTCTTGGGTCTTTGAATATCGTTGTTCAAAGAATCAATCACTTCAACAGATTGTTTTGGATCAATCTTTTTAGGATCATTCAAAACATTTTCAGCCTTTTCACTTGGCTTTGAAGTTGAGGCTCCCGGAGTACCATTTGGTGTCCAAGATTGTTCAGAACGTTTCAAGATACGAATCTGAGATTTTGGGTTCTCAGTCGTTTTCTGAACATTGTTTGCAAAAGAAACCTTCTTGGTTACCTTCTCTGACTTAACAGATTTAGGTCCAACATTTGACTTGACAATAGGTTTTTGTGGAACCCTTTGCCTATCATTTGTTGTGTTCACCACTGGTTTTCTCCATGAATTCTCCATAGCAATCCGGTTACGACGATCATACTGAAATGAACGATTGTTCCTCATTTGATAAAAATTGTTTTGATTATAAAATTGTTGTTGTTGAGGAACAAAACGTCTTTGTGGTGGACAGTAATGATTATCGACCGGTTTCCTCATGGATTGCCTAACTTCAACCTCGTGCCTCTTATGCCTTACATACGGGCAGTGAGCAAGTAAATGC
Organism: Ambrosia artemisiifolia; assembly: GCA_032199755.1. Lineage (NCBI taxonomy): Eukaryota > Viridiplantae > Streptophyta > Magnoliopsida > Asterales > Asteraceae > Ambrosia > Ambrosia artemisiifolia. Next base: position 46,352,436 of record CM063519.1, on the reverse strand, counting down.
CCTCTCTCCCCGCATTTAAAGCATGCACGGTATTCCTCAAAAACATTTGGAGCATTTGGTTGAGCAAATGATCTGACAGGATATTGATCATTATACTGTTTGTTCCTCAAACTCTCAGGGAGTGGCCCTTTTGAGTATGCAGGCTCATGAAAACCGTTTGCTTTGTTTTTGGGCTTAATAAACTCTGTGACATGAACCTTTGGTTCTTGAGGAACATCCAAATATAATTTCTTTAAAATTGCCGGTGGAATCTCATTTGTTCTTTCATGTTTCGGAAACCAAATAGTGCTTTCTTGCCAAATTTTATCAATTTTAGAGTAGTTGGCAAACTTAATTGGATATTCCTCGTCAGAGATGATCTTATCAGATCCTTCCATCCGATAAAACACCTTGACTGGTTTGTCACTCGGTTCATTTTTAACTTCTTTCTTAATTTCTTTCTTTTCAGACTTTTTCTCACGATGTGCGTTAGCCATCGGATGCACATACTGAGACGATGACACTGGTTCAGTAGTAATGATGTGATTTTCTTTTGGAATATCACATGCATTAGCACTTTGGTAACTTCCAGAGTCATCACTCCCAGAGTCTGAATCAACATTTTCAACTGTTACCCCTTCATCGTTCAAACCTACAATCGGCCTCACATCGGAATGAGGATCACCAACACTCGAGGTATTGGATTCATTTTCCGATGATGAGTCTGATTTTACTGAGCTCTCCGGTGTCACTTGATGACAATTATGGTTTTCAAAAAGCACCGGAGATGGCACAGACTTATAGTTAGTGGTTTGATCATCAATGATGTGGTCTACAACATAAGCAATATGCTTATAACTCTCCAATTTCTTATTGACTTTTTCAGCAAAACACTTAATGGTGGCCATTTCCAACTTTGTATTCTCAATTTCATTAATATAGTTATTAATGGCTAATTGTTTTAATGAAAGAGTGTTCTTAAGGTCGGAAATGTCCTTTTTATATCCATCAAGTACTTTGTTAAACGCAATCAATTCTTTGCGAGTAGATTGACAGTTGATTATAGCACTATCACGTTGAACGCGAAGTTCTTTGTTTTCATCAGTCAATCTATCACAAGTTCCACAGTATTTATCACTAGTAACATCAGTGCTAGATTCAGAACTTACCTGTTTAGGAGGATCTGTCATGGCCATCAAAGCAAAATGAGCTTCCTTTCCAGCGAAAAACTTCGAATAATCGATCCTGGTGAAAGCGTCATCCACAATGCACGACTTCCTCGTCTTCAGAAAATCTGCTTCTGCCAGCAACTGATCAATCTCATCATCCAAAGATGTAACACTCGCTTCTGCGTCTGATTCACTGTCTGAATCTGAATAAACAGACTCACACTCCTCAGAAACATCAGAAACTGTGTCAATCACTACTCCAGAACTTGCTTCCTCAGCTTGAATCTCAACAGGTTCAGTTTCCACTTTCACCTCTTCCACAGATTCATCAACTTCACTCTCAATTTCTTTCTCTTGATCAACTATCACCGACTCCTCAGTATCAACATGTCGGGCAACACAAGCCACATTCCCACCAGTAGTGATCTCCTCAACACTAATTTGCATCCCAGACCAGTCAAACCTTTCATCCTGTTGGATCACCAAAGCTTGATTCTGATTCGTATTCTGTGGCTGCTCATTTGGTGTAGTGATCGGTATAACTCTTCTGTTAGTGTTATTTGGTGATTGGTTTTGATTCTGGTTGGTTGTGTTTGGTTGTCTGTTTTGGTTGTTGTTTGAGGTGTTTTGTCGGTTTTGGTAATTGTTTTGGTGTTGATAGTTGTTGTTACCTTGGAAAGAAACTTGGTTTTGGTTTTGGTTTTGTTGTTGACGGTTCTGATAGTTTGAGTTAAAAGGGTTTCTGTTACCTTGCTTCGGTGGCTGAGTGCATTCCCGTTTGAAGTGACCCTTACCTCCACAGTTAAAGCATGTCACCTTCTCCTTGTTGAAACCGTAGGTTGTGTTAGGAGAAGTTCCCAAATCAGTCCTACCAGTCTTTTCAATAAACTCAGTTGCCCTTCTCATTATATGTGACACCCGGCAAATTCAGGTTGACAACATTGTCTAGGTCCAAGTCTACCTTAGCGAGTCACGCGTATATTATACTTAACTGGGTTAGTTGAGTCGTGTTATGGTTCGGGAACTGTTATTTTAGTCTAGAGGATCATTAGATGTCAGTCTAGAGGATCTGTAGATGTCAGTCCTTAACCAAGTGTACCAGGGGTGACGATTCGTAGAATCGTCAAAGCATAGGGAACATACAAGTCTCGAGTCCCGGGAATTGGTGAACGAGTGTGAATCTGTTTGTTTGCAAGTATTATGTGTTTACAATCATTATGTGACTTGTCGGTATGTGAAAATGTGTTAACATATGTTAAAACGGGGTTTAACGCACCAAATACACGGAACTAACTCCTACAGGCGATTAGGGAGGCCTAATCGCCTATAGGAGGGCGAGTAGGGGCTTATGATAGGTGACTGGGCTTGGCTATAGGCTATTAGGGGGCTAATCGCCTATAGTGAAGGCGATTAGCAGCCCTAATCGCCTGTAAAAGCTGCATAATCGCCTATAGCATACCTGGCGACTAGAAACGGCTATAAAAACAACACTTGACCTCCAAAACTTCATTATAACAACCCTAGCCGTCCCACAACTCGTCCCAACTCGCAAACACTCTCTGGAACACGATTTTGGATCAAACTACACGTTTTCAAGCCTATTACATCAATCTATCATAAACCTAAGGTGTGGTTTTCATTCATGCAACCTTTATTAACGTTATTTTGAATCCCTAATGGTCCAGACCTGTTTATAAACGTTTGTGTCTTCGAAAACTCGTTAATAATCATTGTTAATTGGGTTCTAACTATTATGCATGTTGGATGTGTTTATTATAATTAAAAGATAGGGTTTTTATGATTCATAAAGTATTGTTAGCATAATATTAAGGTGTTTACAGATTGATTATGATAGAAGGTTGATGAAATCTGAGTAATTGTTCGTTAGGGTTACGGTTGTGCATGTTAATGTGATATTTCATGCTACGTGTATTTGTTGGGTCTGCTGACCTGGAGAAGAACAGATGATTGAAAGCCAAAACATACTAAGTGTTTGATCAAGAATAAAGAACAGTTGTTACATTAAAGCTTCCTCCAAAGAACTGCTGATTCCCAAACTGCTGCTGCTTAACAACTAATACAAGACAACTACTGCTGATGAAAGGTCTGATGGATAAAGTCTGAAAAGCAAAAGTCTGATAAAGAACAAGTGCTGATCAAAGATCTGAAGAACAAAGGTCTGTTTAACCAACAGCACTTTGGTTCAACAGATGATATGAAGACATCAGAGCTTTAGTTTAACAGAGTTTATTATCAGTAGTTTCAATGTAACAGTAGTTTATTGTTTAACAGATGTTGTAGTTTGTTAGTCAGTTAGGGGTCGCTTTCTAGGTGACGTCAGCAACTGATCATCAGAGGTTTGTGCTTGTCTATAAATAGAACAGTACTTGTACTGTTCTATTTGTCACTCGTCATTCTCTTTCAGACAAACATACTCTGAGTGATCAGGCTGAGGGGGAGTTTAATTGTACTATTGTAATCTTTCAGTTTAATGAAAGCATTTGATTGAAAACAATTATTCTCTATGTTTTGATTATTTGTTATTCCGCTGCACCTTCCATTTATACTTCATTCATATTTCATAGTTACTCAAAACAGTCCAATACTCAGATCCTAACAATTGGTATCAGAGCCTGGTCAATTAAATCTGATCTAATCAATCAATTTAATACACAGATCAGCTCATAATCATTGATATCGTTTGTTTGTCGGGTTAAAACAGAGTAATAGTTTATTTTCGTTTCAACAGTTAGTAAACAGACTTTGTTTTTGAAAAACCAAGAGAATGACTTCACTTAATCAAGATCCACACAACACTGGCACACACAACAAGCCTCCGATGCTTGTCAGGTCAGAGTACAACATCTGGCAGCGTCGGGTGGCTCATGTGTTAGCACAACAGAACACAGGGTGCTGGAAATCGGTAGTATTTGGACCACATGTTCCAATGGTACCGAGTGCCGAGGATCCAAAGATCCAAGTACCAAAGAGTGTTGAGAACTACTCAGAGCAAGATTTTCAAAAAATCGAGCTAGATGCCAAGGCTTTCAGCATAGTAGCCATGGCACTGCCGAATGATATCTATGCCGGTCTCTTGCACTGCAATAGTGCTAAAGAACTGTGGGACGCTCTCAAAGAGCAATTCGGGGGAACTGATGATGTGATTGAAAACAACCGTGAAATACTTAACCAACAATATGAAACGTTTAGTCACATAAAAGGGGAGTCATTAACACAGCAGTTTGAAAGGTTTAACTGTCTAATTAGTGAACTTAAACTGGTTGGTCTAACTTTTCCTAATTCAACACTGAATCATAGGTTTCTTAGATCACTTCAGGACAAATGGGACACTATAGCCATAGTTATGAGAAATTCCATCGGATTCAAAGACCTAACCCTGACCCAGCTTCATGGTAAGCTCCTGACTTATGAAAGGGAGCTTAACCAGAAAAAGAAGCTCCAGGACTCTGGCAAAGTGTCAGATGACTATGTATTTGGTAATACTGCACTGTTGGGTCAGGATGATGGTTCTGGAAGTAGTAAGGATCAGAGTTATGATCATTACATTGACATAACAACTGGTTTCAATAATGATTCTTACTCATCACCAAACAACTGTGCTTTCACAGCCAGTGGTGATATCCAGGCTTCTGATAATTCATCTTTTGTGTACAATGACTTGCAATACATTGACCCATTGGACCTAGAAGAAATGGACATCTTACATCAGGTTGCCCTGCTCAGTATTAGAACCAATAATTTCTATAAGAAAACAGGCAGGAGGTACCCAGGTTTACATGGTGGGTCAAAGGTTGGGTTGGATAAATCAAAGATAAAGTGTTACAAGTGTCATAGAATGGGTCATTTTGCTAGGGAGTGTAGGAGTCAAAATGGAGTTCCTATGATTACCTATCCAAATCAAAGACCACAGACCAACACTTATCAAACCATCCCTAATGTACCTAATGTGCAAAACACTGCTCACTTTGCACAGACCCAAACCACTGTTCCTGTGCATTATGTCCAAACCACTGTTCCTCAGTATCACTATGTCCAAACACCTGTTGCTCAGGCACCTGTGCCAATGACTGTTACTCCACCCTCTGCTCCTGCAGAGACCAGTCAACCAGGCCAACAGAGTTTCTTTACTCAGGGCTTTGTTGATTGGAGCAGTCTACCAGATGAGATAACAGATGACAACATTGCTCTAGTTGCTAACACTGAAAAGGATTTTTGTTTTATGGCACTAGAAACAATTGTTGAAGAGACTGATCCTGAGGAAGTGGTGTCTATGTCTGAAAATGTGACTGATGGTGTTGTTGGTGAGATTGTTTCAGCTGAAGAATCTGAAGTGGAGGTTGTGAATCTCTCAGACCCCTGGGGTAGTGATGACTGTGACTGCCAGTGTAACTGTGCCTTGATGGCTGCTGCTAAGGTATCTCCTCAAATCTTAAATGACTTATGCTCAGACAAATGTATTGTGGCATTTGCTAAGATAAAAGAGGTGAATGAAAACTTTAGAAAGAAAATTTTGGATTCTGAAATTCAGTTTGAAAAACTTACAAAGGAGTTAAAATCAAAAATATCTGAAAAAGAATCTGAAATCAGCAGTTTAAAACATGAAGCAAGCATAACCAAAGACCAGCTTCAGACTATGATAACAAAATATCATAGTTGTAAGAAGGAGCTTGAGTCCACCCAAGTTGAATGTAAGAAATGGGTGGAATCATCAAAGGGTTTTGAGATAATTGTCAACCAACAGTCTAAAAGTCATGTGAAATTTGGGTTTGGTTTTCAAACCACTGATCAAGTTTCACAAACCACTGACAAAAAGGAACCACAGTTGGTTGAGGTCATCCCTACAAACTCAAAATGTCAAGAAATCAAGGTTACTGAACCCAATGGCAAGAAAATCATTCTTGAAAAGTTGGAAGGTACACCCTCATATGATGAAATTGAGAAATATCAATTCAAACCAACATGGTCAGATGAGTGTGAAGTCCTTGAAAATTTCAAACCAATGACCTTCAAAACCTCAGATGGTAAAATGGCACCACAGGCCAAAGTAATCCCTCTAGTAAATCTTCCAACAGATGATGAAACATCTGTTGAAAAGAAGAAAGAAAAAGGGAAGGCCAAGAACAACTTGTTTTGTGATTTTTGTGAAAAGAAGAACCATGTCACCAAAAACTGTTTTCTTCTAAAAGCATATGACATCAACAAAACAACAAGTTTAAATGATTCTAAATCTAAAGAATGTTCAATCTGCAAGAAAAAGAATCACAAAACAAAAGAGTGCCTATATCTCAAAAATTTTGATGAATAGATAAAAGAGTATAAGGCTAAAACTCTGGAAAGTCAAGTGGTTAGTACTTCAAAAGGAAACCCCAAACAGACTTTTGAATCAGTTAAAACATCTGTTACCAAAAGTCTGAACAAAAACTCTGCTCCCAGAGAAGTTCAGGTAACAGATGCTCCACCTGTTAACAGATTACCAAGAGGATATGGACAACCTACTTGTCATCGTCTGCCACATGTTTATGAAGAGCCCAAGAGGCCTTCAAAACCAAAAGTGAACAGACACCCTCATGGTTTTCAACAACTGATAGGAAATGATCAAACATCTGCTGGACCAAGTGTTGACATACAAGCACTGGCAAATGGTCAACTGCAGCTGTTGAACCTAGTTCAAAAGCTAGTCCAAACCACTGATCATTCTCCTCAACTTAAGGCTGAGACAGCTAAGGACCCATCCAAAGCCAATTTGGCTTTGGACACTCACCAAAACTAAAATCTTTACTGATGTGCAGGGAGCTTCTGCTTGTTTAGACAGTTTATGGTATGTAGATAGTGGAGGCTCCAGGCACATGACTGGATGTAGAGCCCTTCTTCTGGACTTTCTTGCTCATGGAGGGGGTGATATATCCTTTGGTAATGATTCTAAAGGTAAAGTGTTGGGTTCTGGTACTATCAAAGCAGGGAGGCTTAAGTTTGAAAATGTTAATCTAATAGACAATCTAAAATTTAATCTACTTAGTGTATCACAAATGAGTGACAAAGGCTTTGGGTCATTCTTCACTAAGCAAACTTGTAAGATTGTTGGCCCTGAGGCTGTAGAAAAGATTAACACCATCATTGCTGAGAGCAAAGCACAACTTGTTGCTCACAGAAGTGGCAATGTGTATGTAGTTGATATGTTGAAGGATAATCCTACTGCAAATGTCTGTCTGTTCTCAGCTGCCTCTACCAAAGAGACAGAATTGTGGCATAGGAGACTTGGTCACACCAACCTTCAAACTATCAACTCACTCTCCAAACAAAACCTTGTCAGAGGTTTACCATCAAAAGAATTCAAATGTGATGAGCATTGTGTTTCCTGTTTAAAAGGTAAACAACATAAAAGCTCTTACAAATCCATTGATGAGTCCAAAACTAGTCAGTGTTTACAAATGTTGCACATGGACTTGTTTGGCCCTGTAAAAATCATGAGTCTAAGAAGAAAAAGATTTTGTCTTGTCATAGTTGATGATTTTTCTAGGTTTACATGGACTTACTTTTTACACTCTAAGGATGAGACTGCAGGTATCTTGAAGGACTTTGTCACCAAAGTTGAAAAACAATATGACTTGCCAGTAAAATTCTTTAGGAGTGACAATGGAACAGAGTTTAAGAATAAGGAGTTGGATGATTTCTGTGTGTCAAAAGGGATTGTAAGGCAGTACAGTATCCCAAGAACACCAGAGCAAAATGGGGTGGTTGAAAGGAAGAACAGGACTCTCATTGAGGCTGCAAGAACAATGCTAGCAGATTCGGGTTTACCACTGTCCTTTTGGGCAAAAGCTGTAAACACTGCTTGCTATGTTCAAAACAGAGTTTTAATCAACCCTAGACATCAAAAGACTGCTTATGAAATTCTGTTTAAAATCAAACCACTGATATCATTTTTCAAAGTCTTTGGCTGCCCATGTTTCATTTTAAATCTTAAAGATTCCATTTCAAAATTTGCAGCCAAAGTGGATTGTGGATATTTTCTGGGGTATTCTTCTATTGCAAAGGCCTATAAAGTGTTTAACACTAGGACTAAGACAATAGAAGAAACTCTGAATGTGAAGTTCAATGAGCTTTCTTCTTTGAAAATCCCAGCAAACTCTGCTGAGTTGTTTGATTTAGATAAATTCAAATTTGAAGATATTGCTGTCAAAACTAACCCTGCAGGTACTCCACAATCTTCACAACAAGACTACAGAATAGATGTTGTGGTTCCAGACCACTACAAAGTCTATCCTGTATCAGAGGAAGCAGTGTTTCAAAACAACTGTCAAAACTCTGTCACAGCTGAGTCAGCCACTGTTGGCCAGTCTTACCTTCAAACCACTGATTCACCCAGCCAATCCACTGTTCAATCATCTGTTGACAAGAGTCAATCATCTGTTGACAAAAGTCAGTCCAATCTTACACCACTTGGACCCATTCCTCCACCTCCATTCCAAACATCTGTTGACTCTTCAAAAATGCCAACAGATGTTATGTCAACAGAGTCTCCAAACCTCTGTCCTTCACCACAAAATGCCATCATACCATATCAGGGAGATCTAATCTACCTAAGAGCTCATCCACCAGACCAAATCATTGGCAACATCAGAGAAGGTGTGCTCACAAGGAGCCAATCTTCAAACATCTGTCTTTTTGCAGGCTTTCTATCCCTTACACAACCTGTCAAGTACCAAGAGGCACTGAAAGACAACAGTTGGGTAGAAGCCATGCAAGAAGAACTCCTTCAGTTCAAAAGACAACAAGTATGGGAACTTGTACCACTGCCTAAGGATGTCTGTCCAATTGGCACAAAGTGGGTCTTCAAAAATAAAACTGATGAAAGGGGTATAGTTGTCAAGAACAAAGCCAGGTTAGTGGTTCAAGGCTTCAGACAAGAAGAGGGAATTGACTATGATGAAACCTTTGCCCCTGTAGCAAGGTTAGAAGCTATCAGACTTTTATTAGCCTTTGCTGTCAACCACAACATCAAGGTGTATCAGATGGACATCAAGTGTGCCTTCCTATATGGCAAAATTCAGGAGGAAGTTTATGTATGCCAACCACCTGGTTTTGAAGACACATTCCATCCTGATCATGTCTACAAGCTTAACAAAGCATTGTATGGACTCAAACAAGCACCAAGAGCCTGGTATGAAACTCTCTCTACTTTTCTCTTATCCATTGGTTTCACAAGAGGTAAAATTGATAAAACCTTGTTTTTAAAATGGAAAGGAAAAGATTTAATGATTGTTCAAATATATGTGGATGACATCATTTTTGGATCCACATGTAATAAAATGTGTGAGGAGTTTAGGGAACTCATGACAGCAGAGTTTGAAATAAGTGCTATGGGTGAACTTCAGTGCTTTCTTGGTCTTCAAGTAAAGCAACTGCAAAATGGCACCTTCATTCATCAAAACAAGTATGTGAAAAACTTGTTAACAAAATTTGAGATGAATGATTGTAAGCCATGTAGTACACCTATGAGCACTGTCAAGCCACTCACTGATGATGAAAAGGATGAACTTGTTGATCAGACACACTATAGATGCATGATTGGGTCTTTATTGTACTTAACAGCATCCAGGCCAGACATTATGTTTGCAACCTGTGTGTGTGCTAGATCTCAGGCTTCTCCTAGAAAGTCTAACAGTATTGCTGTGAAGAGGATATTCAGATGCCTAAAAGGTGCTCCCACACTTGGTATCTGGTATCCTGCTAATGGAAACATTGAGCTTTCAGGTTATTCAGATAGTGATTTTGCTGGCTGCCATACCACAAGGAAGTCCACCTCAGGAGGGTGCCAGTTTCTAGGGAATGCCTTAGTTTCTTGGCAAAGCAAAAAGCAAGCAGCTGTTTCAACATCCACTGCTGAAGCTGAATACATTGCTGCTGCAAGCTGTACAGCCCAACTTATGTGGCTTCAAAATCAACTACTGGATTTTGGGATAACTGCACTAAGGACTCCACTCATGTTGGATAGCCAAGCTGCTGAAAATATCATCAAAAAATCCAGTCTCCCACTCAACCACCAAGCACATAGATATCAGACATCATTTTGTCACGGATAGCTATGAAAAAGGTTTGATTTCTCTGCACCATGTTCCAACAGAAGATCAGTTGGCAGATGTGCTGACAAAAGCTTTAGACACATCTACCTTCACAAATCTGATCTCTCGAATTGGAATGTTAAACATGGATTAAAAACAACAAAAATGTTTTCAATAAAAACATTAAAATGTTTTCAGAAAATCAAATTTTGCTAGAATGACACTTTGGTTGAAAAATCTGTTTTTTAAAACCACTGATTCAGATAAAACAACCACTGTTTCATTAAAACCACTGTTGGTTGAAAAATCTGTTTTTTTAAAACCACTGATTCAGATAAAACAACCACTGTTTCATTAAAACCACTGTTAGTTGAAAAATCTGTTTCAAACATCTGATCAGATAAAACAACCACTGTTGGTTGAAAAATCTGTTTCAAACATCTGATCAGATAAAACAACTGTTTTCATCAGTCTTTTGGTTAAACAACAGAGGTTGGCAACAGAGGTCTAACAAAACAGCTGTATGCCACCAGATGTTTCAACCATCAGATGTTTGCCACGTCTGCTCTCAAAAGCAGAGTTTTGCCACATCAGCGGTTTCACCAGAGCCTATAAAACCCTGTTCTTTTCCCCAACAGCAGTTTTACTGTCTCATTGTATTCAAAATACTGAAAACCGCTCTCGTCTTCCTCATAACCCTCAAAGTTCATCACTTTCACAATCAAAATCCATTAAAATGGAACTCCAAACAAAAGCCACTCATAATTTCCTTCCTTATTTGGTTAAAACCGAAGACAACACACCATTCCATTCCACCATTGACATCATCAATAATTCAAAATATAAAAATGTTCTTATTGCTGATGCCCCCATATACCTGGAAACACTCCAAGAATTCTGGGCGAATGCTGAAGTCTTATACCAAGACAAAAAGCCAACTTCCATAATTTCAAAATTTGGAGCCACCAGTATCGCCATAACCCCTGAAATCATATCCACTACCTTCTCACTGAACGACTTGTCAGGTATGGAAACTTTTCCAAAAACAGAGCTTCACACTGAGTTTCAAGAGAGAGGGTATGATGCTCAAATGACTGGTTCAACATTATACAAAAAGTTTTTCCCACCAGTCATGAAATTTTTCTTCCATACTCTCCTCCTCTGTGCCTCTGCCAAGACTACTTCCTTCAATGAAATCCCATTGAGGATACAATACTTGGGATATGCTATGTTGTCAGATTCTGACTTCAATCTATCTCAGGGATTGTTTTTAGACTTGGTATCTAATGTGAAAGCCATAAAATCTGGCTCAAACAATGCTTTTCTGCTCTACCCTAGAATTCTAAGTGTAATTCTACAAAAGATTTTACCTGAAAAGGATTTTCAAAAGGGTGAGTCTTTTAAAATGAAAAGTTTAACTGATGAAACTTTTACAAGAATGCTGGGTTCTTCAACCCAAGAAAAAGCAACAAAAGTACAAAAAGTTTCCAAAACACAACCAAAGAGGACAAAGACAACAACTGTTGTTGAAACCTCTGTTGGTGAGCCCACTGCTCCTGGTGATCATGGCACTTCATCCAGTGCTGTGAAACCCACACCAGCCTCCAAAAGAAACCGTCCATCCTCCAAAACAACCACCAAAACCAAAAAGGGACTTCTGGAAGATGAGATACCAGAAGCTAACCCTGTTGCATCACCAAAGCAACATGAAACCACTGTTGTTACTTCCTCACAACAGTTGGAGATATCTCAACCCAAGCAAACTCCTCAAGAATCCTCACAAAAGGATCTTGTTGTAAGCCAAAGGGAAACTCATACTGAGGCATATGAGTCACTTGATCATATGTTTACAAGCCCATCTCCCAGGGCTAATCAGCTTCTTACTCCATCTACTTCACCACCACATGTCCCACAAACAATGCAACCTCTGTTTGAAGCTATTGACAAAACTCAGGACAACCCCAGTTCCTCTCCTTCACCTATCACTGAGAGTATGCCACTACCAGTGACTGGGGCTGAGGAAAGTCAATCAGCTATCCCTCAAACAGAAGAGGAGGTTATACTCCCAGAAGTCAATGTCACTTCTGATGAGGTTTCAAGAGAAGCAGCTACTACTGCTGTAGAGACCATTATCTCACAGCAGGACAGTGGTTCCATTGCTAAGACTTCCTTGAAGGCAACAACTGATGAGGACACAATTGTGTCTCCTAAAACAGTTGGAAGTCCCCAGAACCAAGACAAAGGGGCAGCAGGTTCTTATTCTATGGATTCACCTCCTAGAACTGAACCAGCTAAAACTACCTCTGGTAGGGACTCAGATGAACCTATTAACTTGGGTGATGAGTCAAAACTTCAAGAATTGACGGCTAAAGTTCAAAACCTTGAATCCTCTGTTGCTAACATCAAATCTGATGTCAAGTCAATATTGGAAACATTGAATAACTTTACAAAAAGTCAACCATCCACTGCTGATGTTGCTAATGAGCTATGGAAATCTGTTTCCCCCATCATCATAGCTCACAGAAAATTAGCAGATCAGACACAAGAGACTTACATGACTTTGATCAGAAACATGGTGGATGCCAGATTTAATGACACAAAGGCTGACATCAAGGTGATCAAAGACCATTTGCTGAAGACCACTGGCTCTGCCCCTACCACAATTCTCAGAGATGAAGATGATGATGAATTCACTGCTGATGATGCCAAAAAGGGGGAGAGTGGCAGAGATAGGCTACCAAAACTTGATCCATTTGGTGCACCACCCTCACAAAAAGGGAAGAAGCCAACTGCTGACAAACCAGGGTCACCCAAATCAGCTCCACAAACTCAACAACCAAATGTTCAGATCCCTGTCTCTGAACCAGCTAAAGCATCAAAGGCAAAAGAAGTTGATACTTCAGCTAATGAAAAAGCTGAAAAGGCTGCTCAAGACAAAAGAAAAAGGGCTGATACATTGGAAGTAAAGGCAGAGATGTTGGTGCAAAAGAAAAAGGAACAGCAGCAGGAAGTGGAAGATGTGAACACTTCAAAAAGGAAGAAAATGCCAGCCAAACACATCAGAAAACCACCTTCCAAACTAACTGCTGAAACCTCTGATGTACAAACACCTGTTACCACAACCACTGCCACCACAACCTCTGCTACCCAAACCACTGAACCTAAAACCATTGCTAAAACATCTGCTCAACCCAAACCAGTAACTAAACCAATCACTAAACCAACCACAACTCAACCAACTCCCAAACCTACTCCAACACAAACCACTGCCAAACCTACTTCAACACAACCCAAAACCCAAACAACTGCTGGTTCCACAAAAGGACCAACAGATGTTTCCCAAACCACTGCCTCATCCTCACCTTCACCCAAAATCTTGTATAGCAGAAAAAGGAAATCCACCTTTGTTATACAAGATGAAAACATCCATAACACACCACCTAACACCCCAATCTCATCCACACCAGTCAATGCCATTCCACTCTCATCTTACTCACCACACACTGCCCAATTCAGATCCCATAGACCACCACCAACCATCACCCCATTGGCTGAGAAGTATCCCCTTGAGTTGGATCTAATCAAGGGGGAACTTCAATCCTTCTATAATACTGATCAGCCATCAGAAAGATCCTTCCCATCTCTCAAAGGCTTCCCTGTTCCACTCAACATGGACACCTATCTTAAATACAAGGGTGAACAGACTGATGTTGTCATCAAAGAGAAATGCAAAAGGAAGGATGACAGGACTGCTCAGGGCATCCATTCAGCAGAGCTTAGCAAACTCAGAAGGATTGAAGATTATGCTAAGACCCTGAGCAACTCCATGTCTACCATGCCTCTCAGCAGACACTTGGAGATGGAAGTGAGGGATTCACTGCTGGAACAGATCTTGGCATCCAAGCCTTATAAAGCAACAAAGAACCAATTTACAGGCTGGACCACACATGCTCTAAGGGAAGAACTAATCAGAATAGAGAACATGGCCAAGAATCCTCCTGCTAAGGCCTCTGCTCCTGATTTCAAAAAGGGGAGAGATGAAGCTAGAGCCTTGAAGTTCAGAAGAATGAGACAAGAGCTTGTAGCAGCTAAGTATGGAGAGATGAAGTCTGTTGCCAGATGGTCAGAGATCAGGCTAATTGAAACATACAAAAAGCTTGAACAAGAAAGAAAGACCAATCCTGACCTTCCAAGAAAACCAGTGTATGATGATGCTCCCAAGAAACCCTCTCAGGCCTTTACATTAGATAGCCTACTTGCAACCTCTGATCTTTCCATTGCTGCTCAAAGACAATACAAGAAGCAGAAGGAAATGTCTGAAGAGGATACAAGGAAATTCAATGAAACTTATGTAAAAGAGGGTCTCTTGAACCAACTTAGATTCTTCTCTGACCCTGTCACAGAGAAGTTCAGAGAATTATTGGCAGGCCTCCATCTCCCAACTCATCCAAAATAAAGATGCATCCCAGTCACTCCTCTGACTCTAAAATTCTAAAATGGAAGTCTGATAAAGAGACCCATGAATTGACACTGATCAGGTCGGATGGTAGTATTCAGAAGTTGAGTATGGATGATGCACCTGGCCTAAGTGCAGAAGATCTCCAGACACCTTTGAATCTGACACTGGATAGAGATGTTGAAGACCTCTTCTCTCTAAGCTTTGAATTACAATTGAAAGGGCAGATTAGAGAAAGTCTGATGAGGAATAAAGATCAAGAATAAAGCAGAGTTTTGGCATCATCTGTTCTAGGGGGAGATTGTTGGGTCTGCTGACCTGGAGAAGAACAGATGATTGAAAGCCAAAACATACTAAGTGTTTGATCAAGAATAAAGAACAGTTGTTACATTAAAGCTTCCTCCAAAGAACTGCTGATTCCCAAACTGCTGCTGCTTAACAACTGATACAAGACAACTACTGCTGATGAAAGGTCTGATGGATAAAGTCTGAAGAGCAAAAGTCTGATAAAGAACAAGTGCTGATCAAAGATCTGAAGAACAAAGGTCTGTTTAACCAACAACACTTTGGTTCAACAGATGATATGAAGACATCAGAGCTTTAGTTTAACAGAGTTTATTATCAGTAGTTTCAATGTAACAGTAGTTTATTGTTTAACAGATGTTGTAGTTTGTTAGTCAGTTAGGGGTCGCTTTCTAGGTGACGTCAGCAACTGATCATCAGAGGTTTGTACTTGTCTATAAATAGAACAGTACTTGTACTGTTCTATTTGTCACTCGTCATTCTCTTTCAGACAAACATACTCTGAGTGATCAGGCTGAGGGGGAGTTTAATTGTACTATTGTAATCTTTCAGTTTAATGAAAGCATTCGATTGAAAACAATTATTCTCTATGTTTTGATTATTTGTTATTCCGCTGCACCTTCCATTTATACTTCATTCATATTTCATAGTTAATCAAAACAGTCCAATACTCAGATCCTAACAGTATTATTTTGGGGAAACATGTTTGCATTCAGGGCTGGTAGAACGATGTTAAACAAGGGATTTTGATTGAAACATGTTTAATATTGTTGTTTGATTGATATTTGATGTTTCCACACGTTCTGGATTTGATTTGGAGGGTTAAACGCGCGAAAAACCGGAACAGACATGCTGAAGGCGATTAGGGACCCTAATCGCCTATGCTATAGGCGATTGGGAGCCCAATCGCCTGTTAAGGGAGCCTAATCGCCTATAGTATAGGCGATTGGGAGCCTAATTGCCTTCATTTCATGCGATTACGATCCTAATTGCTAGTTAAGTCCTGAATTGCATGTCTTACGACCTAATCGCCTGATCAACTCCTGAAATGCATACCACATGACCCTAATCGCCTATAGTAAGGGCGATTAGCCCTCATAATCGCCTGTTGACCCACGTAATTGCTAGTTGACTTTTCCTAATCGCCTGTACTGCTGCTGTAAGTATATTTTGGCATTCCGAGACCCGATTTGACACCTAGGAACATGGTAGGAACCCCGTATCATACCTAATAACTTGGTAACATGTGCTCGGACTTATTTATGTGTTAATTGAACTATGTGCTAGAACTTGTTGGACTTTAACGCATGTTAAGTGTGATTGCATGATTGTATGATTGAGAGTGCAAGTATAACACGGAAAGTCTCGGGTCACCAATGGGATGTCGAGTCTTGTACATTTGGTCAGCTTAACGGTCAACGTGGTTTCAAACGAACTTGGTTATGGTCTGGACATCTAGGGACTAACTAACCTACGGGTTATTAGTCTAAGTACTTGTAACTGTCATATGTTAGGTCGCCGCTTTACGGGGCTAGCATAGCTTGCTGATTTTATTCATTTATCGAAGTAACGCAACCTAAGGTGAGTTCACGGCCCCACTTTTAACTGGTTTCACTTTTTGGGGGAGAAAACATGTGTTAAACTTATGTTTTGGTAACAACTGTCATACTATGGGTTTCTATGGTTTACTATACGATCTTTGGAAGTCCCGGGGGAAACCATGAATGTGCGGGTTAGCACAACGGGGAAATGTGAATAGATCTATTGGGAATGACCAACCCCACTCGTCGGCTTGGAGGGCCGGGCGGGTGCATATTGTCTCAAACAGGAACAGGTTTACTATTCGGGCATAACATCTGGTTTGCGAGTTAGTAATGGTTTTCCAATCGTAGTAGTGACAAAACATACGCCTGGCTAGCGTACTTTGGTTTACAATTTTATATAGTATGGACAGGATGAACTTGGTACTTTATTTTACAAACCTGTGAACTCACCGGCATCTTTGTGCTGACGTAACTCTTACATGTTTTCTCAGGTCGCTAAGGTAGCATTATGGGACTAGGGCGCACGCGTCTGCATGGCGTCTAGTTAGGGTTGCATGGTTTTCAAACGTTGAACATTTTGGATTACTTTTGGTTATGTTTTGAGAATAAGCTTCCGCTGTTATTTGGGAATTAAACTTATGTTTTTGAAATTGCATATGTTCATTTAGACTTGTTTATTGTGATCGTTGACTTGGATCCTGGTTTGTCATGCGCCTCACGGTAAAACTCCGCAAGTGGATTTTGAGGGTGTGATATTATACTAGCAAAAGCCCACTGAATGTTAATCAGTTCCATCTCCTCTTTGTCGATCTGTGCATAGTCTTCATTGGTCAAGTTGTTGTTCCCAATTTGACTTGCAACCAAACCGTTATATGATGAAACCATTGCAGAGACTAATGCAATATGTTGTTGAGCAACCTCCACAGTCACATTTCCCAAATTGGAAGTCTCCAAAACCACCGGTTGCTGATTGGGTTGATTCACTTGAGTCATGTATTGTGGTTGTTGTGACTGGCTAGCAGTGTAGAATGCTGCTTGCTGCATCGGAGAGAATGGTGAAATGTAAGAATTAGTGTATTGTTGTGGTGGTGGTGTATATGATGGTTGTGAATAGGATGAGGTTTGTGCTAGGTAGTTGATGGTTGGTTTAGGTGGTTCCATGACACTAGAAATACAAGCAATGTGAGATGCCACTGTTCCACCAGCACTCGAGTTTCCAACAGTTGCTGAAGTACCACCATAGTATAACTCTGGATTCTGAGGAATCTGAGATCTTTTGGCTTTCCTCTTCTCCTCGAGCTCTTTATTCTCCAGCATCTGTACGAACTCGTTGATAGTCCAATATCTGTAAGCATCCTTCTCTTTGAGAACCTCAACATGCTGATCCCAGTACGGTGGTAAAGCATCTGCAAACTTGTCCACTAGATCTGTCATCGGAATCTGTATACCATAACTAGACAATTCAGTTAGTAAATGACAATATCTAGGAGTCAACTCTTTTAATGTCTCATTTCCAACATAAGTAAAGTTCTCAAACTCTTTTCTCAACTCCTCCATCCTCAACCTTCTCGTCTTTTCATTCCCATCATGACGATTCTTGAGCACATCCCATAACTGCTTCGACGTAGTACACGTTCCAAACTGATGTAGTAAATCATTTGCGATCGCCTGAGTCAACTGGGAGTATGCTTTCTTCTCCACAACAAATTTCTTTTTCTCCTTGTCTGACATACTCTCCAAAGGAACTGGTTCACCGGTGTTCTCCAGAACCGGTGCAACATAACCTTTAGCTATCATCCTCCACGCCTCTGTGCCCTCCAACCCAATGCCTTCCAGATGGATCTTGAACTTCTTCTGCCACTGGTTATACTCCTGCATCTCAATTAGCTTGGGTGGACGATTCCCGCTACCTGAAGATAAGTCATTTATTAGTGTAGAAATAGCATTGGTAGTTTGAGTATTTACCACCGCGGCTGCTACTCCCCAATAGTCTGTCACAGGTTGTGGTGGTGGAGGTGCAACACTCTGAGGCATCGAGCTAGTCATCGCTATGTAATTGATCGGTTGCGAAGACTGAGTGCTCGTTTTCAGGCCTGCCACTGTCCATGGGTCCATCGTCACTTGCTGTTGTTGTTGTGTCGTGGCTGGTCTCGGTGTAGTCGGAAAATTCCACATGATGTTCACAAACTTCGAAAAACACTAAACTTAGAAAATTTTCCAAACCTAAGTCTACGTTCGCCCTTAATGTTCTACTTTCGTCCAAATTGAGCTACTTTCGCCCTCTACTGTTGACCCGAATGTAGAACTGGAATCAGAATGTAGAATATCACCAAACTCTTTCCACGTTCGCCCGGAAAACTTCACGTTCGTCCACAAGCTTTCCACTTTCGCCCGCCCGATCAGTCGAAGGTGGAAAATCTCACCCGAATGTGGAAAATCTTACCACAACACTCTAGGTTCGACCTGAATGAATGTACTTTCGTCCAAAACTCCCTCAGATTCGCCCTAGCAAGGTCAGGTTCACCCACTTTACTCTAGATTCGCCCATTTCTTGTTTGAAAAACGGTTACACTTTGAAAAACGGTTATTTTGATCTGAGATTTTCAAAAGTTTATAGATTTTGATGATCTTAATCAGGTTTTGATTCGGAATTGATTTGGAACAACTTTAATTCTTGGAAAACTTGATTTTATCCACAAATTCAATTCGAAAATCCTCAAAATCACTCAAAAACCATTTTCAATCAAAAACAGATGAATATTGATCAAAATTAAGTCCAAATCAGCTCTGATATTATCAATTTTGTTGTTGTATGATCCGTATGGCTCTGATACCACTTTGTAGATGAAAGAATTTAGCTAAAACAGGATGTAATGATCATACAAGTCACAATTCTAGGTGCGGAAACCCTAGAACTGAACAAAATGATAATACGCAAATCAAAACACGTAAGACACCTTTTCAATCTCCATTTTATAGATTAATTTTATCAAAACTTGTTTACAATCAACACACACGTTAATCTAACCCTCACATAAACATTCACAATCTAGAGCAAAACCTAACCTCTCAACACACACTTTCCAAAACTATTCAAAACATGAAAATGACCAAAACATATTTATACTAACTGCAGGTTCGCCCAGAATGATGGTGCGAATGTGGACATAGTCCACATTCGCCCACTGCCATAGTACGAATGTGTCTTCTGCTCATCTGTCTTCTACCTTCGCCCATACTTTATCTACCTTCGCCCAGTTATAATCACCTTCGCCCACACTGAACTACATTCGACCCATCAGAAACTCATACTAACACATGTTAACACCTAATCCAATCACTAGTCGCAAAACGTGCATCTACAAAAACGGGAATCGAATTGTACATTTGGTAAAATTTTAGTTTTTCCAGATCCTTATTCGGTCTTTCGTTAGGTCGAACGAGTTTATGTGGCTTGATTCGAACTCATTTCAGAGGTCGAATGAAAGTGGTTTAGTGAAAATTTTCATTCGAGCCCCTTTTATTTTCATTCAGAATTTTTGATTGGTCGAATGGACATAAAAGCTTTTCATTCGAACCCTGAAAGGGTCAAATGAGTACTACCTATATATGTATCTATATATCAATGTCCTCATTCGAACCTCATTTCAAACAGTTCTCAGATTTCAAACATCTACCCACTGTTGTTGCCTTTGATTTTTTAGACCTTATAATCTTGTTCCTAGTTATTACTGATCATTTCTATACCAATTTTACATGTAATGGACAAGCAAACAGATCAGAATCCTTGTTTCTATGAACCGAACCCTAAACCTTTGTTTTGTGAACTTTAACTGTTGTTTAACCAAATTTGACCAGGGATTAACAATCATCGATGGTTTTAGGGGAAGAATATTACAAATACAATGTTTAAACACATTAACCTTGATATTCAATTGTTTAAACCCTAGAATTTTAGGAAAACCATCAATAATTGTTTGATTGATAAAATTGAACATTAATTAGTGTTAATCGATCAGTTTAGGATGTATTAGAATCAAAATGTGATGTTAAAACAGATTAAACAATGAATTGGTCATTTCAAATTCAAACAGATGGTCATTCGACCATTTTGAAGGGTCGAATGAATATCGTCTAGGTCGAATGAGGAGTTTTAATATTCATTCGACATTAATCAAACTCATTCGAACCGTCGAAAGGTCAAATGGAGATAATTTTGACCATTTTTCAAATTTTATCCGAATTGACATGATTTTGTATTGTTTTGATTTTTTTTTTTTGCAAATTAAAATGGCCAAAGAACCACAGCAGGAAGTTCAAGAGCAGGAAGCACCAAAAGAGTTGAATTTTGAAGCATAACATAATTGCTGTGCGTACATTGGACCGGTTGGAAAGTATGAAGAATTTTCAGGGATTATTGACTTTCTTAAGAAAACAAGAGTGGGGTACTCGATTGCTCAACCAATGACAATTTAAAAAGATCACCAAGTTGATTTCTGGGTGAAAGCTTGTATAACTTTTTGGGAAAACAAGACGTGTATTCAGAGTAGAATTCAAGGACAGATGGTGTTAGTGAATGAACAAGATATCAGTGAAGCATTGCAGCTAGAAGATTCTCCTGATGATCTAATTAAACTATCATGGATTGAACAGCGCAAATGTTTTCTCAGGATGAAGTACAATGGTCCAATCGCTGACTGTTTGTTACCTAAGGCGATGTTATGTCCACAGTACAAGTATTTACTTCATGTGATACTACACGTTTTCAGAACAGTAAGTGGAGGTTATGATGTGCTGAGGAAGTCTTTATGTTCATTGGTGTTCGCTCTTTTTCTGAACAAGCCGTTTAATGTAACTAGGATGATATTTCATCACATGATTGAAATGCTACAAGGTATGAATGGTGATAAATTTTTGATGTATCCCAGATTTCTGCAAATGATATTTGACAACAAGTATAAAGATTTGAAGAAAGATCCGTTACAAATAGTTAATCAAGTTCACATGAATTTGACTACTTTGACTCGGATGAATACGTATAAGGTTTTGACTGATGCTAAAAAACCAAGTCATAAGCATTTATTTGGACATTTGAGTTCAGTTGCTTATAAGGATCCCGGACAAGATAAGGTGAGGCATGTTGAAAGTAACTCAGATTCTGATACCCCTTTGTGTCCAGTTGATAAAAGTGCAAAAAGGAAACGTCAGGTGATCAACAAAGGTGCTAACTCGGGCAAAAGTAAACAGGTGGTGATTGAGAAAGAAATCAAGTCTAAGAAGGTATCTAAGGCAAAGGCAAGACAAAGACATTGCTAGTTGATGAAGATACAGATGAGACTAAAGAAGATGTTGAGTGGGATTCTCAAACAGAAACATTGAAGGATACTGATCCCAAGGCCATTGAGATTAGTACTCCAGAAGCTTTAGAGAAAATTTATGAAGAGCAGAGACAGAAGAACATGACTGAAGAGAATCAGGAGCTAATTCTAGACCTTGATGAAGATGTGCAAGGTTCTCCTGTTCCTGAAGCAAGTATTAAGCGTGGAAGAAAGAAATCTATGTCAAAGAAAGAGCATCCAAGGAAAAGGAGAAACAGAGAGATTGATTTGTTGATTCAAGGAAAGAAAGTTCCAACAGTTGAAAGCTCAAAAGCAACATCACCAGCAATATCCCCAGTCATAAAGAAGAAGAAAGTTGTTCAAGAAGTTGTTACTATTGATCCTGCATCTCAATTGAACCCAAAAAACATTTCAGTGACTTTGAAGAATGTTCTGGAGGAAATGAAGAAAAGGAGTGCTAAACCGAGTGCAGAATCTAGTTCTACTCCTCAAGTTACAGTTTCAAATGATGTGATGGAAGTTGTAAACAGACAGATTGCTTTCAATCAACAACAAGTGGAGATTAGACAGATGAAGGAAAATGAAATTGATATGTTGAAGATTGTATTGTCTTCTAAAGCACGTCAGGATGAATTAGAAGAAAAGATTAAGGTTCTGGAAAGTGAAAACAGACAGTTGAAGACTACTGGGAAGAGAAATAGAAACAAAATCAAGTTGATTGATGAAGACAACAAAGATATGAGAAAGATGATTGATAAGTTGTATTCTGAAGCACCACAATTGAAGGGTACAGAGGAGGAAGAGAAAAAAGAAGAAGAACAAGTAGATTTTGAGAGTTCTGATGAAGAAGATGATGATGATGATGATACAGGTTGTAAGAGTACAAACAAAGACAAAGATTCAATAACTAAAGACTCAGATGATGGTAATGATAATGCAGAGAAGTTTAGTTTTGAGAAAAGAGAGTCCGATAAAGGTAGCAAAGGCGAATCTAGTTCTAAGAAGAAGTCAAGTGAAGCTGTTGATGAAGATCAAAGCATATTTTGGACTGAGAAAATTCATGCTTTATCGGATGATGATAAAAAGTTATATAAGCATATGTTGGAGAGAAACTATTGGACAATTGAGTTGGCTGGAAGATTCCCTAGGATTTTTGAGAATGATGACACGAAATACTTGACTGAATAATAAGATCCTGATCTTGAAGATGGGGAAGTATATGCGGCAATGACAAAAGAGATACTAGAAGGTCTTGCTAGGCAGGTCGGGAAGTCTCTTGAAGAGATCATGCAAGAGAAAGAGATTCCTAATATTCCAGTAACAGAAGCAGGAAAACATTCAGATGATCAAGATGCTCCGTACTTTGAAGATGTGGAAATTGCAGAGATTTCACACAAAGAATATCCTGAGTATTATCCAACGAAACAGAATGTTGTGATTCCTGAAATCAATGAACAAACACTGAATGAAGTTGAGAAGTTAGTTGAGATAAAAGGGAAAAAGATTATTGATGAAGTGTTTGGAAAGGATGCTGAGAATGTAACAACCCGACCAGGAGGGGGCTGGACGTTACGTCAGTTAGGTAACAGACTTGCACAACGGAAGCAACGATGATTATTAATCAATATTTTTAATACATGTTCTAATCCAAAATATATAAATACACAACTTGAATAAATAAACTAGCAATTTTGCAGGGACGAAACGCGGCGGTCGTCGAAGCAGCTGGCGAGTCGTATCCACTTATCAATCCGAGCTCTAAGTGTCCATAACTATAGAAGCTCTAATCCACAATGCTTATAGCCGAATCTTCTATCAAGATAACTTCTAGTCCGTATCTAACAACCATATACCTCGCGCTACCAACCATCCGACTGCAGTACCTGAACACATGCTTAAAAAGAGATGGGTCAGTAATCATACTGGTGAGTCCGTGTAAGTAATCAAGTGGATCCAAAATCAGTTTATCATTTCATAAACAAGTTTATACAGTTTAACACACGTGATGTACAAGCAACACCTCAACCCTAACACTAGATCTATCTACTGCTATTATAGATCTACAAGGCATAATATATGCCGCAATGGTTCCATAACCGTCGTGGAGGGTTTCCCGGGCCCTTACGTCCCGAGTCCACTTTGCGTGGGGGTTTCCCCAAGTAGTACTACCCATATATTAAGCGGCTCACCTATGAGTTAATGAGTGTCAGTATAATCCAGCAGCAAGTATCTTGTCACATCACAACAGTTTATAAAAAGGAAGCATGCATTCACCCCAAAACAGTTAAAACACGAAAAAGGGGAGGTACACGAACTCACCTTGGTTGCGTATTATATCCTGTCGCATCATCACATAGTATCCCGAGCCAAGATTCCATCTTTCATACATGGCAAGATCCTACTCAATATTTATAACTATTAGCGAGTGTAACCAATATCGTGATTACACGTGTGGATGACTAGAACTTTCCATTGTTACGTGGACTCGTTCTAGTTGTCGATTAGTAATTCTATTTATCTATTGGCACGAATATAGTTCCTAATACATCAGTCCCATATGTCCTGCGTTATGTCTCGTTTCCTGCGTTATGTCTCGTGTCTTATGCGCCTAGGTGTCCAATAACTAACTAGTGATCAATAATCCATACGTCAACTTATAGTCTCGTATCAATGGTATCTAGTCCAAACTAATATGTATTAAGGTTCAAGAGTACAATGTGTCGTATATTGTAATGATGTCCCCATGGTATATATTCTATACTAATGTCCATGTTATCAATACATATAACCAATCATTCTATTATGTACTATTGTTTATACAATATTTACTTTGCAATATAAGTCCATTCCTATATGAGTCGAGTCCACAGTTTTAGTCAAGTTCCACACGTGCTGATCCGCATAATAACACTGATTTCTTATATACAATCCAAGATCTTGTCTCATACCTGTCAATCCTATTAGTTTACTTCTGTTGACCAGTCAATAACCCTTGACCGGAGCTCCAATGGTAACTACTACAACCTCCACCATAGCCATCAACTGTTAAACATTACAGGACCTAACCACCTCTATAATCACCTTCCGACATCACCGTAACCATCACTGTAACCATTATAGCTACTAACCACAATCAAGTCTACATCCTATCTTATCCATAACTCGGTTGTCTCTCAAGACCATAATCAACCATCACAACTTCCAAACACCACACAGTCACCGTAACCCATCTTCAATCACACCACCACCATCTATCATTCTAAACCACTGTACAACCACCCTTATCCTTCTGACCGCCATATAGATCCACCATAACTTATCCTAGCTCTTGACAATAAAACAATAACCATAAACATACCTGCCATCGAATACCACTGACAGTTACCATCATCTCTCTGTCATACAGAAACCCTACCCGAAAACCATCACTGTTACCTTTAACAACCACCACCAGATCCGCCGCCTCTGCTCTCCCCTAAAACCCTAACCATCGCCGTCACCTCGTCGCCGCCTCTGTATACGGTGGTCGGAGTCCACTGGTCCTATCTCT
The DNA here is from genome assembly GCA_032199755.1 of Ambrosia artemisiifolia. Lineage (NCBI taxonomy): Eukaryota > Viridiplantae > Streptophyta > Magnoliopsida > Asterales > Asteraceae > Ambrosia > Ambrosia artemisiifolia. Next base: position 46,327,013 of record CM063519.1, on the reverse strand, counting down.
TTTCTCTAATCGGGTACTCTCTCGCGTCTCTCTCTCTCCCTCTCTCTCTCTGTTCTTAATACGGTGATACCGGTATAGAGGGTGGGGGTAGGATGAGGGTAGCATCGGAAGGGAGGAGGTCAGCCGGAGCTCCGCCCATCATCGGTGGCTCCTCCTCCCAATCATCTCTTTCTCTCTCTATGGTTATTTTGTGTGTGTTGTCTTGTACAGGAAACAAGGATTGTAATGGAAGATAATATTATAAAGGGGTGGGAGTGAGCTGTCGATGTGTGTGTGTGTTTTCACAAGATTAAGCCATGGGGCACATGGCAAAGGGTGCCATGTGTCCCTCATGGTGACTAATCTCAATTAGTCACGAGTCGGGTTCGTTAACGGGTATTAGCTCGGTTACGTAACGTATACTCGCGTATGATATTTATATAAATTGGTTCGGGTTTCAGTTTCGTACAAAAACGTATTATTTATTATTCGTCTTTGGCCGTTTAGTTACCATATATTACTACTATTGCATGAAAAATTCCGGGTCCAAAACCGGGGTGTTACAGAGAAGAAACAAACTTTCAAGCAATCTGATGAATTGAAAGATTTGTTGAAAAGGTTGAAGGAGAAAGAAGCAAATAGACCAGTTGCAGAAGTGCAGGGAGCATTCTACAAATATCACAATCAAGTCTTTAAGGGCAGCGCATTGAGATAGAAGTATTTTCCACAGCTACGGTGTATTGGAGTAAAATGGGAGAAAGGAATTCTGTACTTCTACAAATTTCATGATATTAAAACACTACCGTACTGGGCCATGAGAGATATTTGTAGACATACGATGAATGGTGCTTCTGTAAACAACACAGCTGTTGGAGGGTTTGCTGATAAGATGACACGGAAAAGTCAGACGAATTAGGACTTATTTAGGCCTCAATATCATAAACGGATTGTACACAAAGAACTTGATCCTAATACAAGTTTGAAGAAGGTTACATTGAAGCATAAGCCTCCAGTGGTGATGAAGAGAAAACATTTGATGCCGATACAACAGAATTTCAACAAAGACTTTGCTTTTTGGTACTATGACTGGAAAACCAATGAAGCTGTGATCGTGCTACATGACAAGAACCCAAAGCTTATGTGTAAGAAAATACACGTGTTTGATCCGATGTGGTTAATCAATTGTTCAGGAGAAGACATCAAAACGTTGTATTTCAATCCGATTCACTTCGATGTTGAAGATTTGGAGCAGGCATGGAGATTTTACAAGGTTGTGTGCTTTTGATTTGCATGAGATGTGAATGCTGGGTGTGACTACAATAAGTTACTGGGAAAGTTTGTGAAGGTTAGAGAAGAACCAAAGAAGAGTTCGCTCAAGCAGAAAGCTGAACCTGAAATGAGCACAAAACAAAGAAAATGATTGAAGATCAAGCTGATTAACAAGACGTTGGAGTATCAAGAACAACAATCCAAGCAATAGCCAAGGGGGAGTTTGTAGATGCATAAGTGTGGCTATCGCTTTGGATTAATCAAGATATGGTGTTTAACGTTGAAATTGTAAAAGTTTGAAGTTCATTCGACCATACGTGGGGTCGAATGAGAATCAACAGGGTCGAATGAAGATTGCAATGTTGTTTATGTTTTGGTTCGAGCTAGGTAATGGTCAAATACACTCGTTCGACCTCTGCAGAGATCGAATGAGGTCTTCTATATGTATGTTTGTTTTGTTTTGCAGGTTTGAACTTTGGTCATTTGTGTGTGTGTTTCTGTGTGTTTTTTAGAGAGAGTCTAGAAAGTTCCAAAGTAGGTTTTCATTGTAATCTAAGGCTTTGAAATTAATATCAATTGATATCAATGAAATGATTATTAAATTGGATTTCTTTGTGTTCTAATCGGATTATTATCATTTTGCATGTGATCTAGGGTTTTCACACCTAGATTGCTGTACTTGTGTGATAAACTAGTTGATTTCTTACAATCCAATCGTTTACATTTGGATCATCGGATGTTAACATATGTGTGTAGTTGTAACAATAATACTATTGACGTGTCATGGATACATATGTTATTTGTGGACAAACATGTGTTATTGAGTGAAATATTATCTTGTGCTAATACATGCTTATTCCTTGGTAGTGTTTCATGATTTGTGTGAGTTGTATCCTCATAAAACACATTGTAATTGTTAGTGTTTTAGTGGATTGTGTAGTTTTCCACTAGGACATTGTCACGTGTATTATTGTTTTGTTCTTGTGTGGTAATCGGGTATCCGGTTGCTCTCTGTTGAGCGTGTGATTGGCTTGATTGTTCAACGCTAATTGTCTTGTATATTTCTGGTGTTGTATGCATAAATGGATCATCTATTGCAGTTTTACAATAACTCAAGCTTTACTAGACAGGGGGGGTGATGTGTGCAAAAGTGTCCAGTATGCACATGAAATCGCAAAAATAATTAAAATGCGTATGGATGTTGACTTGGATCGTTGACTGGTGTCACGCAACACATATTGCCTCGACTTGATTCGAACCCTTACACATATTGCCTCGACTTGATTTGAACCCTTTAAGCCTCTATCTGATCATCGAGTAACTCACCATTTTTCAGGAACTTAATGATGGGAGTCATCCAATTTGGCCCTTCTTCGGTGATCACGTCTTGCACTTCAAGCTCTTGAATTGAAGATGATTTGAGTGCCTCAACCAACACCTTTTAAGTGAGGTGAGCGAAGGTAAGGGATGCGAGTTTGCTTAGTGCATCAGCCTTCCTATTTTGAGAACGATGATCCTACTTGATTATACAAGATTGGAATGTATTAATGAGCAGTTTTACTTTTTCTCGGTATTTCTTCATGTTTGGCCCTTTTGCAACATAGCCATCATTCACTTGACTTGAAACCAGTAATGAGTCCGTGTAGACTTGAAGCCTTTGGACATCCGGTTTTCTTGATAGCTTTAATCTAGCTATCAAGGCTTCATATTCGGCTTCGTTGTTGGTGGTCTGAAATTCAACTCGAAGAGCGTATGAAAATGCTAACCCTTTAGGGTTGATTAGCACTAAGCCAGCTCCTGACCCTTTGATGTGGGAAGCTCCATCGGTGAAGAGCTTCCAGGCTTCAAGGTTATGTGGTTCGCTGAATGTGGTATTAACTTCGGTTATTTCTTCCTTTGGAACTTCCACAAGAAAGTCAACAAGTGTGTGTGCCTTGATTGTTTTCCTTGGGACGTAAGTGATTTTGTGTTCACCTTGCTCGACAGCCCATTTGGCGAGTCGTCCCGAGGTTTCTTCCTTTGGAACTTCCACAATCTTGTCTTTAAACATCATGTTGACTAATCTCTGGTATGTGTCACCTGCATTTTTTAGTCCAAATGGCATTGAAATATAACAATATATATATCTAAGGGAGTCATGAATGCAATATCTTCTTGATCATCCACTTCCATTTGAATCTGCTGAAATCCTAAGGATGCATCCATGAATGTTAACATTTCATGTCCTGCTGTGGCATCCATTGAGTCAATGTGTGGAAGTGGGAATGGATCTTTAGGACAAGCCTTGTTAAGGTCTGTGTAATCTACACACACTCTCCATTTCCCATTTTTCTTCTGCACCATGACTACATTGGCTAACTATTTTGGGAATTTTACTTCCCTTATCATCCTGGATTTCAGCAATTTGTGTACCTCCTCTTGAATGATAGTATTCCTTTCAGGTGCAAATTTTCTTCGTTTTTGTTATACAGGCCTGAAATTTTTGTCAATACCAAGTTTATGGGTAATAATATCTTTAGATATAACTGTCATGTCCTTGTGTTTCAACGTGAATGTCGACATCCTGCAGTTCAAAAAGGAGGTTAATTGTTGTTCTATACTCTTAGAGATATTTGTACCAATTTGCACAGTGATATCCTTGTTGCTTTCGTTGATGCACACAACCTTTACATCATGGTCGGTACATCCTTTGTCATCCTTCAGGATATCACGTGCATCCTGCTGTAATTGCTATGCTTGTCTGGATTGGGATGATGCTTTCATTGATGAGGTATAGCATTCTTTAGCTTCTTGTTGATCACTGTTTACGTTGACCACTCCCTAGGGTGTAGGTAACCTGATATATTAGTGATATTTCGAAGGGACTGCCTTCATATCATGTATTCATGGCCTCCCTAGAATGACATTATAACAAGATAAAGAGTCTATAACACAAAATCGTTGTATAGAGTTTACCCCTTCGACATATATTGGTAGTTTGATTTCTCCAACGGTACTCTTGGTTTCTCCACTAAAACCCACCAGGATGGACGACTTGAAACAATCTCTGTTTCTGGGATATTCATCCTTTTCAATGCTTCTAGTTGGATTATATTCACTGAGTTTCCTCCGTCTACCAATATTCTGCAAACAAAGTGATTAGCAATGTATAAAGTAATTACCAGACCATCATGGTGTGGATCCAGGATGTTCTCCCGGTCATCCTCTTCAAAGCTGATAACTCTGGCATTTGTAAGCATGGTAGTCTTCGTGAGCTTTTCTCCCTTCTCTGATTTGGTTTTCCTAGCATGCCTATTGGCTGCTAAATAGGATGTGCCACATATATCCGATCCCCCAGATATGAAGTTGATGATGTCTGCATCCCGAGGAGAGGAAGTTGCTCTCTCTAGGATGACAGTGTCATCCTGAGTTTTGGCCTTCGTCTTGCCTAGCAATTCTTTAAGATACCCCTTGCTAAGGAGATAGGCAATTTCCTTTCGCAAGGCGATGCAATCTTCAGTAATATGGACAAAGTCTTCGTGGAATGCACACCATTTGGATTTATCTTTCCATCCCGCTTTGTCATTCTTCCTTGGCCATCTTGTTTTTTCTCCAAGGTCTTTCATGGACCGATTACATCCACATTAAAATAATAATAATAATTTGATAATTTAGGACAATCCTCGTCATCATTTTCCTCAACCACATGAACCTTCTTGTTATCATTTTTAGAATAAGTTTTAGATTTATATGGTTCATATGTGGGTGTGGACTTCCGATTCAGATTGTTATATCTTGAGGATGCGTCTATCCTTTCTTGAATCTTCTTGTCATCCTCAAGACGAATGAACCATAGAGCCATATTCCTGACTTCATCAAGGTTCCTACAAGGGTTCATCACCAATTCTTGGTAGAATGGTGAATCCTTCTGTAGTCCCATCTTGAAGGCTTGTACTGCAGTAGTGACATCTAGGTTTGGGATGTCGAGTGATTCCTTCCCAATTTCGTGATGTATTCCTCGAGTGATTCACTTGATGCTAGTGTTACCCTATACGAATCACTTGTTAAACGTTCAAACAACAAGAGAATTGATTGTTAAACATATTAATTAAATGAGCAAATGAAGTGATAGAGTATGGAGGAACACATAGCAACCATTTCAAAGTCGGACCAGTGAGAGTGGACCTAAAGCATTTACATAAACAGGCTTCCTTTAGATGAGCCGGGATTAGATTTATTTCCAATCTTTCTCTATATTGAGCCACCCGTTCCTCAGGATCCATAGATCCATCATATAGCTTCATATTTTATGTTTGGAATCTCTTAGGGATTTCAGCGTCACAAATGGGAGGTGCAAATCGGGATATCCTGTGATAGGCTGAGGATACCTCAAGAATAGGTTATACTATCCCAGGTACACTCAATACCATGTCTCTTATCTTATGGAGTTCCTTAGCCAATTAAGGGCTTATACATGTATCCTGCATAGAATCACGATGATTAGTAGCAAAAGTATTGGTATTCACATTGTTACCAGTGTTACATCCTCGGGATAGTTCTTCCGTGTATCCCTGATGTGTTGAAAAACACATCTCTTTTCTTATGTATTTTGTATATTATTTGGTCATGTTTTTAGTCGTTTCGTGTTATTTTTATTATGTATTTATTTATTTTAATTATTTCATAGGTGTTCGTGGAAAAGGAGCTCAAAATGAAAGAATTTTAATCGAGACACGAACACTTGAGAGCAGGTATTCATGGGCGTTGGAGCATAACTTTGGTCGAGCCAAAAACACCCGAGTTAGGAGCATATTATAATATAATAATAATAATAATATTAATAATTAAAAGAAAAAAAAAATAGGAACAAGGAGGTCTCGTGTCTCCAATGGGCCTAAAAATTCAAAGAAAGAAAAAAAAAAGAAGTCAAAAGCCCATATGTTCAAGTGCTACACATTATTAGAAACGGTGGCACTTTAATTTTCGAAGATATATTCATCAGCCGCCACAAAGGGGAGGATCGACACAGCAGCTTTAATCAAAAGAGAGAGGAATTGAAGGAGAAGGAGGCACAGGTTCAAGAGTGAAGCTACGGGTTCGATCACTAAAAATTTTAGTTTTTATATTTATTGACTTCGTGTTCATGAATATCGAGACCATGATTATTTTTTATGTTGAACCTTTGTTTTTATTGTTTTTCATCACTATGAGTAGCTAAATCTTGAACCACTACCTAGGTTGTATGATGATCACATGTTAATTTTATAGTTCTCGGTTTTGGATTTATTTTTGAATGGTTAATGTTTTGGTAACGATTTGGTTGGTGTTTATTATGATGTGTGTGCGTGTCTAGGTCTAATTTATTATCTTTGAGAGTTCCATAAACGTCTTAGTGAATGTCTTTCATGTTTGGATGTTTATTAGGGTTACCTGCTTGGTGCTTGTAGCTTAGTTTATGGTTTTGGTACCGAAAGCCATAGGAACTTGATTAGAGAATTTAGAGGACTTAGGTATTCTTCCATTCTTGAGACCGGGAATTGATGGAATGTTGGGTTGTCTAGAGCTTTAGGTGTTAGGTTTTGGGTGAGACCGGGAGGTGATCCTATCCTAGTTGTCTTTAGTTTCTTGCAATTCCAAGTCATAGTTAACCCAATTAAATTACTCCTTTACATCCTCGGGTGTATTGTGATTAGAGAGACCGGGAGGTGATCGACTCATTTGAGTACCTTTGCATTCTTAGTAAGGTGAGACCGGGAGGTGACCCGAGCTAGATAGCCAGTGTTTTATTCCTTAGGATTCTTTGGGGTGTGTTGGTGAGACCGGAAGGAGATCTAGCACGTCTTAGGGTTTCTTAAGTTATCTTTAAATCTGGTAGCCATTCAGTTTTCCATTACCGGGAGTTGTGAGTTACATGTAGGATTCATGACCTAGGTAGTTGCCTTCCTATCCTGATATTTTCCTCAGTTACCCTTGCTGCTTATTTATCCTTATTTATTTATTTTATTTTAATTAATTATTTAAAAAAAACCAAAAACCATTTTAAAAATCATTTATTTTAAGTCTTAGTCGAGTCTAGTTTTGTTTTCCATTAGTGTCCTGTGGGTTCGGTACTCGGACTTACTTAGTCTGTACTACATTGATAGGTACACTTGCCTGTCGTGTGGTCTAGTTTAGTTGAGTCTGTTTTATATTACTAGGTGTCTAGGTTAGTTTATTATTTTTATAGACCATACATAGCACATCAATCCGAGTTCTCTGGATGTTGTCATCCTGACTACCGGGGTTGTATCAGGGATGGTAGATTCGGATTGCATCGGAAGGAAGTCTCCTTGATGGTTGCCCCTGTAACAACGGATTTGAAGTCTAACACCATGGGATATAAAGGTGTCACTACATCCTCGGCTGGCCTCTTTGAGGATGTCTTGATTGATTGGATTTGTTTCATCAACATCTGGTTGGTGTCCTGTTGTCTTTTCATTTGATCCTTGACCATAGTAAACATGGATAGGATCTCTTCACTTGACACCAAAACAGGAGGAGTTGAGCCGGATGCACCAACTCCGGGTCTGAAACTAGACTGAAAAGCATTTCAGGTTATTGGATCTGAAGTCCTTGAGAAGGAGGTGGTGGTAAAGGCACATTTGGAACAGAGGTTGAGGATGGCATGGATGAGGATACAGACTTAGGGTTTGAAGCCACAGTTATTAAAAATTTTGAAATGATTTGATTGAGAAAAACTTATAACAAAGTTTTTTGTTAAAAATAGCACCACATGCCCCACGATGGGCGCCAAATTGTTTTGGTCAAAAATTAACAGCAATAAATTAACTTCGTATTCTAAAGTAGAAATGTGAGGTAGTGTGCTAAGGATGTTTGATAGATATAAAACCAGTTATATTCCGAGAATGGTTACGTTTAGGATGTGAAAGAATAAATTTAACAACTATGATCAGGATGTCAAAGGAAACAAGATAAAACGGACAGTTGTATCCTCAGGATGGAACTATGATAAAAAAACATGGTTATGCTACTAAAAATGAAATAAAACAACACAATAACACTCGATGTATGAGGAGAGCCCTTGATCAATATAGATTGTCGACACAAAACCTCGGGAGGAGACTAATGCCCCTGCCTTTGTTATTATTATCAAGTAAAAGTGTAAATGATACAACTTTGGAAATGTGGTGAACGATCGACTATGATTACACTAATTAGTGTATAAGTGTGGCAGCTGAGAAAATAGCAAGAGAGTGAAAGAATAGCAAGTGTTTTGTGTCCTATGATCGTTTCACACATCCCTATTTATAGTAGAGATTACATCTACCTTCCCGAAATATCCGGGATATCATCAACTAAGTCCACTAGCCGTTTGCAAGTCCTCCCACGTTCACACGACCTCCAAACAGTCATCAACTGAGTCCCCGAGAATGATGCAAGACTTAGTCAGTCATTATACTTGTCCAAATAATACCTGCATTCGAATAAAAATAAGGTAAACTGTTAGCCCATTCTCAGGATGTACACATATACATAGTTATATCCTAAACTCAGCATCATCTTTGATATTCTGAAGATGTACATTGAAAATGCAAGTAAATATTATCTTGGGAATTTCACCACCAACAGAATTGCAGTGGAAAAGTTAAAACAGGACCAAATACGAGTAACAAAGAAGCCGAAGGAAAGCTGGATGCTGCTCTTAGAGAGCTTGAGAAAGCAAAAGCCGCAGAGGATCTCGCAAGTGATTAAATACGTAAAATAACTTCAAATAAAGATGCCACGGATGATAAGATCAAGTTGACAGCTCAAGAGGATGAGGTTTTGAACAAGAAAGGGGAGGAAGCAAAACGAGCAGCTGATGTTAAAGTTTCAACTGAAATGTCTCAGGTGGAAACAATTAAGAAAAAAGAGAGACTAACACTTCAGAAACTAGAGAGGATCATGGAAAAAATGGCCGATGCAGCAAAGCACGCTACAGAAAGTGAACTCAGGATGTGGAAAAACCTGACTTGATCTCCCCGTTGTAGCTTTTTGATGACCCTTGTCGGAGGGCCATCTCTCATAATCCATGAGAATTTGAGGGCCCTGGGTATAGTGACGGATCTAGAATTTTTTTTAGGGGTAACGTTCAATTTTTTTACCGCAGTTGTTTCATATAATCTTGATTTTAAAAAAGCGTGCCTCAGGCGCGAGGCACACTTAGGCGCAAAGGGCATCGCCTTATGTGACCTGAGGCGCACGACGTACATGAAGCGCAACTGAGGAGCGCTTCGTGGCAAAAGTTGGGCTGAGGCACGCGCATCATGTACACTACCCTTATTTATGCAGTAGAATGTTGTACACCAAGCTTTTAAGGTTGTACAACATACAGTTCACTGAGGCATTTTATAAAAATAGTTGGAGTGCATTACTTAATCAATCAAACAAAATACATTTTGTTGGTTATTTCAGCCCCAACTTGATAAGTTATACACCATGGTAGAATCAACTTATACTAACCAAACTAGGTCATACTTTTTTTAAGTGTAAATGCCAAATCAGCCTAAGTAAATTATGGAGAAAAGAATACCAAAATAGAAGCAAAAAACATAGTATATGTAAAGCTTTAAGAGGGTTTTCAAACCTGAAGTGCATTAAACAGTTCCAACATGTCTTTTTATCCTTTGTGAACATGAATCTTCACCATATCCAACTCAACCTACAGACAATCAAGAAAAACTGCAACCAAGGTACATAGATAAAATATGATTAAAATTAGAGGAGAAAAGTGGAAAACTAAGGCGAACATTTCATCAAATACTTAGTATGCATATATACTAAAACAATATAACCAACTAATAAAAACAGAGATTTACCCACAACATACTCATATGCATTTACTGGACAATTAATCAAAAACAATATAATCAATTATAACATCCAAAACCCAAATTATAATTACTAAATTTCTAAAACACATAGACTTGGTAAGTTACCAATTTTACTAAGCAATTTAACAACTTCCAAAAACACATAAGCAATTCAATTAACAAAAGGGGGGGGGGGGGTGAAGTGAGTTTGTTGGACTTGGGTTAATGGGGTGGGCATGTTTAATTGTATTATAATTAGATTAGTTAATTTGTTTAGGTTATTATTAGTCGAGTTCAATAAATATTTTTTCAAGTAACGTAACGTGGTAACGCATAATTTCATTTAGTAGTAACATTTGTTAAATTTTAGTAGCAACGTAAATTTCATTTTAGTAGTAACGTTTTCGAAAATCGTAAAAAAAAAATTGCACTACGCGCGCGAAGTTAAGCAGCGGGCGCATTTAGCTAGGTCCGCCCCTGTCTGGGTAGAAAGAATGGGCCCTATAATATAAAATATATCGAAAATTTTCGAAAATTTTTGGACTCCATGGTAGAGTTTGGTTAAATGTGAATTGGGTTTATTTGTTTGTATGTATGGGCCTAAACTAAATATGATAAGTTAATGAGTTCAATATATTTTGGGCCCTTGGCGGTCACCCACCTTGCCCCCATGTGCCGGCTCTGCCACCATTAACTAAGTTATGGTCTTGTATAGGTTCATCAATAATCAAACCAGATTTGACTTAGCCAGACATGTCAACATTGGTTTTAATGATTATCCACATGGATGTACAAGTTTAAAACGAGGTACAAGATACAGGATGATGGAAATCTTTATTAACACGGGTGCGAAATGATAACATTTCAATCTATGCACAATATCTCATGGTTGTACCTAGATTTCCTTGCTGTTTTTCATTATGGGAATCAGAAAACACATCAAAATGCATACATATGTTATGACAATTAGTTACCACACTCTAATCACTGATGTGGATATCATATAACCGAGTAAGCTCGTCTTGACTTTGAATCCTTTTCAACTCAGATTCAATAGTTCTGCAGAACTCCGCCTTTTTGATGTCCGCCACGGGCATTTCAAGATGCTTTAGTGGTCTTGTTGGTGCACAAATCCCTGACTGCTTCTTCATGTAGTTGTATAGTTGTTGATGAAAAGGATGGTCAAGTGAGAAGCAATCTTCACTTGTATTACCACCACGCCGAGAAGCGCGAGTGCCTTCTTTTCGACAAAAATGAGGAAGCGAAGAGTAGTCCATTATCTACACGCGATAAAATAAGAATCAAACATCTCAACATTCATATATCATATGTTTCACTATACAAATAGTATTCACCTTCAATAGCTCATCACGGCCAGAGCCTTGCAACACTTGAACTTTTAACCTTGTCCGCTCGTGCAAAAGAGGTTTTACAACCTACATATAACTAATTGTTACATGGTATGCTCGGAAAGTGAAATTCAGGTTTATGTGGGACGAAACTGACCTTCCAACAAGCCGAGAATACGTATGGAACATTGACTATATAGTATGTGGTTGTTTTCTCAGGATAGTTGAGGTCATCAATGGTAGAGAGAGCAGTCAGCAGCTGCAGTCCACCAACTTAAAGTTAAACTAATACGCGCGAATATAAAGTTTTATAAAACCATTTACCTTAATTTGGTTCAACGCGGAAAGTTTCAGGCCACTCATATCCAAAATCTTCACACACTTGCCAACATACCTTCCGGTTTTCTTTGTTGCAGCAGGCTGCAACAGATCAATGCATAAGCATATATAGTCTGCTATGAACTAATTAAAGAGCTATATAATTATAATATCTGCAAAAGTTCCCTCACCAATAATACACGATCGCGATACTCATTAATCTGAATATGTGATTGCACATAATATTGGATCTGCATTTACAAAATGAATAAGACTATATAACAATTGTGGCATTGTTAAAAACCGGACACCAGAAATTACTGTATCAAAGTCTTACAGATGCTTTGTCGAATGAACTGAGACCTACACCGATAGCAAAGACCGGAAGGCCCTGTCATAAACAACATACAAATAAATATATGAGTGATCAAAAAATAAGATTGTTTAACTTTTTATGTAAATTCAATACCTCTCTTGTGTAACCAGACACTCCTATCAGCTGTGAATCGCGCACTCCTCTATAAAAATTTATAGGAACTATGGGTTTCTGCATAGATACGTAAATGATTATATTAAAATTTATTGTGAAGTTATGTTAATATGTTTTGTAAAACAAAATTGTTGAGATAATTCTAAAGTAAAATATTCTTACAGATAGAATATCATCTATACCATTTTCCAGCCTCCACTTTAAACAATCTAACAACTGTAAATTCATGTAATGAGATCCCATTAGAAAGGGTATAGAATATAAATTAGCATAATAAAAGAAGGGGTAAGTATTAAACCATCTTGTGGGCTCTAGTAACACTCCCATCTCTTGCTTTTAAAAACCTCTCCAATGTTTCAACTTTATACCCTTGATGCACATTCTGTACATAGAAAAAGACAATTTAGAGTTGGCATCAATAAACAAACAGGTGGAGTATTCATGGTTCGATATGAAACCGTTAAACCACCCGAACCAATCATCCGTTTGATTTAGCGGAATTTTCAAACCATACCGAACAATTTGGTTTATGGTTTATACTCAAAATCAATCCAAATTACCAAACCGGAACATATGATTAATTTTAGGCTATTTAACTTTTCTGTATTTTTATCTGGACCATTTATATCATTTAACTAGCTAGACTATACATATGATTAAGATTTAACTAGCTAGACTATACATATGATTAAGATTTGCTTAAGGTGTGTGTCTCTTAAGTTTTAGGCATTGGAATATCATAACTTTATGTATTTCAATGGTATTTTATGCAAACTAGTTACTATAAATGGCAAATAAGCCAAACCGAGCCAACTCATTAGTTTGGCTCACAATTTGATGAAATACCGTCAAAACCAGACCGTGAACATCATACCCAACAGGCAGATGATAAAAAAAATGACTAATAATAAATTGGTAAGAGGGAAACAAGGCATACCTGAAATGTTCTTTTGAGAGGCTCATCAACTACATATATATGATCACAGAGATTAGTAACAATCATAACTGATAGAAACAAACAAGATGATATATTATAAGAGAGGCAGCATGCAAACCTTGGTCCATTAAGGCTTTGAGTTGAAAGATTGCTTCATGAGAAACACCAGCCATTAGCTTAGTTACTTTGAGTTGTTCAAAGGCAAGGCGATGCTTCAGATGGTTTTATAAAGGAAAATAAAATATTTACTTCAAAGGTGGAGACTCTTTTATATGTATTCTCTCTCTCTCTCACTAGAGTTCTCGGGTGCTCTCAACTTACTGTGTGAAAAAGAAAGATAGAGATGTGTAGTACATAGAATCCATTCCTTATTTATAAGTAAACAGAAAATAATTTATAAAAGTAGCGTGTATATATATATATATATATATATATATATATATATATATATATATATATATATATATATATATATATATATATATATATATATATATATATATATGATATACGTATATAGAGAGAGAGAGGAAGAGAGAGAAAGAAGTGAAAGAAGATAGAGCGACCGTCATCATCGTCATTTTATCTATGATTGGTAACAGTCCAAATCTAGAGGGTTTCTTCCACTTTTAGTATATAATAAACACAATATTATTCGTAACTTCATTGGAAAAACTAAAACATATTGGAAGAGTATATATGTTAACTAGCTAACTACCCCGGGAAGGTCCCGGGGTTAAAAAAACTAATATGAACGGTGATAACCGCCGAACAAATGATGAGTGAATTTGATCTTACCTGACCTTGCCATTCATGTTAGATAATACAAATTCCTTGATGTGTATATGCAATCCCCATTGCCTAGCCTCAGTTGAGGTGCTACAACCAACGACATAAGCAGATAAAAACATTTACATACACATATACAATGTTACATATTACTATCCATATCTTCATTTGGCACATATACATTCATTATCAGCCTAGATTATCTCCCACTGAGAGTACACGATTTAAACACTTCTACAAATAGAACATAATCAAATAATCTAAAACAACGTACCTCATTAGCACAACCTTCAAATCATCGTTGTCGATTTATGTTAAGCCACCGCTTACGCCATGATGCGAATCGTTGCACCACCATCCTTGTGTTGCGGCTGAAACTGATTATGAACATCCAAAATCTACAAACAACAAAGTAATACACATCTACAGGAGCCTTACACACATATAGTTAACTATATATAATATTTTACTTGTATTTCTAGATCATGGTATGCAATAATAAGTATTATATGTGCTATTTCTAGATCATGGTATGCAAAAAAAAGTATTATATTAGCATCATCAAATACCATCATATATTTGTTTTCGTAGATGTTTCACAAATTGAATATTTTAAACATTTACCTACAAGGGCTGTCAACATGGTGCCTGGTACGTAGCCACCGTCGTTGACCAAGACAACCCACCCAACACCCTTAAAAAATTATCCCAAAAGAAACCCAAAAAGCTTAACAAAAAAGGGTACATAATACAATACCATACACTGCTGAAAGAAGACGGTGATGGACCGTTGACTGAAGTTGTTGACTCGTCGTTTGTTAGACCTACCAAAATATTATTCAAAAAATAAGGAAAACAACATCGGAGAATTAATATTCGAGAAAACAATCGGATATTAACTGATTAAACAACTAACTACACTAACAAACTAAATAAAAGAGATGCACCGCATCCATCTCATGCCGAAGCTTCGCATAAAGCCCCGGACTGCGATAAACCGAACCAGGAGCTCGTCTCACCTTAATAACATCAGGAACAATAAAACAATAATAACAGTACAATAAAGAACATAAAACAACTTCTAATAATCTCAGAACTGAATGAACCTGAGAAAAACCAAGAATACCATCAAAGGGTCCATGAGCCACCATAAACTCTTGGATCTTTTCAAGACATTCTTCAAAGTTATAGAACTCTTTATATTCCTACAACAATAGTTAACCAATGATATATATTATTTAATGTTTCTGAACCCATGAAGACACAAATGAACCCATAAGCTAACCGGTAAACGCTGCAAATTCTTGGCTTCAACTTTGGCTTCAAGATGTTCGATTAGTTCCTGGTCCGTTGGATCAAATTTCACTCCTGCTGGTAGACCCATCCAATACCGCATTGCTTTGACCAACATTATGGTCAACCAGATTTACCAAATTAGGTTGACCCGTTACCTCTCTCGAGCCTCTTACACTTGAATTTATGTTTGCTGGTGCAGACTCCTGCCTTAACCTCTTTAGACGTTTGCCACGAATATCAAGATTTAGCTGCAAGAATATATACAGAACAAAAATCACAATGGATCAATCATAAGCAAGGGATGATGTAATGGGAGGTCACCCCAGTATTCAACTTTTTCCATTACGCCCAACTATATATTGAAACTACTTTATAAGCAGTTGATTACTTGGGTGACTTACATATACATCACCATCATTCCTATCCTATAAAAATTAATGAACTCTTTTAGGGCTTACATTAACAGAAGTTGGCTCCCTGCAAAGTCTGTCTAAGTTTGGAGTCGGGTCTAGATCAAGTTTTGGTTGTAGGGAAAGTAATATCCGCTCGTCGACTTGTTTTTCTTTCTGATGAGAGAGTATTAGGTTAGGGTTGTTTTTTAGGGTTTTGGTGGTAGAGGAGGATGTTTCCAGATCCTGAATACGATTTCTCATGTCGGAAACCTGTTTTCTAACTTCATTAATTTGCTTCAGTTTCTTCAGCGGCTGTGATTTCCTCACTTCAAAACCACGATACACAGACTGTATAATCAAAGCCGCGTCATGTTCCGACATATTCTTCTTTTCTTTTACTTTACTCTTCTTACTTTCGTCTCCTTTTTCCTTTGGCATATCGCCATGATTAAGAAGATTAAAATGGCTAGGCTTTTCAGAGGCGGTAGACAAGTGGACCAGAGTGTCCGGTTGGTCGCGGCCAACGGCGGCTTGAGCCTGGGCGAGCCAGTCGC
The DNA here is from genome assembly GCA_032199755.1 of Ambrosia artemisiifolia. Lineage (NCBI taxonomy): Eukaryota > Viridiplantae > Streptophyta > Magnoliopsida > Asterales > Asteraceae > Ambrosia > Ambrosia artemisiifolia. Next base: position 46,310,809 of record CM063519.1, on the reverse strand, counting down.
TAGTGACGACGCCGTGGTGAGCGGCTCTGGTTTGATAGTAAGCGGAGATGTTATTGATAGGGTTAGGGTTAGTGGTGTCGGCCATGTCGGATGATGAAGGTGGTGAGAGGAGACGGCTTTCGGGCTTCTGAACGGAATCGTCCTGGTTCCTGTCCAGAATGAAGGACGCTGATCGCCACCACATTTATTTATTTATTTATGTTTCTGTTTTGAGGGAATGAAAGACGATTAGGGTTGGGATTGGGTTTTGTGTTTTCTCTTTTTTTTAAGGTAAAAAACAAAATAATTAAAAAACATCAAAACCTTTAAATTAACATGCCACGTGGCGATTTCAAGGGGGGGTTGAAGGAACCTATGGACGCCACGTCAGCAAAATAGCTTTGTTTTATATATATATATAGATGATTTACAAGAAAATTTTGGAAAATAGACCTTTTAAGTTTTAACTAACAAAACAAACCATTTGATAAAGCTTGAATGTACATAAAATCTAAACATATAATCTCTTTTTATACTAAACAATCACTAATGTCCTGAAACCTAGAAACCAAATAATATTACAACTTTTTTTTCTACCTAATCTTATCCAGTTATAATTAAAATTAATAATAACAAAAAAAGTTACATTTAGATGGTGGGTAAGCGGGCAACAAGTTGCGCCGCTATTCCCTTTTGAATCGCAAAGTCTATCCTGCTAAACACAAACCCTTGGTTCTTAGGGCTCTGCGAGTCACCGTGGACCACCTTCTGCACTCGTTTCAGAAACCGTACTGCCTCAGGTGCCAGGGATCCAAATGTGTCAAAGGCAAACGGCAGGAACACATGTTGATTCTCTGAACAGGCTGCTTCGTGCTTAGCGACCTTCTTAGCTTCTGCCCTCAAAACTGCCTGCCCATATCGTTGGGTTTGAATGCTCGTCCACTTTGCCAAACATCAACCAAATGCAATGCATATTGGAGGAGATGAGGTGGACTTATCTGGTCCATTGAGCGGACATCATCATCATCATCATTACACCCAGTTAATCCCACCAATAGCAAAAGCTAAAGTAGAAGAAAAATAGTTTATTAGCTGGATAAATAATGAGGGTGCAAGTTTGTAATGGTTTAATGTTGGAAAAAAAAACTAGGTTTAAAATGGTTATAGTTTAAGATGATGTGACATGTTCTTTTACAAAGTCTAGATTTTGATCGAGGTCCATTGTTGTAAGTGCTCTTATATTAAACTGTATTTTACTATTTACTCTTTTTAGTGGGTAAATCAAACCGAACTAAACTTCACAATTCTTTACATTAAAGAAAAATTATACTATAATAACAAGGCTTTTAATTTGAACAGTAATTACAAGGGTGTATGTGTCATTTGATATCAGGTTATTTGTTGGCATCTCCTGCTCAAAACACGTTTCATCCACCTCCAGACCTTTCTTCAAACCCTTCCCTATCTTTTCTCCATTTCAAACCCTAACATAATCCTCCTTCCATACAACAATGTCGCCCACCGTCAACATCTGTAGCAGAATGAAGAGACCGGCAACCAGACGCGGCGGCGCTGCGGCGGAGGACCCGGTTCCGACGAGGACAAAAGAAGAGAATGACGGTGGTGATTTGGGCTCTGCATGGGATAGATCTGATCTCAGGAGAAAAAAAGGCAAACCTCTCTTCTTGTAAATCTGATTTAGAAGTGTTTTACAGGGTTTCGGTGGTGGTGGTTTCAATGACGGGTTGGATTAAGGGTTCGATGGCGGTGTTTCGTGGCTGTGGATGGTGGGGTTTGATGATGTGGCTGTAGCCGGCGTTGGTTAGTGGCTGTGGACAGATCCTCCGTTCATGGTCAGGTGAAGATTATTATTATTATTATTATTATTATTGTTATTATTGTTATTATTATTGTTATTTAGTTTCAGGATTGATGTTGTGTTATCCAGTGTGTGAATTAAGAGTGACTCAAAGAAAGATGATGAGCTTACTAAGGACGAGTTTCAGGTTGAGAGGGTCCGGATTGAGAACTTGGATATCAGGTTGTAAGCAAGGTCTGTATTATTTCTTTTATCTTTATGTGTATTGCTAATGTTTGCAAGTTCCCGGTAAGCTTCGTTTTGTCTGCATGTTCTATTTTCTGATAGCGCGGTGTTGGAAGAGACTATTATCAATGTTACAGATTTCTAGCTTCAGTTTTCCCGCAGCTATGGTTGTGTTACGAACCCAAGGATGATGACGAAAATGAATTGGTGTTTCGCAACTGAGAATGTTATTGTGGTAATTAACACTTTTTTTTTAATATAAATTGAATATTGAATAATTAGTTTATGGATAAAATAAAGGATTAATGTTTTCATGTTTTTTGGTTATATTTGCAGCCTTTGCATTTGGAGATCAACATAAACTTGCTCCAACACTTATAGGTTTGCCCTTTTAACTTAGAACTTGGGTTTGCAATGTTGGTTTGGTATGGAAGATTTTGTATTTGCACAGTTCAAGAATGTTGATAATAATGAGCTTGGTCTGTTTGCTATATTTGACGGTCACTTAAGTCATGAAGTCCCCGATTATCTCCGATTTCATTTATTTGAAAATATATTAAAAGAGGTTAGACTCTTAATTCCTATCTGTTAAAGTGTTATCTAAATTTGTTACTCACTTATTTGTTGTTCTGCGAGCAGCGCGATTTCTAGACTAATCCTGAGAACACAATCAGAAAGGCGTATGGGGTAACTGATAAAATAATATCGGGTTACAATTTGAGGCAGTTATTTCGGTGGCAGCAGGAATGATTATGGTAATAGAGGTGGTGGCAGCCCGGGAGGAGTAGCTTCAAACCGTGGCGGCGATTACAAAAATAAAGGAGTATATCCCTCTCCCTTTATGGCAGGTTGAATTATATGGTGATATCTTATTTCTTTTTGCAGTCTATGTTGCTTGCTTATTACAAGAGGAAGCCTGAAGATAATGTGGTAATTCTTTGTTGTGATTTACCAAATTTAAATCTTAAATCATTTTTTTGTTGTATCAAGCACAGATATCTGGTTCTCTGTTTCTTTGAAAATGCAAGTCGTATGTTGCAGCCGAGCGCTGAAGTTCATGTATCCGTTTATTTATGAGAAAATCACAGCAACTATCATAAAAATATATATATAAAATAGAGTATTATAATGATATTCATATTTTACTTGCAGTGAATGTTAATTTATATGGCTGTGTTTTATTCAGGTTGTGGTGATCGCGAAGAGACGGGCCACTGGTGGCAAGAAGAAGGCCTAGAGAAAGAAGCGAAAGTAAGCTTTCATTTAACCTATTTTCTGTTTTTCTACAACCATTTGGATTGTTGTGTCATGATTTGGAACCTTTATTTGTATGACTGAGATATAGAAATGATTTATGGTCTGTTATATTCACATACACTCCTTAGGGTTTGTCTGGTTTTATAATCTTATAAAATGCAGCAATCTTCTGCTCGTCGTTTTTATTTGTGCATACTAATGCTTATATCCCTTTTTTCCTCTTATTTGGTTTATTCTGATCATAATAATGTGTGTGCATATCTATATGATGTCAGTATGAGATTTTTGTATAATTGAACATCCGAAATGAATAATATCGTAACTCCATGTTACTCATAGTTTAGTTGTAGTTAGAGAAAAGCATGGAAACAATCTTATTGTATGTAGATTGATCTGTTGCAAACTTACAATTCATGTTATCCGCATTTGATATTATTATAAATTATTAAACTGTTTATTCTTGTATATAGTTATAGATGCTGAAGTGCCATATATTTTTGTTGTACTGAATAGTTTATTGATTCTTAAAGAGCTGTATTGCTTCAAATTTGTTTAGTGGGAATAAAATTATTGTTATAGACATATTGGAATCAAACGTATTTGTTTGTAGAAGTCATCTTCCAGCGTAAGCATATACTTTGTTCGTCACGTACTCACATTTGTATTTTACTTATAATTCTTTGTTTCTGTGTAGGTATGAGCTCGGAAGACAGCCTGCAAACACAAAAATATCCAGCAACAAGACGGTTAGAAGAGTCAGGGTTCGAGGTGGTAATGTTAAGTGGCGTGCTTTGAGGTTAGATACGGGTAACTACTCTTGGGGAAGTGAAGTTGTAATCCGAAAGACCCGTATCTTGGATGTGGTTTACAATTCATCCAACAATGAGTTGGTTAGAACTCAAACTCTGGTGAAAAGTGCTATTGTTCAAGTTGATACTGCGCCTTTTTAACAATGGTATCTACAACACTATGGTGTCGAAATTGGTCGCAAGAAGAAAGCCGCTGCTACTGCTGCTAAGAAAGAGGGAGAGGTATGCGTGAGTATTTCGGCTTATATATGTACAGTTGCATAACACAAGTTGAAAATCTTGATTAATAAACTAATCAGAAGGTTCATAATGCTTGTACATTTTGACACATTGATTGTTTTTCTTTTTACTTATTTATTGAGCTATTGTCACTAACTTAGTGTAGTTATACCCATGATATGATCCAGAGCTATTTTAGTGTAATTTATTGTGATTATGTTTGTTTTTTTTACTGGAAGTTTAAGATTTTATTATGTAAGAAATGATGAACTTGAAGGCATTTAAGTTGTGGAGTTTTACTTTGTGCGATTGGTAAAACGATTTAATAATATCATGATATGCTAATCTAAATTTTTAGCAATAATGGGTCCTGTGTTAACTTACAATATGCCACCAGCCTTTTGAATGTTTGTTCAAGTTTTTGAAGTTATGATAACGCGTTGATTTTGTTCATGTGTGATTTGGTTCTTATTGGGGGTAAAGAGAGCATACAATTTAGATTGGATCTTTACCACACAACGATGTACCAATCAAACTTCACTGTTTTTTTTCCTTTTCTATGCTGTCGGTTGTTTTTGGCAATCTTGGTGTGTTAAACATAGCTTGTGCGTGCCTAAAGTAGTTATTTTGCCTAGGGTTCACTGTTTAGTTTCTGTCACACAAACATTTGGACTTGTGGTTTGGCTTATATATTGCGAGTGTGAGAAGCATTCTTTTGGATTATGGTTTGTAAATGAACCTCATTTTGCTGCAAATATATTTTTCTTGACAATGTTATGGACTGAATTTAGTTTATGTTGTGCATGTTGTGATATGAGTACCAATGATTATGTCTAGGCTACTGGAAAAGCGATACCGTTAGCAACTGGATTTGTGGGACAGGTGTCAGCAAGAGAGGCTGGCGGGCTTGTTGTTGATATGATTCGCCAGAAAAAGATGGCCGGACGGGCACTTCTATTTGCTGGACCTCCTGGTACTGGTAAAACTGCCCTTGCCCTTGGTATTTCCCAGGAACTTGGTACGAAGGTATGTCATAAAACACACGCTCCGTTGTCTGAAATTGGAATTGCCTTTTTATTTCATCTTATAGGAGAAATAGTAGCTGTGGGGAAGTTTGTTGTACTGCATATCGGTCATTTTGATCTCGCTTTCCAAGCCTCAAAGGCAGGTACTCCATTCTTATATCATTACTATATAAATCCGTTTTTTATGAAGACGGGTCAATTCGGGTTGTATCTATTAAGAATGGTTCATCTGCACCTGTTTTTTTATTATCAATTTGGGGTTGCAGGCTGCTGAATCATTCACAGCGCGCAACGCGCGCAGGTTGAAGTCAAGTGACCGCCGCTGTTTGATGTGAACCCAGATTCCATTTCAGCTGAATTTATGTAAGTCAATACCTCAACTTCATTCTGTCTGGCAGCATTTGTTCGTGTCCTGCTATCGAAAAGGTCAATCATAGCATGAAGTCTTATTAATTAAGTTCGAACCGAGCATCGCCTGTTTATTAAACGACAAGATATGATAGCCCAAAAAATCAGTTCTTTTTTAATCGTGTCTAAAATTGCCACCCCTATGTAAAGTTTTATTATTTCAATAAGTCATTGAATCCGAAAGAAGCCTCATTGAAGGAATTACGGAACTAAAGCTAAAGTTGCCAATATCCGTGCAAAATCATGATTGTAATTTTAATAATAAAATTGTTGCATGTAGACTGCGATTCCTATATTGATAGGGACCAAGTTTGATGATTTTGTAAGCCTGCCACCAGATCTGCAATGGACCATTGTAACTCAGGTATGTTGCAATTATAATGACATGTTTGTTAGCATTTCTATAATATATAATGACATGTTTTTTAATTTAGACTTTAGAGTCTTGAGAATATGTTGCAATATATATATTTTTTGACCATGTCTTCATTTTCATTGACATGTTTTCTTTAAATAAGAACCAGCTTGTGAAAGACATTAGTTTGATTTTAACATACTAAGCGTGAACTTATATATTGTTGATGATGTGGCAGGCGCGGACATACGCAAAGGTTATGAAAGCGACACTGTTTTTCTCAAGCGCGACGCATAATATTAACGTGAACAAGATCTTCAAATTCATTATGGCTCGACTTTTCAACTTACTATGGTCTCTTCAACCTAACCTAAACTTAGGGGAACCCATTATCGACCTTTACTAGAAACCTCAATGTCTTTCACCTGTATATAAGCCAAACATTCGACCCGAATGGAGCTAGAGTAGCTGACCTTGAGTCAACCATACGTAGCCTGACTTGGTTTAATCCACTCGTGCATAAGTTCACCTTACCTAAATCTAATTTGCATACCGGTTGCATAGCACAGGGCTAACTTTTGTTGAAGGATTTTATTTTGCTCTTAAGAGTTCATACTATATGTAAATATGCTTGAGAAGTAGGTTAGATGAAAAATAGATTAGCGTATTCGTTTTGTGAGAGATTGTGAATTTTGTTTGCAACTATTGTTTGCAACTACGCAGTCGTTGATGCAATGTTTGAGTCGTTTATTAATGTGCCATGTAAAAATCGCGCAACGCGCGTATATAAATATACCTAGTTGATATAATATTTGCCTTTTGCATTGTTACACAAACGGTATACTATATAATATGAGGATGATTATTGTATAAGACATTCACATCATGTAAAGTGTAGGAGATGTCCAAAACCAATGATATACCCCTTCTTAAAATTTCATAACTTTTTCATACTTTAATATTTAAAAAAAATATACTAAATTAACAAGCATTTCATTTTTTTTAATTTGAGTAATCTATTACTATAATTTTCTTAATTTTTAAAAGTCTTTATTTTACAAGATTCGTAATAACGTGTTTTGTATAATGTTACGTGATTACGGGATTATGATATCAGTATGTAATTACGTTTATGCATTTGATTCAGAAACAAGTTAACATTAGGTGATTTTGTAATCTCATGTGATTATGTAATAGTACTTACTAAATTACTTAGTAGGGTTTTATAGGATTATTTAATGTAAATCACATAATGGGTATATCAAAATCACATAATCAAGAAACTTTACAATTGTTTCAAGAATAAAATACAAATTATGTAATTGTGTACCGTTACATAATCACGTAACGTTACAAAACTACGTAATGTTATACTTGTTTCAAGGATAAAATGCATATTACAAAATTCCGTACTGGTACATAACCCTTTAATGTTATACAAAAATACTTAATCACCTAGCTTAAAAATATAGTAATAGAGTACTGAATTTAAAGATAGTTAAATGCTCATTGGTGTAAATTTTTTAAATAAATATTATTGTAGATAAAATTATAGTTGTTTAAAAATCGTATGCGTGTGTGGGTGTGGGTGTGGGTCTGGGGGGGGGGGGGGGGGGGGGGGTTGGGTTAAAACTCAATAATCATGGATGTTCTCATTTTGCTATTACCACTTATTTTACTTGTCTTTATCCTATGTGGTTTTTCTAGATATGGTGGATCACTTAATCTCAACCGTTAGATTTGTTTGATCAAATGCTTATATTGCCTCTTACACTGAATTTACGGTATAATTTTAATATTTTTTTAAATAAATCTGTAAATTACTAATCCAAAGATTCACACGTTTCTAGATAGAAAATGAACCAACATAAAACTGGTTTACATGAGTTACTTATGGTTATGGATATGTAACTCTAGACCATTTATGCACTTTTTAACCAATTTATCTTGTGCATGTATCAATATGCTATTTTTTTAATAAACTGTCTAAAATCGGAGCTCTAGAAGATGAAATTCAGGTCCTCATGACAATTATGTTTGTTACTCATGGGCTATGTAGCCCATGTATATGCCATTTTTTTAAGCTAGACCATATCAGCACGTTTGTCTCTTAGCTCTTAAAATCAGCTCTATATCAATATCAAAATCTACTGTTTACAAGATTATACATACCATACATCTCGTTGACCATTCATAAACAAGAGCTTTAAAGTTAGATCAGAATTAATTAGTTGTAACTAAATCACATAAAGATGGAATATAATACAGTTGTTTGTGTATGGTTTGGTTGAGATGTTAGATATGCTGCCACAAATGAACAAATTGACATAGCAGCCCCGCCAAACAAAAGGACATCATGTTGTCTTTAACCAAATTGAATATGCCCACGTAAACAATAACATAAAACAAGAATAACTAATAATTTATGGTACAAAAAGCAACGGACCATGAGCCATCACTTTATAATGGGCATAAGATACCTTTCCTTAAAAAATTTAATAAAATTAAATTCAATGTTTCTCTTGAATCGAGCTGATTGATTTGAAGTTTATTTTTCTTTTTGTTTCATAAATATTTTTTTTAAACAAAGCGGATGGTTGTCGATTGCGAAACAAACTTTTTTAGGTTACTTGGTAGTTAAGCTATTATGTAGAAAAACATGGGGTAATCCTTGTTTGCGTGATCAGTGGTGGAACTTATTTTAAAAAGTGGGCTATTTTCAAAACACTAGATCGGTGACAAGTGGTGTCATTTGTTTACAATTCTTGGTTAATCACCAATATATCTAAGATAGCCACTTATCTATCTTTGAGTTGCCAATATATCACATCAGTGTTTCGAATTTTGTCTTAGTTGAAATTGAGATACTAGTAATGATTTCAATTGTTATACCCACGCGTGAGTGATTTTCAAGTTGGGAAATTGGATTTCAATAATCGGGAGTATGAGTTATTAGCCGATAATAATCAATGCTTATAGTTGGACCAATGGTGATCCTAATTTTCACTTTTGTTGCTTAGAACAATCCCAAAAGATCATAGTCTTATACTTAATCTCCATTTGATTTCTATCACAATAACGATAATAAACAAAATGGACAAAGGTACAAGAGAAAATTGTAAGTGCCATTGATCAATATGTAAGGGTGCATTATTATCGACCAATATATCATAGTTTGGTTTATTTAAATCCAATATTCCTTTTCAATTTTGTAAACTTTGTACTAAAGAAGTCGCAAATTAGATAACGACGATAATCCCTAACTAAAAAGATCATGTTTGTAGCAAGCTTTCAAAATATATTTTTGAAATAAAATTCAATAGGTGATAGCCAATTTGGATTTGGATGTTGAGTTCATAATATTAATTTTGGTTTATTATATCTATCTATATATAAAACTAGCAAATAACCCGGGAGCTTCCCGGGGGTGAATCGCACGTATTTTACTTAAAATATTAGAATAAAATATAATATAAATAATATGGATTTGTTATAGAATAGTTATTAATAATAATGATAATAATAATAAGGATGTTATGTTTTTAGATTATGTGAGAATTTGTTTGTTTGTTCATATAATATTGTTGAAAGTGAAAAGTAACATGTGTATGAGAAATTTGTGAGTTATTTGCGACATTAAGAGAAAAAAGTGGTTGCTAAATGTGTTATATATTGAATGGTGATTGAATTCCGAAAAATATTTAGAGTTTAGAAGAATGTTTGAATTGATGACCACAAAATTAAGTACTGAAAGTAGGTATTGATGTTAGCTAGAAGTGATGAAGTTATTACATAAAGGAATTGTGAGTGGTGAATAATGAACAATTGTTAAAAGTGCCGATCCCTGCTAACATTGGCAAATACGGAAGACTTTCTAAAGGTAAAATGTTAAACTAAGATATTTGGTTATTTGTTGTGTTGGTGCAAAATCACATCACGTAGTTATTATTTTGGGCCTGATTATCCATGTGTGTTATTCATTTACACTATTGGGTCTTGATGGGCCTTGCCAAGTGTTGGTGGTTTGTCTAAGACAAACCCACAATGGATCCTAGTGTCTTACAAAGTCATTTTACATTACATTTCACGATAATACAAATACAAAACGTTTCATATGTATTTATGTGACAGTAAATCAGTAATATTATGTTATTATGAAAAACACAAAACCAATCAATGAGGGGTAAAAGAAGTGCTTATAACAGTGTGATAAAACAGAAAATCAGTAAATCAGAAGTCAAAAAACTGGTTAAAAGTACGAAGTTTTAGTGAAACATACCTAGGGAATCATCGTTAGATCAAGTTGTCTATGATAACAAACTTGATAGTTAAAAAGTTTAGCCTTCAAAATATGAACATACTAACAACTAAAGAGGAACATATTGTACTTAACATATTATGTTATCTAGAGATGTTCTAATCATTATAAACAGCAAGGAGACCTTCACTTTTGTAGTATTTCAGTCGATATCTGCCACCATTGCGTATTCCAAGTTTTTGCATACATGTTGTCCACTTACAAACTGCAAATCTCACCTGATTTCCTGATACTTCTGCACGAATGTTTTCCTTAATGATATTTCCATCAGCAAACTTGATTTGTAGTTCTGCTCCATTAACAAAGTCAGCCTTTCGAGAAAACCATATAGGAAATCGCTGCCATAAGTATTGAGTAAAAATTGAGATTAGAATATAAAGTTGTTAAAATAATGTTAATTGAAAGTATTTAAAGATTAAAAAGAGTTGGAACTTTACAAATTTATTTATCTTCATTAAGAGCAACAGCATCATAATTTTCTTCAACAGCAGGGTCATGTTGTTCAATTGCAGGGTGATTGACTGGAATATGATCATCTGAAAGAGTAGCAGCATTATCAGATTCAATAGGATCTACAGGAGGGTGATGTTGTTGAATAGCATCATCATATTCTTCAACAGTAACATCATGTTCTTCAACGGCAGGAAGGTTGGTAGGAAAATCATCATCAGCATCAGATTCATCACTATAAATGTAGATTATTTCATCTGCAGTAGTGAAATGGTTTTTTAAAAAAAATGTTAATATGATATTGTGTAATAGAATGAAAATTATTAACAGTATTGTAATTTAAAATGTTGAATGTGTCATAATATTTTGGCTGTCCGATGTAATCAAGTTATTAAATTATGATTAATGAACATATAATATAAAATCAAGTAATGACAATCTATAATAGCTATTAAATGAAATAATGACAGAAAAACATTTCATTAAATATTAAAAGATAAGATTGTTAATAGAACAGTACCTTGTATGTTTGAGTCATTGTCATTAGGTGGAACACCTGTGCCATCTTGAAGGAACAATTCTACAGTGAATGTAGTTTGTTTAACCTTTCTGAAAACTAATGAAACTCCAATTTGCAAGTTTAAATCTTCAAATAGTTTCTTCCATCCGTCAGTGATATTCAAATCTGTGAAGCTCATTTTCACTCCGACTAACCATTTTCCAGTTCCAAAGCGGATAGTAAACGGTTTATGAAGATTGTTATTTTGAAGATTTTGTTTAAGGTGTTCAGATGTTGAATTCTGTAAAAATAATTTTTAAAAATTTATAAAAATATTGTGAAAATTAATGTATAAAAAAATGTAAATCAGTTATATATGTAAGTAGATATAATCTTTCAATACAATATAATCTCTATAACAAACAGAACTTAAAGCTACTATTAAAACTATTCAAAGAAAATTCAATGGTCACTGAGCAAACATTCTATAACTCCAAATTTAGAATCCAAAACTACAGATCACGGGTGAAAAGTTGTTTGATTCTTCACTGTGTTCTTACTACATATTTTAATACCATATATAGAACAAATTGAAATCTCAATCAAGTTATAGTCTTTCGAGCAGCAGCCATCTCTGTATCGATTTCCAGAGGTGAAGTCGAGGCTGAAGGATTGCTCGTCTCACAAACAAACTGTCCTTTCACCTAGGGTCTCTACTCTGCTAGCTTCTTTCAGCTTTCATATCGCACCACTGGAAACAATTGTTCTAATCAGACATTGTCCACATTGAGTTGACCCGAATCTATTAATCAGTAAGGATATAAGTGTGTACCTTCTTATCAAAGCAACTTTCTTTTCTCTTCATTCTGAACTTATTCAAATTCTGTCCATAACCGAATCTATAACTTTTGAATCAACTGGGTTTCCAATCGCATCCGTTACATAGAAAATGTTCAAAGTCATTCCCATTTTTTAGATATCTTTACTTGTGTTACAATCATTGCATTTTCTCTAAACGTCCGTGTCACTTCGGCTAATAGGCCTGGTTTGTCGGGTTTAAAAAGTTCAAGCCGCATACCCTCCGACGCCCTTCTTTCAATGGCTGATTTGTCCAACTTTCTTAAGTTTACTTACTGTCGATATATAAGATATCAAAGCAAATCAACCTCGGGTTCACTGTTATTATTTATTGGTTTTCATGAATATACATACTTTCTATCCATTTAAAAAGTATACTACAAACTAATGAATTTGAAAAAAAGAAAAGGTTCAGACCGCCAAACCAAACCATTTTGGCCAGTTCCGCTGGCCCAATAAAGCCATTTAAAAGTGTTATTTGACCTCAGATAAAAATTGGATTTAGTTCATAAGTATGTGATATTGAACCTTACAGTAGCACCAGAAAGGCGGCCAAGCATATCGCGGTTTTCTGGAGTTGATTTCAAAAGAATATCATATATTTTCTTAGCCTCCAAGTATCCAATCCGTATTAAGCAAAAAGATAATATTAATATCAGTATCAAATGACCAACTACTTTACCCGAAGCACCAGCAATGCAAACTAAGTTATTAGCAGATCTCGTATAAATTTGCACCCTAAAACACCACATAAGTCAGTAGTTTAATAGTTCATTAATCAGCCTTGAGAATTTTGCACATATGAGCAGCATGTGATTTATAATAATATCTATAAAGCAAAACCACACTTCAAAATGCAGTTTATAATGGGCAGAGCTATTTAGTTGACCCTTAAGCAGCCAACTAAATGAGCTAAGAAACCTTACCTGTTTTTAAATCTTATGTTTCAGCACTGTCATGCTTTGGTGGGTCGAATATGGATAACAATCCAACAAATAGCCATGGGCCACCTAGATGAAAAGAGTAAGTAATCATGATCAAACAGTAATGGCATAGCGAGCTACTTAATAGTCATAATTATGGAAAAATTATAGCGATTACTTAAATATGTATAAAGAAAAGTTGTCGTCTCTTTCTGTTCATTTAAAAATTAAATGCAGAGATAAATTAATGATCACCAAGACTACAGGATCGTCTTGTTATACCTAGACTGAAACTAACACAACCAAATAACTAATAATACTTATTTTCTAGATTATACTTATCTCATAAGTATTGATCTATCAAATTAGCTAATGATATTTATGAATTTCGTGTCTTAACCTTTAAAAGATTTAATTAAAAATCAAGTAAATAGACTCTTAAATATATGTTAATAGCGAAACTAATATATAAACATGATGACCTATCAGAAGCGGTTCATGAAGAAAGTTGTTTAAAATATTAATTTTTATTATTAATAAATATTTACCATATATCTAAAAGAAATAACAGTATTCAAAGGGAAAGAGTGGCATATACCGATGTTGACATGTGATAGGTTTGTTGTATTTATTAGCTAGTTTAATGAGTGCCATGTAGAATTAACCTTAGCAGTTAGCACCAAAGTTAAACTTGAAGGCAAGCAAAGAACCAAGTGGCACTCCAACCACATAATAACATCCAGAATCAAAAATAATATCGATGGCTTATTTGTCCCCTGTACCAGACCTTCATAATACTTGGTGGTCCTAACCCACCCCTTACCTCCGATTCTCTAAACCAGCATTTAACCAATCCATTTGCAGCAAGTTTACAAAAATCTTTATGTGCATTTGAATACATACCAAACTTCAAAAAAAAAACATTCAAGTCAATAGATTATACCTGAAGACCCGAAGACATAAAAGCAGTTTTAACAATTAGGAATAGGGGAATCTTATGATTTGTCCAACTCAATTAGCTATTGGGGATGGTTTTTGTTGGTGGTGGTTGTCTTTTGTTTTCTGTTGTTAAAAAAAACATGATAAACAAAAAAAACATATAAGTAAACGGTATCGGAAGTTATGCCAACCACATTGTGTCGATTAGAAGCAGCTCTGGTGACCAGTCTCCAAAAGGACATTCAAGTCTACTAAATCTAAATTAGAACACAATTTTTTTTTATAGAGAATCTAAAAGCAGAGGCAATGAATCACAGATATTCATCTATTTCTTCAAGAATGAACCGTAAAGAAAGTGAATATACCTGGCGATAGCGGGATTTTTCTTTTTGTCATTGTGGGCGGTATCACAGCTTTGTTCACGGCCATAGTTCCGTCTCTCTTCAAGGAGATGTCAAAGAGTGCAGTAAACCCAGCACTATGAATATTATTTAAGCTAGGCATGATTTTTTGGTTCTGTATACCCGTCTTCTTTTTATCATCCGCTAACGGGTTGTTGAACTTTCGAAAAACCACAAACGAAGGGAAATTACCTTTGGTATGATACAACGTCAATCGGTAAGATGCAATACGCCAACCTTAATCGCCTTTTCATATAACATTTCTTTTGTTATTCCTATGAACTTATGAGAAAGTAACTTATGTCAGGAGTAAATAATTCATACAATGTAATAATCATAAAACTTATTACACTTAGACGTAGTTGTACGATAAAAATGATAAACGAAAAAATGTGAATTGTAATTAACTGGTCTACTCCTTTTAAGTGTAGAACTTCAGTTTTCTGTTGAAAATTTGGCAAAAGTGTATATACATTCCAAAATCACTTGTTCTTCGGTGTTCATTATGCGAGTAAATTTTATGATATACATCTAAGAAGAAGTCATAGCAAAAGAAATGGGAAGCATGCAGAAAAGTATCCAAGACAACACGGAATAAATCAAATAAGCTGAATGTTGTTCATGACGACTACCTTTTGTTTCATCAGACGAAGTGATAAGCATCAGTTTCGGTTTACCCCGATAACGGCTGCATGTTGTTCATGACGTCTGAAAAAACCAAAAACATATATCAACAATCGGAAGCAAAGAAGAAAAAAAAAATAATATTTTGTCATAAATGACACGGTTTCTGGTCAATTTTGACAAATTTGTTGTGTTTAATGTACTATAAAAATATAAACAAACTCTTACCTGAAAGGACAGGTTGGATGCCGTTAAGAAGGATGGAAACCGAAAGCAAAGTTGTGAGTTCTGCGACTGCATTAGCAACTGTTTCGCCTTCAGTAAAAGCATAACTTATGACATGTTTTAGAGCATAGAGAATGATAGCACATATTAAAGATATCATGAAGGAGCTAAGAGTCACCATTATGACAGCAAATGCTGCTGATTTTGGATGTCCTGCACCTAGTTCATTGCTAACTCTAACACTATCATATGTACAACATTTTGTCACTAAAACATCAGTTGATTATTTATTTTATTTTCTTTACAACATTTTTATTTTTTTAAGGCTATGTTTGTCTCAAGAGGCTAAGATTCTAACCCTTGATCTTTAAGGGGGCTTCAATTGGACCCAACCTCCCACACATCAGTTAATTATTTATCTGATCGCAAATGTATTCTTATGGAAACATACCTCGCGACGGCATGAACCCAATTGATATCATCAATACCCATCCAAGGATCGTCCCACAAATCGCCAATGAATCCAACGCTATTTCTGGATTTTCCAACAAACCCGCGATCAAAATAAGTATATGAAAGTACCTACATACATGACAATTCAAGACCACGTAAGATGTTAAGTTTCAGATTTTGTGGTACATATCTAATAAATATAATTACAATAAATCTTAACATGTATGTTTTAGATTTTGTGGTAAATCTCAAAATAAGCATCGCGGCGGGGGCGGACTCAATTTACCTACAAAAATCGCAAATTTCCACCACTACGCCAAAAAACAGGGAGGGATGCAGGGGCTATATATCCTTCGTCCCTGCATATCATGCATGACCCCCTGTTATACTAACCCTAACTGATAATAACATGAGGTTCCGTTATTGTTTTTCTTTTAAATTTAATCACTATTTGGGCTTTATTCTTGTTTTCTTCATGCTCCAACCAAATGCCACATTTGTCGAATTCAAATTCTAGTTCCAACTAATTCGAAACTTTAATTTCTTTAAAAAACATTGAGTCCGGCCCCTCCCGATTCGAAAACCAAGCTTCGCCCCTGATGATATGATAAGACACGATAATCTGCAAAGCTAGAAACGAACAGTTCCTAAACTCACAACACTCACTAACGTTTCTCTATCGCATGATAATCTCACCGGTGAATTACCGGATTTAGTTAACATCATCCCATATGATTCAAATAACAATGCTTGTATCAAGATGACTGTATGAGTACATATTCTACAAACCAGGTTATCAAGATATATATAGGTCACTTGTTAAAACCATTTTATCAAGTTAGGCATTTTGTCAAACACTTGGTGTGCATATCCCATATAACCAACTTTTTAACCAAATTAGCAAAATATTAAACACAAAACATGTAACCACAGAGAGTAAAACTGACCTCATCTTTATGATTCAACAAAATCGTCACCTTCTCCATGTGATCTTTCTCCGCTAGCCTTTTCAATCGCTGCTACCGTCTAGCGTACGCCACCATCGCCACAAACGCACCCACAGACGTAATCGACCAAAACCCAATTCTGTTACGAACCTTGTACCCAATTTTTATAACCCATGAGCTCAAAACCCTCAAACTCGCTATTAATAGAGTGTTTTCCACTTCCGGTTCTGGTGGCTATCTCTCGATTAACTCAGCCGTATATGGACCATAAAAACCATAAACAAAAACATCAATATCTGATATTAACAGGAACATATTAAAAGATAGAGATACAGCGTGTATGTATGAAGTAATATGATAAAGAGAGAGTGGTTAACTTACAGTTACGGTAGAAGGAGAGTTTAACCATTGTTGCTCGATATGTTTTGCTGCCTCCCTGCTTCTGAAGTAGACGGCAGGTATAAAAAGATTTTTATTATTCTTTTATACATAATAATGGTAATGAACATGTTGATTTGTGAAGGAGATTAAGGACCGGAAGAGAGAGAGATGGGATCGTATTATTGTTTCGAACAAAGAAGATGATAAGGCTAGGGTTCTGTGATGTTAATGTAGAGGGAGAATGATAATAGGTTAATGAGATCGTGTATTTTTTTAATTAATTAAAAAAACAAAAAAATTAAAAACATCAAAACTTTTACATTAAGATGCCACGTGACGATTTCAATGAGGGATTGAAGGAACCAATGGACGCCACGTCAGCAAAAGGGCTTTCTTTTATATATATATATATAGATACTTGCATACTTTTACATACATCAAAAGGCAATCCATAGGGGTGGCCCAACTTATTTACGGACCAAAAACGTATCTAAATAAGAAGGGTGAGAATGATATGAAAAACACAATAGATCATGAAATATGACACAATGAGCAAAAAAACACAATGCCAAAAAATATAACACAATGCTGAAGAAAAAAGACACAATGAATTGAAAAAATGACACAATGATGAAAATAAGAAAAAGACACAATGGTAAATAAAAGACACAATGATATAAAACATATTTTAAAAATAACAAGCTAAAACCCTAAAAAGAACACCTAAAAACTAACGCGGTAGGGTTCGATAAGACGGTTCCAATACCGCTTGAATGAGTTCAACCGGAGTTCGTTTGATACCCTTCCTACGACTTTCTATTTTTCTTTCACTGTGTAATTGATCCTAACCCTAGGTTTCTAAACAGAAATATACATTCTTGTTATTACTTTTCTAAATAATCCAACTAAAATTTTTCAAGAGTACTATTGAATACTTACATGTGTCTGAAATCAGACATGTAACATCCCAAATTATCTAACCTCCTATTATTTACCAAGTAGCAAACGAAACGTGCAAGCCATGAGACAAAGTATACTCTTTGACGCATCGGTTTCAATTTAATAGAACTCGAAGGGGGTATTACGTGATTAATGAATCTTGTTTTCTTTCTTATTTTGGAAATAAGCTACAAAAGAGTGATTGTTGAGGGGTGCAAAGTGTATGTTGGTGATTATATATTTATCATAAAAACCCTAGAAGCCTTCCATCCTTGACTTTCTGTACGTGGATATGTGACAACAGAAAGAACGAGTAGAAAGAGTAGAGAAGCGGACGACGACATTGGTGGCCCGAAGACGATGGTTATCAGATACACAAATCGCAACAAGGTAACCCCTTTCCGTTTCTCTCGCGTTATTGTATGGTTTGGATCGGGATGGTTGGCTCCTAAGATGATGACCTGAAGTGTTGTTATTAGAGGTCGTGTACAATATGGTGGTGGTTATAGTTGGTCGTTGTTCTTGTGGTACGGGGATGGTGGCAGGTGACGAGTGATGGTTTCGGTATGGTGGTTATGAGCAACAGTAATGGTTGACGGTGGTACGTGGTGTTGTTGGTTGTTAGATATGATGATGATGAAAACACGATGCACACGGGATCATGGGAGTGTGCCGGGGTGGTAGACGCGAACATGGTTTTGGTGATTCTAAACAAAGGTGATAGTGATGAGGGACGACGCAAATGGTGAGGATGAAGGTGTTCTACGGTATGGCATGATAGGCGTGTAGGCTTGTACGGTGTTTCTTGAAGGCTTAGATGGTGACTAGGCATGATGATAGTATGGAAGAACGGTTTTGGGTTTCGTTAATGACTACGGTTTTGAGCCAGAACGGTGATAGTGGTTGTGGTTGTGGCGGATGTGTGACGATATGGTTCGGTACAAGCGGAGTGCGGCTTCGAAAAGAGGATGGATTGTGATTTTGACTGTGATTGTCATTGAGATAATGGTGGTGTTGGAAATGGTGTGATGATGATTAGAATGAAGTTTTGGATGGTGATGTTAATGAGTTGTCAACATGGCTTAACAATATGTATGGTGAAGCATGATCTAAGGTTACCTAAAGGTTTGGGGTAGCGATGGTGCCAACAGAAATTTGCATTTTAATGAACATATTGACATGGGTTTCTGATCGTGATATTAGCCAAAGGTTGCATGTATTGGTTGTGCCTAGTTTTATTTGGATATTATAAGGGACATAGCTTGGTGGTAGAACATAATGGGTTACTCAATTGTGTTTGCTTCTTTTATGGGAATATAAATTTAGTGATGAAAGTCTACGGTCAGGATGGAGCTGACCATATTGGTTCATGGAAAATCAACTTTGAAATTCATGCTTTTAAATTGTTTAAAATGTGTACGTATGGTTTAGTAAGCAACCAAGCTAACACCATATTTAATTTAACACCCTAGCATACACCTCCATTCTCTCTCTTGATTTTTATTGGCTTGGTCTTGAGAATATGGCTTGGATTAATGGTCAGGTTGCGAGATGGGTTTAAATACTAATTATGGGGAGCTAAATGTCATTGTCGACTATGCGAGCAGATCCTTGGGTGCTTGCATCTGTTTAGAATTCTCTATCTAATCATGACATGAGGATTTCCATAAGGTGAGTTCTAATCCCCCTATTTTTTATTTAAATATATATTCGGGGCTATCATACGTGCTTAAATGATTTTCGGCAAATGTTAAGATGTCGATCAAATTAAAGAGCCTTACGACTTATATGTTTTTATGAATGTTTTCCAATGAGACGGTTCTATAACGGTTAAATGTAGTATAGGTTTATAGATACCCTTCGCAGTGTACGTGTCAGTTCGAGTCGTTTAGACTCTTGTCGAGGCAATATGATTATGGGTTCAGTATGAGAAAATGATTAGTTAAAATCTTAGAATTAAATGAACGCGGTGATGTTGATTTTAAGAGGTGCGTGGTTAATCCACGTAATAGTATGATGAGGCCCTAGACATAGTGAATGTGTGTGTAGGTGTCTATATGTTTCGCGTGATGTAGCACCCTTGAGGTGCTGATGTGGGTTATTGGTAATGGTTCGTTATCTTCGGGGTGGCGACGGGTTACCAATATTGAATTCGTCGATCAAAGTGGTGGTGTCGACATGTTTATACGGTCGTTACCTTTGGTGTAGCGACGAGTTACTAATGTTGGGGACCGTCGATCTAAGTGGTGGTGTCGACGTGTCCATATGGTCATTACCTTCGGGGTGGTGACGGGTTGTTGAGCTGGGGTGGCAACGGGTTGTTACCTTCGGGGTGGCGACGGGTTGTCACAAGGCTCGATCATATCTTTGTGACTTAACTGTATTCTGTGATAGGTTCCCACCTTATGTGTTTTATTTGCATTCATATAGATAAAACGGTGGGTATGTGTTGTGGTATGTTAAAAGACGCTAATATAACGTTTCTTGTGAAGAATTGTACTTGGAAGTGCCCGGTACAATTAAGAGGAGTATAGACGAACTAGTCATGTGTAGCGACATTGTGTTGCAGAGGGAATAGTGGAACGCGTAAAAGAAGTTGCAGAGTCATAGTTATGGGTCGTGATGGGTGATAAATCAGTTGTGGTTATGAATCATTTTGGGTGGGGAGTTGATGATAAAATATCTATGTAATTAATGATGATTTTTTTTAAAGAGATGAAGTTGGGTTTTAAATTAAAGTAATATATGGCGTATTTGAAGTACGTAAAATTAAACTATTAGAACTCACTCAGCGTAGCTGACTTTTGCATGTATGTTAGATTGTTTTGCAGGTCGGATTGAATTGGTGATGCATCTTGGCTAGCGGATGGGATTACTCGTAATAGCATGGATGGCATTCGTGGTTTCGAAATTTATTAGCAAACTATTTGTTTTCCAAAACAATTTGTACCGTTTTATCTATTTCTCCGCTGCGTGATTTTAATAAATTGTTGATTTTAAACGGTACACTGTAATGAGCTCAACTGTATGGTGCCCGGGTTTGGGGCCTTACAAGTTGGTATCAGAGCAGTGGTTTAAGGGATTTAGGTATTTCAAAACGCCTAAACTTAAACTTTAAATTGGACTGAAGTAACGAATGCCACCACGAGTAACCGTGAGCCAAGAGGTATGAGTTGAGCTTTGTATTTAGTTTTATTAATTCTTTGTGCTATGTGCGTTATTCTGTGAATTCTGTGAGTAAAGTATATGAAAGGTAGAATACTAGTATGACCATGTTGGGAAATGTTTAGAACTCAGGAGGTGGCACGGACAATCAATAACACTTGATCAACGTTATTGGCAGTCTACTGTTACCCCAAAGCTCTAAATGATTACCTAAGATGTTTGTGCGAAGTTTCTGCCTTGGGCGGTTGAGGGTAAAGACTGAATTTGGTCACTCAAGAATTGAGATTCTGTGACCAATGGGGCTTCTTGGCATATTAAGACGAGATGTGTCTCCTTGTTTGATGGTTTGAATGATTGAAACATAGCAAGTAGTCCTATGTGATAAGTGATATTTCTTGTCCTGTCAGTAATGTGTGTTTGGCAAATAAGTCATTGATGAAATATGTTAAATGCATTATGTGTTGTGTTGCTGTTTAGGGGCCTAGTTGCTTCTTACTAGCCTCACGAACTTACGAGAACTATGTGATGGTATTTTGTGCGCATAATGTTAGCGCCGGGAATTCCTAGTATGTGTCGCAAAGGTCCTTTGTGGACTAACGCGTGTTATGACATTTTTGGTGAAAAGTTGGCTAGTATAGGCTGCATGATGATTAGTGTGCGCCATTAGCCTGTGTGTAAGTGCCTTCGGGTAGCAGAGAATGTCACGTGTGACGTTATGTGTTGGTTCTTTACTAGGATCTATAGAGAATGTGAATGTAGAGCCTAACCTGGGAATGTTGTCAGTATGATACTAATGGGTACGACCTGGATGCGGGTGCGGCCTATGTGAACCCTATGTGGGTAGAATGAGTGGTGATGACCACGAGAGAGATAGAGATGGACACTTCCCCTGGGTTGAGGACAATGAGAATGTGAATGGTGGCTTCAGTAGCCCGTGAGTGAGTCCTTTACGATTAACTAGTAAGAATGTGTACGAGTCGAGGTATAGATATGTGTATAAGTTAAGGTATAGACACGTGATTACTCGTTTATAAGAAATGAGTTTTGAGTATTAAAATATGCCTCAGTTATTAATTTCCTAGTGTCATGTGATAATTTTTTTGCCTATTACGATTAAATCTTAGCGATGTATCGAAGATAAGGCGTGTATGAAGTTTTGAGGTGGTATGCCTTTGTGAAAGGAATGCGGGTATTTTTTTGGACCATTGAGTGTTTCCGTGACGGAAGTTGCTCGTGTCCATGTGTGACGCGCGTGATGCCTGCGCGTGTCAATAGAGAAGTAGCCATGTTTGTGGCGCATCGGCGCTAGGTGTTCTAGCGCTCGGTGATAGTTTGGCTCGACGTCTAGTGATAGAGCGATTTAAGGAAAAGGACATTGTCGGCACACGTCCTTAGTATAAATGAAGAGTACCTCGCGGGAGGCAGATTGACGGGAGGGTTCGTGTTCAATCACGATGACGACGCGGAAGGTAGTTTATGTACCTACGTTGAGGAATTCACGTCATGCTATGTGCGAGTTCCGAGGTTAGCGAAGTATCTACGTTAGTAGACCCGAAAGAAGTTTGCGTGAGCTCCAAGGTATCGTCGCTCCTTGGGAAGAGGTGGCTCTACATCGTTCATCGATTTTAGTGATGCTCCAGTTCGGGGGTTGAAGATGCAATGGCAGGAACAATGCGCTCTACTTTTGGATGTGATAGTCAGTGACGAAGGGACTTGGCAGCATTGACTAAGTGTTCGATAGCCTTGTGGTCGACGACGTTGAGAATGTCAAGCAAGGTTTTGTGATACCCTTATGGCGCGGGTACCACGCGACTGATGTTTTAGGGCACGGTGGTCCGAATCAGAGATACAATACGCCTCAGCGCTTGCTTATGTTTTGATGATGTGTCTTGGCGCAGTGCTTATGCGCATCGCCTACGTTGTGGAATATCAGAGTAGCATAGCGAAGCGCGAAAGAGACCCTTATGCGAATCGGTTGGTTAGCAAGGGATTTAGTTTGAAGACGCGCAAAGATAATGGACCAGCGCCAAGTGTTCGCGCAATGGTCTGTGGCACAAGGCTTCGGGTGGCGGCCTTGATGGCACCCGTCTGAATGCCTGAAGGTATCGAGATCGTTTGTTAGAGATGTGTTGATTAATGTGAAAAGTGAGCGTTGGAAGCTCAAGTCCAGCATGAAGATAAAGATGTAAGTTGAACCTTATGTTCAATCGTTGCAGTGATGCTATTAATGGTTAATGCACTCATGTGGATTTTTGGAAGGCCTTGCGCAGGTTTCTGGAGCTCATGCACCATGTGTGGGCGTGTGATCGGGATAGAAGAAATAAAAAGAATTGCGCGTGTGCAAGTTTTCAGTAGAGGAAGTAAGAAGCGTTATGCATAAGCAAAAGGTAGCCTCATTGGTGAATGTATTAGGAGCGCACTATGTGAAAGATGTTACAAGGAGACAGCGGATTTCCCTAAGCTTCATCTGAACCTAGTGGCTGCAATGCTGATTACGGATGCATGGAGCTCTCCGTGCTATGGTTTGAAGCAACATGATGAGTTAGGCAACTATTGTGGATTGTTAGTGGCGACTTATGTTGGATCGCCGGCAGATGCGATGGCATGAATGGTGTTCACTCATAGTAACCGTGGGTGTGGTGAAGTAAACGTCAGTAGCGGTAGTATATGCGTTGATTGCGCAATTGCTTGCAAAATTCGTACCTCCTTATGAAGGTCACCATGTGAGCAATTAGTGGTAATCACGTGCATAGTAGCAGTCATGTAAGAATGTGCGACGTCGCTGAAGAATTTTATGTAATGATTGATGAGCGAAAAAGCGATTGAGAACTTGTGGTTTTAACCTTGGGAATTAGAAGCAGCCGCGGATGATGTTTTACGACCTTCCTTGGTAGAGGTTTATCCATGGAGTAGAAGCAACTTTAGTGGTGATCTGATGGTGACTAGTTTTGTGCAGGGATGTGAGTCTTTAGGAGGAATGCGTATTGTTGTAAAGGCGCAGGATTCGAGGACGAATCCTCTATTAAGGGGGATAGACTTGTAACATCCCAAATTATCTAACCTCCTATTATTTACCAAGTAGCAAACGAAACGTGCAAGCCATGAGACAAAGTATACTCTTTGACGCATCGGTTTCAATTTAATAGAACTCGAAGGGGGTATTACGTGATTAATGAATCTTGTTTTCTTTCTTATTTTGGAAATAAGCTACAAAAGAGTGATTGTTGAGGGGTGCAAAGTGTATGTTGGTGATTATATATTTATCATAAAAACCCTAGAAGCCTTCCATCCTTGACTTTCTGTACGTGGATATGTGACAACAGAAAGAACGAGTAGAAAGAGTAGAGAAGCGGACGACGACATTGGTGGCCCGAAGACGATGGTTATCAGATACACAAATCGCAACAAGGTAACCCCTTTCCGTTTCTCTCGCGTTATTGTATGGTTTGGATCGGGATGGTTGGCTCCTAAGATGATGACCTGAAGTGTTGTTATTAGAGGTCGTGTACAATATGGTGGTGGTTATAGTTGGTCGTTGTTCTTGTGGTACGGGGATGGTGGCAGGTGACGAGTGATGGTTTCGGTATGGTGGTTATGAGCAACAGTAATGGTTGACGGTGGTACGTGGTGTTGTTGGTTGTTAGATATGATGATGATGAAAACACGATGCACACGGGATCATGGGAGTGTGCCGGGGTGGTAGACGCGAACATGGTTTTGGTGATTCTAAACAAAGGTGATAGTGATGAGGGACGACGCAAATGGTGAGGATGAAGGTGTTCTACGGTATGGCATGATAGGCGTGTAGGCTTGTACGGTGTTTCTTGAAGGCTTAGATGGTGACTAGGCATGATGATAGTATGGAAGAACGGTTTTGGGTTTCGTTAATGACTACGGTTTTGAGCCAGAACGGTGATAGTGGTTGTGGTTGTGGCGGATGTGTGACGATATGGTTCGGTACAAGCGGAGTGCGGCTTCGAAAAGAGGATGGATTGTGATTTTGACTGTGATTGTCATTGAGATAATGGTGGTGTTGGAAATGGTGTGATGATGATTAGAATGAAGTTTTGGATGGTGATGTTAATGAGTTGTCAACATGGCTTAACAATATGTATGGTGAAGCATGATCTAAGGTTACCTAAAGGTTTGGGGTAGCGATGGTGCCAACAGAAATTTGCATTTTAATGAACATATTGACATGGGTTTCTGATCGTGATATTAGCCAAAGGTTGCATGTATTGGTTGTGCCTAGTTTTATTTGGATATTATAAGGGACATAGCTTGGTGGTAGAACATAATGGGTTACTCAATTGTGTTTGCTTCTTTTATGGGAATATAAATTTAGTGATGAAAGTCTACGGTCAGGATGGAGCTGACCATATTGGTTCATGGAAAATCAACTTTGAAATTCATGCTTTTAAATTGTTTAAAATGTGTACGTATGGTTTAGTAAGCAACCAAGCTAACACCATATTTAATTTAACACCCTAGCATACACCTCCATTCTCTCTCTTGATTTTTATTGGCTTGGTCTTGAGAATATGGCTTGGATTAATGGTCAGGTTGCGAGATGGGTTTAAATACTAATTATGGGGAGCTAAATGTCATTGTCGACTATGCGAGCAGATCCTTGGGTGCTTGCATCTGTTTAGAATTCTCTATCTAATCATGACATGAGGATTTCCATAAGGTGAGTTCTAATCCCCCTATTTTTTATTTAAATATATATTCGGGGCTATCATACGTGCTTAAATGATTTTCGGCAAATGTTAAGATGTCGATCAAATTAAAGAGCCTTACGACTTATATGTTTTTATGAATGTTTTCCAATGAGACGGTTCTATAACGGTTAAATGTAGTATAGGTTTATAGATACCCTTCGCAGTGTACGTGTCAGTTCGAGTCGTTTAGACTCTTGTCGAGGCAATATGATTATGGGTTCAGTATGAGAAAATGATTAGTTAAAATCTTAGAATTAAATGAACGCGGTGATGTTGATTTTAAGAGGTGCGTGGTTAATCCACGTAATAGTATGATGAGGCCCTAGACATAGTGAATGTGTGTGTAGGTGTCTATATGTTTCGCGTGATGTAGCACCCTTGAGGTGCTGATGTGGGTTATTGGTAATGGTTCGTTATCTTCGGGGTGGCGACGGGTTACCAATATTGAATTCGTCGATCAAAGTGGTGGTGTCGACATGTTTATACGGTCGTTACCTTTGGTGTAGCGACGAGTTACTAATGTTGGGGACCGTCGATCTAAGTGGTGGTGTCGACGTGTCCATATGGTCATTACCTTCGGGGTGGTGACGGGTTGTTGAGCTGGGGTGGCAACGGGTTGTTACCTTCGGGGTGGCGACGGGTTGTCACAAGGCTCGATCATATCTTTGTGACTTAACTGTATTCTGTGATAGGTTCCCACCTTATGTGTTTTATTTGCATTCATATAGATAAAACGGTGGGTATGTGTTGTGGTATGTTAAAAGACGCTAATATAACGTTTCTTGTGAAGAATTGTACTTGGAAGTGCCCGGTACAATTAAGAGGAGTATAGACGAACTAGTCATGTGTAGCGACATTGTGTTGCAGAGGGAATAGTGGAACGCGTAAAAGAAGTTGCAGAGTCATAGTTATGGGTCGTGATGGGTGATAAATCAGTTGTGGTTATGAATCATTTTGGGTGGGGAGTTGATGATAAAATATCTATGTAATTAATGATGATTTTTTTTAAAGAGATGAAGTTGGGTTTTAAATTAAAGTAATATATGGCGTATTTGAAGTACGTAAAATTAAACTATTAGAACTCACTCAGCGTAGCTGACTTTTGCATGTATGTTAGATTGTTTTGCAGGTCGGATTGAATTGGTGATGCATCTTGGCTAGCGGATGGGATTACTCGTAATAGCATGGATGGCATTCGTGGTTTCGAAATTTATTAGCAAACTATTTGTTTTCCAAAACAATTTGTACCGTTTTATCTATTTCTCCGCTGCGTGATTTTAATAAATTGTTGATTTTAAACGGTACACTGTAATGAGCTCAACTGTATGGTGCCCGGGTTTGGGGCCTTACAAGACACCATTCAAATAGGTTATCTAAGATTATTTCATATCGTAAAAGTTACATATTCACATATATGGACAACCCCCTATGCACAAAGCATAATGCTTACATATGTTTAAAAACCTACCATGCGAAAACTATGCTTACGGTTGAAGGTTTCTTTCAGTACGGCGTTCATGTTAACGGCCTGAGATATATCTACAAGTTCCCCACTTGCTTATGATAAGCACTTACAGCCGCTCGAGTGTATGTAGCATTTACTTTTGAATCTACCTTCTTCAACATCAATATTTAAGCAAAAATATTGCAAAAAAAATCTCAAATATAGTACCTAAACTCTCTGTCTCTTTAAGATTCCGATAACAAAACAAGAACAAGATGACGTTCTTTACTCCGAAACATACACATTCGTTATGAAGTTATCGTTTTTTTTAATCTATGATCAACCCTTTTAAATGTGCTTTTGTCGGATTAATTGTTGGCCCAGAATTATCAACCTCACTTTGAATCAAATGGCAATGTGATTTCAACAATATATAAACAATGTGCGGAATAAGAAATCAAACTTTCAGAAATAATAGAACACACGAGTTTTTAGGAAGTTTTTAGTTTATGTATTGATCACCTTTTAACAAGGATCAATTTTAACTTTACAAATGAATGACCCAAAACAATTCTTATGTCTTGTGTGAATGTGGCGTGGAGTATGTGTAAAAGATATATCTAGGAAGAGCAGATGTTTGCTACATATATCACACTGGTCAATCTTCTCCTTCGTATGATGAATAGACAATTGGTTTATTTATCAACTTGTAGTTTTGTAGGGTGAGAAAGTCTTGTATGAATGATTGGGGTCAGGTGTATGCATTCTAACTTTCCCACTTGTCAAGATTCCAGATTTCTTCCCAGAATTCTAAAGTCTAAATCTAGGATTCAGTCAAGTAGTCAATATCAGAGTTTTGTTTCAGAATTCTAGTTCCTTTGCCCTAGATTTCAATCTTATTTCCCATATTTCATCAGATAGGAGTTGTGTTTGTCTTTCATTGTCTATGCCTTCAAAGAGATCTTGTTCTTGAATCTTTGTTAATCTCTTATCTCTTTATCTGGAACCTTTTCTAAATGTTCTTCACTTTGTTCAGTCTTGGTTTCTATCTTTAGTTTTCGTCAACACTTCATATTTTCTTATTTTGGTTCTAACAATTCCCCCCCCCCCTAAGTGTTGTAAGTAAACTAATGCATACTTAGACAAATACATTTTAAACGACAAAGCAAACATTCAAAGTATCGAAAGAGAACTATACGGACAATTACATTCAGAATGGAACATAAATAAAAGTGTTGAACATAAAAAAAAAAAACAATTTCAACAACTTCACAGAATCTTCTTGTCAAGAGCCTTAAGCATCTTCTTGTGAGGGATAGGTCTTGTGCATGTAAATAACATTGTCTTGAGCAGGTCTCTGGATTCTATCTAGTTATCAATTAGTTCATCCAGTGTTTCTACTTTCTTTCTAAATTCCCCATCAAATCCAGTTTGTCTTGCACTGATTCCATGCAAGTCTTAAAATATCTCATAGTCTGATTTGAATATTTGCTAATTTCAGCCACTCTGAACATTTTGTTGTTCTGGTTGTCATCCCTTAAAATGATTCCTTTCTCTGGTATTAGCACTTTCATACCGGTCTGGGCTTGTTTATTTCTTATGGGATGTCTTGATTGGATGCAGTTAGATTGATCTTTTGCAGTATGCTGGGATGGTTTAGGGCAAGATCAAAGTAATTTTGAGCATTTCTCATAAACTGTTTTCTGGCTGCATTGGAAATTGCATCCAGTGCTTTTCTAACTTAGATGTTAGTAGACTTACCATCCATAAATTTGTTTCTCAACATTATTAAATCCTTAGTATGCAAGTCTTCCAAATCTCCATCTGTGATCTTTGTGTACACCTTTTCACCTCTTTCAATCTCATATTCATTATACCTGTGTGGTAAACCCAGTGGTTTTTTATTGGCTTCTGATATTCAGAATCCTTTTGATTGGCTTTTCCAGTTGTTCCACAGGTAACGAAGTAGGATCATCCTCTGGAATGTGGGCTCAGTATTTGTATTTCTTCATTTCTTCTCTGTAGATTTCTCTACATTATGCTTCAGGAAATACATATTCACTAGGGTTCAGTTTGATCCTAAATCTAGTGACTTCAGGCCCTTCCATTGAGATGCTGAAGTTTCTATCATGGTATCAGATACTATGGCCTTCATTTTCTTTTTTGGCCTCTTATGCTATATCAACCTTTGAGGCTTCCATAATCATTTCTCTACAATATGCTTCTCCACCCCCTGCCCGCTGCCCCTTGCGATGGGGCACCCATCAACACCTTTTGAGGAGGCTCCTGCTCAAAAGGACCAGACGTCATCTCGCCCGTCAGCCCAACCAGCCCACCACCCCTAGCGCATCCCGTTGGGGAGGCTTCAGCCATATGCTTAGAAGCAGCCTTGGCTTTGGCTTCAACTTCAACTCTTTCCCCCTCAACCCGTAGCTTTTCATCCGCCAACGTGTCCTCTTCAGCTTACTTTGCGACAACTTCATTGGCCCACATCTCGGCCTCAGCTACCTCCTTCTCCTGCCTCGCCTTCTCCTCTTCCATCTTCTTCTTAGCTGCCTCCGCCTCATAGGGAGACGGACCAGAGGTGGAAGCAGGAACAAATTTGGGGGAAACTACTACAAAACAAAAACAAAAGTTAGAGAAATATAAGGGTTGAACAGAGGAAAGAATGCTAGAATTTAACTTACCGGCCACCTTCTTCACAGTCTTTTGAAGAAGAGGCCTGCGCTCTGGCGGAGGACTGATGTCCAACGCAAATGGCGGGGGAACACTCCCCGTCACAGCTTCAGCTTCGGAGGTGGCAGACTTACCCTCTCCACCATTCCCCGAAGGCTTGCCACCCTTCACCAATCTGTGCCTCTTCTTCAGTGGAGAACCGGGCGCATCCGTATCTTTAGGCGCAGAAGTGGATGACTCTTTGCGCTTGTCCTTCTACCCAAAAAATGGCCCCTGACCACCTGCACTCAAAGGCACAGACTCAGCTGGGGGAATATTTTATACCTATGCATACGTGGTGCCATTTTCTTGCGCCCACGCATAACATGTACTCTAGAGGGACGCGCTGGTTGAACTAGATCCTCAGAGGATCTTGTGGACTCCTCATCAGACAAAATAATAACACACGGAATTGATCCGTGCACCACAGATGATAAAGTATCAGGATTAAGGGGTTGCTCACATGCAATGTTCATACCAGAGGGCTTGAAGTCCAGATTGGGAAGATAAAACCTATGAACCATCTTCTTTACAATGGAGCTCCTACCTCAGCCAGCGCTCTCCACTCAAGCTTAACCTTGTCACGCGCCAAGAAGGCGTCAAAATTTGTGACCTCTACAAAAAGAACAAAATACTTCGCATGTAAAACAAACAAAAATCACTCACAATAAGCGCGCGGAAAAGAAACTTACCAGGCTCAACAATCACAGGCTCCTGCCCCGCCACCAATTGAATGCGGCTCATCCCTAGTAGTGCAAGCATCGCCTCTGTGCACATTGCGGCATCATAAGGAGAGGCGTTACCAACCAGGTGCTTAAACTAATCCTCCTCCTTAGACCCCGCCATAACAGGGTGATCCGCCACCTTTTGACGCTCCGCCATCACCTTCCAGGGCAAGTTCACTGGAATAACACTGCGCTTCACATAAAATAACTTCTCCTTCCAGTCATGAAGTGACTTGGGAGGAGTCGTTCCCATCATCTGCACCTGAGGACGGTGAGCAAAGTTGAACCATGAATCCTCCATGGTCATCACATAAAAAACGTTGAACCGATCAAAGGTCGGCTCAACATCCAGTGCACGGCAACACAAAAGTGCACAAGCCCGAGCATGCCAAACCCACTAAGTTGGGTTATGTGAATCCCATACTTCACCAAAGTATCCACCTAGCATTCGGTGGCTGGAAACCGGAACCCACACAGTGCAAAGTGGGCTCTGTACAAAGTCATCTTACCAGGAGGAGGACTAAGTGCAGTAGCATTCCCCTTCGGCAACTCTACCTCCCAAGTGGGGGTCAAACTCCATAGCTTTCATAAACTTCGTGAAACTGCGTTCACTCCACTTACAAGGTGTATTGATCATCAGTTTCGACGAACCCTTGGTCTTCTGGGGTATCTTTTCAGGATTACCCTTAACATTCGAGCCCTTAGACATGGCTTGAGATCAGAAAAACAAGGGAATAAAAGAAAAAAAATTCTGGTAATCGTCGCCGGAAAACTTGAAGAACCACCGGAGAACTGGAAGATTTGAAAGAGAAGTTCGAAGAAAAATTGGGAGAAAAGTTGGAAAAAGTGAGGTGAGAGAAGAGGAATCGACATATATATACACATCGCATTAATTGCGATGGGTACCAGCTGGCAGACGACCATACATCTCCTTGACGTGGCAACATCCAGACGCTACACTTGGAATAATAGCCGGAGGAAAAGAGTTGTTTGTCTGCGCGTGAGCTCACTCGCTTGACACAAACTGCCTCCACCCACAACGTTTCAGCTTCTTGCAAACTAGAAACTCCACTCGCCCGCGTGTACGGCTACTCGACTGACACACGACAAAAAGGACTCCACCCACGTGCTGACGTGACTGACAACAGGGCATACATCCTCTCTGTCATCTGACACGTTCAACAACCACCTCGTCTTCCTTAACACGCCTCCTCGGTTTCCCCCCAAAATTAAAAGGAATCTTGTCAAATTCCAGGCGCATTAACTCCCAATCATTCCCATAGTTAATACAACTTTGGCTGCGCATTAACTCCTCTTCAACAACCAGACTGCCACGTCATCACTTGGCGCCGGTTAGACGTAAAATCAAAAGACGTTCTCTGCCAGATTTTACAATTCGACAACCAGATTGCCACGTCCTAACTTGGCGCTGGTTTGACGTAAAATCTAAAGACGTTCTCTGCCGGATTTTATAATTCGACAACCAGACTGCCACGTCATCACTTGGCACTGGTTTGACGTAAAATCAAAAGACGTTCTCCGCAGAATTTTGTAATTCAACAACCAGACTGCCATGTCATCACTTGGCGCTGGTTTGACGTAAAATCAAAAGGCATTCTCCGCCGGATTTTACAATTCAAAAACCAGATTGCCATGTCATTACTTGGCGCTGGTTTGACGTAAAATCAAAAGGCATTCTCCGTCGGATTTTACAATTCAAACAACCACACTGCCACATCATCACGCGGCGCTGGTTTTTCACTTTTTACAAAATTTACAAAAGAAACATGTAGAAAGATAAAGGGACGCTTTTATCTTGATACATGTTAAAGAGCTGCATCGCGCACTCTTTTTTTATCTTAATACATATTAAAGAGCTGCAATGCGCATTCTTTTTTATTTTCATATATGTTAAAGAGTTGCAATGAGCACTCACATATATGCCAAAGAGCTGCAACGCGCACTCTTTTTATTTTCATATATGATAAAGAGCTGCAACGAGCACTCACATATATGCCAAAGAGCTACAACGCACACTCTTTTTATTTTCATATATGATAAAGAGCTGCAACGAGCACTCACATATATGCCAAAGAGCTGCAACGCGCACTCTTTTCAAACACCTATATGCCAAAGAGCTGTAACGCGCACTGTTTTCTCAAATGTGTAAAGCTTGAAGCATGATGAGTTACTTTCTAAATCCAAGTAACAATGTGTAAAGCTTGAAGCATAATGATGAGAACTTTTATGGATAAGCCTTCATCCACCAGCAACACATATTAGTCTAGCACCCCAGCAGACCTCTTGGCGAGAACAGGAGAGACCCTGGACTTGGGGGACTTGAAGGGGTAGGGTATCAGTTTCGGCGCCTTGGCGCACTCTACCCCACAAATATCATCTCCAAAACACACCTACGCGGATCAGCAATACTCGGCGGAGTGCAAAGCAATCGACAAAACATATCAAGTACAAACTGTCAGGCGCTGGCACATCAATAGTTCTGGCGATATCCACTCGCCAAAGGTTAGTAACCGCCTGCGCCTAGATATAGCTCCCCTTGAGCCCCACTTGCTGCACATCTTTCCAGGTTTCGGACGTCAACTCACCCTATCTTCCAGAAGAGGATAAGCCGCCTGACACCCCCTGCCACTAGGAAGAAAATGAAGCCCCTGCAGTCCACAACATTGCGCCACGTGGACCAATCACAAGGCGTCATTCTCAACTGGTTTACTTTACTCAACTTTGGATCTAAATCCAACCGAATGGGCTCCTGGAAGGCAGGCCCAACTCCTGGGCCCAAGCCCAGCGCTCCTAAGGTGGGGCGCAGACTTCCAGCCCATACTTCCCCTATAAAAAGGAGACTTCATCTCCTTTTGATAGGTCGAACAATTCTCCACTCAAACACATACACTTGTAATACACTTGTATTTTTGCCTTTACATTTGTAATCATCTAATCAATAAAGATATACCCTTTTTAGTGGACGTAGGTCAACAAGACCGAACTACTTATATATCGTTGTAATATTTATCTACTTGTTCTTTAGCTAATCGGACCACCGATCTATCATCGTTGTGAGCAAAGGATTATATCTTGTAGCGAGCACGAATAACCACCCCCTCACTTTACCCGAGTCATACACGTTGTTTCTTCACTCATATCCTTTGACACTCCTAGAGGCTTGTCCTCAATGAATTGTTGAAGAAGGCAACAAATGCCTTCCTTTTGTGATTTCAGTTTCCTTCTCTGAAACAAATTTAGAACTGAAATTGATGTTGCCTTCAATTGCTGGTAAGTCAAATGAAACAGTTGGAAGTGTGTTATGTGGGTTAGGGAGAGGGATAGTTGATGATCTGGATGAAGATTCCTCAGAATTCCTTACCCTGTTAGTGGTTTTGAAGTTTTCTGCTGGAGGGGTATTTTGGGAATTTTCTTGAGACTTAGAACTTGAGCCATTAAGGCTATTGCTATCTTGTTTGTTCATAAGTGTCATGTGATTCTTTAAGATTATGGAATTTTTTAGTATAAAAGAAATCATACCTCTGGTTAGATGTGTCAGTTGGTCTTCTTCATTCCATTTTGCAATCTTAGCTCTCTGGAATGGCATGGCGGTGGAGTTGAACATGAGCTCATTGTCTTTAAATTGCATCCGGGCTTCTTCCAATTTCTTTGAAATGAGAAGTCCTAAGAATCTGGGATAGTGAAGATATTTTTCTGTTTCTTTGTCTCCCTTCTTAGGTATCTTGGAGACCTGGTTCCTCCTCATGATCTGGTGCTAGATCAAAGTGTGATTAAGTGTTCATGAAAGACCTAATGTAAAAACTTAAATGTATTTGAAAAAAATGCGCAAAAGCGCATGTTTTCGACAAGTTTTACGCGTTTAAAACACTTATTTTCAGGTCTGATGTAAAATAGCTTTTTTAGTCTTAAAATGTGTATAAAAGTCATTATTTAGGGTGTATAATATGTTTACCATCGTAACGAACGCTTACAAAGCAAAACTATGCGATAAATGTCGCCGAAATGTGATTTTCAAGGCGCGTAACGACTAAATTTTGTGGCTGATTAGAACAGCAAATTTGGTCCCGAATTGAGATATATATGCAGGTCCTAGTGTTTAAATTAAGTTTATATGATGTTCATAGGTTGACATGAGACACTGGAAACTTGTTTGATATGAAAATTGCTAGAATATGTCTTATCGTGCGTTAAGACGGTATGTTAGCATGTATGACTCGTAAGTTAATTACTTGGATAATTTCCATGAAGCCTAGGCGTTCTATGTGTAATTTTTGATTACTAAGAATGGTCGTGTTACGATAAGAACGACTTTATGTGGAACACGAGCCTTGACTTTGGTGACTATGTGAAGCTATGTGCTACATGTGTGTATTTGATTATAATGAAATGATAGGTTTACTAGGTCAAGTTATGTGACATTTAACTTGGAATGATGTATGTGTGAACGTATAATTGTGGACCTAAGGGATAGGTGATTTGACACGATATGCATGTACGTGAGGTCTAAAACTTAACTAATCATCAAGGTCACCAATGGGTCAATAGGGTAAGCGTTAATGGGAATTTAAATCTTTTTGGTTAATCTAAGTCGAGGGAAGTTTGGTGAATAACTTAGACAGACTTAAAATGTTTGCTAAAATAGCCTTATGGATTATAGGGTATTGTTAGTAAAGGATTGTGGTTTGGACTAGGGAATTGCTCGATTGCTACACTTGAGGTGAGTTTCACGACCCCTTTTCTTTTTAAATGTTTTTGAACGTTTTATAATTGGGGGATTAACATGTTTGTATGATGGGTAGACTAGAACTTTGTAGAACATTTGATGGCCATGGGTGGGTGCATGACGTGAGGTGTGGGACGCCCGTCTATCCCTTCGGGAGGATACTTCCCCGCATTTCTTAATCATTAGCTCATGGTTTAGAGCCGTGGACTATATTAGTAGATCTATTGGGTTGACGCCCCCTCCTTGACCAGTGGGACTGGGTCCTACAAGAGAGCATATTCTGTTAAAAGTTCCTCTAGGAGGTTAGTTTTGGGAATAAAAGTTGTAGTTGATTAAGAGCCTTACGTTGCTATCATGCTTGTAGGACCTAGCTTTTCTACAGTGTTCTCAGTTTAGTCGGTACTCGATCATACGTTTTTTAACAAGGAAATATGTTTAATTGCCTTAAAAACCTATGAACTCGCCAACATTTTTGTTATTATTTTTAAGAATGTTTTTCAGGTACTGATGCGTAGGAGTTTAGAGAGTGGGTTTAGCATGCACAACTATGGACATGATGTTGGGACCATAAAACTTTAAAACTATGTTTTTATTTTGTAAAACAATGTTTGCTTTTAATTCACTTCATCTTGGTGGAACATGTTTTTAAACTTTCTTTGACCATGAAACTTAAATATGTTTAACTAGAGGGTGTTTGAAGGATATCCATACGTAATTATGTATGATTTGCTAAACTTTGTGGTAACAACTTCCGTTACCTCATGACTTGCTTTCCGCTGTGCGCTGTCGGGGTGTAACACTTCTCACGAAACATGACCTTTGTATGCTAACCTTACCCTACATATATATGAGATAACTACATGGATAGTTCTTATGGTTTATAGAAAGTAACTTCTTAGAGTGCTAACTTTATTTTTAACATGTTAAGGGTTTATGGTTGCAGTTTTGTAACATGTTGGGGTACTAAGGCTAAACCCCGTTAATTTTTCTAGTTAATTTTTGATAAAATGACTAAAATGCCCAAGAATAACTAGATGGACCATTCTTGTAATTAACTCTATTTTATTACAAGGATAAATTTTTACAATTTATTGAAATTGGAATTATCTATTAGCATTATTAAATTTAAAAACAATAATTTTAAAAAATATACTAAATTAAATAATTATACTCTATACTTTTTAATATATATTTTATTTATAAAACAATACCATGTTCATATAAACCACCGCCGATAAGCCTAAGTCATATCTGCCATCAAGCACCATGTCAACTCTCATCTCCATATGTATATTTTTTAGGATAAAATGAGAAGTAGGTTGAATTATGAGATCCATAGGAACTCACTTTATAGTCACACATTTATATAATTGTGTATTGGATTTATGGTTGTAATTATACCATAATAAAATATTAAAAAAAATATTAATCGTGCTACACCGGTATAGTGATTTTGTTACACCGATATAAAGGCGGCGTCATTTTTTTTTCATTATTTGTTTATTTCTAAGTTAGCCATTTTTACATCATTGGGTAATTTTTTTTTAAAAAAAAATCGCATTTTACGTCGGAATTCTCATGGTTCTCACAACTAAAGTGAGTTCTCTATATATATATATATATATATATATTATTAAATACTTAAGTATACAATTTCTAAATAATAATAATACTCAAATATAATTAGTGTTTAAGTAAGGTTGGATTAGATTACACTTCCAAAAATAGTCTTGATGACACACGCTGCAATGCGTAGAGTCCTTGCTAGTAAATTTATATACTAAGCCAAATACATTAAATTAAATAAAAAAAATTAATAAGTAACACAAAAACTTAAAATATATGAATATCTACTTAGTTATAACTTATAACAACAATAATGATAATATAGCCAAATATAATTAGTGTTTAAATCATGCTGGATTAGATTACGCTCTAAAGAAGAGTCTTGAAGATACGAGTCATAAAGCGGTACCAGTATATTTATGTTAGTTATATACAAATTTAAATAAAAACTAGTAATAAGTAACTCAAAAGTCATATAATATTATACGATATAAATTCAGGATCAAATAGAGTTGACATTGATTTTCATTAAAATAATACAATGTATGGCAGCCATCGATTCCCCAAAGTTGTAACATGATAATCTATTAAAATCCATGAAAAAGTCACACTTTTTGAACATTGTCTTTTGAGATGGAGAAGATGACATTTCAACCAGAAACTATTTGCTATCATACAGCTAGATATGACAACATTTGTCTTTTTGCTTCTATTTTAATATTTAATCCAAAATAAAAATAATAAAATTATTCTTTGGATGGGAAAATATTTTATACTGGAATTTTACACCGCAACGTGCGGTGGGGAAGTTGTAAATAGTCTGTGATGTTAGAGAGAAGATATCGTAAATTCTATACTAGTGGAATACATTCATAAGAAAAACATTGTTAAAACCGTGCCAAGAACAGACAACAAACACAATACTTTCTTTAGAAATCTAATGATGTTATGTTATACAAACATTTTGAATGAAAATCGCTTACGTAAACTGTAAAAACTCGAATCTAAAATACATACAACCTCTAGGTATAAAGTGAATGCTAGCATAATGCGAATTTCACCCAATGTGACCTAAACAATTTTGTAAACAATCGCGTAAAGTACCACTGCCAAATGTCATAGACTGCAACAGTTAATGTAGGATGGGTAAAACATGCTCACATGATTCGCGCATAATATCATCTTCCTTTAGTATGGATATTATGTTCTCAGAGTATTTATATAGTGAGCTCGTAATGCATGCTCTACTTGGATTATCGTCGTTTAAGCACGGATGTCACATATACTTCATATGCTCTAGATGAATTATAGTCGCTAATCTTTAAACATGCAAAACAAATAAACATTTAAGAAAGTCATATTAAATGACACAATAACAAGGAACACATAATAAATAAACACTAAAAGACACTAACCTCAGTCAACGGCTAGCAAAGCTCCTGCATCTCATCATTGCTTGTTTTTGCGCTCCTGAACAACGACAACCTGATTTATTGTTGTTGTTGTATCTCAAGCCTATAGTTGCATTAACCTCTTGCAACTCATCATTATTTTTATGATCCTAAACAACGACAACCACATTGCTGTATCTCAAGCCTATAACAGCGTTTCTGTTCTTGAACAACGACTACCCCCAAGAAGCTCAGATAAATATCCTCATCGTCCACAGTTAAAAAAAAAAAACAATAGGCTCAGAATAATGACTACCATTGAAATGTTTTTTTCGCTCAAAAACATAATATCAGCTAACTTATTTGGTTGGTCTATGAACTATTGAAAAATACATCGTTGATCATTTAAAAACCCGAAAAGGTGTAGCCAAAAGAATTCATCATTGCTAGCTAAACGTTGAAAACCAGTGGAAATTACCTATTAACGATTACCACACAAAAACCAAAACATATAAAAAAACTTTAAATGTTTCTTTTCAACGCAACTTCCAA
Organism: Ambrosia artemisiifolia; assembly: GCA_032199755.1. Classification (NCBI taxonomy): domain Eukaryota; kingdom Viridiplantae; phylum Streptophyta; class Magnoliopsida; order Asterales; family Asteraceae; genus Ambrosia; species Ambrosia artemisiifolia. The sequence continues at coordinate 46,271,733 of CM063519.1, read as the reverse complement.
CATAAAGCGTAAGTAAAAACCAAACCTATAATGCTCAAAGCAATATAGGAGTGGAAAAAACACCACCAAGGTTGCAAGGAAGGTTGCAACCCATGAGGTGCCATCCATGAACCCTACCACGCCAAGGCAACAATCGTATCAACCTCTCTATCTGAATTGCTAGCTCATCATAGCGTTAAAATCAAATAACCAATAAATTAAACAACCGATAATCAACATAAAAAGACGATGGCGAAGCTGTGTCGGGGACCAGATTCCTGGTTCATCACTCTAGATTCCAGGACAGGTATTAACACATGAGTCTTACATAAATATGGTAATTAGAAAGGCGTTTGTGCTATTTTAATCACTCAATGAGGCATACAACAACACAATCATGGCGAAGATGTGTAAGGGTCTGATTCCTAGTTCATCCCTCAAGGTGCCAGAACATGTTAGAACTTAAACATGAAATATGAAGAGTTGAAGAAAACTGAAGTTAGAAACCAGAAGCTGATTTAAAGAAGAACATCCAAAACAGGTTCCAACCGAAGAGATCAACACCAGCAAAGCTTCAAGAACGAGATCTCTTTGAAGAATTAGACAATTGAAGACATGTACAAATCCTATATGATGAAATTCGGGAAGGAAGACTAAAATCTGGGACGAAAGAACCAGATTTCTGGGACAGACTCTGAAACAGACTAAGTCTTCCAATTCCAGATAAAGACCTCAGATTTCTGGAAAGAAATCTGGAATCCTAACAAATGGGAAAGTTAAAATGCATGAAACTTGGACCCAATCATTCATGCATATTTTCTTCACTCCGTTATCCTGCAGAGAGTACAAGTTGAGAATAAACTAATTGTTTATTCATCTACTTCGGTCAACTCTTCTCTATAAATAGAAGACATCATTCGTCGAAGAAGAGTGCCAAGTGTGAACCTGAGTTGTGTGATAAACATAGCCAAAAGAGTCGATCATTAGATAAATCTTTCTAACACCAACTCCACACCACATTCACACTAGCCATAAGAATTCTCTGAGTCATACTTTTGTAAAGATTAAAACGTGATCCTGGTAACAAGGTGATCAATATATAAATTCAAAACTTCTTAAAACTGTTGTGTTCTACTTTGTCTCTGAAAGTTTGTTTTCTTATTCCCCACATTATTTTCACATATTGTTGAAATCACATTGCCATTGGATTAAAAGGTTGGCTGATACTTCTAGGACCAACACTTGGTATCATAGCAGCTTGAATAAGTTATTTTCAAAAAGATCCCTAATAAATTAAAGAACTATTTGAGATCTAATCTTAAACTTTTTAACCAACTATCTTTAATACCACTTTTACAAATGGCATGCTTTCAATCATGGAATTTTGCATTTCATATGGGTTCAATGTCTAAGCCTCCCACTCTTGTGACAACGGAATACCCCCATGACTAAAATCCCAGAAGTTCCAGCAACTGATAGAACACCAACGAATCCTGCCTCTCTCATCCCCCAAGATAGAAAATACTGGGAGATGAGGACAAGGAAGTGATGGCTATAGATGAAAGGGCCAAATCTTTGCTGATTATGGCTCTTCCAAATGCATATTTTCACATGTAGATGCATGCTCATCTGCAAAGGAAACATGAGATCAGTTAGAAAATCTTGGTGAAGGAGGAGAGAAAATGAAAAGAAACAAAAGAACAAACTGTGTTTCAGGTTATGAATATTTTTAGTGTCTTCCAAATGAAACTTTATCTGAATCTTAAAACAGATTTTCAAAAATCTTAAATGAGTTAAAGAAATATGGGGTAACTAAATCAAATGATGAAAAGAATGTTAAGTTCTTAGGAGCTTTACCTAGAGAATGGAAACTACTCAATATGACTATAGCCTCAACCTTAGAGCTAGATAACATGAATCTCCATGATCTCTATTGTTACACCCGTCGAATTTCCAGGTCAAGATCCGTACCTGCCCTTAACAACTATGTAATTTTATGTGTGCATTAGACAATGTTACATTAACTATGTTGTCCTGAGTCTAGTAGCCATGGAACACTTAAATAGATCTATTGGGTTGACACACCCACTCTTCGTCAGTCTCTCTAACCTGTCACATACAAAAGATTGTTAGTTTTCTATGATTCATACATTGCCTTTATTGTATAATGCATGAGGCAGAACAGTTAAGAGGTTTGGTTATGGGACTTATGTTTGACACAAATAATAATTGGCTTAGCTAGATATGATTTTTCACACACGAATTTCACTAACTTTACATTAAGCACATTTAAACATGTGAACTCACCGATTTTATGTTGACAAATCTTTTACGCATATTTTTCAGGTAATTGATTTTATGGACACTCGGGACTTGAGAAACCGGTTTGAGCATGCACTGTGTGGTACCATCTTTCGTGAGTCATGTATTTATACAACTAAACATTTATGTGTTTCCATGATGATTTGACCATCTAGACAATTTACTTCTTGATTTGTAAAACAATTTGAATGTTTGATATCAATTCCATCGGTTTTTTATGTCTTTCTCAAACCTTATGCTTGAAACCTTTCAAAGTCGCATTCCCGTATTTCCACCTATGCGGGGTGTGACAGATTTGTATTAGAGCCAATAGTTATAGCGGACTAAGATTCTTTTTGAGTCAAACTATAAGTTAAATAGAAACTTTTTAAAATGTTTTCATGAAAGACCACATTTCATCGCGGTGTAATTCTCAAGTCCCAAGACGTCACACGATTACTTGTTGGTATAGTGTCTCATTTATTAATGTTCATACACATACATGTACCTATGGATTTGATAGGATCATAGCCATACATGTTGATCTCTCGCTTCGTTCTGACTCCGAGGAGGAGGACTTTTTCGTTCATGACTCATCAAGAGGTGACGAGGCAGACCCTCTGTTGGATGCCCCTATTCTCAAGGAAACCGAGCCGTTCGAGACTCCCGATGATGATCGCAACGATGCTGGATTTGTTATTGGCAACACCGACCCTGAGGTGGAGATGCACACTATGGATCATCATGAATCTGATGATGCTGGTGATGACCTACCAGTTGACAAAGACCATGGCGATGCTCTAGATGCATTCTTGCAGAGGACCCTGCCCTTCCTGAGGTTCCTCATACTACAGAGGCACCGCTTACCAACCAGCGTGTGCTATCCTACTGTTACCGATCTCGCTACTGTCCCTGTCGTTCCTACTGTCCCTGCTGTTTCTGTTGTTCCCACCATCCCTGCAGCCCCTGTCCCTGTGGAGCCAGCTGCTGAGGCTCTAATGTCAGTGTACGAGCCACCTCAGAAACTATGTCAGAGGTCTCAGGCTCGTAAGAGGACATACCTACCTTCTCTTGCCGGTGATTTAGCACATCGTGATGAGGAGTCTGATGAGGAGGCCATGACACTGGGTGGATCTTCTGATCGCCCACTTTTCAATGAGACAGTTGTCATTGTCTCTCATGATTCCCAGTTTGTTAGCCTTGGAGTTCATCTTCATGAGCTTGAGCATCAGGTGCACGAGGCTGAGTGTGGCCGTGTTGAAGCTGTGCTAGGTCGTGCGGAAGCATAGACGCGTGTTGATGTGTTAGAGTAGAGAGTTGCTGAGCTCGAACAGAGGATGCGTGCAGCTGTTGACGCCCTTGTTGCTGCTTTCCCATCATCATCCCTGTAGTTCGTAGGATGCACGATTTTACCTTGTATTTTTTGTTTCTTTATATTTGTACATGTACATCAAGGCCATTTGTCTTTTGTATTTGCAAAATGATGTAACAAGAAGCACATTAATGGAAAATTTTTATGGTATTTTGAATTATTATGTATCTTATTTATTCCCGTATCATGATTATATTGATTGTTGTATTTGTGTGCATGACAATATTTTGTTAAATATGTGTCTTATACTTTTGATATGATGCATTAAAAGGAAAACATGCAAACCAAACAATCGACACGAACCACTGAAGGGGATCCTTTCCGGAGCCTTTCCCAACTACACCTGTTGAATTGGCCAGAGTGATTGCGCCGGCGATAGCGCATAACGATGCCACCTAAGCCGGTTCCAGCGGCGGTTCTGGAGGTATCGGGCACCGTAGGGCAAACGGCATGGAGAATGGTAATGGTCATGATTTGATTCTCTACTTATTGGCTCTACACCAATTATTGTTTTCATAATGTCTTATTGTTGCCTACATAGAAGTCGACAACATAGTTTGGGGGATGATCCTAAAAGACATTCATTGCCTGTAAGCCTTGGACTTTTTGAGGTACCGAAGGCGCTGTCGGAATTGTGCGTTGGATCGAGATGATGGAGTACTTGATGGACATTAGTGGTTTCACTGAAGATCAGCGAGTAAAGTATTCCACTTGTACTTTCCAAGAAGAAGCCCTAACCTTGTAGAACTAGCAAGTTCAAACTATGGGTAGAGATGCGGCATCCAACCTCACCTAGGCTGTACTGAAAACTTTGCTGATGGAAATGCATTGTCCGAGGAGCAAATTGCAAAAGCTTGAAGCCGAATTCTGGAACTCGTTTATGGTAGACGCCAACATCACTGCTTACACCACCCGTTTTCATGAACTCTCTTGACTTGTACCTCATATGGTGGCCCCCAAATACAAGAGAGTTGAATTGAACATTTGGGGTCTTTCTCCCAAAATTCGAAGCATGGTTACTGCGTGTAGGGCCCCACCCGTCTTTTGTCAAGTATTTTCTAGTTAAAAGCCTCGTGAGTGCTGTTACGACTACTAACCAGAGTGCTGTTACGCTGGCCCGTAGTCTCATTGACGATGCTGTTCCTATGTGTTCTTTGAGCAAGAAGGTTGAAGTTACTGGTGAAACTTCTGGTGATAAGCGAAAGCAATCTGGGTTCAAGAAGGTTAAGAACTCCAACTCATCTCACAAGAAGCAAGACACTATGAAGGTATTTGTTGTCACCACTACTGCTGAGCCCAAAAAGAAATACAACGGGCCCCATCCCTATTGTAGCAAATGCAACTTCCATCATGTCAGTAATTATAAGTGCATCTTATGCCAGAACTGCAATCGAAGAGGCCACCAGACTGCGCAATGCAAAGTCAAAGCTGCTGACACTCCCCTACCAAGAAAGTGTGTTATGAATGTGGTGCAACCAGACATTTTCGCAAGGACTGTCCTAAGGTTCTGGAAATCATCTGTTTTCTATAATATTCATATTGTAACGTTTATCTTTGATAATATTAATGGAAAACAAGTTGAAAATGAATCTTAAGTTGTTCTGATTACGATTCGTATCATTTTGCATGTAAATTAGGGTTTCCGCACCTGATTTACTAATACTCGTGTGATATAACTGCTTCTTTGTGATAAAACGATCCTACAGATTTGTAATCATTTTTATCAATGGCATCTTGATTTACTCGCGAACAGAGGACGAGCACGAACATCATCTCAAGTTAATTTTGGAATTGCTCAATAATGAGAAGTTTTTTACAAAGTTCTCTAAATGCGAGTTTCAAATTCAAGAGATTCACTTCCTTGGTTGCGTTGTGAATTAAAAGGGCATACAAGTCGACCCAACTAAGATAGAGGTGGTTATTATTGTTGATTCATAGAGAATTTCTCAAAGATCGCCCAACCTCTTACAGTCTTAACTCAGAAGGATAAAAAGTTTGATTGCGGAATCAAACAAGAAGAGGCATTTTAGGTTTTGAAGCATAAGCTGTGTAGTTCACTGATTCTTTCACTCCTAGAAGGTACAAATGATTTCGTGGTTTACTGTGACGCTTCGTATCAAGGTCATGGATGTGTACTCATGAAGAGGAATAAGGTTGTCACCTATGCTTCTCCTCAACTCAAGGTCCATGAGAGGAACTATAGGACGCATGATTTAGAACTAGGTGCGGTAATCTTTGCCCTCAAGATCTAGAGGCATTACTTATATGGCACTAGGTGCACCATATTTATGCATCACAAAAGCCTGCAACATATCTTCAATCAGAAGGATCTGAATATGAAGCAACGCAAATGGGTGGAACTGCTGAACGATTACGATTTTGAGATAATGTACCATCCGGGTAAGGCAAACGTTGTGGCAGACGCCTTAAGCTGGAAAGGATGTATCAAAACAATGCGTTTTCGCGCACTAGGTTTAACAATTTATAACTCGCATTCGCAAAGATCAACAGGAACCTCTCAAGAGCGAGAATTTGAAGGGCGAATCTTTGTTCAAAATGGTCATGGTCTTGGAGCCATGGTCTGACAGAACGCTGTATTTTACAAATCGGATTTGGGTACCATGTTTTGGCGGTCTACGAGATTTGGTTATTGAGGAGGCCCACAAGTCCAAGTACTCAGTTCACCCTAGAGCCGAGAAGATGTACAAGGACATGAAGGAATTCTATTAGTGGCCCAACTTCAAGGGTGATATTGCAACTTATGTCAGCCGATGTCTCACGTGTTCGAAGGTCAAAGCCGAATATCAGAAGCCGTCTGGTATGCTTCAACAACCCGAGATTCCCATATGGAAATGGGAACAAATCTCCATGGACTTCATCACCAAGCTGCCTAAGACTTCTAATGGTCATGATACAATTTGGGTATTCGTTGATTGACTGACCAAGTCTGCACACTTCTTGCCAATCGAGGAAACTAACAAATTGGAAAAGTTAGCTAAGTTGTATATCAAGGAGATTTGTACTAGGCATGGGGTGCCTGTCTCAATCATTTCTGAACGTGATAGTCGTTTCACCTCAAGATTTTGGCAAACTCTTCAAGACGCTTTAGGTACTTGTTCAGACATGAGTATAACCTATCACCCGCAAACGAATGGCCAGAGTGAACTGACGATTCAGATTATTGAAGACATGCTTCCAGCTTGTGTAATCGATTACGGTGGAAATTGGGACGCACGTCTGCCGTTGATTAAGTTTTCCTACAACAACAGCTACCACACCAGTATCAAGGCTGCCCCGTTTGAGGCTTTGTATGGATGCAAATGCAGATCTCCTTTGTGCTGGGCAGAAGTTGGAGATGAATACTTGACTGGACAAAAGCTAATTCAAGAAACGATCGACAAGATTTTCCAGATCCGTTATCGTTTGAAAGTTGCTCGCAACCGCCAGAAGAGCTATGCTAACCAAAGACGCAAGCCACTCGAATTTCAAGTTGGTGACAAAGTGCTCTTGAAAGTCTAACCTTGGAAGGTGTACCTCGTTTGGCAAATGTGGCAAGCTTAATCCACGATACGTAGGCTTATTCGAAATCCTTACCAGGATTGGTCACGTGGCCTACAAGCTCAAGTTGCCTAAAGGGCTTCGTGGTGTTCATGACACTTTTCACGTGTCTAATCTCAAGAAGTGTTTATCCAACGAGTCACTAATCATTCCTCCCGAAGAAATTCACATCGATGATCAACTCCACTTCATTGAGGAGCCAATCGAAGTGACTGATTGGAAATTCCAAAAGTTGAAATGCAAGTATCCCGCTCTTTCCCGAAAGTTTCTAGATCCGATGACTCAACTCGATTTCATGGACAAAATTACAAAAACAAGTGGAGAATGTGACACTCGTTGAATTTCTAAGTCAGGATCCGTACACGCCATTAAAAACTATGTAATTTTATGTGTGTGTTAGACATTTTTACATTAACTATGTCATCCCGAGTCTAGCAAAGCCCAAACAATTTCAGGAATTCGTTACATTTTCCATTTATGCAAGAAACACCCGGTTAATCGGAAACAATTGGCAATGAACAATCAAGCCGATCACACGCTCAACAGAGAGCAACCGAATGCCGATTAATACGTACGATCAAAACAAGATTACATGCCACAATGCCCAAATTGGAAACTATTCAATTCCATACAAAAACCTGAATGTATGTAAGACATCTTATGAATATTTGACACATGAAATTATAGAATTTTTCCCATTTATCAATCCAAATTCCAAAACATATGTAACATGAGTTAATATACATATTCAACATATGTTTAAACTTAAATTAACACATGACATTTTATGTGATTAAAGCAATGTTATTATTATTTCACAATCACACATGTGTTATCAATAATCAAACTCGACACTATGTTCTCATAACCATGTCCCAATCAATCTCTACACATATGGTGAATAATTGGTTTTCAATAAACACACACACATGCATATATATATATATACATAATTGGCCCTATAAATATGTATGTATATAGTCAATATAAATCAAATATCATATGTATTCATAAGCCTCCCTATGTAGATATATATGCATGTGTATTGATTAAGTCCCAAGACAACATATAAATACATACACACACGAAATCATATGTGTATATGTGCGTGAATCAATACAATGCTCCTATATACATATATACATCCCTACGACCACACACACATGTGTGTGTATACTTAGATTTTTGAATCACAACTCACCTTATACACTCACACACACTCCATAACATATATATATATATACACATACACACAATCGTATGGATACATATGTGTGTAGAATGTCTTGGCCCTTTCACTACAATTGCAACTATCCACACGTTTCAGCAATGTAGCTATACATCCAAACTTCACCAACTCCCTACATGAGTTGACCATCCCAATTTACTATTTCACTTCCCAAAATCGGCCCTAGTCTAACCATGCATGCATTATCTTTTTCCTTGTCAACTTAATATACCTAAATAGTAACCAACTTTTTGCACACCACCTCCCATGCATCTTTGACTATCCAAACAAATAATTGCCTTTCATTTTCACTCTCCATTTCTCGGTTATATAATCAGGCCGAAAGGCCTATGAATGCCATACACAAACCTCCCAAACACTTAAACATTCAACACACTACTCTCTTCCTCTTTCCTCTTGCCTTCGGTTGAACAAAACAGCCCCCTATCAAGACCATATCAATCGCAAATCATCACTAACAGCCATACTCGAGCCTTTTACAAGCGTTCAAGAAGTTGTAGAGTGGGGAAAATCGACTAGAACCCGACCATTTCAATTGTTTTTCGGCCCATTATTGTGGTATGTTGACACTAAAACTTACTAAACTTGAACTAATACACCATATATGTACACGTAAATATATATATATATATATATATAATACATACGCACGTGTATATGTGTATGTACATTCATACACACTCGTAGAGATGTATACAAGTGCATACGAGTGTGTATTGAGTCGAGCAAAATGCATAAAGGTCATTTTTAAACTCAACATAAACATATAAAAATCTTTGGTTTTCATGAAACATATGATTAAAATCAGCCAAACATATTTTACCTTTGTTTTTAACACAAAGATTCTAAGACATATGTTAAATCTCTGTTTTACATACGAATTCTTAAGATGTATTAACACGAGCTATCATATGGTAACATATGGTAAGTTGTGAACTCAGTTTTTGTCAAGTTCTACAAATTAAAAACCATACATCTTTTCAAAAGTATAAACAAAGATACGTAAAATCGTCACGTGTATGGACTATAACACCATGTATACATGGTCCCAAGATTCACAAATCTGGTGAACAACTTGCATGGTAAATGAACAAGTACAAATACTTAAGTTCTCCTTAATATTCTAGAGCACTTTCCTTCAGACTATGGTCATTGGGTCTTTTTCATTTGCTAGACCACTCGCACAGACACCAGGTGAGTTTCACTCCCCCTTTTTACTATTTTCAAACTTTTGGGGGATAAACATGCTACATATTCCAAGTTACATTTCATTTAGAGTGAATTCTATCATGACTACCGTGTGAAACATGAGACAAACGATTCATGAGCTTAATAGTCCTCGTACATACATTCCACTGTAACCATTAGCTATCCGTAGCCATGGAACACTTAAATAGATCTATTGGGTTGACACCCCCACTCTTGGTTAGTCGCTCTAAACTGTCACATTCAAAAGGGTGCTAGTGTTCTATGATTCATAAATTGTCTTCATCACACACGAATTTCACTAACTTTACATTACGTACATTTAAACCTGTGAACTCATCGACTTTATGTTACAAATCTTTTATTCATGTTTTTTAGGTAATTGATTTCATGGACACTCAGGACTTAAGAAACCGGTTTGAGCATGCATTGTGTGGTACCATCTTTTATGGGTCATGTCATAAAACAATTAAACATTTATGTGTTTCCATGATGATTTGGCCGTCTACACAATTTATTTCTTGTTTTGTAAAACAATTTGAATATTTGGTATCAATTCTATCGGTTTCTTATAGTTGCTCAAACCTTGTGCTTGAAAACCTTTCGAAGTCGCATTCCCGTGTTTCCGCCTAGGCGGGGTGTGACATCTATAGCATTCTAATCCCCAAAGAAGATGAAGTATTTGAAAAATCTGGTCATAAGGGTGGACAAATTGCACAATACTCTTCTACTCATAAACCAGATTCCAATCTCTCCCAAACAAATCCAACGGTCAGTGAAGGCGAAACATCGGAGTCAAGATCAGACTTTTTGGCATTCAAAGAAGCCATTGCATTACTTACCAAAACCTTCGAGAGCACAAAATGATGGGAAATGATACCTTTTGGAATGACAAAGGCAAGGTAGATAGATCCAAATATAGGAAGTCAGAATCAAAGGCTGAAGTGACCTGTTTTAAATGTAAACAAAAAGGTCATTATTCAAATGAGTGCAAGCGATGTTGCTTATTATGAAAGAAAGCTTGAAGAAGCAAGAAAGAAAGAAGTGGGACTGTTGGAGAAGCTGATGCTTGGCTATCAAATAATTCATCATATGATGAAGAGGAGATGGCTAAGTTTGTCTCATGGCAGCTAAGGACGAATCTGAAAGTGAATCTCTAGATTCTCAGGTAACAAACTATAGTCTTATCTTTGAACTTGAAAAGTTAAAATTAAATCATATACAATTGCAAGAAAAGCTCCAAAGAGATACAGAAAATTCAAAAGTACAATCAAGGAGCTAACTAGTATTCAGGAATCAAAATTAAATGAAAATAGGCAAAAAAATTTGAAAAAGAAAACCTTTCACTAAAAGCTAAAATAAGTTTCTATGAAACAGAAAGGCAGTAATTGTGTAAGAACTTACAAGATAATTCTTTAAATGTAAGAAGTTTTCAACAAGCAAAATTATTCATAAACTGCATTGAGACTAAGCCCAGATACTATGGACAAGGCCTAGGATATGTAAGAAGAACATGCTCAAACTCAAAAAAATGTTTTCATAAAATCAACAAAAGAAAAATCTTGAACTGCAATGAATGAATCATCTAAATCAGAAATAATAATTAAATCATACTATGATTTAATAAAAATGGATTAAAGTATTCCAGAAATTTGGTATACAATATCAGATGAGATATCTGATATAGATTGTTGCATGTATGCTAAAATTCCGAAAGTAGTCCAAGCACACATCACCAGAAACAATCAAGGACTCTCATCTTCCTTCAGCTAAAAACTTCATGAAAATGAAGAATAATCAAAATGTTGAGAAATTGCATATTAAATCAATGCCCAGAAAGAGATGGGTACCAAAAATTCTCTAATTCTCAATATTACAGAACCTTCATGTGACCCAGATTTGGTACAACGAATTTGGAAGCTCTAAGAACATGACAGGAACTAGGAGCCTGTTAAGTAGGTATGTTGCTAAAGTTGGTCAACTAGTGAACTTTAGCAATGGAATAAAAGGTAGGACCTTAGGTTATGGAAATATTACAGTAGGACCACTAGCCATAGAAAAAGTCTTATATGTGGAAGGATTAATAAAATATAATCTGTTAAACTGTGAAAAATTCTGTGATAAAGGTTTTAACTAAGAAAATCAATAAAAAAGCGCTAACGCGCCTTTACTTTTTTGAGGAGATATAAAAAGAATTTCAGCGGATTTCTAAAGAGTAGAAGGAGTGCTTACTGATAGGCTAACTTCACTCCTTTCACATTTAAAGTAGCTGCGGGCGCCTCTATTTGTATGGGGAATTCGCTTCTGATAGATCTCGCCCAGTCTCCCTCTAAAATGTGAAGTAAAAAGAATTCAAGATAATGTGGTACATCTGACAGGAAAAAGAATTAGAAAATCCATTTATTACTTTGATTTTAATGAGTGATTGGGAAAAGAACCCTGTGTTTATTTTCTCAAACATTAAGTGATAACTGGATATGGCATAGGAAACTTGCACATGTAAATTTCAAAACTTTAAACATCCTAGCCAATAAAAAGCTGGTAAGAGGCCTTCCTGTTATGAAATTCAAAAAGGAAAATACATGTGAAGCCTGCCAAAATGGGAAAATAAAAAAGAAGCTCACATAAATCATTATTTGAATCCTAAACAACACAACCTTTGGACCTACTACATATAGATCTATGTGGACCCATCGGCAGGGAAATCATGTCAGGTAAGAAATATATACTTGTCATTGATGATTATTCCAGGTACACATGGGTTGAATTTTTGAGAAACAAAAGTGAAACTCCTGAATTGATAATAAACTTCATCAGAAAAATCCAAAATCACTTAAAAATTAAAGTCAGAAGAATAAGAAGTGATAATGGAACAGAATTATCAAAACACCTGAAGGGATATTTCTATGTCAATCCAAATATGTCAAAACAAATTTGTAGAAATATATTCTAGAAAAGTGCACCTCATCTAAAACACCCATGGAAACTGGTTCCACTCTGGGATCTGATACAGATGGAAAACAAGTGGACATTCAGAAATATAGAGGGATAATAGGATCTCTTCTATATCTCACTGCAAGGAAACTAGATATTATGTTTACAACATGTTTTCTTACAAGATATTAGTGCAACCCAAAATAATATCATCAAACTTCTGTAAAAAGAGTGTTCAAGTATTTGAAATGAACTCCAGATCTTGGATTATGGTATCCAAAAGGTACGAATTTAGATCTCTTATCTTAGTGTGATGCTGATCACGCAGGTCATAAACTAGATAGAAAGAGTACATTTGGAAGCTGCCAAATGCTGGGAAAAAAACTGGTGTGTTGGGCTTCAAAGAAACAGAATTATGTATCAACATCCACAGCTGAAGCAGAGTTTGTAGCAGGAACAAGCTGTGACACCCATCGAATTTTCAGGTCAAGATCCGTACACACTCTCATAACTATGTCATTTTCATTTGTGCATTAGACATTTTATAGTAACTATGTCATCCCGATTCTAGCGAAGCCCAAGATAGTTCAGGGATTCATGACATTTTCCATGTACGCATGCAACACCAAATTAATCCAAAATAGTTGGCAATGAACAATCAAGTTAGTCACACGCTCAACAGAGGGCAACTGAATGCCCGATTATACGTACAAACAAAGTAAGATTATGCGTAGCAATCCCTAGTATGGAAAAGTACACAATCCAATGCAAAACCTAAACATTCATAAGACATATTGTGGATACTCAACACATAAGATCATAAAATTTCACTATTCATTAATTTAAATCTCAAAACATATGTAACATGAGTTAACATATCAACCTAACATATGTTCAGAGCTAAATTAACATACGACATGTTATGTGATTAACACAATATTAATGTTATTTCACAATCACACATTTGTTATCAACATCCAAAACACAAGAACATATACAAATAAATGTATATCAAATCGGTTTTCAAACATATGTAGACTCATTGAATTTCAAGAGACATATCATATATAAATATCTACATGCCAATCGGTTTTTATATATAAGTTTGATGGATTCCAACTTACCTATTGTATACACATATGTATAATCGGCCTAAAGATATGTATATATGTAATGAATAAAGACAAAACTCTAGGGTATACATCTATATATACAAATACTCACGCGAACACATGAGTGTGTGTGTGTGTGTGTGTGTTAATGGGACATTTCATTATACATACAATATCCACGTACACACAGTTATATATACACATGTGAGAACTACTCAAACAACAATGCATATTATACCCACACACACATACATACGATCCATATATACACACACATGCATAACCTTCCAAAACCCTAATAGCTATGTCTTGCACTAACATAGAAACTTAATCACCTCACACCTTCTTTCCATGCATATTGACCTTCCTAATCTTCCTATGTTCTTTCCCCATAATCAGCCCATGTGTTCCCAAGGCAAAAGCATGTTTAGGATAGTAACTAGGTTAACTCCTTAAACCAAAATGGAAACCACTTTTTGCACAACAAGATCCCATGTTGTTTGACCATCCATAACAAGACATTGCCTTACATCCCCACCCTCTCCCTCTCGGTTATATGTTCAGGTCGAAAGGTCTTTGGTGGCCATTTACAAACCTCATAAACACTTAAACCATCAATACCTTACTCCCTTCTTTTCCATTTTTCTTTGGCTCGAACAAACAGCCTCTATCCGAACTCGTGTAACCCTTAAACATCACTAAGCAACCTCTTTGATCATCATTTAGGGACTAGAAGTTGCACTAAGGGAAAAATCGGCTTAGAGAACTCATTACTAGCTTGTTTATTCGACTTTTGTTGAGGTATGGCAAAACAAACACAAACTTTCTAATAACCATATAACACGATCGACCTATGGTTCACCCGACCCTATACCACACTCGTACACCAAACATGCATGATTACAACATGATATAGTCGACCAGCCTTGCAAAATTCGACATTAAACTACATTATATACACACACGCATAAATACATTAATACACTATATATACACGCACGTATATATACATATATAAACCCATACATACTCCCCATATCACAATGAGGGTTTACGAGTATATGTAAAGATGGATAATATCCATAAAAGTCATTTTTGAACTCAAAATATAACATGCTTAAAACGGTAATTTTAAGGAACATATGTTAAAAGCTGTAAAATATATGTTAAATAGGCTTTAAACACAAGAATTGTAACGCATATGTTAACAACTGTAAAAGATTTGTTAATAGCTGTCAAACGTATGTTAATGGCCTTTTTACACAAAAGTTCTAAAAACATATGTCAACTTACCATGTTATGTAAAAACTTTGACATATGTACCATGTGGTAACATATGGTGAACCAAGACGCCGGTTTTGACATGATTGATTATTTTATTGTTACAAATAACAGATTTTTCATACGTGATAACCTTCACGTGTATGGACAATAACATAGAACAAACAAATTGAAAAGGTACAACTTTTCGATAGAACAAACAATAATACGTGATAACCTTCACGTGTATGGACAATAACATAGTACAAATGGTCCAAAGACATACAAATCGGGTGAAAAACTTGCATGGTAAGTAATCGAGTACACAGACTTAAGTTGTCCTTAATATTCTAGGGCACCTTCGTACCGACAGTAGTACATTAGACTCAATTCCGCATTTGCAGTCAGACACAAGGTGAGTTTTCATGGCCCCTTTTCATTGTTTTACATTTTTCTGGGGGAAAACATGCATACAAAGTTCAGTTTCATTTTTTACTATTATGTGAACATGAGACACAAAGGTTCAAAGTACTCATAAGAGCCCTCATGTCATACATCATACTGTAACCATTAGCTATGGACTTAGCCATGTAAAGAAACAACGCGTATACTTACCTCAAAGGACATCAATATTGTGTTGCTCTTGTGGTTGCTTCGGGATATAATCCTTTGCTCACCACTCGTGGCTTGAATCGCAACATGAAAGAATGCAACAAGTGGGTCGTATGAAAGGAGGCGACCGCCTAGAAGTCACAATGACTCGTAATAGCAGACACAAAAATGGTGTTGGCCCGGTATGTTGTGACAGTATATGATCGATTGATCGAAGTCCCTAACAAAGGAGGTGTGAGCTCCTTTATATAGGAAGTACATGGGCTGGATACCATTAACCCATAACCATGACGATGGGCTTGGGCCCGGTTATGGGCTTGCCTCCTTTTGGCCCAATCAGTTAGCAATGGACTAGGAAATCATAATCAGACTAGACGTGATAAATGCAAGATAGACCAAAAAGTGTAGCACCATGCCAATGGTCTACGTGGGGTGATGTACTTGCCTGCAGGCGGATCTTCTTTGACTGGGAAAGTCCGCGCATTCTGGAAGGTTGGCTGATGTGACGCCTGACAGAAAAGTGAATAGTGTATCAAGTGGGGATGAGGGGGGATGCACCTTCATTGCTAGTGTTTAGACTTGGTAGGCCAGCGCTGGCACGCATTGGCTTGTGATTGGTCTGCGGCAAGCCATCGCTATGTTGAGCGATGGATCTTGCGCCGTTGGATTGCACTCTATGCTTGGCTTCGCGGGTACGTTGGATTCCGCGGAGGTCTGTTGCCTCCAAACACTTAGCCTTGTGAATGGCATTAGTGATTCCGTGTAGGATCGGTTTTCACACAATCAATGCATAATCAACACGAATACTGAAACACTAGGTGCGGAAACCCTAATGTTCATGCAAAATGATAAAAATACGATTCAAAACACACGAGATTTCATTTTCAAAGTTTTCGTTAATCATTAAGTTGATAATAACGTTTACAGACTCAATTATACGAAAACACACACAACTAGTTGTAAGGATATCCTTTGGACACTCTAGAACATTCACACACACCTAACGACATAACTGAATAATCGTCACAAAATTTCACCTATATATAAACAAACCCGTTCGACCTATCGAAGGTGCGAACCAACTCATTCGACCTAGCATCATCCCGAACCAAAATAGAATATTTTGGTTCGACCCATCGATTACCCGAACCAAACTTACAAAATCCACATTAACTTTACAATTCGCCTACGACAACTTTGACAATCCGAATGCTACAGACACATATATGAAATATGCATCTACATTCCGTCCACGGAGGTCTTGCGAGCCAGCAATGTTGTGAGGTAGGGTCTGTCTCTTCCCTAGGAATTAGGACCCTACCATGGTTTACATTGTCTTAGCTAGGCAGTGGTTCAGTCTACCATGGTTTACATATCCGTTCATCAAAACCTGTGAACTCGCCAACTTTATTGTTGGCATATTTTACTTGCATGTTTTTCAGGAAATTAAATGAATATAATTGAACTTGGGGGAGTTATGAACACACTCACAGAATATTTGTATTTTGTTTGAATGATTTTTAAAATATATAATTTGAAGTTACGGTTTTAAGACAATATTTTCTTTTGAAATGTAAAACATTATTGTTTTTTAATATATCAGAATTTATAAATTTGATGCTTGCGTGACTCTTGTGCTTGAAAACCTTTCAAAGTTGCATCTCGTGTTTCCACCTAGGCAGGGTGTGACACAAGCTGTTGTTCATAAGTGATATGGATGCAGATTCAACTAAAAGACTACGGATTAAACATTGCAAAAACACCAATATGTGAGATTTAAAAAGTGCAATAGCCATAACATCAAATCCAGTTCAGAACTCCAAAACTAAGCACATAGATGTCAGGTATCATTTTATAAAAGATCATGTAGAAAAAGGTGAGATGGAAATGTACTTTGTTCCTACAGCAGAACAACTTGCTGATATTTTCACCAAACCTTTGGATGAAAAGCAACAACGATATCATAAAGCAAGTCGGGCATGCGGAACATCGTTGTAAGTTAAGAATCTGGTATAGAAATAACAAATTCTGGACTTGACCCAAATGAGTCAATTTCTGGTGACACACAATTAGAAACATCTGGAAAAGTAATCTCTTGTGATCATCTAAAAAATGAAACAGTTATCTTAAATGATAAGATAGAATCTGGAACAAACGATTCAGAAAAGAATGAGACTTCTGGTGAACTATTGGACATATCCCAGAAATCCAGAATGGAAACTTCTGAACAATCCCAAATATCTAGGAGATAAAAATGTGACTCATAACCATGCATGCATGCAGGGGTATATAATTATAGTATATTAACTTAGTTATTTTTACTATTTTCTTACATGTGTTTCTTTTTACTTCTTAGAAATTAAAATAAATTTTATATTTTATTTAGAAGTTAATGATTAGTTTTAATTTTATTAGTTTGTATACAAAAAGTCAAGTCTAGAGCAAAGTAGGATTGCCATCTAGACAACTAGTAAACACAATAGGAATAATTAATGCAGGTTCTCTCACAAAAATTTTCCATATACCAAAGAGCCACCTGACATAACTACCTGATGGCAGGAATTAACTCAAGTGAAGGGGTGCAAGTGGATCTTCCATATCTACCATTAATGGGACAAATCGGAATGTCCATAAATAAACCCACACTTCACTTCACTTTCTCTGCACACACTCACTCTACTTCTTGTTCTCCAACTAAAAACCCTAACCCTAAAAACAAAAAATGCCACTAGAATTTGCTCCCAACCACAACCTCAGAGTATAAACAAGTCTGGACAGAGAGTTTAGACTATACACCCTAATGCTGGCATTCCTCTTCTGGAGTCCCATTCGTTTCGCCATCATGCACATTAATGTGTATGCAAAGATACTCTAGCAGTTCTGGAACACTGTTGCGGTGGTGGTTGATGATAGTCGCAATAATCTACGTGAGGCTACTGTCCTGAGAGTCATGATAGTAGTGAATAAGTAAACCATACGAAATGCTCTTCATCTCTATGATGATTGTTATAACACTAGAGTCCACAGGGACCGAGTTATTTAATCCTTCAAGTTGATGGGGAACTATGGTATGAGAAGAGCTCAGTAGGTGGAAAAGATTGCCTTGTCTTTGCGTTGGTAGTTCATGATGACTCATGTCGGTGTCTGCTTCAGTAGGAAGACCTCTAACTTGAATCTGATTTCTCTCAGAATTTAGGAAGTGATGCATGCTCTAGCATGGGGAGAACCCTACAAATTCTCATACTATCTTTTGAAAGATATGAAGGAAAACATCACCAACAGGACCAAGTTCCTGATGTATCCCTGATTTGTGACCAAGATTATCACAAATCAACTACACTTTGGCGGTATACGGAGGGGATTCACCAGAATACCATAGCAAACCAAGCCAATATCATAACTGGGACCCTGATGTTGAGCCTTAATCACAAAGGTCATGCTAGCCTGATACAAGACATGCTGATTGTGGATGTGGACTAGATCTTGTGGTTATCTTCTTAGGTTGTTTAAGGTTTTTTTTTTGTTATTGTTTTGGTTTGTTTACTTTCTGCACTGTGTAATATATGTTTTTTATTAAATATAAAAATATATTTTTAAAATAGGAGAAAGAGAAATTACATTTTAAGTTAGTAAAGCTAACTTTGAGGGGGAACAAACAACTAATCACAAAAATAAATGAAATAAAGGATAAATCTCATTTAATTTGAAAATTCTAACTAATAGGAGTCAATATCTGAGAAAATGAGAGAAAATCTGAACCTAAAAGTGCAACCAACTGAAAATATGCTTAGGTTAAAGACAACTTTTGACATGTGAAATTTTATTTGAGTTTCAAAAGGTCAAAGCTAGACCAATATTGGCAACAAAATGAAAAAATTGCCTAGGGTCGTTTTTGACAACTTTTGACTATTAAAAGTCAGTATGACTTCAAAATAGTTAAATATGGTAGAAGGAAAATCATTCTCAAAAATGAAGTTTTAAAACAAAAGGTTATGTTCTTTCAAAATGAAAAAAGTAAAAGTCATGGAATTTAACAAATGATTACATAAATCTAGCATGATAAAAGTCTAAACAAAAAGCTTAAACCAAGAACAAATTCCTTTTAGACTTAATTCTAAACATTTTCTTAAAATACACCATCAAAGATTGAGAATTAAAAGATTTTTAACTATTTTACAAAATGTAAAAATGTTATAAATCATAACATTTTTCAAAATCAGACTGATTCGTCAGAAAAAGGTATGTGATCTCTCTCTCTAAAAAAAATAATTAATTGGGATGAAAACTCAAAAATGATGATGATTGTAAAAATGGTTCATTCTACTTCGTAACCGGGATTCGAACCTTGACACACTCATTTATCATTTGGTGTCACATTAATTTTAACAACCACTTTTACTAGAGGTCACTTCGAGTTTCATTCTCAGCCATTTCATATTAATAGACATATTCAGATGAGGTAAGATCTCAAATCTCTGGGGAAACACCTAGAAAAATCCTTCTTAGAATCCCAGAAATCTGGAACTCTGTTTCAAAGACTAAGTCAACGAATTCATTCTAGAAATCTGGACTAACGATTGACCTTCAATACAAGATGCAACGACTAGTGGCATAAAAGGTAGGACCATGTCGTCCACGTGTCTTCTCGTGATTTTTTCAAAGTCAAAAAGTCACTTTTTGTCCTTGAAAGGGGGAAGATCATAGACAACATGGATAATACAATGAAAAACAACAGAGTAAAAATTAACCGTTACAATCAAGTGGGCTATATCAATCGAAGGAGAAATTAAAATCCAATTAAAACTCAAGTATCGGGAAAGTTGCCATCTTCTACAAACCTCAGTAACATAAACACCCATCTGGTCATCACTAAAAATCCATAACCCAAACTCAGCCATAATCTTGAAACTTTTTCTCAAACCCTACTAACTAAAAATGTTTACTTCAACCAGAAACCTTAAGCATCGGTAGCTCAACCTCAGATTATACCAAGAAACAGATGGGTATCTTTCGGTGATAGCAAAGAAATCAACAATTTAGGGGTGCAAACGAGCCGAGCCGAGCCCGAGCTCGACCAGGCTAGCTCGATTAACTTATAAAGGCTCGAGCTCGAGCTCGGCTTGATTCGAGCTTTGTTTTTAAAGCTTGAGCTCGGCTCGTTGGTAGTTTCTCAAGCTCGAACTCGGCTCGGGCTCGGCTAGTTTAGTGTTTATTAGTTAATATATTAAATTAAATAATAAAAATAATAGGCTCGATAAGTCAAAAGCTCGGCTCGGCTCGTTTAGTAAACAACTTTAAATGTGGGGTAAATAGTATAAAATATTAATAAAATTAATATTATATTAAGGCTCGATAAGGCTCGTCGAGCCTTGCGAGCTTCATATGTAAGGCTCGAACTCGGGATCGATACATAAACGAGCTTAGTTTTTGGCTCAAGCTCGGCTTGAGCTCGACAAGGCTCGGCTTGTTTCGAGCCTTTTATCGAGTCGATCTCGAGTAGCTCACGAGCTGCTCAGCTCATTTGCACCCCTAAATTCAACATACTTGCTAAGCTATATCATACCAAATATGATGAAAGACACCACATAATAATAGAACACTTGAAGCACTGCCCACTTGCTAGTGCTCTAACAAGATCAAAGAGTGTACCAGTCAAAGTTTTGCAACAAGTTTAGTGAACCATGGAGGTAGAAGAAACAAAGGATGGAACAGAAGAAGAACTTGTTACTTATGTCTAGGAAGATCAGACACTGAGACTTGACTTAGACAACATAATGCAGGCACTAGGGTTTCCAAAAGAAACAGAGTATGATAATTTGCCAAGAGTAGAACAAGTTAGTGAAGTTTTAAGGGAACTGGGATACAAGACATGCTTCAACAAATTCGGAGATTTCAAGATTGGAAACTTACCACCTTTCTGGAGTCTATTGTTGATGATAATCTACAAACATCTAACTTCGAAGACAAGAGGAATGGATCAAGGAAGCCAATATTCACTAAATATTCTATATGGCTTGATCACAGGGGCAAAAATAGATTATACTAATCTGATATGGCATCAAATCAAGAAAGGTATGGAGACAAGAGTGCCAAAGGGAGATAAAGAAAGAGAAAGACACATTCATTATCCTAGATTTCTGGCCATTCTCATTACCATATAGATTGAAGATGTAGAGATGCAGTTTGAAGAAAATGAGACTATGTTCAACTCCATCAAGATGTCAACTTGGAAAGAAAAGATTACAAAGTGGAATGAGAAAGACCAACTACTAAATCTTACACCAGGTATGATCTCTTTTGTACCTAATATCTCTCCACTACTAAAGAATCATCTGAGACTTATGAACAAACATGATAGTAACAAACCAAATGGGTTAAACACAAAGTCTCAAGAAAATTCCCAAAATACCATTCCAGCCAATCAATCCAGAACCTCCAGCAGACTGAGAAACTCTAAAGAATCTTCCCTTCAGTCTGATCCTATCGCTCAGCCTCAAAAATCATCTCCTACTTTATCACTAAACATACCAATCATTAAGGGATTCATCCATTCCATTTCAGTCCTGAATCTGAACTAGAGGAGAGAACTAAAACCACGACTGGCAGGTACCATGCAAGTGGTGCTCCTAGCCAGGTCTACGGAAGGAAATTCTAGTGATGCATGAGTTGCAGTAATTTGGTGATGGCAGGACTGCTACACCATCTTCGGATGATGGGCAGCTTCCACCAACAACAGGAGTGAACATGTTTGTAGGATCGGAAAACAATCAATTTAAAGTTTATCTCACCGATGTGTAAACCGTCAGGTGCTCGGAAACCCTAACAATCTAGCAAAATGATGTAAAACGATGTCAAAACACACACGAAATCATTTTCAACGTTTATCTTAATAATTAACTTCAAATAAACAGTTACAGACTCCAATTAAGATAAACTCTCAAATCTAGGGTTTTCTGGACAGAGTATAGGCGCTACACAACAATGACCAACCGACTAAAACTACCTAAAACTGTTGCCCAACAACCATATATATAGGCAAACTCCATTCGACCTATCAAAGGTCCGAATGGGTTCATTCAAGTCATTATCCCGCATGAGAACTTTATGTTCTCATTCGTACCCTCGAACACCTGAATGAAACATTACATATCAAAACATAAACTACCATTCGACATTTTACGACCTAGACTACCCGAAAGCTATAGACAAATATATGAAATATGCATCTACAGACTCCCCCTTATCTGTAGTTCGGGTTCTTTAGTTGTTGTCACGTGAAACACACTTTAACTTCATCAACCTTTTAAACTTTTCGCTTTTCAACTTGCTTCCGCAACTTCATTAAATACTTTCCCAGCAGTCCTTTATAATCACTATTTGAATGAACTTCAAGAGCAAAGCAAAACTTGATCACAGTTTGAAACTTCCACGCTTACTCAATATCCATGTCACACCCCAACCGATAGCGGAATACATCAAGGCGCGACTTGTGATAGATTGTTCAAAGACTTCATGATACTAGAATTTGTGACAAATAATTTAAAGGTTTCATTTCATAATACTAAAAACAAGAAGTACAAATTGTTCAAAAAGAAATACAACATTCATGATTTCATAGTTTAAAGCGGTGCGTTTCTAAGTCAAATCCTAACGAGTTTCTTGAATCATCGCATCAAATATTTCCTGCAACATGTATAAAATATCCGTCAACACATAAAGCATTGGTGAGCATACTAGTTTTACTAGTTTTGACCTACGTACATAGTATAAGAAAGTTTTACTCAAATCATCATGTTATAGTTTTGCACATACAGAACCATACAAAAGGCATCAACACTCGAATACACAATTGAGAAAACTTAACATGACCCATAAAGGGGGCGGTGTGTCACTCTTATAGCGCTATACATGTAAGGTAGGTTGTATGCTAATAGACATTTGTATGTAAGAATTAGATTCTAGCATGGCATAGCATGTAAGCTTTAAATTGAGCATAAGAGTATAAGAGTATGAAATCGTTTAAGTTTTTTGTATAGATACATGTTGAGTCCCAAAGATTTAAAGAGTAAAAGGGGACAAGTATAAACTCACCTTAGGGTGCGTTAATAAATTCCCAAAAACGGGTCTTGAGAATTGAAGATTTTAGCTCCGAATAACTAGAATTAGAAAGGAAAGCGTTTTAGCTTCAAGAGTTGGATTATTATATTCAATAGAGTCAAGCAGGCCTTTTAGACGAACCAAAGCACAGATCGCCTTTAGGGAAATTCGGATAGTCATGAGTTGAAGTTAAACCAAGCACAAAATCACCATGAAGGTGATTAGGATGGTACGAATTAGAGTTAGGAATGTGAATCCATTTAAGAATGTTCATGTCATGACCACTTTGTTTATTGATAAAACATGAGTCTTGGACACGGGATTTCCCCTTTCTTGTATGTAACTAATCCGTATTACAAGATGGTCCAAGAGATTGGTAAGGTATGGTGTAACTACAAACCTTCCAAGTTAATAGATTAATAGAGTTTTGAAAGTATCTATTTTAGTATTCACATAATATAACTAGAAGAATAAAGTAGCGTATGGTGACTTCGTTTGGAAGAGCCTTGGCTTTCCTTTTGTCAACCATTAACCATAACACAAGTCCGTCCAACATTAAGTTGTTGGTAAACTTGGTTGGTATCACTACAACTAGCCTTCTAGCGCATAAAAACAATAGAAGATGAACCACCTTTGAGGCCTCAAATTGTGTCCCACTCATTTTTATTTGCCTTAGCAAACAAGAGCAAGGTCCTAGAGGTTTCCCCAAGGAGTTAGAAGAAGAGGAGAAATGAAGAAAGAAGAAGAAAGTTGGAGTTTAAAATGAGAAAACTCACTTAGAAGTAGGCTTCCAACACTTGGGATTTCTTGAAGAATTTGGAGGTTTAGAGAGGATTTGGGGTAAGGAAAGTGTTTAGGAGGTGGAGAGAAGGGGTATTTATAGTTGGGGTAAAGTAGTAGGGTAATTAATGGAGTAAATAAGGTGGTTATGAGTGAATTAGGTGGGGGTTGAGTTTGGGGGTTAAGTCCTAGAGGTTTCACGAGATGTTACAGTCTCCCCTACTTTAGAAAATTCCGTCCCGAAATTTCCTTAAGAGTTGACATTTTGAAAATAGGTATGTGGTTTGATATGGGTTTAATAAGAACAAAAACTAGTTAGTTTATTATGCTTAAATCAGATACTGTATCTAGTCACTGTGTGATAATATGCTTGTAAAAGAAATTTTTTTTTAATTTTAACCCAAGGTCATGTGAATTTCACTTAACCGGACTTTAATGTTTCAAATATGCATTTGTAAATGAATATGCAACTAGGCATGTTTAGAAGGGGGGTGGATGGTATGTAGAATTTGTATGTTTAACCAACTACGCCATTTTTTTCTTTGAATAGTGAAAGAAAAAGGATACGTATAAGTAGGTTTGTGTATGGGGTTAATGCAACAAAAATTGGGAAGATAAGTAAATACACGGTATAACATATATAAAATAGTAAAAGAAATTTTGGAAGATAAGTAAATATACGGTATAACATATATGAAATAGTACAAATTTTGGGAAGATAAGTAAATATACTGTATAACACATAAGAACTAATAGAAATTTTGGCTTGTAAAAAAAATGTCCTTGGGTAATTGAGTGGAATAGTAAATATGTGAGCATAATGAGTGACTAGATGCGGGAATAAGTAGTATTTAGTAATAGATATTTGGTTTGCACAAGGTCGAAAATTTCACCAGAATTTTTTTTTAGAAGGCGACTAAAATAAACGAGAAATTGGACTATTTGAAAACAGCTTTCTGGTGATATAAATAGTATTTATTTAGTTTTGAAATCCAGTATATAATTAGTCAAGAAAATATATGAAAGTGAGGGACAAATCTTGTTTTAAATGCATCAATGTTTCTAGGGGTTAAGGCCAGTGGTCACGGGACCTAGAACGAGATTTTTGATAATGATAGGATTGCTGATTAAGCAAGGAAAGGCAAAAGGAAAGAAACGAAGTTGATGGAGATTAAAAGTATAGATTATTCATAACAAGGATGATGTTGCATAGTAGAGAGTGTGGTTCAAAACAAGGTTATAATACGCCTAAAAGATAAATAATGCAAGCGTAATTAGACTAGTAAACTATAACATAAACGGTATCGCAAAAAATAAATAACGTAAGTGTTGGTCAAAATTTAAACTCGACACCCAAAACTTCTCATGGCACGAATAACTCTACTTTTGGTAGTATGATAGGACATTTATGTATAGGATGTACCGGCGGCATATCCACCATGCCGTTATCATACCTCATCCGTGTTGTTATTCAAGTCATGATAGGTTACACACACTTAGACTTGTTATGTTTTCTATTCGCCAAAATTTGTAATTACGTGTGCACCCGTAGTTATTTCAATTGTCGTATGGTCCACATAATTTGTCTTAGCTATGTGTGGGTTGACGCAAAACATTTATACAAAGGAAACGACATTAAACTAGGACATTAAGCAGTATTGATGTTGTAAACATAGCAAGTCCGACATGCAAACACGTAATGTGAAAAAGGCATTATGCAAGTTTTTGATGTTGTTAACCGTACGCATTTTTGGCGTGGATGTATGGTTTCATGACATAATGGTGTAGACTTGTGCATATGTGGTTACATTCAGATAATCTAATAGAAGAGTAGACAGTTAGATTCTTAATGAAAACGTTCACATGTAAAATGTTGTGACCGTGGGCAACATAGAATTCAGGTTTATTACAAATTGAGTTTTATGGGTACGCGAGAATTTTTTAGCTTTTCAAGACAGAGGGTCAAGTTTGATGGTAGAAGAATTTAGTCCGTTGGATGTTAAAGAAAACGGATTTAAATGAAGTGGGGAAAATTTAGTGTAAAAGTCTTACCGAAGATGGACGTTTGATTTATGAAAAATCCATTTTATTAAGCGAGGAAAATAGTTTATTGAGAATTTTAGTTTGGCGTTGGGGAATATTTTGACACGTAATACGATTTCAAGTGAAAAGGTTCTGGGATTATAAAGAAGTAGGTTGTTATGGACGACGTTGGGCGTCCTGAAAGCAAAATTCATTTTAAGAACTTTTACCATTTAGAATCTTGTTTGTCATATCGACTTGACACACATTTGTTAGTGGTTTGAAGGTTGAAAGTGAGGATTTTATAGAAGGATATGCATCCTCTTAGGAATAGTAGAAAGAATTTTGTTCAAAATTTTGAAAAAGGTTGCGCGCGAGGAGAAAAGGGTTTTGTGATGTTTGAATTTTGCCAATAAATTATGATTGTAACCTAAGATAACGATGGTATTTCATAATTCATAAAAGAAAATTTCACATTTGAACAATTTCTTGAAAACATTACATAAAGAAATTCTCATTTTTTTAAAAGAAAAGAAAAGAAAATCAATCTTCCTTAGTGTGGTGAGTGGGTCTTCCAGCCTCGTAGATCACCATTGCAAGTCTTGGGCATTGGTTACGCTCATGGGTTGGGTCGTTGCACTCGGAGCATATCCATCCATTGGCTTTAGTGAATGAGGTAGTGCTAGTAGGTTTTTCGGGTCGTGGTTTAGTGGTGTGGCGACATGTTTTGGCTAAATGACCATATGCATCACAGTTGGTGCATATGCGGCATGGTGCGTGAGTGGGATGGTGGAATTTACAACTCTTGCATAACGGATGGGTTCCATGGTACTGCTTTTTGTTGGGGATCAGAGTCTCAGGGGTTGTCGAAGTGTGGTTTCGTTTGTGGTTTTTGCGTGTTCGGTTATCATTTTTCGTTTGTTTGGTAGGGGTATGGGTAGATGGTTTAGTATCTATATGGTTTGTGTTGTCCTGGATGGTATCGCTGGAGTTTGGAGTTGGGTTTGTTGGTATCCCTAGTATCTACATAGTAGTGTATAGCTATACCAAAAATAGAGAGAAAATTGTACGAATAGTCCCTGTGGTTTGCACAATTTTCACCTATAGTCCCTAAGTTTTTAAAATTACAGGTATAGTCCCGAAACAGTGAACTTTTTGCACTCGGATAGTCCCTGGAGCTAACTGAGGTTAAATGATCCAGTTAAGTGGGTGTGAAATTACAAAACTACCCTTACTTTAATAAAAAATAATATAACACTAGTGGGTCCCACACTTCATCTTCCCCACTTCATCTTCCCCACTTCATCTTCTTCACCACCACCACCACCACCACCATCAAGCCGCCGCCTTCGTCACCATCTTCGACCACATCCATCATCACTAGAAACCCCCAAATCGGAACCCTAGGGTACCACACCGTCTGTCACCAACACCCGAACCCTAAAACCTGAATCACCGCCGCCGTCGTCGTCTTTAATCGGACCCCTACTGTCACCATCCCCCTTCTCCTTTCCCCTTCCGTCTAATAATAAAAAGTCTATTTTGACCACTCCCACCTTCTGCCTTTCTCCCCTCCTTCCTCCTAACTGCTTAAAACTTTCCTCTTTATTATTTTAATTCCTTTCAATTATTTCCAGTTCTTCATTTCTTGTCTGCTTCTCACTTCTTCCCTTATGTATTTAACATTCATCCCTTTGTTTCCCTGATTTCCCACATGCCCAAATTACAATCTTTATAAATCTTCAACTCATAATAATAACATGGGTAGCTGTTTTTCTACCACAAAGATCAGTGGTTCCAACAGCAACGCTCCATCATCCATCAACAAGCACAGGACAACAAAAACAACAACAGCTACAACAAGCACATCAACAGGTGCCAACAAGCATGATGGAGGTGGGTCTAACTTCACTTCACATAAAACCAATAATAATAATAAGAAGAACAAGAATAAGATGAAGAACAAGGCTAGTGCCAGGAGACAGAATGGAGTGATCCCTTGTGGGAAAAGAACTGATTTTGGGTACCTTAAAGATTTTGATCAGAGGTATACAATTGGGAAGCTGTTGGGTCATGGTCAATTTGGGTATACTTATGTTGCTACTGATAAAGTTAATGGAGATCGTGTAGCAGTCAAGAAAATTGATAAAAATAAGGTCTGTCCTGTCATTTTTTTTATTAAAGTTTGAAGCTTGTGTGTTGTATTTATTTGACTATATTTGTTTATGATTAAAATGTTGCTGAGTACATCAAAGGTTAGAACTTGGATCACCGCCGTCGTCGTCTTTAAAATGAAGGGGGGAGGTGTAGGTTGGTGGTGTTGGTGGTGGGTGGTGGTGGTGGTGGTGGTTGGTGGTTGGTGGTGGTGATGGTGATAGGGTGGGGAAGATGAAGTTGGTGGGCCCCACTAAAATAGGTGGAGAAAAATAATTGGCTAAGGGGGTTAAGTGGGCCATCTTTATATTTTATTAATTTTTTTTATTTTAATTGATTTTTTTTATTTTTATTGGGGTAAGGGTAATTTTGTAATTTCACATCCACTTAACCGGATTATTTAACCTCAGTTAGCTCCAGGGACTATCCGAGTGCAAAAAGTTCACTGTTTCGGGACTATACCTGTAATTTTAAAAACTTGGGGACTATAGGTGAAAATTGTGCAAACCACAGGGACTATTCGAGCAATTTTCTCAAAATAATATATATGTACTTTCAGTAATCTGTTTTATAAACAATTTTAGAGCATTCACACTAAATATTCCATCTTCATCTCTATAATTACACTAAAAATCACTATCTTTCTCTCTCATTTTCTATATAATAATACTTATTCTCTACTTTTATCATTACTTTTTATCTCTCATCTACTCACAACCACTTTTAAAAATATTAAAATATTATAGAGGGTGAACAGTGTATTCTCCAAATTTACTGATGAACAGTGTCTTCTCTATATATTTTCTCTCTCCTCTACTCACAACCACTTATACCCACTCTATATAATATAGTGGCCTCCCTCACACTATTATAGAGTGTCCTGTGAATGCTCTTATAGTCTTTTAAATGGAGTTAACCACATTCTATAAAGTAACAAAATCAAATGTAAACAGTAGTAAATCATGATTGGTTAATTTTTTCTCCTTTTTATCTCAACGGTAGTGAATTTTTTTTAATCTTTTATTTAATATTTCTATGAATTAGTCTATTAAAACTAACTTAAAAAAATATGTGTTTAGGTGAGAAATGGCAATTATATATATATTTATAATACGAAAATTTATATGATATTAAAGGAATTAAAAGAAGCAGGCTGGTTCGGTTTTACCTAAACTGAAACAACAATTTTTATTAGTTTCGTCAAGTCAACCGAACAAGTGCTTATACATTTGGGTTATTTTTATTTTTTTGGTTTTTTTTCTTTCGTTAAGCTGCAGTACCGAACAATACCAACCATGTTCCCTAGCCCACCCCGCCGCGAAGCGCGGGCATAAACCCTAGTTCAATTACATAACAATTCAGTGTCTTGAAAGGGTCGTCTTCAATGCGTTTGCCTGTTGGCAAGAATAGGCATATAAATAAATTCTTAGACTATTTAGCATCCTAACACAAAATTACATTTACTTAAGATTTTGTGATGGTCGTTCCCGTTTTGAGTGGCACCGCCATAGAGCACCGACAAGGAACATATCTTGTGTATTTTCTGTTTTACTCACCTCTTAGATGCCCCTTAACCTTTTGAAACCTAGCAATATATTAAAAACTCCTACGATTAAAGAAGTTGTCTACTGATCCTAAACCGAAGTCACAGTGTCAATCCATTCACATCATTTGACGGAAATCAACAGTATGTTTACACATTGTTCACATCAGTAGGATTTACTAAAGAATAATTTTTCGCCAGTAAGGTACGGAATTCAGTTTTGTTACATCGTAGTATAAAAATATTTGTTTATCGATTCGATTCATTTGACCTTTGAATATCCGTTATGTTCTTTGAGAATTGCATTGTTAATTTGTTATGCATGCGATATAATTATCGAAAGCGTACTCATTATCGCATGTTCTATTATTTTTTAGTTATGCGAGTATTGACATTTGTTTAGAAAATTTATTGTGACATATCGTATCTGAAATTTGTTTTGATTCCAATACACGAGCAATTTGAAGCCTCCGGTAGGTTGATTCTATGGGTGGGTCATTGGGGCATCAATGGTGTACACTTTCCGTGACAGTGTGACTGGTTCACAGCGTCTCTTAAATTATATTGGTGTGTTTGGTGATATGAAATTAGAAGATGCGTATGGATCGATCCTAGGAAAAATTTGTTTTGATTTGGTGAGTGATGGTGTGTGCCCACATATAGCTCAGATTTGGTACATTAGGCTGACGTGTCTACGTACACCATTTGATTTGTTTTGTTTTCTGCTCAATGGGTATTACTCCTTACCATACGACTTATTTGACCATATTTGTTTCGTATATTAATTGAAGATAATATTTGTTTTGTATCAATTGAATTCGTATGGTCATTCAATTTAGAAGTTAATTCATCATGATCTGTTGTATTCATTATGATCCAATTTATTATAATCGAATTACTTCTGCTGCCATTTGACATTGTTATCTCCGTTTCCCTTTTCCCTCATCATTGGCCTAATCGAACTACTGTTGTTATTTTCGTTATTGAGCAATTTCTGGCTCAACAGTATTTTCTTTTCTTGTTTTTCTTTTTGTTTATTCAGCAGGCGCGTTTTGGGATCATGAAATGTGTGAATAGAGTAAAATCAACTACTTAGATTTTGAAGCTAGAGATTTTGGGGAATTTTAATTGACTTTGTAATATATCATTTAATTAGATCATTTGTTTTCTTTGTAATCATTTATTTAATAATTTTTGAGATTTTGCTTTGTTTTGATTTTTATAATGGTTACACGTCAGCCCTGGCTAAATTCGGGTGTTACATTCGTCAACCCTTTTGGGGGGTCTATTTCAACGAAAATGGTCCTATATTATAAGTTCATGTGTAGTGGAGGGAGGTTATAGGGCGTTATGGAGATTAAAATATTATAAAGTAATAGAAGGGGGGGTTATGGGGCTTTAGGGAAAAAGAGGGTATAGTGGGAAGGGGCGTTATGGGGCTTTATAAATGATTGGGTAATCATTGGTTAATTATTGTTTTCTTATTTAAATAATAATATTAAATAGTTAATAATATTTCATTAAATATATAAAATTACAAATACTAAAAAAGTTACAAATACTAAAAAAATTACAAATACTAAAAAAAATTACAAAATACTAAAAAACTACAAATACTTAAAAAAACTACTGGTCATCGTCGTCTTCTTCATTTTCTACTTCTTCTTCGTGTTCTTCTCCTCCTCCCCCTCCTCCTCCTTCTCCTCCTTCTTCTTGGTTGTGATGAATCGGGCGAATCGCTCATGCTTCCTCAACCAAATCTGCCTTCAACGCGTTATGTATATCCTTGGAACGCAACATGGAACTGTTTTGGAATCACTCCTCCATTGTCGCTTGCGTCCCTTGAACATCTTCTTCTGCAAAATAGTTTGGGCATATTGCCTTCCTTCGTCTTCAAGTATCATATTATGCATTATGATACAAGCATACATCACCATTCTAATCCTTTCTTTTTCCCACACACGACAAGGATTTCTAAAAAAATGTCATCGTTGTTGAAGAACGCCAAAACACCTCTCGATGTCCTTTCTTGCGGACTCATGAACTCTTTTAAAATATTTCCTTTTTTGATCTTGTGTCTGATTAAACGTTTTGACGAGCATTGAATACTCCGGATATATACCATCCCCCAAGTAGTATCTGTGCTTGTAGTAATTATTATTTGCATAAAACCCAGCTTTCGGTATTGTTCCGCTAATGTAAGACTCTAGGAATGGCGAAAACTGAAAAGTATTTATGTCCCCGGCGAGACCAAAGAAGGCCGACCAAACCCACAGGTCTTGTGAGGCAACTTCTTGTAAAACCAACGTTGGTCCCTTTTGGTCACTGCGTGTATGTTGACCTCGCCATGCGGTTGGACAACTATACCATCGCCATTGAGGACAATCTATACTACCAATCATGCCGGGTAATCCATGTCTTTCTAAATGCGCTTGGTATAGGTGTTGAAGGTCGCTCCATGTCTGGTTTCTCAAGTATCGTTTTTCATATAATTGGCATATACCTAAAAAAATCAAATGTATATATAAAATGTAATTACTAATTAAAAATATATGTATATTTGTAAATACCGTGGGGCGGAATTATTTATATGATGCATCGCGCTCGACGCTAGCAAAACCGCACTCGTAACGGCTTCTTCCTCTTCCGCGCCGTCATCGTGAAAACTGTTTATATAGATCGATAAACGAGTTTTCGAAGGGAGGAGACGACATTGTGGTGATTTGTTTGTGTGTTGATTTTCTTTGTGGGTTGAAGGATGTATGTGTGTATTGTATGTGTGAAGATATGTAATATATATATATATATATATATATATATATAGATTGATAATTTTTTTTTTAAATAATATGACCGTTGAACGGTCTTTGCACACCAACCAAAACACAATGCCAGTTGAAAATACAACGGCTCCATCCAAAACGCCCCCATAGCGCTCGGGGGGCGGTGTTCCCCGGTGCTATGGGGCAATAAAACACCCTATAACCCCACTACGGGTGGTCTAACAAATTGTAACGAATCAGAATTCTAAAGGTGTCGGACAATATTATTTAAACATTGGTGTCAGACAATATTATTTAAACATTGTTTAACAAATATAAATTAGGTATAGGCAAGGTTGTAAAAATCCCGATTAATCACCGATTCTTTAGTCCCCCACTTTACTGATTAATTTTGGGCTAATCATTAAATTAATCGGTGGCGATCCAAGGTTGTAAAAATCGCGATTAATCACTGATTAGTCAGACCAAATTGGTCCTAGTCAGACCTAAAAAACTCAAAATTAGGACAAAAATGAATTCGAACGGGTCAAAACTTTAGCAAATCAATCAAATCAAATAAGTTCTTACCTCAAAATTGGATGATAATCCATGATTTAGAACCAAAATCGATGAAACTCCATGAACCCTAGTTGCGTCTGATGGTGCCGTACGATGAAAGAAGGAATGGAAGGAAAAATGGGATATGGTAAACGATGCAGATGATTAAGGTTGTTTAAGTTTAGGTATTTTAATATTTAACCCACATCGGTATTCACTAGTTTATATTTTTTTTTTTAATATAACAATTTTCTTTCATTCCCGGACAAAGAAAATTACATCAAGATATAAGGTATAAAATTAACGTTATATATGTAAAAATTTGGAAAAATACATATATAAATCCAATACGATTAATCCGATTAATTCCTAATCGGTACCCCACTGGCCGACTAGCGTCTATCCGATTAAACATTGTTTTACAAAGCACTTAAAACCCTAAGAAAAAAAAATTGCCGTAGGGTCATTGTAGACTTGCGGTCCTTTTACTGTAAGCTTAAGGTTATGCTTAGAACACGTTTTGAAAAAAAAAAAAACAATGTCACGTTTTCATATGGCAAGTAAAAATAACAATGGCATTATTTGAGACCCTACATAACCATAAAACAAGTTGTAAAATCCGAAATAATAATATAGAATTATGCCTCAAATAATAATAAAAATGAGCAAAGAAATAATTTAAGGTGGCGATTTACCAAAATAGCTTGAACAAAGAAAACCTCACAAAATCACCAAAACATGATCACAATCATAATCTCAAACGCGTGAACCAAATTCATGAATTTCAATTGTATGAATAAAGGTCCACAGTACTAACATTTGAGAATCTTAGTTGTCACCACTAACACGTATATAACCACATGTTTGAATCGCAGTCCACAATCTCGAATGTGTGAATCAACTTCACAAATATCAATTGTATGAATCAAGGTCCACAATAGCAAACTATGTGAGAATCTAGGTTCTCATCACCAAGTCACATGGAATCATGGTACATTGTCCATAACATTAGTGATTATTTTGTAAAAAATGAGTATACGTATACATATATATCCTGTGAAGATCGTTATCTCAAGGCAACCATACTAGCAAGTTTGGTCATAACTACCACTTAGCCTTTATTACATGCATAACTAAAACTAGCAAGAAGATACACACAATGGCATAAATCTTATAAATGTAATATGATTTTCAAATAAATCATATTACACAAAATGAGCTAATTGTAGAATTAACAATTGTGCCCATAAAAGTGGACAATTAGCGTATACCCTAGTCATTATATACTCCATGTACTGAACTTTTCTATGATTGAGGTTGCAACACACTTGCTTTACAAGTAACCTTGACCACCTACTGATCAAGCAAGTGCTCAACATCCAGTATATCTAAGACTGATAGATTTCATCTAATGGCATCCATTTTAATAAGGTTTTAAGACTATGGATTGAGTTAGAGTTTGGTTTTGTTATTTTTACAAATTTCCAACACTAATCGTCACTCATTTGTTCTAAAAAAATTAAAATAGGTATGATCATAACCCAGTACAATGTAAAAGTTAACGTACACACTGTCATCATTTCAGAATTTGGTATAGTTCAATTCAATGCCACTATTATAACCAAATTTCTAAATTTTGAAAGTTTATAATTGGAGTACCATTTGTAACCATTTCAATTAAGACCAATCTTACATTACATCGGGTATCGATTTATAACATTGGGTAGAAATAATGGTTATCAAGTATTATAGTTATACAAGCTCTAATTAAAATCAGTGCTCTAAGTGAATACACAATCTCATTTATTCAACTTTCCAGCTTTCCTGACATGTTGAAAAACTAGGGAAAATGGCCAAAATAGCCCGTTGACCGGGTGTTTTGCAAAAATAAACCTCTCTACCCTCTTTGGAGAGACGGGACACGGCTCCCAAAGAACCTGAACCGTCTCCAAGATCCTTTCACTTTAGAGCCAATAGCCAACCGACACGTGGCGTCTCCCATCCCGAGGCTGTCCCGTCTCTCTCCAGACGGGTTAGAAGTCAACCGTCTCTCTCCCAAACGGGTCACATTTCCCTATGCCGTCTTAAGCCGTTTCGGGAACCGTCTGAACCGTCTCACTAGTGTATATAAATACCCGAATTCACTTAACAAAATTTGCACCCACCACCCTCCCCAAACCTTTCATCTTCCAAACCAATGACGTTTTTTGGTTTCCCAACCGAAGCCTACCGGCTTACGAAAATATTGTCCGATTACTTGGATTGTTGTTTCATCTGCGTACGGCTACTTGGATTGTTGTTGCATCTGCGCGTGGGTTAACCCGTGTAATTTGCATCTACAATGTGGTAGTCTATTTTATTTGCAAGAAGAGTTCTTTGTCTATGAAGCGCACATACACCATTCAAACAAAGTTCTTAGTTCTTAGCAAGTAAATTTTGGAAGTTTGTTGTAATGTTATAGTTTGGGAAGTTTGTTGTAATAGTATAGTTTGTTTATTGTTATTGTAATAATATAGTTTGTTTAATGAAATATTAATGAAATATTTACTTTTATATAAAAAAAAGCATAAATAAACATGCATTAATAAAAAAAACATAAAAAACATAAAAACATAAATAAAATTCGATTACAAATAAACTAGTTAAGATGATGCCTCATCATTTGCCAAGCGGACAAATGTTTAAATTCTTTGCCCTCCCTGTTTTGATACTGTCTTTTGGTGTGTCTAATTGCCGTGTCTTCGGGAAAGCCAGGGGGTACCAACTGAAGTGTCCGGTTGTGGTACCCGTTGAAGATTTGACACTTCGTGGTCAAATCGTTCAACTTCCGGCTAAGAGACTCGGTTGTCCGGTCTGACCCTCCAACCAGCCGATTGTACTCGTGCAATATACGGAACCATTTGTTGGTTTGGTGGGTGCTTTCTTCGACGTGGCGCCATGCTGCAATAAGTGCAATCTCCTGTTCTTCGGTCCATCGTTGCGGTGCCATTTGTGGATGGTGTTAGACGGTGGTGGTGGACGGTGGTGGTGGTGGTGTGGTGGTGCTGATAGTGTTAGACGGTGGTGGTGTGGTGGTGCTGATAGTGTTAGACGGTGGTGGGGTGATTGTCTGACGGGAATGGGAACGGTATTTATAGGTGGTGACCTGGACAACCGAAGCGCCGGACTAACCATCGGGACTCACCGGAGACGACGATACCCGATGTCTCGGGAGATGGCGAGTCCCCATTGTAAAATGTGACCCGTCTTGAGACGGTTCCGAAACGGCTTGAGACGGCATGGGGAAATGTGACCCGTCTGGGAGAGAGACGGTTTGACTTCTGACCCGTCTGGAGAGAGACGGGACAGCCTCGGGATGGGAGACGCCACGTGTCGGTTGGCTATTGGCTCTAAAGTGAAAGGATCTTGGAGACGGTTCAGGCTCTTTGGGAGCCGTGTCCCGTCTCTCCAAAAAGGGGTGAGAGGTTTATTTTTGCAAAACACCCGGTCAACGGGCTATTTTGGCCATTTTCCCAAAACTTCTAGGTATGATGAGTACATACTTTAAATGTTTATGTATGTACGTTGGGTTTTTGCTAGCTTCCTGCTCACCGATTTGGTTGGAATACAATTTGTTGGCCGTTCAAAAAACACTTAAATGTTAACATTGATAACCTAGCTTAATTACATTTATGCATGGTTGTGTTATTGATTAGTTACTTAACCTAGAGTGTGATTATGTGGAAGATTATCATAGAAACCCTAAGTGATTATCCAAATTATTCATAATCACTAACAAATGTATACATGGTACTTTAATATTATATATAATATGCGTGTAAATATATATTATATACAACATTTTTTTTTAATTTTATGTAATTTGATATATTATATAATAATAAGCCTTAGTATTTAAATAGTGATGTTTTAGGTTTTTCATTTTGACCACTTTTTTTTTTCTTTTTTTGTTAACTTTTTTTTTCTCATTTTGACCACCAATTTTTTTTTGTTAAGTATTTTTTTTCTCATTTTGGCCACACAATTTTTTTTTTACTTTTTTGTTTAGGTTTTTTTTCCCGTTTTGGCCACCAACTTTTTTATTAAGTTTTTTTTCCCGTTTTGGCCACCAACTTTTTTATTAAGTTTTTTTTTTTCATTTTGGCCCCACATTTTTTTTTTGCTTTTTTTGTTAACTTTTTTTTTTGTTCTCATTTTAACAACCAAATTTTTTGTTAAGTTTTTTTTTTCCTCATTTTGGCCACACAATGTTTTTTTTTTTTTACTTTTTGTTTAAGTTTTTTTTATTCCCGTTTTGGCCACCAACTTTTTTATTAAGTTTTTTTTTTCATTTTGGCCCCCCAACATAATGCGTTTTTTACCTGATTTCGCACGGGTTTCGTTTTTGTCTGTTTATTATCTATATATTTAACTACCAGGAAATGAATAACTGCTTCACTCTAACGTACGCAGCCGGCCACCGACCACATCTACCGTGTGCCATCTCCAACATGTTCCGCGGACCGCGGGAGACTGGTATTCTCCGCATAGCTGCTGCCGCTTTTGTATTTTCTCATTATCCAAGGTTAGTCTCTATGCCTTTGTCGGTTACCAAAATCCGTCTTAACGCGCAACGCGCGTATTAATACACCTAGTTATTTATAGTAGTTGTTAGGTAATGCAACCGTTCTGGTCCCTACTCAAAGATGACATCTGTCAAGATAATGTAGGATTATATAAAGCATGGGGTGGTTCCTATAGAAGTGGCTGAACCGTTGAGGAACTTGTTTCTTTATGATGATTATGGGAACCTAAGGCAACTCCCCAAGTTTCTGGAAGATCTGGAAGAAGGTGAGATTGCACCTGAACTGTCCAGAGAATACATGAAGCAGATATATGGTTTGACACTTGGAGAATCTTCCGGTGCAAGCTATAATCCACCTCTAGAAGCTAATCCTGACAACAATGAAGTTGATTTGGAAGAGGGAACCCGAGTGGAAACTCCTGAGTGTGTTGTTGATGGCACCTCCACAGAGATTCCTGATATTGATGATGAAACGCTAAAAGAAGCTGAGGAGAAGCTCCAATCTGAACCTACTCCTATCTCAAATGAGGTTTTATCCAGAACCGAGCGTACTATGAGACTGTGCTCTCAATAGTACCCGTTTGTGGAAGCTCGCACAGTGAAGAAAGGTCCAGTACAAGCTTCTGCCTTCAAGAAGCATCTATCCAAGGTGTCTGGGAACGTGATAGCCTCGGCTTACATCGAACATGCCAAGATCTTTAGCATCTAATGGTAAGAAGGGCTTCTATACTTCAACTATTATGACAAGATAAAGAGTTTGCCCTTCTGGTATGTTCGTGACCTGGTACGTCTGGATTTTCCTTTGTATTATGACAGGTGTCCTGGATTCTAGTGCTTCTATAACATCCTGAAGCGGGAGAGTAATTATGGATGGAGGTCCTTCACGCCTCAGTATCCAAGACCTTATAAGACCAAGAAGCTGTATCC
Organism: Ambrosia artemisiifolia; assembly: GCA_032199755.1. Classification (NCBI taxonomy): domain Eukaryota; kingdom Viridiplantae; phylum Streptophyta; class Magnoliopsida; order Asterales; family Asteraceae; genus Ambrosia; species Ambrosia artemisiifolia. The sequence continues at coordinate 46,232,743 of CM063519.1, read as the reverse complement.
CATCACCAAGCATCCAATATGGGAACACAAGATCAAGCCTCCTGAATGCATGTCTAGAATACCGATCGCCCCTATTGAACAAGACTTTACATCGAAGTTCTGGTTGTGGAATTATGATTCAATAACAACAGAAGCAGTGTTCGTGCTCGATAATGCTCCCAATATGTGCAGGAAGATTAGGATCTGGGATCCTATGTGGTTGATCAACTTGTCAGAGAAGGACGTAGAGACGTTGTTCCTGTATCCAATCCAGCACCTTCAGCAAGAAGCCGATCAAGCTGTGAAGTTTCAGTGTGTGATTCGGTTCTACCATGCTCACAAGATACATGCTGGATATGATTGGTCGAAGCTTACAAGAATCAGGACTGCGAAGACATGAAGATTAAAGATGCTGTTGTTTAGCTTTCTGTTGTTTTATTTATTTGTTTGATGTCTCTTTATGAACAATGATAGTTGTTAGCTGTGTTTTGAAGTTTTGTCTTTTGTAATCATACTAGCTAGGTCCAAGGGGGAGTCTGTTAGTACCCGATGTCCCTAGCCTAGTACAGGTGATGTTTGGATTGGATTACGGGTGCTTGGCTGTGTTTACAAGTCGTTTTTGGCTGTTGCTAATCGCCTGCAAAACAAGCGAGTATAAAGCTACTCGCCCCTACTACTTGTGTGTGGAAGTCCTACTCGCCCCAAGGGCCATGGACGAGTGGGACAGGTATAAAAGCCTCCAATCATTGCCCTAATCATCAAGTTGTCACATTACACATTCCCCAAGCACCCTGCCCTAGGTTCTAAGGTCTGAGATTGTTTTGTAATCACTCGAGCTCTGAAACTAATGCAATACAATCTTTTAACCTTGTTTTGTGTGTGTTGATGCTTCGTTTATCTTAGTTTCATAATCGTTTTTGTTGTCCGAACCTGTTTAGAGGATTCCGCACTCTAAATACTAATGCTCGTGATTGTAGGGTTAACCGAAAGTGGATCCTACAGTTATGATCATACCTAGGTTAAACGTTGCTAATATTATGAAGCTGATCACCGAACTAATCACATGTCACCACATCACGGTCGCTTTCGTACAACACCTCAGAATCCTTTGTTGGATAATTTCCACCCAAGAAAAATGACCACCTGCTTTATCTGGGTTCAATCGATCTTTCTTTGCAATTAGTTATCGTTTAAGCATGTGGTGAATCACTCATGCAAAATCATTATGCTTGCCCCATGACACCTTACGGTTCCATTGAACTACTATCTACTGAACCCTATAAAAAATTCCAAGGTTCCATATAAATCATAGGCGTAAGAGCATTCACATCCCATCCACCATTTTTTACCCTCTAATTTAACTAAAAATCATAGTTTTCAAAATTTATCTCTCATTTTTAAAACCTCTCACATCCCATCCACCATATTTATCTTCATCTTACTCACAAACACTTATTTTATTATATTTCTCGTTAAAATACACTCACAATAATTTGGTGTATGGTGCATAGTAGCTTTTCATATATGAAAAGCTAGGATAACAATTTTTCATAATATAGAGATAGGGTATAAAATGGTAGATGGATTGTAGTATGTTTCGTAGGTTTTATAAATTTTAATGATGGGGAGGATTTGATGGATGGGTTGTCAATTCTCTAACATAAATGTTAGGACCGGCGAACGCGTAATCCGACAATCACGGGGTTTATACTAGAGGTGCGGAATCCCTCTAATATGTTCTAATAACAGATACGATAATGAAACGATGATAAACGAGTAATTACTACACACACACGGGTCAAAAGATTATAGATTAATCACTAAAACAGAGCTCGAGTGTTTACAGAGATCAATCAGACTTCTCAGACCAGGGGAGGGTGTTTGGAGAGTGTGTGAGGCAAGAACTGAGCTCTAGGGTTGAGAATGAGCCTATTTATACCACCCGGGTGCGACCAGACCATTTCAGGCGATTGGGCATCTGGTAACAGGCGATTAGGCCTAATCGCCTGCTACAGGGATGTGGTATAGCCCCTAATCGCATGAACAGTACTAGCGATTAGGGTCCAATCACATGCTATAAACTGCTAATCGCCTGTAGCCATTCTCACACCCCGAAACGCGTACAAACGTCCCTAGACACCCCGAAATACGTCCAAACAACTAATATACTAGCCTAGGGACATCATGTACTAACAATAAATCACCATTGCATCCCAATGACTTGTTATTCTTTTTAAACCACCAGCGTTTTAGCCCATGCAAGGGGCTCCCCCTCCCCTAAAATTCTTGGAAACCGACTCTTAAAGCCACTAAGCTTTAATACCAATTGTTGGGAAATCAGCCACTTAATTAAACACGTAACCACGAGGTTGAACATCTCGTTCGACTCATTCTATTATTGATAAATGAAAGCACATAATTACAATAACCCTGACCATCTATTTAACTAAGCTCATTCTAATCCTAACCGAACCCAAACTCCATTTAAATAATCAAATTATCAAATAAACTAATTAGATAAACTTATATGTTAAACCAATTATTCAAATCATTTAAACAAATAAACAAAATTACATTTATCACTAGCTAACATGAATTATCTTTAACTAATTTAACTTTCAGGATATTGAGAAAGTGACAAAGTTATAAAGAGACTTCACTCGAGCAAGATGTGTGCATGTAGAATTAAAAGTAGGTTTTATGAGTTATCGAGTATTGATCCTTCAAAAAAATTCCTGAAAAAATGATATATTCTTTTTATGATATAAATATTTTGAAAATTCATTTTAGATTTGTCTATTCGATGAAACACCACGGGGGATAATCTAGTATGTAAATAATGAATAATAGGTAGTATTAAAAAATCAGAGACAATTCCCATTTGAAAAAAAAAGTGTTTTTAAAATTAATTTAACAAAATTTGTAACTGTTATATCATGATTCATTTTTTTAAATACATATGTTGAACATTGTATATATTAACAAATTAAATGATATTTTATTCTATTGTATAATAATACATTGATTTTTTGATATTTTATTCTATTGTATATACACTGATTTTTCCAACCATGAAATGCATATGTTTTCTTACATAACTTTTTTATTAGTTATATAACATTACACACCTGTGTAATACACAGGATTGTAACCTTCTATTGATCTGTCTATACATGTATAGGATCTGGATCAAGTAATAAAAACTTCTTCCAGTTACGAGAACTTGAGAACTCCGTTGGAAATCCTTCATCCCATGCGATTTTTTTAACCTTTTTTTTTCAAAAACATATATGAATATTTGACTAAGAAATATGCCAAATATAAGTAAAAAAGTTATTCATGCATTTACATTGGTGTAAATAAAATGACGTAAAGCCATCACACCACACTTACACCTCTATAGCATTAAAGTAAGACTCGTGTAAATTTATTTTAAACTAGTGTAACTTTTTGTCTACATTTTTATTACTTTTTAATTTTAAGATAATTAGGTATATTTAATAACGCGCGTTGGTGTTAAGCATTTGTGAAGCAAAAAGTAACCTGCCAAAGTAAATTAGATATAACATCCTAATTAGATTACATAAGTTTTTAAGGAAGGTGATAATAACATCCTAATAAGATGACATACGATTCTAAGAAAACAGTTTATAACAAAAGTGTGCAAGACTTGTTGCAAGTTTGTTGCTAAATCTTTGGGCCAGCGATAGTCTTTTTCTTGGCGGGTTCTTCTTTAAAAGCTGCGTATGAAAAAATTTGTTAGTGTGGATTTAGTAATGGTAAGCATGTTTTGAGTTATCATACCTTCAGATTGCATGAGTGATCGCTTAGCAAAGGCATCTGATTGGGCTTTGATGGCAGGAGTTGTTGTGCGAAGAGTTGCTGATGATGCGTTTGTTTTTGGGAGAGGCGTTGCAGGTGATTGCATTACATGCTTACCGGAAGATTCAGAATGAGGGGTTATCGGTGCAGGCGTACTTGTTGTTATCTGAGAAGCAACCTGAGTATGCAGAACAACAAATGCAGGGCTACTGACTGTGCAGCGTGCAACACCGATTTTCTTGTCTCTGTTAGCTTGTATTTGGAGCTGCAAGTCTTTCCCTGTGATGCCTTGTACTAAGGTTTGTTTATCTGGTTTCAACATCATTTCCGCACAAGAAATATCTAAAAGTTGAGTCGCTGTTCTGTCAAAGAAAGTCGCGTCTATTGTTTTAGATCCGTCCAACAGGGTTGCATGGATTAGGTACCTGTAGTCACACTTTTATAAGATAATTAGTTAAAAAGTTACAAGTATATAATATTTGGTAATGTTTATAGTGGAGGTAGTTGGACAATGTACTTATGACATGCATAAGTTAGCTCATAAGTGGGTCCCTTAGGTCTATAAGTAGGCATACAAACACACGTTTTCTTCTCCTGCCTTTTTATTCTAATTGTTAGAATCTTTAACTTTTTCAGCCCTAGGTTTTGATAATATGAGTTCTTCTTCAGGTTGTAGACTAAGAACATCATCGCATACCAAAATCTTTATGCTTGGTACCGATGGTAATGTGTACTGCCACCATGATAGGATTGCAGTACTGAGGCAGGCCGGCAACAGTGCATCCACACCAGGGCAGGACTTTTATGGCTGTTCTGTTTGGCCGGTTAGATGTTTTTTATTTGTTCTTTTTTTTTCACTAAGTCTTTGTGGTGATGGGTGCACAGGTTTTTTTTCTTATAAGGTAAGAGTTTGAAATTTGATGTTTTGTGGTGTATTGTATGTCAGGGAAGGGCAGATTGCAAGTTCTTTGGGTGAAGGAAGAAGTTGATGATTTGGTTTCCAATGGAGCTCAACAAAGAGCGTTACAGATGAAGAATGAAAGGTTGGAGGTGGAAAAAGTTGTGCTGGAAAAGGAGATCACAGGTTTAAAGAGCAAAGTTTATGTGTATGAAGCCATTATGATCAAAATGTTTGTTGTTGTTGTTTTTTTTAGGCGGGGGGGGGGGGGGGGGGGGGTTCTTGTGTTTGTTTATTAGGCGTTAGAGTGTGTGTGTTTTGGGGATGTAGTATGTAAGAAGCTAGCAAATTTTGGGGAAGTTTTTTGGGCAATAGTTAGTGGGATTGGCAATGTAAAAAGCATGTATGCTGGCTGCAAAAGTAGTATGAAATATGTATGTATTGTGGTTTGTATGAATGGAAATACTATTTGTTTACTGTTTAGATCCTGATCAATCCCTATCTTATAAAGGTTTGATAAGCTAAACACATATAATGGTAGCATAGTTCAGAATCTTGTAATCTAAGATGTTAAATTGGGTCCGGTTAAACGCGTAAGTTAATAAGTGTTTATGCACTTACGTGGATATCCTATGCGCCTATATTTTAAACAGCAAAGTTGTTTTTCAAAGACAGGTCCAGCTTAGCTAATGTAACCTGGGAAGAGGCCGGTAAGATTCTAGTTAAAAAGGTAGATAAGAAACTATTTGAAGGTGGGACAAAATCAACCGGGTTTAGCCGGTTCAAACCTGTGTTTTGTAGAGGTTGGCCAGAAATTATGGTCCGAGTTCATAGTTTTAGCGATTGGCGCGTAGGCGCCTAACTAAATTATACACCTTAGCGCCTAAACGCCTACGCGAATAAGCGCCTATGCACCTACGCGATTAGGCACCTATGCGTCGAAGTGAGTAGGTGCTTAAATGAATCAAATTATTAGATTTCCATTATACTCATAATCTAACCTATTAGACTGTGCTTTATTGGCAGCAGTAGTTGTGCAGGCGTTTTACTCGCAATGCGTGTTGTAGTTTTGGGTTAGTGTTATATAAACTTTATTGTTTCATTTGACTTGTTTGAAATAAGTTTAAAAAAAAACTGAAACTGACCCGTTAACGTATTTATAAATGACAAAGTATGAAATCAGCATAAAAATGTGCTTCCTAATGGTGAGGTAATTGTAATAAATTGACACCAATACTCAGTACTCATCTTGTGTGTTGTGGCTTGATTTCTTAAATCTAGAAAGTCAACCATAATAGTTACAATCAAAAGTCAGCTATATAAGTTGAAGTGTGACTTCATAAGGTGAATTTGTGTGTTTAGAAACTCAAACGAGTCAAGTATAAACTGGGCAAGTAGTAACAATGCGCTTTCTAATAGTGACGACCAATATGTTCAAGAATTTTAAAAGTCAACAGTTTAAATGTGTCCTAAAAACCAACACAAATACATTACCTAATTCAGTTTTTGTGAAATGGTTATGAAAAATAAAATCATGAGACAGCTAGATGTTGATATTGCAGCTACTGTACACTCTGTGGTTCGAACAACAGCAGCAGCGAGTTTTATTTGAATTCAGGTCGTTATGCAGTCGCACAATCTTATACCAGAAAAGATACATTTATCAAATTCTGATGTGAGGGGCGATCACTGTAGCAAAATGTCTAATCAACTACAGTTTCACATGGCAACTGTTGTAATATACGTATGTACTATGTATGAATTAAACTAACTGAACCTGAGTTGTTGCGACTTCTTACTTAAGATGAATTACCTGGCTAGTCTATATTCAATACATGCAGCATAACAACTATTAGGCTACTTTTTTGTTGATCATATTTTTGTTTCATGCATAGTCTTATTGTTAGTTCAGTGCGTTTATCTACTGTGAATATCTATGGCATAATAGATACCTAGAAAGCGTGTTAATTATACACAATCTAAACATAAAAAGACAAAGTAAGAGAAAGTCAAGACTTTTTAAATAATTTGGTCGTAAGGTGGAAGCTTACATGTATTTGACCGCATCAACATCAACATGTGTTGAACAAAACCATAGTGGACCATTTTCCAGCACGACTTGATTGCACTCCACACACGCAGTGTAATACCAAGGGTTTTTCGTTGACAAGTAATCTATGGTGCATTTGATTATGAAGCTTTTACCCTGTTAAGTATAATTTAGTTAGTAATTATAACTATAAGTTTAAAAATTTTTGTTTTATGGTTATATGACTTACAGTCATCTGATTTGTTGGCAATTTTTTAAGGTCTGCAATTGATATTTCCTAGCCTGTTAGTTGAATGACTGGCTATTGTTGAAGATCTCGATTTTCATACCTGTATTAGACAACAAAAATGTGTGGTTACTTAGCAACATTTAGTTGTTATAAATATTATGTTTTTGAAATCAATTGTTAATGGTAAAGAAAAGTTATTTCTCATACATGTCAATCAGATTTTGCGTCTCTGGGTTTTTGGGTCACGATATGTATATGTAGCATTTGTAGTTTGGAATCGAAGTGTGCCTGCAAATGTTAATATAACGGAATGCATATAAGAAATAATATTCCAATAATGAACAATTAATAATATTTATTTTAGAACGTGTGTAACAAATGATTTTGTTATAATAAGTAATACTAACCATAGTAATCTTTAGCCCTCGGTCCAGTTAGTGCTAGTATCACCGGTGGGGACGCTGATTCATATTCGGCTCGGTTGAATCTGGCCTTCGAATTTAACATTTCCTCCCAAACAGCGATAGTCACATCTTGATTACTATGTATGATAACCCAAAAATCCAGTATTACAATAGATTATCCAAAGGGTTTCAAAGGGTAAGTCAAAAATATTTAGGTTTTCAGGTAACATGTAAATTATATACCTAATATCCCTAAGTGTCATCACCACATATGGTTGATTTTTTGAAGTCTTTTTATCTATCATTCCTCGCAGGATTCCAATATAGTCTGTCACAAAAAAAGGTTTTAAAACGATAGAAATTTGAATTGCAGGAACAACAAAAGTAATATGAAAATATATACATAATATGACATACATACAATACCCTCATTAGACGATGCAATTTCAGCCCTTCGTCGTGTTGCAATATCAAAAAACTGATCTTGTATGCTTGTTGAATCCGAAATAGGTGTGATGAGAGTCTCTTGTGCAAGAAAGATAATAGCAGAATGTGTAAGTGTATTTGTGTAATCATCAGGATCAACACATGCATACTTTTGTATTTGATAGCATTACCCAGGATGGAGTTTTGGCTCAACAGCATATTTGTTTCTTCCTTTTGCCATAGCCTGAATTCCCATACCCTGCCTAATTATTTGTTTAACTTCATAAGTATTTAGTAAGGAAATGTAAAGAGTAATAGAGTTGGTCTGTCTGTGAAACACAAAAATGTTAAACATATAATATAAGTTAGTGAAAATGATGTTTACCTCTGCATCCACAAACACGTAATGAATTTCATCATCTCTGAATGCTGGTACCTATTTTCTAATAACCCTTATTTCAATAAGTGTTGTTGCTTGTCTCGGGCTCAATTCTGCTACTCCCTTGTATTCCGTTAGTACGAGCCTGCAAAATGTAATGAAATAGACAACATAACTTATTTGATTGCATATGTAATACGAAAAACCAACAACAAATGTAATACAGACAGGAAAAATGTGAAACCCGTTGTGAACTTATTTCATTAGTAGCTCAGAATACACAATATTTAATGTTGTGTTATTATTTTGTGTGTTCTTTTCTGCCAAAAGTATTTTTAAAGAACTTGGAAATGTGGCTCTTGAAAGTGCAACATATAATTGACCGTGTCTGAAAACTGGTTGAGGCAAGTATAGGCCCACCTTCTTTAAAGATTGACCATGGATTTTATTAATTATCATGGCATAACATATTTTTTTGGAAATTGACGATGTGCGAAAACAAATGGTAAGTCTTTAGTATTATGTACAAAATTAATTATTGGTATGTATACTCTATTGCCAATTGATGTTCCGGTAATGATTCGTGCCTCAATGACACGTGGAAGTAGTTTAGAAACCAAAAGTCTTGTTCCATTACATAAACCATTTTTAGGATCTATATTACGCATTAACATAACCGGACTGTTAAGTTTCAGTTTTAAGCAATGGTTTGGAATTGTTGGATTTTATAAGAAGTAGTGAATGTGAGTTAGTTGTGTCCCACATTGTTGGGGAGATGGAAATTGGAAGGCTTTATAAGGAGAAGCTTGAGAGGGAGATTTAAATTGTTAAAGTTACATTATCCTCTAGCTCCTACCCGCGCGCAGGGGTGTGCAAAAAATGGGTTCGAGCTGGAAAAATTCTTGAATCAACGCGACGCCCACATCTGCGGACACGAATGCAGCTCGAAAAACCCGGGTCCGCACGACACTGGTTTTTGATATTTGTTTTAATTTTTTGCAATTATGTAACTGAAGAACTCTTGGCCTTCAGCTTCCAACTGTTTCAGTCTTGATTATTATTAGCGTTTAATAGCCTAATGATGGTGATTACCTCGTGTGATTAATTCGCGAAGTTAAATGCTTATCAGTTTCAGTCTTGGTTGCTTAATTATATAAGACAGACTATATGTGCAGAAACAGAACTCGCAACATATATCACAATCACTCACACAACTCGATCGCTGCAGTGCTAATTTTCAGACTCAGTCCAGTTCCGGTTTCTCTTCAGGCAAGTGGGATAGTCCGCAGTGCACCGTCACTGTTGAACCGGTGTACCCTGGGAACAGACGACGAATCTGTTTAAGGGAATTGTGTCAAACACAAGCCTGGTTCTGTTAATCTGTTTATTTCTATCTGTTTGTTTCTTTTTGTAGAATCTGATCGGTCTCCATTTTACTGTAAGTAATCTAACAAACTTAAACAGATTCTTTGTTCTAAATATTTCTGGTTTCTTTTCAGTAATGGAGAATACGTCCCAGTCCTTGTTTTCTTCTGCTTCTCTCACGAGTGCCAGGTTGGACTCTCTGCTGTGTTCACTTCTGTAGTTGCTGTTACCGCTGCCCTGGTGGTGCCATTGCCTGCTGTTGTGGCCAGCCACGCAGAAAAACCCGAGAAGTTTGCTGGTGTAAACTTCAAACGCTGGCAGCAAAAGATGTTTTATTTAACAACATTCAACCTTGCTAGGTTCTTGACTGAAACCGCTCCTCGTGTTGCTGAAGAGGATATGAATGCTCAAACTGTGAGCGCGGTTCAGGCTTGGAATCATTCGGATTTCTTGTGCAGAAACTATATCCTGAATGGAATGGTTGATTCGCTCTACAATGTGTATTGCATAGCTGTTACTGCCAAAGAATTATGGGAATCTTTGGAATGCAAATACAAAACTGAAGATGCGGGCACTACGAAATTTGTGGTGGCGAAATTCTTGGATTTTGCTATGATTGACTCAAAAACTGTTATGAGTCAAGTTCAAGAATTACAGGTGATTCTTCATGATATTCATGCCGAAGGAATGATGCTTAGCGAGACATTCCAAGTGGCGGCTATTATTGAAAAATTGCCACCAAGTTGGATTGATTTCAAGAATTATTTGAGGCATAAGCAAAAGGAAATGACAATTGAAGACTTGGTTGTGCGTCTTCATATTGAAGAAGACACCAAAGTCGCTCAAAAGAAAATTGTTGGTCATGAAGTCGCTAAAGCTAATGTTGTTGAACATGGTCAATCATCAAAGGGTAACAAAAGTAACAAAGGCAACAAACGGGGTGGTTTTAAGAAAGCCAATGGGAAGAGCTCCTACCTTGGACCTAAAGGTGGGGTTGGCAAGAAGAAGTTCAATGGAACTTGCTATAACTGTGATAAACCGGGGCATAAAGCTAGTGAATGCAAGCTTCCCAAGAAAGAAAATGCCCAACAAGCAAACATGATTGATAGGCTTGTTGCTATGATTTCCGATTTTTCAATGATGGTGACTGAAGCAAACCTGGTTGGTAATGATTCCAAGGATTGGTGGGTTGATACTGGGGCAACCCGGCATGTGTGTTTTGACAAGAGTTTTTTCAACACGTTTAAGGAAGTTACTGGTGAAAAGCTCTTCATGGGAAATTCTGCAACTGCGGAAATCAAAGGGGAAGGAAACGTGATCTTGAATATGACTTCAGGAAAGGAACTCACTTTGTCAAATGTGTTGTATGTTCCTGAGATTCGTAAGAATCTCGTGTCTGGTTGGCAGTTGAACAAGTTTGGTTTTAAAATGGTGTTTGAGTCTGATAAGGTCGTGTTGACCAAAGGTGGTATGTATGTTGGTAAGGGCTATGCCCTTAATGGTATGTTCAAGTTGAATGTAACCGTGATGAATGAAATGAATAACGCTAGTTCTGCTTACTTGCTTGAGTCATCTAATGTATGGCATGGTAGACTAGGTCATGTGAATTTTAATTCTATTCGTCACTTGATTAAATTAAATAGCATACCAAAAATTGATATTGACTCAAACTATAAATGTGAAACTTGTGTTGAAGCAAAACAAACACGTACTTCATTCAAAAAGATTGAACGTATCACTGGTCCCCTTGATTTGATCCATACAGATTTGTGTGATTTGAAAGCTATTCCTACTAGAGGTGGGAACAAGTATTTCATAACATTTATTGATGATAGCACACGATTTTGCTATGTGTACTTACTTAAGAGTAAGGATGAGGCTATTGACAAATTTGTTGTGTTCAAAGCTGAAGTTGAAAATCAACTTAATCGAAAGATAAAAAAGGTGAGGAGTGATAGAGGTGGTGAGTATGTTTCACCTTTTGCTGATGTGTGTGCAAAAAGTGGAATCATACATGAACTCACACCTCCTTATTCTCCTCAATCGAATGGCATGGCAGAACGGAAAAACCGAACATTGAAAGAAATGATGAATGTCATGTTGATAAGCTCTGGGATGAGCGAGGACATGTGGGGGGAAGCGCTGTTATCAGCAAACTTCATTCTAAATCTAGTTCCCCGTAAGAAGAAAGACGTAACACCGTATGAATCATGGACGGGAGTCAAACCATCATATAATCACTTGCGAGTGTGGGGTGCTTAGCTAAGGTGGTAGTGACACCACCAAAGCGTCTTGTGATAGGACCCAAAACTGTAGATTGTGTGTTCATTGGATACACTCGTCTGGGTGGTCCACTTCGATTTCTAGTGCATGACTCGAAGAATCTTGGAGTGTCTAATGACACTATATTGGAGTCTAAGGATGCTTCTTGGTTCGAGCACATATTTCCATGCTTGGAAAGGCCGAAACTTGGTTCACCAAACCCATTTGATGAGAATGTTCTATATGATGAACCAGGCCCATCAAACCCAACAAGGGAAAGGTCTTCAAGAGAAGAGGTTGCAAATGATGAACCTCAAACTGATGAAGGTGAAATCCGAAGGAGTAAAAGACAAAGGACTGAAAAATCCTTTGGTCTAGATTTCCTCACCTATGTGGTCGAGGAGGAACAGCAAACTTACCAACAAGCGGTAAATTCCTCAGATGGACCTCAGTGAAAGGAGGCCATAAAATGTGAAATAGATTCTATTTTACAAAACCACACCTGGGAATTAGTGGATCTTCCTGCGGGATGCAAACCACTAGGATATCGATGGATCTTCAAGAAAAAGATGAAGCCAGATGGCACCATTGATAAATACAAGGCAAGATTGGTGATCAAAGGATATAAACAGCGAGAAGGCTTGGATTATTTTGATACATATTCGCCTGTTACGCGAATAACATCTATCATGATGGTTCTTGCGATTGCAGCCATTAGAAATTTGGAAGTTCACCAAATGGATGTGAAAACGGCTTTCTTGAATGGAAATCTAGAGGAAGAGATTTACATGGAACAACCCGAGGGCTTCATAGCCAAGGGATAAGAAAAGAAAGTATGCAAGCTTGTAAAATCCTTGTATGGTTTGAAACAAGCTCCAAAACAATGGCATCAAAAGTTTGATCATGTGATGCTTGATTCTGGGTTCAAGATCAACGAATGTGACAAGTGTGTGTATGTGAAAGACACACCAGATGGATATGTCATCTTGTGTTTGTATGTGGATGACATGCTCATTGCTGGTAGTAATGAGAAAATGATAAAATCTACGAAGGACATCCTGAGAGCAAGGTGACGGGTGGTTCAAGGAACAACCCGTTATAGTGTTAAAACGCATATATTAATCACATTTAATCATGATATTGCTTGGAGTTGGATAACTACGGTTGTTATGGATGTAGGTATGATAAGGGAGCTAAAATGGTGGAAAACGGGCTTTTGGAACGGATCGGAAGCATTGGAACGAGGCGGAAAGAAAGAAGAAAAAAATCAAGTTTTTCAACATCCAGGCCGTAGGGGTACTCCCTGGCCGTTCCCCTACGGTGGCCCAGGGACTCAATTTTGGCCGTAGGCCAGGCCCTAAAGGCCGTATGGTTTTTCATCCTGGCCGTACCCCTACGGCCAGACAGTAGGGGTACGGTGGTCGCTGTGTTTTTTTGTAACTCCCTCATTTAAAGACAACTTGATGGTGCCTTTTGATGATGCTTTTCATTCTAAACGTTTCTATCATCTTGGGGGCGATTTTTGGGCTGCAAGTACTCATTGGAAACATTATCTAATCATTGTTTTTGTGTTGGTAATCCTTATGAACAATTGTTTGAAGATGATAATGATCCATCAAGCTATGCTAGGCTAAACTTTTGGTGATCATTTCGGGTGAAGGTTTTTCTACAACTCTTGTGTGTTTTTCTTGCATTTCTAGAATAATAACTTGGTACTTTCTTTTGTTATTATGATGTATGAACAATTGATTGTAGTGTGTTGATTAATTTACTAATCTTTAGTCTCCATCGTTCGTTCTTGGTGTTGCTAACAACCGAGATATCACGGGAAGGATTGGGGTTGGTTATTGATTAATTGGTCATCGGGAAACAACCTCGCGTTAATATAATCCGAGTACTTTGTTCCCTTTTACCACAACAATTGTTTTTACATGAGTTATGTCTATGTAACTCTTTCTAGTTGAAATTCACACATGTGTTTAGAGAAACCGGATCCTGGAATGGTCATTACCTCCTAATTTGAAGAAACGCTTTTAAGTTTGAATTGGTAATTAGTCATTATTTTAAATAGAACTAAAACAACCAAAACTCATAATCATTTACTTTTTGTTAAGTAGTTTAATCTTAGTTAATCAACATAACTAGTAATTGCACATTTTCCACAAACTCCCTGTGTTCGATACCTTCTTGCTACTATACATTAGTTGTAATTGGGAAATTTAACGTGTACCACGACAAGCACGTCAAATTTTGGCGCCGCTGCCGGGGAGTAGTGCGCAACGTGTGTTAGTTAATAGTTTTGTTTGTTATTTTCGGGTTTACACTGGTTGTGTTTAGTGTGCAGGTACTTCAAGTGTATGCATACTAGAAGCTCTCACGAGTCATCACCGCTATTGTTTGATCCGGAAATTGAAAGAACTTTGAGGCGAAACCGAGTACTAGTCCGTGAAAACCGAGTTCTTGGTTCACCCACCTCACCTATTATACCAAGAAACATCATGCAAGAAGGCCAAATACCACCCACAACGGGTCAACCAATCACCTCAGTCATGCCAACTTCCACACAACAACCATCACCAAATGCAACTTTACCTCATGAAATTCCACCAACTCATACCACCCAACCAAACACTACCCAAATTCAATCAACCTTCACCCTTAGCCCATCCGCTACAATTCCACCATTCACTCATTTCTTCCCAACAACGGGTCAATCATCTTCAACTCACCAAATCCCACATGGGTCAACCGTTGTTCATACCTCTACTTACCAACCACCAAACCACTCGGGTTTTCAATACTCGGGAGTTCAAGGAGGTAGATATGATGAAGTATATGAAGAAGAGTATAGTGGATACAACGATGAGGGTTATTATTATGGGGATGATGGAGGGTATGTTGGAAGTCAAGGAGGAGTGGGTCAACAAAGTCAACCCATTCAACAATTTCAATTGCAAAATTCGGGCAATTTACCGGTTGGTGTGCAACACGTGAGACCACCGGGACCGCGATTTCCGCGTCCTCCGCCATTGCAACAAGTGCCTCCATATGGGCAAAATCAATTTCAAAGGCCAATGCAACAACAACCGCCCATGCATCAATATCAACGTCCTCAACAATTTGCACCTCAAGGGCCTATGCAAGGGCAAATGGGTCAACCAAGAGCACCATTGGGTGCCCCTCGAAGAATTCACCGGGAAGCCGTTAGAGGAATTGAAGCCCATTTTAAACCCATTATCACCAATAATCCTTCACCAATAGTGATTCCTCATCATACGGATGGGAGAACTTTTGAAGTTCGAACAACCGCATTGCAAAGTCTTCCAAAATTCAAAGGTCTAGCAACGGAAGAACCTTACTTTCATTTGGAGACTTATGATTCTATTTGCAACACTATTGGGGGTCAAGGATTTACTCCGGATGATGTCAAGTTGGTTCTCTTCCAATTCTCCTTAGAAGACAAAGCAAAAAGATGGTTTCACACCTTACCATCCGCATCGATTTTCACATGGGCCGATATGCAACAAATCTTTTTGGATGAGTTCTACACATCTCAAAAGACTAATGATGCAAGACGAAGTTTGAGGAGTTTTCAACAACAAGCGGGAGAGATGTTTCATGAGGCATTTGAAAGGTTTAACATGATGTTACGAAATTGCCCTCACCATGGTATCCAACTATGGGAATTGTTAAATGCTTTTCATGAAGGTTTGATACCGGAGGATGCACGAGATCTTATGTCCATCACAAATGGTACTTTTGGTACGAATTTTGAACAAGATGATTGGGCATATTTAGAGCAAATGGCGGTGACTTCAAAAAGGAAGGCTCAATCTTCAAGAAGGGCGAGACATGTGCTTCAAAGACCACAAGTGCATGCGGTAGAAGGTGGTAATGCGCAAACTACCAATCAATTGTATAATGTTTGCAACACTTGTCAAGAAATAGGCCACACGGCGGAGGTTTGTGGAGTGGGTGTTCAAGAAGCACCAAGTGAAGAAGTGAATGCTATTCAAGGGGGTGGGAGAAACTATGACATGAACTCCAACACTTACCACCCCGGGTTACGAAATCATCCCAACTTTCGATATGGGAATGCTTCCAATCAATTGAACCCGAATTTTCAAGAGTCTCATGGTAACTTTGCACCTCGTCAACAATACAATCAAGGCAATTTTAGAGGTGGAGGTAACCAAGGGTATCTTGGGAAGTTTCAACCAACGGGTCAAGGTAATTCGGGTCAAGGTTCATCAAGTGGGAATGAAGTTATGGAGATGCTTAGAGCTATGCAACAAGATATGCAAAAGAGGAACCAACTTGATGAAGCTCGAATTCAAAAGGATGAAGTTCGTGATAAGAGCATTCAAGCATTGACAACCCAAATGGGCCAACTAGCAACTGATGTGGCGGAATTGAAGAAAAGCAAAGGTCAACTTCCTAGTGACACAAAGGTAAATCCGTCTCATGGCTCGTCAAGAGGTAATAATGTTAATGTTAATCAAGTGAGTGTGTTGAGAAGTGGTAAGGAATTTAAAGTTAATATGTCTTCGGATGTTGTTGAGGGGGTGGTTGAAGACATAACGGGTAATGAGAGTGATGAGGAAGAAATTTCACCGGTTTTAAAAAATGAGTCAAATTTGAAAAAACCGGAAGTGGGTGAGAATAAAAATGAGAAAAATGAAAGTGAGCCGAATCAAGTTCCTTTTCCTTCGGCTCTACTTGACCCGGGTAAGAAAAATTTTATTGCATCAAGAGGTCCCCAAAAAGAAGAGATGTGGGACATGTTTAAACAAGTAAAAATAAATCTTCCTTTACTCGATGCAATAAAACAAGTACCCGCATATGCTAAGTTTTTGAAAGAATTATGTACACAAAAGAGGCAACAAAAGAAAAAAATGCCTAAGCGGGTAAATGTTACGGGTCAAGTGAGTGCAGTTTTGAATGGGGAGCTTCCTCCTAAGCTCCAAGATCCGGGCACGCCATTAATAAATATTCAAGTTGGTAATTTTCAAATGGCAAAGGCGTTGCTAGATCTTGGAGCCGGGGTGAGTATTTTACCGGGTGGGTTATATGATCAATATGACTTTGGTCCATTAGCGAGGGTGGAGACAACGGTTGTTTTAGCTGATTTGTCTCATAAGTTACCAAGGGGGATGGTTCAAAATGTCATTGTTAAAATTGATGAATTTTATTACCCGGTCGACTTTTTGGTATTGGATTATTCATCTACCGAGTCAAAACAACAGCAAAATGTCATATTGGGTCGACCATTTTTGAACACCGCACATGCGGTAATTGATTGTAGATTTGGTACGGTCGACATGACATTTGGAAACCGGAAAATGCGTTTAAATGTTTTCACTAACAATACTAATGATTCTGGTGTTGAAGAATGTTTTATGGCAGATGTTATTGAGGGATGCAATCCATGTGACTATGAGAAAGAAGGAATGGAATTTTGTGCTTGTAATTTTTCTGAACAGGTACATGTGGTTGATTTGGAGAATGAAGAAGAAAAGCAAGATGTGCTAGCTTTGAAGGAGGGTCGACCACCATGGTCCCATCAGTTTGATAGTTTGCCAGTGGAGATTGATTCGGGCACCAAACCATCATTGGAGGTGCCACCAAAGTTGGAACTCAAAGACTTGCCAAGCCATTTGAAGTATGCTTTTCTAGGGGATGATGACACTTTACCGGTCATTATTGCCTCTAATTTGGAGATGGCTCAAGAAGAAGCTTTGTTGGAAGTCTTGAGAGAAAACAAGGAAGCTATTGGGTGGACGATTGCCGACCTTAAAGGAATTAGTCCATCCATTGTCATGCATAAGATCATCACCACCGAAGATGCAAAGCCTACAAGAGAAGCTCAAAGAAGGTTGAATCCGAATCTTAGAGAGGTGGTAAAGAAAGAGGTAATTAAGTGGTTGGATGCGGGAATTATCTATCCCATTTCGGATAGTGCTTGGGTAAGTCCTACTCAAGTGGTCCCGAAAAAGTCCGGTATTCAAGTGGTGAAGGATGAAAGTGGTGAACAAATTGCTACCCGACCCGTTACCGGGTGGCGGGTGTGCATTGATTACCGCAAATTGAATGCCGCCACTTCTAAGGACCATTTCCCACTTCCTTTTATTGATCAAATAATTGAAAAACTTTCAGGTCAGAAATATTATTGCTTTTTGGATGGGTATTCGGGTTATAATCAAATTGCAATCCACCCGGATGACCAACACAAGACCACCTTCACTTGTCCATATGGTACTTTTGCCTTTAGGCGGATGCCATTTGGCTTGTGCAATGCACCGGCTACTTTCCAACGATGTATGATGAGTATTTTCTCGGACATGGTTGGAGAGTCGCTAGAAGTGTTTATGGATGATTTCTCAATATTTGGCACTAGTTTTGATTCTTGTCTCAACGAATTACAAAAAGTTTTAAAAAGATGTGTTGAGAAAAATTTGGTGCTAAGTTGGGAGAAAAGCCATTTCATGGTGCAAGAGGGTATTGTGTTGGGGCATGTGATTTCGGAAAGAGGGATGGAGGTGGACAAGGCAAAAATTCGTGTTATTTCATCATTGCCACCACCGAAAAATGTAAAGGGGGTAAGATCATTTTTGGGGCATGCCGGGTTTTATAGACGGTTTATTAAAGGTTTTAGTGTCATTACAAAGCCTTTATGTAATTTATTATTGAAGGATGTTCCATTTGATTTTACTAATGAATGTTTGCAAGCGTTTAATGTTTTGAAGGAACATTTGGTGAAGGCTCCTATTTTGCAACCGCCGGATTGGTCGAAGCCATTCGAAATTATGTGCGATGCAAGCGACACAACAATTGGAGCGGTATTGGGTCAAAGAGTTGACAAGAAGCCGGTGGCAATTTACTATGCGAGCAAAACTTTGTCCGAAGCGCAACTGAATTACACCACAACCGAAAAAGAATTATTAGCGGTGGTGTATGCTTTGGACAAGTTTCGTTCGTATATTTGGGGGAGCAAGGTGGTGGTATATTCGGACCATAGTGCGGTTCGATATTTGATGGAGAAGAAAGATGCTAAACCAAGATTGATTAGATGGGTTTTGTTGCTCCAAGAGTTTGATTTGGAGATTCGGGATAAAAAAGGAAGCGAGAATGTTGTAGCGGATCACTTGTCTCGAATTCCGATGGAAGGGAGTGATGATATGACTGAAATAAATGAAAGATTTCCGGATGAGCAACTTTTAGCAATATCAACCCAAGCCGCACCGTGGTATGCTCATTATGTTAATTATTTGGCCACAGGTGTTATTCCGGATCATTGGACCAAGAAACGACGACAACAATTCATGGTCCAAGTGAAACAATATATTTGGGATGAACCGGATCTTTTCAAGATTGGACCCGACCAAGTGATTCGAAGATGTGTCCCCGAGGTGGAAGTTAAAGAAATTTTGACACATGCTCATTCTTCCGCTTGTGGTGGGCATTTTAGTGGGCATAAAACTGGTTACCGGGTGCTTTCATGTGGGTTTTATTGGCCTACAATTTTTAAGGATGCTTGTCAGTTCGCTCGGAATTGTTTAAATTGTCAAAGGTTGGGGAGTATATCAAAAAGGGATGAGATGCCGATGCAACCAATCTTGGTTGTGGAAATATTTGATGTTTGGGGCATCGACTTTATGGGGCCGTTTCCTAATTCAAACGGGTTTTTGTATATTTTAGTAGCGGTGGATTATGTCTCCAAGTGGATTGAAGCAATTGCCACAAGAACAAATGACCATTCGGTTGTTTGTAAATTTGTTCAATCCAATATTTTTGCCCGGTTTGGTGTGCCTAGAGTGATTATAAGCGATGGTGGTTCACATTTCAAGAATTTTAATTTCGGGAAGCTATTGAAGAGATATGGTGTGAACCACCGAATTGCTACACCGTACCATCCACAAACAAGTGGACAAGTCGAAGTGTCCAACCGTCAAATAAAGGAGATTCTAATGAAGACGGTAAGAGTTGATAGGAAGGATTGGTCGGGGAAATTGGATGATGCTTTGTGGGCGTACCGAACGGCCTACAAAACTCCCATTGGTACAACGCCTTATCGGATGGTATATGGAAAGGGTTGTCATTTACCAATGGAGTTAACGCATCGAGCACATTGGGCAGTGACAACGGTGAATGCGGATTATGATGAAGCGGGCAAAACGAGGAAGTTACAATTGAGTGAGATTGAAGAAATTAGAGATGCGGCATATGAATGTGCGTCGGCTTATAAAGACAAACTTAAGAGAGTTCATGATGCCAAGTTGAGGAAGAAAACCTTTGAAGTGGGTCAAAAGGTTTGGTTGTACAATTCAAGACTCAAGATGTTCGCGGGGAAGTTGAAAAGCAAATGGATGGGTCCTTACATAGTTTGCCGGGTTGGTGAGTATGGTGATGTTGAAATTTTGGATGAGATTACTGGCAAGCAACAAACGGTAAACGGACATCGCTTGAAACCGTATTTGGAGGGCAACGATATTAACTACTTGGAGATGGATAAATCGGGCTACATTCTAAGCCCGGTTGAGGAGACGTGATCAAGAGGCCCAGGTTTGGTAGTGTAAATAGTAGATTTTTATTTTATTTTATTTTATTGCATACTTTTGTGTTTGATCGAAGCCCGTGTTTGAAACAAGTGTGGGGACGTTTCGGTCGCGATACGGTTCTAGCACTATGTTGAGGACAACATAGGTTTTTCGAGGGGGTAGGGTAATTTTTTGTGTTTTAAAATTACTTGTTTTTAGTTAAAAAAAAAAAAAAAAAAAAAAAAAAAAAAAAAAAAAAGTGTCAGGTCCACCGTACCCCTACGGCCTGGGAGTACCCCTACGGTGGGGTCTGAGGAAACTTATAACCCATACGGCCCTTTGCCCCTGCCCAACGGCTTGTATTTGTGTATGATGGCCACCGTACCCCTACGCCCCAACCGTACCCCTACGGTGGGGTCTGGGTGATCTGACGTAACTTATAAAAAAAAAAAAAAAAAAAAAAAAAAAATTTCTTTCCTAAACCTACGAACATAGTCACAGCCACACACATTCCACTTTTCACTTTACTTTCTTCTTCTTCTTTCATAAGAACTTCTCAAGAACACCAACTCCTCAATCCTTTAATCACTCATAAAATCTTCAATCCTTCACCAAATCTAGTGATTCTTGGGTCTATTTTGGCTAAAATTTCATCTAGTTTCTGATTTTGGGAAGGAAATTGCAAGAAAAACACGTTTTTGGGGTCGAATCACAAACCCTAAAAATCGTGATATTGGGGTTTTTTCTTGTTTTCTTGTTTTCTTGTGTTCTTGCATCCTCTAATCTAAGGTATGTTTCTTATTTGCTTAGTTTTTATGCTACATTGTAAGATTTTAGGGTTTGGTTTTTATTTAGATTATACCCACTTGCTTGTTAATAATGTAGTATGTAAATAGTTGTTTGGTGATAATATGATAGTAGAATTGTTGTTGAGATGAAAATTGTGAGCTTTTGGTAACGTTGTAATTATAGAGGGGTCATGCCCAATTTTTGTCAAACCAATAATAATGTTCATGCTTAATAACATCTACTACCATAGTAACAAGCAAGTGTGGGGATGTTTTTGGTTATGTTTACTGATTTTGTTTTGTTTTGTTTGTTTTGTTTTGTTTTTGTGTTTGCTTGTTTGTACAGTGTTTAGGAAATGGCACGCACGGGAGAAGCCGCGGGGTCAAGCTCGTCTGCTGCTAAAGCTAAGGGAAAGCAACCTGCCCAACAACCGGCTCAGCAGTACAAAAGAAGAAAATATGTTCCTCAAAACAATGAATCCGATACGGAGATGGAACAAGCACCGCAAGCATCTCAAGCACCGGAGGTTCCAAGGCTGGACCCGGCTGACAAGCCGGAATGGAAGTCGGGACCATTGAGTGATAAACCAAGGAGGTGGCAACCCACTCTATTCCATGATCAGATTAAAAAGTTGACAGACCGGGGTGGTGCCTTTATCTATGAAAGGGAGGTGAGCCGAAAAGATTTTGAGGGATTTGGTGTGTTTGACAGGTTTAAGGCATTAGGATGGGAAGCTGCGCTTCACTGCTATGATGGAGAAGAAAAGAGGGTATTTCTGGATGAGATAGAAGATTGGATGGCTACTTTAAGATGTCCGCGATACGATTCAGCATCCAAAATGAAGCTAATTGGTGAAGTCAATGGAGTAGAAGTGGAGATGTCTTACGAGACATTGCGTAGGCTTGCGAAGTTCGACAGTTTACCAGCGAAAGAATATAAGAACCCGCATATCAATGACTTACTGATCACTCCAGAAAAGCATCCAAGTTGGATGGCTATGTTGGACGACTTGTTCCTGCCAGGAACTTGAAGGAAAGGTCAATTATTCCATACTGTCGAATAATCACTGGGCTGTTGAAACAGCAAGGTGCAATCACTGAAGAAGATCAAGGAAGGAAAAGGAAGAAATTTAACCAGATTGATCTTGCTACAATGGGGCCTGGTTGGGTGTATTCTGAATCTGGAAGGTATCACAAATTAAAGAGTGGTGGTCAAAAGTGGAGGATGTTAAAGAAGGATGCGCGGGCACTTTTGCCCGGCGAGGAGGATGAACCTGAGAGTGCGGATGAAAGACCACCAAGTGGTGATGAGGATGATGAAGACAACCAGTTTGAAGGACAGTTGAATTTTGGACAGGGGAGTTCTAGTGGAGCTCATGGTGGGAATTTTTATGATTTTGCTACGAGGGAGTATGCGGATGGATGGGCTTTTGCGGGGTCAATGCAGACGGTTATTGAAAATCAGCGGCCACCTACATCAATATTTGAGACGTGGTCGGGATCAGAGCGTACATTATTCGACCACCAAACTCTGATGAGTGCATCTATGGAGAGATCAATGAGGCAAGGGTTTGAGCGGCAAGAGATGTGGAATAGAGCACATGCTTATTCCCAAGAGGTAGAAATTAATCATAGGTATGTTGATGACCAGAACAGGCGGATGCATGAAGATTGGCACGCGGGAAGGCCCGTAGTCGCAAATCCACAACTGGTGGATTACGGGTCTTTACCACCATACGATGGGAGCATATCATATCCGACACCGCCACTTCATCATTCCCAGTGGGTCGACCCGCAACAACAACAGCCACAAGCATCAGAACAAGGTGGAAGCGGCAGTGGCGCATTTGGGTTCGGTGATTGGAATGAATTGATGACTTCTGTGTTCGGGCCACCTCAACCCCGCTACTATTGATCAGGTTGTGCTTCTTTTGTAAATAGTGTATATTTTGCTTTGTTTGCTTTCTTTATGTTTCGGGATTGGGTGGTAGGTTGGTTGATGAATTGATGATTATGGGCTTGGGTTGTGATAGGAGGTGTTGCGTCATTTTGTTTCTTTCTTAGAAAAAAAAAAAAAAAAAAAAAAGAAAAAAAAAAAAAAAAAAAAATACAAAAAAAGAAGTTTGTGGTTGAGTCGTGAAGCTTTGATATCATGTTGTCAAAGTGGAATCGATCGTTTTCTCCTAAAACCGTACATTGGGGACAATGTATCCCAAGTGTGGGGATGGGGGAAAATTTGTAAATTTTTGAGGTTTTTAAAATTTTTTTTTTTTTTTTTAGTCAAGCGTAAATATTTTGGAAATTGGAACACCTTGAATCAGCCCCAATAGACACACCGGCAACCCTTAACACCCCTTTTATTCTTGGTGAGAGTTTAAGCCACACTTGTAGATAAATAATACTTTTCTTCCTTTGAGAGAGTGGCAACGGGTGATGGGTGCTCTAGAACTTGTGCTTGAATGCGACTTGAATTTTTGAGTAAACATAAGTGTAGAGATGATAAGGGCACTAGGAAGCTAAGTAGCCTTGTTAGTTTGAGTGAGAGTGTGGGAATTGGGGGGTTGGACCTCATGCATTATATATATAAGCTTGGTAGCGAGAGGGGCGGGGGTTTGGACATGTAGTTGCCTATCTTTGAGCCTAAAAGCCTATCGATTGTTAACCCTTTAGCTAGTTCCCTAAATAAATACCCAACTTGACCCGGTCTTGTGTGTTTAAACAGAGTGTTAGTGTGTCATTTTAGTATTACAAGTTGAAGTTTTAGTTGAGTGTGTTCGTATGTGTATGTATTAGTGTTCTTGATGTATTGAAAAAAAAAAAAAAAAAAAAATCAAAAGAAGAAAATGAAAGAAAAATGAAAAAAAAAAAAAAGAGAAAAAAAAAAAAAAGAAAAGAGAAAAAAAAAAGTGATATCTATTATAAGTTTGATCGTACTTGTGTTTGCGTGTGTCGTTGTGGAATAAAAGACCGGGTTAAGTTATGCGCTACTAAAAATATACCCCATTCCCTACCTCTACACTTAGCCACATTACAACCCGACAAGCCCCTTTGATTTGCACTTATGTTTAGCATGTAAGAGGAGGGTCGATTCAAGTACAAGCTTATGGTTGCGCACTCATTCGTTTGCCTTTTTGTGTGTCTAGCTCATCTATGCTAGAGCTTACTTGTAGCCGAGAGGAGAGATATTGTGAGGGGTGTGTCGATTTGGGTGTTGAGGATAGGTTAATACAAGGACTATGTGTGATGCTTGACTTTTAAATGATTGTTTTTGTGAGAAATAGAGTTTTGATGGATTGCTTGGGACAAGCAATGGTTAAGTGTGGGGATGTGACGGGTGGTTCAAGGAACAACCCGTTATAGTGTTAAAACGCATATATTAATCACATTTAATCATGATATTGCTTGGAGTTGGATAACTACGGTTGTTATGGATGTAGGTATGATAAGGGAGCTAAAATGGTGGAAAACGGGCTTTTGGAACGGATCGGAAGCATTGGAACGAGGCGGAAAGAAAGAAGAAAAAAATCAAGTTTTTCAACATCCAGGCCGTAGGGGTACTCCCTGGCCGTTCCCCTACGGTGGCCCAGGGACTCAATTTTGGCCGTAGGCCAGGCCCTAAAGGCCGTATGGTTTTTCATCCTGGCCGTACCCCTACGGCCAGACAGTAGGGGTACGGTGGTCGCTGTGTTTTTTTGTAACTCCCTCATTTAAAGACAACTTGATGGTGCCTTTTGATGATGCTTTTCATTCTAAACGTTTCTATCATCTTGGGGGCGATTTTTGGGCTGCAAGTACTCATTGGAAACATTATCTAATCATTGTTTTTGTGTTGGTAATCCTTATGAACAATTGTTTGAAGATGATAATGATCCATCAAGCTATGCTAGGCTAAACTTTTGGTGATCATTTCGGGTGAAGGTTTTTCTACAACTCTTGTGTGTTTTTCTTGCATTTCTAGAATAATAACTTGGTACTTTCTTTTGTTATTATGATGTATGAACAATTGATTGTAGTGTGTTGATTAATTTACTAATCTTTAGTCTCCATCGTTCGTTCTTGGTGTTGCTAACAACCGAGATATCACGGGAAGGATTGGGGTTGGTTATTGATTAATTGGTCATCGGGAAACAACCTCGCGTTAATATAATCCGAGTACTTTGTTCCCTTTTACCACAACAATTGTTTTTACATGAGTTATGTCTATGTAACTCTTTCTAGTTGAAATTCACACATGTGTTTAGAGAAACCGGATCCTGGAATGGTCATTACCTCCTAATTTGAAGAAACGCTTTTAAGTTTGAATTGGTAATTAGTCATTATTTTAAATAGAACTAAAACAACCAAAACTCATAATCATTTACTTTTTGTTAAGTAGTTTAATCTTAGTTAATCAACAAAACTAGTAATTGCACATTTTCCACAAACTCCCTGTGTTCGATACCTTCTTGCTACTATACATTAGTTGTAATTGGGAAATTTAACGTGTACCACGACAAGCACGTCACAAGGTTTGACATGAAAGATATGGGATTGGCGGATGTGATTTTGGGAGTACAAATCACACGAACCCAGAATGGACTTGTGATAAGTCAGTCTCACTATGTGGACAAAATTCTTGAGAAGTTCAATGCAAATGACTCTAATGTAGCTAGAACTCCCATTGACACGAGTCAACATCTAGCTAAAAATCGAGGTGAGCCTGTTAAGCAATTAGAGTACTCAAGAATTATTGGCAGCTTGATGTATCTGATGAGTTGTACCAGACCAGACATAGCATATGCTGTAAGCAAGCTAAGTAGATACACGAGCAACCCAAGTTTAACTCATTGGGGTTGCATGACACGGGTACTTCGGTACTTGAGATACACACGAGAGTACGGGCTGCATTATAATAGATATCCAGCAGTTATTGAAGGTTACTGCGATGCAAATTGGATATCTGACACGAATGATTCCAGAGCAACAAGTGGGTATGTATTCACACTTGGTGGTGCAGCTATATCGTGGAAATCATCTAAACAAACTGTAATTGCTAGATCCACGATGGAATCAGAATTCATCGCTTTAGATAAAGCAAGTGAAGAGGCAGAATGGCTACATCAATTTGTTGAGGATATACCAAGGTGGCCGAAGCCGGCATCGGCCATATGTATACATTTGATAGCCAATCGGCAATTGGCAGAGCTCGTAGTACAATGTATAACGGTAAAAACAGGCATATAAGACGTAGACATAATACGGTACGACAACTAATCTCTACAGGGGATATCATTGTTGACTACGTGATGTCAAAGGATAACATCGCGGATCCGCTAACAAAAGGCTTAAGCAGAGAGTTAGTTCAGAAGTCGTCAATAAGAATGGGGCTAAAGCCCATGAAAGGCTAGGTTTATGCGAAGGAAACCTAACTCAGCTGACTGGAGATCCCAAGATCAGAGTTCAATAGGACAACCTAATTGTATGAACTGGAGAAGGTCACTGTGGGGGAGAGTTGGTAAAAACCCAAGTTTTAAAAAGGGAACTTACTATAAATATAATAAGCTTCCTAGCCCATTCCTAAAAGTGACAAGGTTGAGGTTAAGCTTATGGCTTTTAATGATTTGACTGAGGTAACCAGTCCCAGTAAATCACCTATGTGAGAGAGAAGTGGGGTCGCTTCAAAGGGTATTGTTGGGGCACAATACTTAAGAGCTCTCGCAGAACTAGGCACGTGTCCATGACCATAACGGACACAACTATGAGGACTTGACAATGTCAGGGAGAGTTCTGTGTGAAACGTATTGTCGTCTACACAAACGGCAGACGATTTCAAAGACATCACGTTCTACTCAGAGCCAGTAGGCTAAGTGCGTTTCTAAGCGAAGGTTCAAAGGGTCACACCTACCTATCGTATGCAAAACTCAACTGTTGAAATTTAATCGGAATGAGATTGCTTCTGAGAATAACTCCCATTCATGTAGGGGATTGTTGGATTTTATAAGAAGTAGTGAATGTGAGTTAGTTGTGTCCCACATTGGTGGGGAGATGGAAATTGGAAGGCTTTGTAAGGAGAAGCTTGAGAGGGAGATTTAAATTGTTAAAGTTACATTATCCTCTAGCTCCTACCCGCGCGCAGGGGGGTGCAAAAAATGGGTTCGGGCTGGAAAAATTCTTGAATCAACGCGACGCCCGCATCTGCGGACAATAATGCAGCTCGAAAAACCCGGGTCCGCACGACACTGGTTTTTGATATTTGTTTTATTTTTTTGCAATTATGTAACTGAAGAACTCTTGGCCTTCAGCTTCCAACTGTTTCAGTCTTGGTTTTTATTAGCATTTAATAGCCTAATGATGGTGATTAATTCGCGAAGTTAAATGCTTATTAGCTTCAGTCTTGGCTGCTTAATTATATAAGACAGACTATATGTGCAGAAACAGAACTCGCAACATATATCACAATCACTCACACAACTCGATCGCTGCAGTGCTAATTTTCAGACTCAGTCCAGTTCCAGTTTCTTTTCAGGAAAGTGGGATAGTCCGCAGTGCACCGTCACTGTTGAACCGGTGTACCCTGGGAACAGACGACGAATCTGTTTAAGGGAATTGTGTCAAACACAAGCCCGGTTCTGTTAATCTGTTTATTTCTTTCTGTTTGTTTCTTTTTGCAGAATCTGATCGGTCTCCATTTTACTGTAAGTAATCTAACAGGAATGCCATTAAAATTCAAAACATTTTAAGTATTCAGGTGGGTACATTGTTGAACCATTCTCCTAGTGATAATTGTTGAACCATCTCATTTATGATATCAATAGTTTCATGTTTTGGGCAAATAATAGCACGTTCAGAAATTTTGGCTGGCGTAGGATTTGTAAGTAAGTTAGTATCATAAATAAAATGAATTAAGTCAAAAAGGGCATTTTCAGATGGTTTAACCAAGAATTCAGCAGGTATTTCAATTTTCTTAACATTAGGATGTTCGGAGTCCATAATAACACCTTCTTTGCCATCACCTATCCTCAAAAGCCATTGAGAAAAGGCTAGTAACTCTTCCCTATCACTAATGTTTCTTTGGTTCGATGTAATAAGCATGTTTTTAGAAAGAATGTACACGACAAAATGCTTCCACAGGTAAGATCTAGGCAGACAAGATGTTAGAATTTCCTTCTTACTACATTTTGGTTCAACTGTAAGTGTTTGCCTGAAATCACCACCTAACAATACTGATTTACCACCAAAAAGCTGAAAAGTATTTCCAATAAGGTCTTTAAGAGTCTTATCTAGTGATTCAAAGCACCTACAATCACTCATGGGTGCCTCGTCCCAAAGTAGTTGACAAAGATTTGTTTTCTTTTTGATGTGGCATACAGACTCTTCTGTTAATTCTAATGGTATTTTAAACCTTGAATGAGCTGTTCGGCCTGCTGGTAATAATAAAGATGCAATGCCTGAGGCAGCGACTGCAAGAACAATCATACCATTTGATCTTAAGCCTGAAATCAGTGTTTTCCATATATAAGTTTTGCCAGTACCACCATGACCATAAACAAAAGCTAGTAATTGTGTTGAGCTTGTGACATCCCTCATGACTGCATCGTACACCACTAATTGTTCGTTCTGAAGGCTTGCATGTAAAGATGTGTGTTCAAGGCGAAGTGCATTTCTATCATAATTTTTTTCTTCCATGAGCAAAGTATTGGCTAAAGCTGAAAAGACAGACGGATCTAGAGTTGGCAACCCAAATTCTGTTAATGTACGTGGATTTGAATTAGAATTTAACAGAACTTGAAGTTCATACAATACGTACTGTTGCAAATTTGAATCATTGGTAAAATTTGAATTACCACTGATACTTTGACTAATATTACGACTAATATCATCAGACATGCATTTCCAGTTAGAATTCCACAATTTACAGGGAATTGAAACGTCATAATAAAGTAACATGTAAACAACTAAAGATCTTAACTCAACAGGTGAAGCCCATATTGCAGCTTCAGTCAATGCAGTCTCCCACTCCTTATCATTTCCTATTAGGCCTAGAGTTTCGCAGGCCTCTCTAAAGGTTGGCATGACAACACCAGACACAGTCCGTAAATCCGTATAAGAACAACATCCTTTTTGATAAGTCAGTAATAACGGCAGGTAAAAAAGTTCGCCACATGTTGGATGCACGTAAGCCAACCTACCTACTGTGGGTTCTCTTTTGATCTTTCTGACTTCCCATTTTTTTGATGCAATATCCCAACGATACTTTGTTAGGTAATCAATGTATCGTAAATTAACACCTATAGGTATTCATGTTTCATTATTAGCCATTTCTTTGGTGTTATTTGCAAACCATTCAGTTAATTTTGTTTTGCCAGTATTAGGATTTGATGCAATCTCTGTAAGGCGTTGTGATTGTCTAAACGTGAGATTCTGTTTTCCTTCAAGATGCACAGCCAAAACCTGAACTAGAGGATTTCTATGATGAATAGGAAATCCAAATATCCTCCACATCGCTTCATGCGGACAAATAAACCGACCATCAACGTAATTACTAATTTCATCACCAACTTCTGGATTATTCTTAGGCTGGGTGTTCAATTGTGTTGTGTCTTGTGATAATGCAAATCGAACTCTGTCAGCACCTTTAGAAATGCATTTAAATAAGTATTTAATTAACATTGTCCAGCCACAATATTCTACATTTATATACGCATCAAAATGCAATAATAAATTTGCATTATAGGGAACGACAAATCCATTGTCAAGAGGCACACCATTTTTGAGAAAAGGCACACTAGTTGAAGGTCTTTTGTAGTGAACATTACCAGCACTATCAAAGCATGTCACATCCTCATAAGGTTTTGGAAACTTCTTACTACAAACCCTATCCTTCATACAGGGCGAATTCAAACGGGCCAAACCACATGGGTCATGAAGCATAAAATCCATCACAATTCTATGTAAAACTGGGTCAGTAACCACATTTGGAATAGTGGCAGTAATATACTGATCCACTTGGCTGGCGCCTGGCATCATGTACAGCATAAGCATTTGACAACCACAACAAAGTATGACAATGCGGAAGACCTCTTTTTTGGAACTCAATCGTGTATAAATCTATATGTATTCAGATTAACAGTATAATAATTTGGATAAAAAAGTGTCCAGAAATTATGTAAACCAAGTAAATAGCACACAAATTTTGTGTACCTGCTGTTACATTACCAAATGGCTTAGCTTTACGTAGGTGTTTAATAAAGGCGCGTACTTTCTGCTGGAATACTCTTGCAATAATATCTGGACGATCTTGTGGATTAGAAACACCTACTCGATTCAATTGCCTAGTTATTTCAGGCCAGCGAACATTACAAGTGAAAGTGATAAAATATTGTGGATTTCCATGAACACGACATATGGCTAAAGCATCTTGGTAATACTTATACATATAACGTGGTCCACCGGTGAAAGAAGCAGGCAAAATAACTCGTTTCCCAATACTACTGGCTTCAGTGTCACCCCTAGATATTGCATCATGCACCCATTGTAAGAATTCGCAACGAAATTCATCCTGATTGAGTCTATAGTATTCCAAATGACAATGCTCAACACAAATGTAAGCGTCCACCAAATACTTTTGTAACAATCCAGATGCTTTAAGCAAATGACTGTATACATTTTGACGATCATGTATTTGATAACTGTAGAACATTATTGGCGTTAATTTAGAATCATCAAAAGATGTCGTTGTTGGTGTAGATGTCTCAATTGTGTCTGTATCAACTGGAACAGAACCTTCAACATTATCTGTATTAACCACAGGAGCCTTAAGTCGTAGTTCAGGTGACCAACCTTGTTTTGCATGTGGGAAAAGAAGTGGATATTGTAACGGCATGTAAGATGAGTGTAGCTTGCTAACCCTATGTGGTGTACCATCCTTAATTCTGATGATAACATCAAAATGTGATGACACCTGATCAGCATCACATAAGATGGCACCCAAGCAGTTTGCTGTTGGGACATTATAACGGTTATCTGAGGCGCGACTATAAAGGCGAATATAAAAATCTGGAACCCCAGAATGCATACACAAATCTTTAGCCATGCGAAAAAGCTGCACATATTCATTCACCTCATCCAACATTTGCATTAAAGAAGACACAACATTATTAGAAACTGGATTGCGAGATTCTAAACCTTGGAAAAACCATAGCCTATTGGCAACTTCATTGTCCCCATCAAATATGTACATTTGGCGCATCACCAGGTAATGGGCTCACAGAACCAAGCCACTGAGACACTTGACCTGCAACCTTAATCACATAGGGTGCGCCACCACGGTTTATTTCATCATCAACCTTTGCACCGAATGAGGTCATGGAAAACATCGCATTATACGCCCGTATATTAGACATAAAATCAGGAACCGAAAAAACATTTATTAACAATTGTGGTGGTTCAGATGGGTATGGTAAGTCAAACTTCCCACCATGACAACAACGATTGTATCGTGGCCTAGCACTAACAGGATAACTTGTCAGGCGTTCCTCAAACCAAAATAGCGTGCCACAAAATTCACAAACTTCAGTACAATCACCAAAATCTATGTAAAAAGGTGAGATTAACGGTGCATTTACAGCCTCAGCTGTGCTTGTATCCAAATCAGGAAGCCCTGATTCACAAGGCCTATGGCGATGCAACATGGCGTTTCTGTATGACATTTGACGATGCGTAGGGGCTGATGCAGCCAACACTGAAGCTGAAGAAGATGCACCATCAGCCCAAGAACGACGTTGCCGTGCAGGAATTGCAGCCGGTGAATTTATATTCGAAGTAGACGCGGCATCAGAATGGGAACGCTTTGACCTTGAGGACTGAAGTTAAACAGTTATTAATAATTCACTATATTAATACATAATATTATACTGTATTATACTCAATTCAGTTTGAATAATCCGTTCACAGGTAATTTCTGCAAATGCTAATATGAACGACATTAAGACCTATATGCCTGCAAATAGTATATAATCTGTTTTCAGTTAGTTAGGTATTCACATACTAAGTTGAATGAATGCTAATATTAGTTTCAAACATTATCCTCTACACCTATGCTAAAAAAGTGTAACTAACTAATTGTTTCCGCAAATGATTGAATCAGCTAACTAACAGTTTTAAACACCTAATTAACTGCAAAAAACATGCCAACAACAAAGCTGCTCCTGGCCTGCAGTATATTATACTAAATTCAGGTTAAATAATCCGTTCACAGCTAATTTCTGCAAATACTAATACCACCAATATTCAGGCTTACGTGTTTGCAAATAGTATATTATATGTTTACAGCTATACTAATATCAGTTAACTAATTGTAGCTGCAAATAAATGAACTACCTATGTAACTGTTTTAAACATCTAAGTAACTGCAAACGCTAACACAAATAAAGTGATATTAAGAACATGGGTGATAACCTGAGGTCATATAAATCCTGGTCAAACTTTACGCTATGAGCCGACGCAAATAAAAAGCTAACAACCAAACTGCCCCTGTCCTACAATTTTATTCTTGCCAAAACAGGTTGAGACACATATAAATTATGTAAAACTGTTTCCAACAACTAACTAATACGTTGTAACTGTTGGGACAGGTTTTCAGATCGACTCCTTTCTTTACTTCAGTTTATTGTGGCACCTAATCAATACATTGTTACTGTTGGGACAGATTTTCAATTCTCACATGCAACAACCTCCAACTTATAAGTATTACATATTGTCATGCCCAAATAAGATCATTCGAAGCGAATAAGATCGCCCAAGTTATTTGGTAAACAACTCCTTTCTTTACTTTAACAGCCATGAATCAATTCTTAGTGGTTCGCTTGTATACCCTATTAAACGACTAAGAGTACAACCTGTCTGCACTATGTAACCTTCAATCCTATTAATGTAACCGAATCTGCCCTGTTGAAAGCTGTCACCCAGAACGAATAGGCTACCCAGTAATTAGTCGCTTCATACCCATCTATGCAGTCACAAACCTAAACAAACAGCCACACAAGCGTTTAAACGTGTAGGCAAATAAGAGAAGAGAGGAAGAATGGGTATGGCGTTTATGCACCTACGTGTTTGGTTCACCTACATGCCTTTTTTCTTACGTTATTATCAACTATCGCCTTAGTTATTTGGTAAAGGATTCCTTTCTTTACTTTAACATCTATGAATCAATTCTTAGTGGTTCGCTAGTATACCCTATTAAACAACTAATAGCACGACTTGCCTACACTATGTAACCTTCATTCCTATTAAACTAACCAAACCTGTCGTCTTGAAAGTTGTCACCCAAATCAAATAGGATACCCGGTAATTCGTCACTGCATACCTATCTATGCGGTCACACACTGTCACACCACGCCAACGGCGGAAACACGTGGCGCAACGCTCGAAAAGTATATCAAAGTCGAGATTAACACAAACAATAATTATTTAGAAAAGATCATATTATGAAGACGTCGTAAGATGTTTTCGTTGTTCCAAACGTACACATCCATACAAGTTTAGTTTAAACAAAAGGGTTTTTCGACTATATTCCGAACCTACGGAAAATAAAAGTAAAACCCCCAAAAGACCGACGTCCCCGTTTCCCCCGCACTAGCCATTCCTTTCAGCAGCCTAATTGCCTGAAAGATATGTTTGAAAGACACGTCAATATATACATATTGGTGAGTTCACAGGTTTTAATTTCACATAGCAAAACATTGCAATACCGGCATGTAACGGAAATATAATATAAGTAGTGTCATATATGTGGAGTAGCTAGCTCCTACATGACGATGGTGACTCCCTCCCGGGCCCATAACCAAACCAAGACTATACAACAGATTGCCCCGCGAGTTGCTTCTTGGACAACAACTCAGTTCAGAATACATGCACCTCTTGTCTTTACCGGGTTGACGCTATCAACCAGAGGTGGGCCTTGTCAGGCACCGATAGTACTACCCAGGTATCCCTTTGGTTTCATTTCCCTGAATTAATGGTTACAGTAAACAGCGAGGTCTTACCCCAAGTGGTTTCCAGTTACCCAGGTACCCATCGTGCTAAATATTATATTCCACATGTTACAGCAATTTTAACAAAACATATCTTTCCCCCAAAAACGTAAAAATAGTTTAAAATGGGGCCATGAAAACTCACCTCAACTCAGCGTGCATAATTACTAGAGAATAGCAGATATCCAAGGTTAAATACCTACAGGCGTTCTTAGACGTATGAGTCACTAAGCCTATCATGTGTGTTTTACCGGCAAGTTGTACACCCAACTCCCAACAACACAATTGTTATACAATTCCCCGTTTAAAACATGTGTCTAGGTCCGTTGGTGATGGATTACCCCCGTTATAAGTCTCACTTAACTTATGTTTAATAAACATATCAACATTATCCTTGAAGTTAGTTAGGTTCGTCGCCGCGAACTAAGATCATTTCCCGACTTTATCACATCATGATCTTATTATTTAATATATGTGTTTTCAATATATTTACTAACTCGGATAAACTTATCTCCGACTCGACTCACTTTACCGCATAATTACTTTCCAATTAAGTAATTATACTAGGATCTTGTCGATCGAGATTTCATTTTCCAACACTCGCCTCGACTCACTTTACCGTATATTTATTTTCCCATTAAATAAATATACTAGGATCTTGTCGATTTGATATTCCCTCGACTCGACTCACTGTTCCATATATTTATTTTCCCATTCAAATAAATATACTAAGATCTTGTCGATTCGACTTTTCGTTTTATAACTTTCGACTCGACTCACTGTTCCATATATTTATTTTCCCATGCAAATAAATATACTAACATCTTGTCGATTCGCCTTTTCGTTTTATAACTTTCGGCTCGACTCACTGTTCCATATATTTATTTTCCCATTTAAATAAATATACTGAGGTCTTGTCGATTCGATTTTATATTTTAACTTGTTAAGTTCTCGGACTTAACTTAATTTTACGTGCGCAATCTTTAAAGATCACTTTACAATTAAGTTCTCCCACGAATACGTTCCAACACTTAGGAAAGTGTTATATATACTTTTCACCCATGATAGTTCATATATTTTATCTCATAAAATATATATTTCCTTGACGTAATACATATATTCGTGTCTCGTACGATATATATTTTCTCGTCCGTTTTACATCTTGTCCGATAACTTGTTGTGTTAAAACATATTCATGTCCGAACGTTCAACTTATATATTTTCGCTCCACGAATAATATAAGTTACGTATATATATATTTTGTAGAAATAAATACTTCACGTCGAATATTATTTTCCTACTTCCGAAAATATATATGTATTTAGTTATTCATATCAAATTTCCGACAATATGATTTACTCGAAATTAATCACTATTAATTTCACTATATTTTTATTTGGAAATTTATAAAATAACTTTTGTATTTCCAAAATCAAGACTTAGTTGTTTTAACCCCAAAATGCTCCAACATTTTTATATTCCCATAAATATAAAAATGTTCATTTTTATAAAACTTTACTAAGTCTTTAAAATTACCAATTTTGGTAATAAAAGCCCTAGTTTTTATTTTTCCAAAACCTTTGGTAACTTGTATTTTTATAAAATCCTAATTTTATAAAAATAACATTTAACACAAAAACACCATATTTTTGTAAGTCTTGGAAATATTTTCAATAATCAACCATTGACTATCCAAGTTTACATTTTCAACACCAAACTTTTAAATGTCACATTTTTGGACTTAACTTTCTAAAATGACACTTTTCACCCTTTAACTTTTAAAGCTTCCAAATAACACCCAAAACTTTCAAAAGTTACATTTTTATCCTTGAACTTCCAAAAGTGACAATTTATTACAAAACTAGTAATCTTGATTAAATCAACTTTGTCTTGGAAGGTTATTATTATGTTATAACTTTGTCCAAAGTCCATAATAACTTACTTAAGGATAATAATAGGTGTACTTTGGGTATTAAGTCCAATTTGCCCAAAATGTTAACATTATGTTTGTTTCTTATGTTATGTAAACTTTATATTTCAACATTTCTCACAAGATCAATATGTTATTAAGCTTTAGATAGTTATTTTAAGATGATCAACATCACTTCCAAGTGTATTCAAGTTACCATAACAATCTATGCTTTGATCAACATTTTAAACATGATTATGTGACTTTTATCAACTTAAAACATCATCATCCATCATCATCATCAAACCCACGGCCCAAAACACTAGTTTTAAACATTCATTTTAACTTGATAAAACACATCACATCTTATGTTAAAAACCTTGTTAAATACTTGTGTACAACTTGCATCAAAAACCTCAAAACATAAACTTTTAAAAGCAAGATCAAGATGAAAGATACTTACAACTAGCACAAGGCTAGGGAAGACAAAATCACTTGATTTGGATGACGTTTAGTGTGTTCTTCCAAGGGGTTAAGCTCCAAGCTTGAAACACACCATGGGGGTTTGGAAGATGGATGTTTTGTGAGTAAATTTGAAGGATTTAGACTCGAAAAAGATGTGTGTGTGTGCCTTGTATACCCACGGCTCAAAGGAAAAAGGAAGAGAAAGC
This sequence comes from Ambrosia artemisiifolia, assembly GCA_032199755.1. Lineage (NCBI taxonomy): Eukaryota > Viridiplantae > Streptophyta > Magnoliopsida > Asterales > Asteraceae > Ambrosia > Ambrosia artemisiifolia. Next base: position 46,196,014 of record CM063519.1, on the reverse strand, counting down.
TTTTGATCAATGTTAAGCTTGTGATACCTTTATAATCTCTATCATATCCTCCAAGATCACATACAATCTATCTTGGATATTAAATCCCTTGAAATATGGATGCACTTGTACTAATTATATCTTGTATGGATTTGCTTGTTTTGGATGGATTTTGGCCGTGGGCTTTTGCAAGGAAATGGAAGGATTTTGGTGATTTAGGAAGGACACACAATCCTTTTATAATATCATGTAAGATCTTATAAAGATTCAAAGTATACTAAATTATTATAAAAATCCTCATACCATGCTCAAGATCAAATAAAATCTACATAACTTGAAAACAAAAGATTTTGGCATGTGGGAGGGGATTTTGACGAGATTTGGAAGGGTTGGGGTGGGTCCTACTTGACCAAACTATCTTATAAATATTTGTTATGTTTAAATATAAAATTTTCGGGGTTTGGTCGAGTTTTAATCGGATTTTAATTATGCGTTATCCGGACATTATAATAGTCCTAATTAACCCTTAAACATGGCCTAGTTTAAGTGTTGGTTGGTTAGTTAGGCTTTTGTTGGGTGAAATTATAAGTTATACGCGTATCGGTTGCGATACGCGCACTTTATTCGTTACCGGGAGATTTGTATGTAAAGTTTTCACTTATAGTTTTGGAGTTCCAAAACACATTATATTTTGTGAAAATACCCTTTATTTTATATCCTGGGTGTCCGGGATAATTTTTGTTTATTAAATTTTTATTGGGTAATCACCAACGTCCGTTCCAACACAAGTTAATTTGCACGCGATTTCGCCGTGCTTCAAATTAACCACATGCATTCCTATGCATCTTATGGGGAATTTGCTATTCTCTAAGGCTAAATTAATCCAATTAATTTAAATACGCACTTAAACCGTTAATTACATATACTAATTACGTACGGAATCACATCGATTTTTGCCGGATGTTACATTCTCCCCCCGTTAAGAGAATTCCGTCCCGGAATTCAGTTCAAGTTGTCCATTATAATAATATCCTTGAACAGGGCGGGTGGTTTGCGCTTCACGAGATCTCCTCTTCCCTAAGTGAACCCAGGTTCATGCTAGGTTCTCGCTTAGTGCTCTAACGATTACAGTATCACAGTCCAACTATGGCTAAGCTCTTGGGCATCCCACTTTGATACATTTATCGGTTTCCCGAAATAGTAGAGCTTAACGTCAACCGAACTTCCGTCGGTCGAGGAAATTGACAATGCTTCCTCATGCCAGACTTGCGGGATTCATTAAGAGCCCCATTTAAGCTCTTGCGATAATTCGAGCTTAATCGCCACTAGACCAATTTTGATCGATACCTCCGTGCCACTGGAGTATCAAGAATTTGGCCTACTATAATTTCTATGCTTACCAACACTCTCCCAGAGTATGGCTCTCAGTGTAAACCTATTATCAGTTCGAAGTTCTTAAGGCCTACGCCTTGTCTGTACGACTTCTTAATAGGTTCGCATCTGATCCGAACAGTTTCTAATCTGTAAGATTTATTGGCCATCTCTTGAAAACTCAAACCAGATTATGTGCCTATCTCCGCTTGTCATTCGACGTACTAGAGATGTACACGTATGCCCTCCAAAGGGCTTTGAGCAGTACACCCCGAACGCTGGGATGATAATTCTTATCACATAGGAAATTCTGGCGATGAAGCACATGAACTCGATGTGCCACGGACATCAATCGTGACAACACGGAACAATCCCGTCAAGTACATTCAATTTTTCCATAAATGACAAGCCATACCCATCTCAAATCGAGTAACCCAGGCTAGGGTACATAGTTTGTCAAACTTGAGATAGAGTGACTACTACAATCCGATATAAAGAAGTCGGCAATCCAGTGTCTAGCCACGACTCTCCAAGAGTACAGGTAGCATATCCACATGCCCCATCTTGGAGCTACGGATGAGTATATAAAAAAAATAAGAGGGTTCGCAACAGCAATCAATCATCGCTCAGGTCACATCCTGACCATGGGACCCCTCGGGTGGTATGGTAATGTCAAACAGGTGATCTTACCGCACCACATAATGATCATAAAAGTCCACTTGGAAACCTCTTCGGGTGTTCCAATTTATATTTATCCTTCGGCTCGACTCACTTTACCGTATATTTATCTCCCCATTAAGATAAATACACTAGGTTCTTGTCGACCGAACAACCACATTAAAAATGGGACTTCATTTCCGTAGGATCCTCTAGGTGCTGATTTGCTACCTCCCACCCGAGCAATAGTGGTTAATGGTACTAGGGCGTCTAGTAGGGACTGATGGAGGTCAATGTTTCTTTGTCGCCTTCTCCCCTCAGCTCCCTGACAGTAAGCAATGTATATATAACACCCAGTCCGTACGATTCCACAATCCCCGCGAATTAAAAGCCGACTTAAACACATAGGACTAGAGGCTCACATCACTCTGTCACATTGGTCGACACGAAAATGATGCATATAAATTATCACAATGTGGTTGCCGCAATAAACAAGGGATAGGATCTCGACCGTATCTCGACATGCTGGTCTCCACCGACACGGTATACAGAACACCGGTAGCTACCCAAAACTAGGGTATCTAGTACCTGTTCCGTTATATGTGCCTCATGGGCACTGGTGTCCTATCGATATTAGCAACCTAGTAAGTCAATTCTGGATAATCCAGGCCACACGCCCTTAAATTGACTTTTAGATCCTTGGCAGAGATCTGAGTGAAAGGAGTCTTGAAACCGGAACCCTTACTCGTCGAAGGTTCCATCCCTTCGGAATCTTTCGAGGTAAATGGCGAAATCGAGTCATAGATGCATGCATTTGACATAGATTTCACATTTGGCCTGACGGCTTCACGCGCCCAAGTCGTTACTTAAAAACGAACGACGACTGAGATCGCATCACAAGCGATAGTCCTGAGCCTTCCCATAAGGCATCCCATTCGATGACCCAGTTAGTCACATATATGGCGCGATACGTAAGCCTTCAAGCTCATCCTGATTAGTCAGGTACCATACGCCCTGACTGGTAGCTCACATTACTATGGTGCCCCCAACAGTGGCTGTCTAAGACAAGGGATTTTGCTCTAATGCGAGCAATGCTTCCTAAGGACAACTGGGAACACCACTATCGACCCAAGCTCGAAAGGGTTCCCCTATCCCAAGAACCTACGCAACGACACCAAGACAAGACAAATCCACCATCAGGGGAATAACAATATTAATCGAAGGGCTGAGCTGATCGACCCTCTCATAATGATAGGGTAGCTCCCTTATAGAGTAGACAATGCTATACGCCCTTCTGGATTTAGGGTTTCACCATGGTATCAGGGACTCCACCAATGCACGCGCCATGGGTCGGTCCACCATGGTATTTCCATAATCTTCAGTGTGACACGCCGGCACGTATTTCGTCAAACAAACCCACTGGGATGAGAAATAATGTATTGAGTCCTTCAACTCTTACTAGTCCCAAGGGTATGGGTCATAATATCGCTCGCAATTACTCGATACCTTCAGGTTCGAGACGTATTCGAAATCCCTTATCACAAGGACGGCCTCGTCTCGTAATGTGTGGATCCTGGGATTTTCTTCTCGACATTGGTTTGCATAGCCGATTGCTGGTCGACCAAATGCGCGTAAAAGTTTAAGGCGTCACTGATGCCTTAGATTCTGAAGATGTAACGCTCATGAGATGTGTGAATATATCAAGGGTCGACACATGATTCGGTCACTACCCAAACAATCACGAGATTCAGTGGAATACGTGCGCTAACACTCAGACTAGAGTGTCTTGGTATGACTTCCAGAAAGTCCGTTGAGCACCCGAAATCTTACCTAATCCATGTTGGCGCTACACAATCAAACAAACATAACAGTGACAGCAACGAGGGGTTTGGGTGATGTCTCCAGCCCGAGGGAACCAAGAGCGAAACAAACGACAAGTCATCACATCATCAAGGCAATCCAACAGCTGCAGTAATACATCCATGGAGCAACACGATAGTATAAATAACACAACATGACAGCAACACATCCACGAAGTACATCAATTAGGGAACACCGCACAGGAACAACATGACGACCGTGAAACATGACAGCAAGGCTACTTACTGCAGGAGCAGTAGACAACAGGAATGCATCGTCGACAATGCAACGCAACCACATGGATACGCAATCGGCAAAATAATGCAACTACAAGCATGCCCAACGCTGGGGGTAACACAGCAGCATGAATGCACACGACAATATGACACTCAATATGGAAAATCCCCCAGTCCACATCAACAGAAAGCTCCGTTATGGTGAGCACGCATCCCGGTGCGTCTCAGCTCACTTGTGGGGGCGGGATTTATATCCATGCCTTCGACCTTAAACCTATCCTCCATAGACTCAATGGTAGGAACGATTGAGTCAACCAAGGTATTCGTAGTCGTAACAGGAATGGAAACGATGGGTTCCGCATAATTTAGCAGACTGTCAGACCAGTTTTGTTCTTAGGGAGAATGATCGTAGGCTCAATATAAGTCATTCGAATAGTGGCAACTGCAGCATTGACAGACTCAACCCAAGCCTGAGAACTATCGTCAATATTAGTCTTGGCAGGAGCCCAAGGAAAGATAATGAGTAGTTCAATGAAAGCCTCGAAGAAAATGGAAGTAACAACAACGAACTCTACGGAAATACCGACATGGTCATAGTAGCTTGACAACGGTCATAGAGACGTCTTCGTTAACGACATTCACCTTTGCAGGAGCTTCAAATACATCAACAGCATCAGCTCGAGAAGCGCCATAGAAACAACCTCAAGCCCATCATGGACCATAGAGACTATGACAACCATAAGCTCAACAACAGACATGGAAACAACGGCATCAAGCCCGATAAGTGCTACAGATTCACTGACAACAACAAACTCAGCAAGAGCTACACACTTAGCAAAAACATCGGGATCTACTTGAGCCATAGATCAATAACAGCCGCAGCGACATCAGGCTCGGCCGGAGCCTTAGACTAGTCGTAGTTATTATATGTGGGGTAACTAGTATCCATAGGACCTAGAAACCAACCACCGTCTATCCCAATATCAAGGATAGTGGGCATTACGAAAATAGCAAGTAGAAGTAGAAGTAGAAGGATCACGATATATCGAGACACCCTGATAGAATGAAAACGATACCGACTCTGGCAACCCAGCCGAGTCATCCTTCTCATTAGAGTCCTCCTGCATATTATTTTGGCCCTAGCACCGATAGCCATCAACTGGAATGCCTTTCTGCTACCTAAGCGAGACCGGTGGACCTTCTTCCTGATAGGCCACGCAGTGAGAGTATCGAAATACAACAAGAGATTTGACAGGTCACATTGTCCATAACGAATGGATCTTGCAACCTTAGTTTATAAACCACCGTGACGAGGGAACGCAACGTCTCAATATCTATGGGGATTGATGGAAAACACTTCGCGTCAATTTCCGCCCCAAATAGATAAAAAGTCTCGTCGTCATGATGAGGGTGACGAACGTTATTGCAACAAGAGCAATGGAATTGTCGTCCCATGGGTAGGTTTAATTTAACAGAGTAACGTGACCACATCCAGTAGTCCTTCATTTGAGGGGGGAACTTCAATGTCAGCAAAAATCGTTTTGCAACATTTGACATTTATGGAACACATCCTTACAATTACGATTCCCAAAGTGTGGTTCCACTCCCCAGAATTTATGACGGATTCAGGCACAACACACGTATCAAACCTACTCTGGCGTTCATCGACTGAAGCGTGATTACCAATAATCCTTGAAAAACAAACAGGAGGTAGATAGAGGAGTCTTACGATAACCTTTGCACCTTGGGAAAGTAGTATGACATAAGCACCGATCTGCTAAGCCCATCACAATTCATCTTCTGGAATACGATCCATCGCTATTGCAACGGGTGTTAATCCATACTTGAACACTCAATACATCGAGCAGTGGCTTCCCATGAGTTAATCGTATGCACTTCCGAGTGAGTCCATAGCCAAACGCCAACTGGGGCTTGTTGTTCCACTACACGCCGCCATCATAACACTGGCAATCGTTGCCGCGGTCGTGATTAGTGGCCGAATTTTTGACATCATTGAAATTTAGCAAAGCCCTCTGACTCGCGGGTGTGCAATGTGGCACACTGATTTCACCATCAGTCCATGACTGCATGGGCACAACCAATACTGTCGATTCAGACGAGGGCTATCGAGCCTTCCAGGTAACAATGATCAAGCTTCCTAACTTAGCAACCTCAATTCTGTCCTCCAAAAGGAGAAGAAAAATACCCGACTCTGGAAGACTACTTGGGCATGTGTTGGATCGAGAATGACTTATTTATAATAACAACCCAGCAGCACACGGCCACGATTCTCATATCTGATCCTCACAGGGTCCCGTTCCCAAAACGCACTGGTCTTGTAGGGACGCACCCTAGGTCTTCACTAGGTTCCAGGTATAACCTTCCACGCACCGTACTCGACATTTCTCGCTTCGGTAGGCCGTGTATACTTGTAAGTCCGCTCCTTTGGAAGAACTTTGTGGTGGAGGCATTCAACTCCTACACAAGGAAGCTTTCATCTCCTGTTCCTATCTAGAGCGAGGGTTTGTGTCAGATTATTCGCATGAATAGACGTTCGAGCTCTTCCGTGCTTGCACCTTAAAGGTAATGTCAAAGAAAGCTCATTAGGCTAGCTAGGACCGAAGTCAAAGGCGTCGATGAGACCTCCCATTTAACCCATTAGTCAATCAAAACCAAGACTGAATCTAAAGAAGAAGAACAACAAGACAAGGAATGATCACCAACCCCGGCCCTAGCGCCCACCAAGGTTACCGTGCACCCCAAACTATTATTACGTGTGCACCCGTAATGATAATTTGCGTTGCCAGGTAATCTTGTTGCCCGCTAGTTCCGAGCTTCCTGATCCAACAAACAAAGATTTCATAACAAATGACTCTTAATAGGTTCGCCTCCACATCATAAACCATGGGGCGACATCCATTTGCGCGATAGAGATTAGTCCTTCAGATCATCCCGTCTACAGGTAAGCGAGTGAGATCGTCGTAGACTACAACATCCTTCCCACTTGCTGGTACCGGTGATCGATGCAAGAGTGCGGACTAATGTGAAGCGTCACACGACATCCTTACTGGCAAAATATCCGTACTACGTATATGTATTAACTAATCTTAGAAAAATCGGATTCCTATGCAACATAGACATTCTTATCCGTATTTTCTAATACTTCATATATTGACACACATGGCTAGTCGGTCGGAATTTCCCCTTGTACATCCCATGTACAAATTTCTTTCTTTTCTAAAAATATTTTGTTGTGTTTTAGTTTGGAAAACTTTGTTTTCGAGCCGAAACCGGTTATAGTCTAGATTTTTCAAAATGCTAGTTCGCTATAACCTTGGCTCTGATACCACTTCTGTCACACCACGCCAACGGCGGAAACACGTGGCGCAACGCTCGAAAAGTATATCAAATTCGAGATTAACACAAACAATAATTATTTAGAAAAGATCATATTATTAAGACGTCGTAAGATGTTTTCGTTGTTCCAAACGTACACATCCATACAAGTTTAGTTTAAACAAAAGGGTTTTTCGACTATATTCCGAACCTACGGAAAATAAAAGTAAAACCCCCAAAAGACCGACGTCCCCGTTTCCCCCGCACTAGCCATTCCTTTCAGCAGCCTAATTGCCTGAAAGATATGTTTAAAAGACACGTCAATATATACATATTGGTGAGTTCACAGGTTTTAATTTCACATAGCAAAACATTGCAATACCGGCATGTAACGGAAATATAATATAAGTAGTGTCATATATGTGGAGTAGCTAGCTCCTACATGACGATGGCGACTCCCTCCCGGGCCCATAACCAAACCAAGACTATACAACAGATTGCCCCGCGAGTTGCTTCTTGGACAACAACTCAGTTCAGAATACATGCACCTCTTGTCTTTACCGGGTTGACGCTATCAACCAGAGGTGGGCCTTGTCAGGCACCGATAGTACTACCCAGGTATCCCTTTGGTTTCATTTCCCTGAATTAATGGTTACAGTAAACAGCGAGGTCTTACCCCAAGTGGTTTCCAGTTACCCAGGTACCCATCGTGCTAAATATTATATTCCACATGTTACAGCAATTTTAACAAAACATATCTTTCCCCCAAAAACGTAAAAACAGTTTAAAATGGGGCCGTGAAAACTCACCTCAACTCAGCGTGCATAATTACTAGAGAATAGCAGATATCCAAGGTTAAATACCTACAGGCGTTCTTAGACGTGTGAGTCACTAAGCCTATCATGTGTGTTTTACCGGCAAGTTGTACACCCAACTCCCAACAACACAATTGTTATACAATTCCCCGTTTAAAACATGTGTCTAGGTCCGTTGGTGATGGATTACCCCCGTTATAAGTCTCACTTAACTTATGTTTAATAAACATATCAACATTATCCTTGAAGTTAGTTAGGTTCGTCGCCGCGAACTAAGATCATTTCCCGATTTTATCACATCATGATCTTATTATTTAATATATGTGTTTTCAATATATTTACTAACTCGGATAAACTTATCTCCGACTCGACTCACTTTACCGCATAATTACTTTCCCATTAAGTAATTATACTAGGATCTTGTCGATCGAGATTTCATTTTCCAACACTCGCCTCGACTCACTTTACCGTATATTTATTTTCCCATTAAATAAATATACTAGGATCTTGTCGATTTGATATTCCCTCGACACGACTCACTGTTCCATATATTTATTTTCCCATTCAAATAAATATACTAAGATCTTGTCGATTCGACTTTTCGTTTTATAACTTTCGACTCGACTCACTGTTCCATATATTTATTTTCCCATGCAAATAAATATACTAAGATCGTGTCGATTTGATATTCCCTCGACTCGACTCACTGTTCCATATATTTATTTTCCTATTCAAATAAATATACTAAGATCTTGTCGATTCGACTTTTCGTTTTATAACTTTCGACTCGACTCACTGTTCCATATATTTATTTTCCCATGCAAATAAATATACTAAGATCTTGTCGATTTGATATTCCCTCGACTCGAGTCACTGTTCCATATATTTATTTTCCCATTCAAATAAATATACTAAGATCTTGTCGATTCGACTTTTCGTTTTATAACTTTCGACTCGACTCACTGTTCCATATATTTATTTTCCCATGCAAATAAATATACTAAGATCTTGTCGATTCGCCTTTTCGTTTTATAACTTTCGGCTCGACTCACTGTTCCATATATTTATTTTCCCATTTAAATAAATATACTGAGGTCTTGTCGATTCGATTTTATATTTTAACTTGTTAAGTTCTCGGACTTAACTTAATTTTACGTGCGCAATCTTTAAAGATCACTTTACAATTAAGTTCTCCCACGAATACGTTCCAACACTTAGGAAAGTGTTATATATACTTTTCACCCATGATAGTTCATATATTTTATCTCATAAAATATATATTTCCTTGACGTAATACATATATTCGTGTCTCGTACGATATATATTTTCTCGTCCGTTTTACATCTTGTCCGATAACTTGTTGTGTTAAAACATATTCATGTCCGAACGTTCAACTTATATATTTTCGCTCCACGAATAATATAAGTTACGTATATATATATTTTGTAGAAATAAATACTTCACGTCGAATATTATTTTCCTACTTCCGAAAATATATATGTATTTAGTTATTCATATCAAATTTCCGACAATATGATTTACTCGAAATTAATCACTATTAATTTCACTATATTTTTATTTGGAAATTTATAAAATAACTTTTGTATTTCCAAAATCAAGACTTAGTTGTTTTAACCCCAAAATGCTCCAACATTTTTATATTCCCATAAATATAAAAATGTTCATTTTTATAAAACTTTACTAAGTCTTTAAAATTACCAATTTTGGTAATAAAAGCCCTAGTTTTTATTTTTCCAAAACCTTTGGTAACTTGTATTTTTATAAAATCCTAATTTTATAAAAATAACATTTAACACAAAAACACCATATTTTTGTAAGTCTTGGAAATATTTTCAATAATCAACCATTGACTATCCAAGTTTACATTTTCAACACCAAACTTTTAAATGTCACATTTTTGGACTTAACTTTCTAAAATGACACTTTTCACCCTTTAACTTTTAAAGCTTCCAAATAACACCCAAAACTTTCAAAAGTTACATTTTTATCCTTGAACTTCCAAAAGTGACAATTTATTACAAAACTAGTAATCTTGATTAAATCAACTTTGTCTTGGAAGGTTATTATTATGTCTAACTTTGTCCAAAGTCCATAATAACTTACTTAAGGATAATAATAGGTGTACTTTGGGTATTAAGTCCAATTTGCCCAAAATGTTAACATTATGTTTGTTTCTTATGTTATGTAAACTTTATATTTCAACATTTCTCACAAGATCAATATGTTATTAAGCTTTAGATAGTTATTTTAAGATGATCAACATCACTTCCAAGTGTATTCAAGTTACCATAACAATCTATGCTTTGATCAACATTTTAAACATGATTATGTGACTTTTATCAACTTAAAACATCATCATCCATCATCATCATCAAACCCACGGCCCAAAACACTAGTTTTAAACATTCATTTTAACTTGATAAAACACATCACATCTTATGTTAAAAACCTTGTTAAATACTTGTGTACAACTTGCATCAAAAACCTCAAAACATAAACTTTTAAAAGCAAGATCAAGATGAAAGATACTTACAACTAGCACAAGGCTAGGGAAGACAAAATCACTTGATTTGGATGACGTTTAGTGTGTTCTTCCAAGGGGTTAAGCTCCAAGCTTGAAACACACCATGGGGGTTTGGAAGATGGATGTTTTGTGAGTAAATTTGAAGGATTTAGACTCGAAAAAGATGTGTGTGTGTGTGTGCCTTGTATACCCACGGCTCAAAGGAAAAAGGAAGAGAAAGCTTTTGATCAATGTTAAGCTTGTGATACCTTTATAATCTCTATCATATCCTCCAAGATCACATACAATCTATCTTGGATATTAAATCCCTTGAAATATGGATGCACTTGTACTAATTATATCTTGTATGGATTTGCTTGTTTTGGATGGATTTTGGCCGTGGGCTTTTGCAAGGAAATGGAAGGATTTTGGTGATTTAGGAAGGACACACAATCCTTTTATAATATCATGTAAGATCTTATAAAGATTCAAAGTATACTAAATTATTATAAAAATCCTCATACCATGCTCAAGATCAAATAAAATCTACATAACTTGAAAACAAAAGATTTTGGCATGTGGGAGGGGATTTTGACGAGATTTGGAAGGGTTGGGGTGGGTCCTACTTGACCAAACTATCTTATAAATATTTGTTATGTTTAAATATAAAATTTTCGGGGTTTGGTCGAGTTTTAATCGGATTTTAATTATGCGTTATCCGGACATTATAATAGTCCTAATTAACCCTTAAACATGGCCTAGTTTAAGTGTTGGTTGGTTAGTTAGGCTTTTGTTGGGTGAAATTATAAGTTATACGCGTATCGGTTGCGATACGCGCACTTTATTCGTTACCGGGAGATTTGTATGTAAAGTTTTCACTTATAGTTTTGGAGTTCCAAAACACATTATATTTTGTGAAAATACCCTTTATTTTATATCCTGGGTGTCCGGGATAATTTTTGTTTATTAAATTTTTATTGGGTAATCACCAACGTCCGTTCCAACACAAGTTAATTTGCACGCGATTTCGCCGTGCTTCAAATTAACCACATGCATTCCTATGCATCTTATGGGGAATTTGCTATTCTCTAAGGCTAAATTAATCCAATTAATTTAAATACGCACTTAAACCGTTAATTACATATACTAATTACGTACGGAATCACATCGATTTTTGCCGGATGTTACACACACCTAAGTAAACAGGCACACAGGCGTTTAAACGTTTAGGTGAATAGGCGTTTATGCGCCTACATGTTTGGTTTACCTACACGCCTATTTTCTTACATTATTATCAATTGCAAACTGCCATACAAAGCTGAGATTACTATGAATGAGTATGCGGTCACACACCTAAGTAAACAGGCACACAGGCGTTTAAACGTTTAGGTGAATAGGCGTTTATGCGCCTACATGTTTGGTTTACCTACACGCCTATTTTCTTACATTATTATCAATTGCAAACTGCCATACAAAGCTGAGATTACTATGAATGAGACCTGAATAATGTATTTTTGACTTACTTAATAAATCTAACATGATATGGAAGAGGGTGATTCTGTCATTTTGTATTTCATTTTTGTAATCTTGTTTTTAGAAGAGGGTGATTCTGTCATTTTGTATTTGAATACATATCACCACACAAGCTCTTCTTTCTTGCGGGTAGCATCCAGCACAGTTTCCACCGACCCAAGCGATTAAGTGATTAAACGAATTCGCTGATGCGACACCTATCGTATTTGCTATGCCCATACCCATTTAGACACTTTCGCAGTTAACTGAATAGGTGCTTACACACTTAGGCAAATTGGCGCATAAGCATTTAGACACCTAATAAGTGTTTTAAAACACATAACGTGAATTGACATTTTTGCCCTTGAAGTTAACTGACTTTACTAACCCCGTTAGGAAAATGGTTTAAAATAGCACCAAAATAAAACCACTGGGTTCCCAATCATAAAAATAAACTATTCTGTCTAAAGTGGCATAAGTGGCCGAACCTCAGGGGTTATTTTGACAGTCTACTCATTCAGGTAAATGCATGAGTGTCTACTTGTATCTAACAAGTGAGTACAACATATTTTCGCCAGTTGGTGAGGGCACCATTGAGATGGTGATAGTGATGACCATGAAACACAACATCCCATCATGGTAGTGATGATATTTTCGTGGTGGGTGTCACGATTCTCGAGAATTTTGTGGTGTAAGGGGCAATGAGGTGACATGTGGTGTTGTTAAACACCACCTCCTATCATGGTAGTGATGATATTTTCGTGGTGGGTATCACTATTGAGAATTTTATGGTGTAAGGGGTAGTGAGGAGACATGTGGTGATTGGTTGGTTTTTTGTAGGTCATTTTGATTTTGTAAGGAGGAACTGAGATGGTATATTGGTATGTTGTGATTGATTGGTTATAAGTTATAACCCATCATCCCATTTAACTTATCTGGATAAATGGGTTAATACCGTGCCGGGTTCATCAATTCAACCCGCCACATGATTGCCACCTGAAATTCTTCTGTTTCTTGTTGCAAACATCTTCTGTTCCTAAAACTTCTAGTATTACATGTTCAAGTTGAAATCGTGCTTATAGACAGTGACATGTGATAGGATAAATATTAATCCTCGTTGATCGTTATCGAGTCGATATGCATGGATTTGTTGATAGACATGCATCTAGTTAATTTAGTATTATCTATTATGTTTTGAATAAATTTAAAAGAGTCATAGTCAGATTAGAATACTAGTTAGATTAGGATATGTATTCCTTTCTCTCCAAGCATAGAAGTATTATAAATAGGTCATAGCTATGTAATTTATTTTTCATTCAGTAATCAATATAACCAGAAAAAGACGTCGTTGGGTAGTCCCCCCAACAAAAATATCGTGTTCTCTTGTGCTTGTTTTGATCGATTGTTTCCCAACAATTGGTATCAGAGCACAAGGTTTCGATCGTGAATCAAGAATCAACTGGGGCGTTTAACCAGTTGCGAGAAGACCAGAGCCGGAGGCGATCAAGAAAGCCTAACTTCTGGGATCTTGAAACACCAGTGATCGACATACCGTTTGTTTAGAGATGGCAGACGGCGAAGGAGACAACCGAGCGGTGATCGTACCGCCTAGAGAACACTCTGCAACTTCGTTGCAATGTCCGAAGCTCACTAAAACAAATTACAACAGTTGGGTTGTGATTATGGAGTCTATTCTGGATGCACAAGGGCTTTGGGAAGCCGTTGACCCGGTCGTCGGAGCAGCCGTGGATGAGAAGAAAAACAAGATGGCGAGGGCAATCTTGTATCAGGCATTACCAGAAAACATCCTACTGCAGGTCGCAAGAACTCGGAATGCGAAAGATATATGGGAATCATTACGGGTGAGATTCCTTGGAGCGGATCGTGTACAGCAAGCTCGAATCATAACGCTGAAAAGAGAATTGAATCAGCTAACTATGGGACAAAACGATTCCGTGGAAGACTTTGCTGGTAAACTATCCGAGTTTGTCACCAAGTTTAATAGTATGGGTGTAGATGTGGAAGAGAAGGATATTGTGAAGAAATTGTTAGACAGCATGCCCGATCGCTTCCTAGCAATAGTCGCACCGATTGAGCAATTCGCTGATTTAGACACCATGTCGCTGGAAGAATGCATCGGACACTTGAAGGCTTTTGAAGAACGAATCAAGGGTCGTGAATCAACAGTGGATAAAAGTGCAAAGCTGTTGTACTCAAAGGTTGAAAACTCTAACGGCAAAGAAGGAACCGGTGATCGCAAGACTCAAGGCAGAGGTCGTGGTGCTAATGGCCATGATAATCGTGGTCGAGGAAGAGGCCGTGGACGTGGATCCAATCGAGGAAGGGGCCGTAACCAGAATAACAATAAACGTGACAACTCACAGAACCGGGATAAGAGCAAAGTTCGATGCTACAACTGTGACGAACATGGTCACTTTGCCTGGGAGTGCACAAAAGATCCGACGCCTGAAGCGAACCTGAATGAAGCTGAAAACACGACTCCTGGTCTTATGATGGCAATAGTAGAAAGTCGTGAAGACAAAATACTCTTGAACGAAGAAAAGGTTCACCCGAAGATATATGCCAGTGACTCGAAAGATAGTAAAATGTGGTATCTCGACAATGGTGCCTCAAACCACATGACTGGGAGACGTTCTTACTTTGCAGTGCTCGACGAAAGTATCAAAGGGTTAGTGAGATTTGGAGATGGATCTAAAGTCAAGATAGAAGGAAAAGGCTCGATCGTGTTCGAATGCAGAAACGGTGAACAACGAGTCTTAATGGATGTATACTATATTCCAGAGTTATGTAGTAACATCATAAGCCTCGGGCAACTAACTGAGAATGGTAGCAAAGTATGGATGGCGAGCAATAACCTTTGGCTTTATGAAGAAGATGGATCCTTGCTAATGAAAGTACAAAGAAGCGTGAACCGGTTGTACAAGATTTCGCTGCAAGTCGGAACTCCGGTATGTTTACTATCTTCTTTAGATGACCAAGCCTGGTTATGGCATGCCAGACTTGGCCATCTCAACTTTAAGTCCTTAAATGAGTTACATCATATGGCCGAAGGACTCCCACACATCGCACGTGGTTTGCGAATATGCGACGCTTGTATGGCAGGAAAGCAGACTCGTCTGCCGTTTCCAAAACAATCATACTATCGTGCTCGCAAACCACTAGAACTGATCTATATGGACCTGTGTGGACCGATTTCCCCACCTACTATAGGAGGAAATCGGTATTTTATGCTACTCGTGGACGATCATTCACGTTTTATGTGGGTTTATATCATTAAAAACAAGAATGATGCACTTGGTATCTTTAAGAAATTTCACCAGGAGATGGAACGTGAAACATCACTCAAGGTCAAGACTCTAAGGAGTGATAGAGGTGGCGAATTCGTGAATAAAGCGTTTGAAGCTTATTGTGGTGAAACCGGTATTAAACATGTCTTGACAGCTCCATATTCGCCACAACAAAACGGCGTGGTCGAGAGGCGAAACCGGTCAATCTTGAACATCACAAGAAGTATGTTGAAAGCCATGTCGGTTCCACAAAATTTCTGGGGTGAATGTGTGAGACAAGCAGTGTACATTCTCAATAGAGTACCCACAAAGGCATTAAAAAAGGTTACTCCTTATGAAGCACTAAAAGGCTATCAACCGGACTTGTCATATTTGCGGGTATTCGGATGTGTAGCTCACATGACGGTACCACCGGTAGGAGTTAAGAAGTTGGATGATCGAAGCAAGGTAATGGTGTACCTTGGGTCCGAACCAGAGTCAATGGGGTTTCGACTCTATGATCCATCGACTAAACGGATCTTAGTTAGTCGAGATGCAAAGTGTCAAGATGAAAGAAGATTCGAGTGGGAGCGATACTCGAATATAAATGAGGTTGGAGAAGGACCAGAGTGGGTCGAGTTTCAAATTGAGAATAATGAAGCAGTCTTAGAACCGGTTGTGCCTCAAACCGCTGACCCGGCTCCACAAGCGAATGATCAAGTGATTGAAAACCAAGAAGAGATGACTCAACAAAACGACCAATCTCACGAACAAAGATCGCCTGCTGCAAATGTGAATTCGAGGGCAGAAGGTCATCCAATTCAGGAAGGAGTTCGAAGATCAACAAGAGACAAGTTTGTTCCCAAAAGGTTCGATGAATTCGTTATGCTGCATGATGAAGAACTCGTAAGTGAAGATGAACCACAGACCTATCAAGAAGCAAAAGATGATAAGAATTGGCAAGAAGCAATGAAACTCGAGCTAGAGGCGATCGAAAAGAACAAAACTTGGGAGTTGTCCAAGTTACCTGAACACAACAAAGCCATAGGCCTCAAATGGGTGTTTAAGTTGAAAAAGGATGCTAGCGGAAACATAGTTAAGCACAAAGCTCGGCTAGTGGCGAAAGGATATGTTCAGCAACAAGGTATCGACTTTGATGAAGTATTCGCTCCTGTCGCTAGAATGGAAACGGTACGTTTGATCCTAGCCATAGCCGCTAAAAGAGGATGGGGTGTGCACCATCTAGACGTAAAAACGGCATTCCTTAATGGAGATCTTAAAGAAGTTGTGTACGTAAAGCAACCCGAGGGGTTCATTGTTCAAGGAAAAGAGCATATGGTGTATCGATTATCCAAAGCTCTTTACGGGCTCCGGCAAGCTCCAAGAGCTTGGAACGAAAAACTTGATAAAACGCTGAAAGGTTTGGGTTTTAAGCGGTGTCCTCGGGAGCAAGCTGTGTATACTCGAAATCACAAAGGTGTTTTGATCATTGTGGGGGTGTATGTCGATGACTTGATTGTTACAGGAACGAGTTTGCTGGAAATCGACAAGTTTAAAGCTCAAATGAAGACACAATTCGAGATGAGTGATCTCGGGGAGTTATCGTATTATTTGGGCATAGAAGTGTCTCAACAGAAGGATGGAATTACATTGAAGCAAGGCGCTTATGCAAGAAAGATCCTAAAGAATGCCGGGATGGATGAATGCAACCCGTGTCGATATCCTATGGAGTCACGTTTGCAGGTAACGAAAGATGAAAGTGGGACTGATGTCAATGCAACAAAGTATAGACATATAATCGGGTGTTTGAGATATTTGACACATACTCGGCCCGATTTAAATTTCTCGGTTGGTGTGGCTAGCCGATTCATGCAAGAGCCAAAGCATAGCCATATGCAAGTTGTTAAACATATACTAAGGTATGTGCAAGGGACTCAAGATTATGGTCTACATTACAAAAGAGATGGAGAAGAATGTTTGGTTGGCTATAGTGACAGTAGTCATTCCACGGATTTAAGCGATGGCAAGAGTACATCAGGAATGGTGTTCTACTATGGAAATTCTCCTATATCGTGGCTGTCACAAAAGCAAAAGACAGTGGCATTGTCTTCGTGCGAATCGGAGTTTATGGCAGCGACTGCCGCGGCTTGCCAAGCACTTTGGTTACGAGGTTTGTTAAGTGAGATATTGGAATGTGAAGGAGAGACGGTAACACTTAAAGTTGATAATAAGTCGGCAATCGCGTTGATGAAGAATCCGGTTTTTCATGGGCGAAGCAAACACATCAACACAAGGTATCATTTCATCCGTCAATGTGTCGAAAGTGAAGAAGTTAACGTGGACTATGTGAGTGGTGAAGAACAAAAAGCTGATATCTTGACTAAAGCGCTGCCGAGAGTAAAGTTTGAAGAAATGAGGACGTTGGTTGGAATGCATGATCTTGGCGGGACAACAAGGATTAAGGGGGTGAATGATAGGATAAATATTAATCCTCGTTGATCGTTATCGAGTCGATATGCATGGATTTGTTGATAGACATGCATCTAGTTAATTTAGTATTATCTATTATGTTTTGAATAAATTTAAAAGAGTCATAGTCAGATTAGAATACTAGTTAGATTAGGATATGTATTCCTTTCTCTCCAAGCATAGAAGTATTATAAATAGGTCATAGCTATGTAATTTATTTTTCATTCAGTAATCAATAAAACCAGAAAAAGACGTCGTTGGGTAGTCCCCCCAACAAAAATATCGTGTTCTCTTGTGCTTGTTTTGATCGATTGTTTCCCAACAACATGGAGGCAAAAGCCATTTCTTGACCTTATTCCGATTCTAAACATAACAAAGCTGGTAGTGGGGGCCACGAAATCTAACTTAAGGTAAGCGCAAAACCTCCAGTCATCTCAATCGCGCTTTAATAACCCGCCAGCCCTACTCATTCTCCTCTGTTTAATCTTGTAGTCGGTAACATGAAACTTAAGAGTAGCAGCAAGAAAGGCGGTGGCGGAGGGACTCTTGATCAAATACTACATAATGTCCCCGGTATTGTGACATAAAAGTTATATGTGAAGGGAAGGAAGTGCAGTTGCAGGACCAATTGACCGACGAGCCACCCTTCTCGCCATCTTCAACCGCTACTCCACACGACACTGCACTGGGAACCATGCTGGACCATGCCAATGGCTTTGTCAGTTGCAGCTACTTCAAGATTTGAAAATCTGTTGTATGCATTTATTAATAAAACTCAAGAGGACAACCTAAGAACCACAATAAACAATGTTGTAGTTGATGTTATATGTTCATAAATAGATCATATCATCATTATCATCATATCCTCATCATCATCATTATGAGTTTCACAAATGTATTAGAAGAAATCAAACTCCAAGTAATTGTCTGAACCCTTGTTAGTTGGAGCAGCCACAGGGGGCACATTAGTCTTTTCACTTGTCGATGCAATGGGAGCAGGAGAGAATCGTTCAAACTCAACGGGCTTAGGGACATCCGGTGGTGTAGCACAGCGGATCAATGCCCAATTAACACCTTCGAAGAATGGGTGTTGCTTGATCTCAGTGGCTCCTCGTTTATAAGCCAGTCTGTTCTGAGGTTCTTTCACGAGCAGCCCTCGGATTAGATCCCGAGCTGAAAAACTGACCGCTGGAGATTCTGGAAACCGAAGAGGCTGACCCACGACATTAAACAAAGTAGCTCGGTTACCCGACCCTTTGAATGGAGTTCTACCGAATAACAACTCGTACAGAAATATACCAAAGGTCCACCAATCGACAGCACTTCCGTGACCTTCACCTTTGATGATTTCAGGGGCTAAGTACTCATGGGTCCCAACAAATGACATAGACCGCGCGCTCGTTGGTTCAGCCATGAGCTCCGGCAATGGGCTAACTTGGTTTCCTACGTCTTTTGTGATTTTCGCTTTTCTTTCCTTTTTGGATTTGCTTGAAAAGAACCTAGGGGAGAAACAGGATGTAGGGACCACACATGAAGGTTGAATACATGAAGGCTCAATACACGCGGGTTGGGCACAATACGCAGTGTTTTTACGAAGGGGCTCAGAATCCATAGATGAAGACTTTACCAAAGTCGGGCTAACACTGCAGCGAAGAGAAAGATCAAAATCCGAGAGCATTATATGTCCGTCTTCCCTCACGAGAACGTTTTCTGGCTTAAGATCACGATATACAATCCCGAGCATGTGGAGATATTCCATCGCTAACAACACCTCTGCCACATAAAATCTGCAACACAACATCAGAATATTTTTATGTTTAATGTTCCATGATTCAAAGTTTTAGTGAAAATCAATTCTAATGATAAAAATGGAAATTAACCGACTTCGAGTAACACCTATTCAAGCCTAATAATTTTACATTCGAAATCAACAAACCATACCAACTCGATTTAAAAAGCGTGAGGCACTCCATTGCGGTTTAGGTCGTGAAAGCCAAGCCGCAAGGCAAGAGCTTCACATACGTGAGGTGCTATTAGATGTACAACTTAAAGTTGAATCTATCTCATATGTTTAACTAACATGTCAGCCTTATCCAGACTATAATTTTGACCTGTTTGTGCAATAAGTGCCGCCTCCAAACTTCGAGGAGTTTTCCTAATCTGCACGTTTTATTAAACCAAACATAGCATAATTGACGTACATGTAAAACGATGCTACAAATCCGGACGGAAGCATACTTACATACACAACCAAATAAAATCTTAAGTTAATGAGATATGAATGAGTTCATTTCTAGATACACAAATCCAATAGAATCCATATGAAATGAGTTGCACACTCAATTCACCTTTACCTTATAAGTTCACACATTAAATAACACAGTCGAGACCTATTCTTTCTAAAGCAAAAAATATTTGGTATTTATAAAATAAAAACGCGATCATGGAAAACTTGACAATCTTGAACCGAAAAGATAATAACACAGCATGTGAAATAAGGTTTCTACAATTCTATGTATGCAATAAACCTAATTAACGACATAACAATATGAGATATAAACAAGCATAGCTGCAGGGCGCGATACTTACTTGACAGCCTGCTCGGTGAAGTGCTTCCCAGGCTGTCTTTGTCTAAGCGTGTGCAAGTCTCCACCCGGGCAGAACTCCATAACCAAACACGAGAACTTATCGGTCTCAAAATGCGTGTATAAAGTCGGAAGAAACGGATGATCCAAAGATTGCAGAATCTCCCTCTCTGTTTGAGCTCTAAGAAGCTTCTTACGGCTAGCTAACGACGCTTTATCCATGACTTTCATAGCAAAGTATGCTTTAGTCCCAGTCAACTCCGCCAAGTATACACTCCCAATATCACCACACCCTAACCGTTTCAACAATCTGAAATGCGTCAAACCCAAAGCCCCATCGCGTGCTCTAACCACTTGAACAGCTTCCCACCGCGTATCGTTGGACTTATGTGGCTTGTTGATACCACTAAAACTACTACAACTGCTTTCATCACTCACATTGCTACTTGTGCTTCCTCTACACATACTACTCTTCCCACTATCCACAAAATCGACACGCGTGCTCCCACTCGTCTTCCCAAGGCTGCTGCTTCCATCACTCACTAACCCATCAACCTTACGCGCTTCAATCGATAAATTGGAAGCAAATTTAGCCTCCAAACCCTCTGCAACAACATGTTTTGTAACGACTGGTTCCTTCGCTGGTGGTATAGCCGCATTACGCGCTTTCGAGGCCATCGAAATACAGATCCTATGTATAAAATAGGATCAACTGATCAAGAACTCATTCAAGTAAAAACCTTCTTTTGTAGCTAATAATTTCAGTCAATTATCACATCTGTCAACACAATGGC
The DNA here is from genome assembly GCA_032199755.1 of Ambrosia artemisiifolia. Lineage (NCBI taxonomy): Eukaryota > Viridiplantae > Streptophyta > Magnoliopsida > Asterales > Asteraceae > Ambrosia > Ambrosia artemisiifolia. The sequence goes on along the minus strand of CM063519.1, from coordinate 46,174,589 downwards.
ATCAACAAGTTTAAAGATTAAAAATTTATAAACATATTCTATTCAAAATAAGTAACTATTGGATCCAAGTACAGATCTTAAAAAAATCAATCAAGAAAATCAAGAAATTGACAAATGTAACAACTTGATAACATAGGTAGCAAAAAGGTAAGGTTTTGATTATGGAATTACAAACAACAGTTCGAAAAAAAAAAAAAAAAACCATTAAAGAAAGATCTTACAAAATCTATAAAAGTCAAGATGCAGACAAGCAAATCTTTGGAAACCTTGTATAATATTTTATAAAAAAAAATAGAAAAATACCTGAAAATGAAAGAATCTGGCCCACAAGTTAATTGCAAAAGGGAAGAATGAAGCAGTCTTGTAATTGTTCATAACATGCTGTCCTGATGATGATGATACTTGTGAAAAGATGAGAGAGAAAGAGGAGAGAGACGGTTTTTAATTTTTAGTTTTATTTGTTTTTGGAAAAATGAAGTGAATAATGTGAGTTGTATTTTAGTACCGATACAGAAGGGTCCAAACTACGAATCAAGAAAGTGGACTCTTGAGTCACACCTGTCGGTCAAGTCATCAATACAACACAAGCACTCCTGCGTGGGAAATGACTGATTTACCCCTCAATCTCTCTACTTCACAACATATCATCTACCGTTTGAAATAAGAGAAAACTAGTAAAGTTCCCCGCGCTACGCGGCGGGATCCTGTTAAGATCCGTTAGTTTTGTTTGTTGCAATACTGCACTCGGTAGAGAAAATCTAAAAAGAAAAGGCCGTGATATACCTAAAAGGATGTCTAGACATAACAAAAAAATGGATATTGGTAATGTTCCCAATAGTAATGATGTAGGTATCGATGTTCGATTAGAATCATGATGGTACCGATACTGTAATATCCAAAAATTTTAAGCATTAGTCACGAAGTGTTATGTTCTAAATTTAGTGTTATGTTCTGCGAAAAGAATAATTAATTCATAAATGGCAAATTATAGACTATTAGTTCATAACTAAACTTAAAATATATAGGATAAGTTTTAAAGTATGTATCCCCATATCAAATATTTATTTGATTTGATCCTCGTTAAATAAAAGATGATTTATAAAATAAAAATAATAATATTTACTCCATTAATAGCTGAGTTCCCAAACACACTTTCTTTTATACCCATCTCTCTTTATCTACTCCACCTACCCTACAACCAATGTAGTTCCACCTCTGTCGTTCTTTGTACCGGAACAAAGAGTCTCGATGGTGACACCTATCAACAGTAGGAGGCGACCCAGGTTGGAATTGCATTTCTAATAACCGAAGGGAAGACGCCTCACGCGGTATAGTGGTGGTACCGAAGTCCGAAATCAGTACATCGAGCGAGAATATGACGTTGGGTAGGCTCAGGGGCACGATTCGGTTTTCGGGGAAAGACACAAGTGCATTTCTTTTAAAAAATCTGAGTTTTTGAAAGGGTTCTGTGGAGTTGATGAAATGGCAGTGACAACACGTTTGGCGGTGAGGCGGGAATCTAGTTTATTTCCGAGCGGCGGTGGCGACCGGTGAAAGGATTGTTAAAAAACCAAATAGAAAAAACTGAACTAATCAAGGACGTAGTTCACCGTAGCTTTACCTCCTATTCTCCAATCACTATGTATGTAAGTTTTAGTAGAAGAAAAATGAGTATTTGAGCTGCAGGGGGAAACAATTGAAGAATACAAACTTTAGTGGTTAAATTATGAAAGGAGAAAAACCCACTGGCGCAAACCCATGATGTGTTTTAATATATATAATAATGTAGGATAGAAACTAATGGGGTAGGCTAAATGCACTCTCTCTTTCTACTTTTTATACTCCCTTTCTAAAAAAACCATTTTAAAATTTGTCAAATTTAATCCCTTTAAAAAATCTTTATTTATAAATCAAACTAAAATTATTATATTTTAGAAGAAAATTATGTTTACAACAATAAAACAATAATATTAAAATTTGTTTACTGTGAAAGCAAGCCAATTATATACGTTTACATATTTCACAACAATCTTGGAATTCAATGTTTGAAAATTGTTATATAACTTCTGTTTACTGTGAGAAGCTATATAACAACAATATAACTTTTTCAATTTCAAAAATTAATGCTCGATAGATTCGTGTAGCATTCTAATTAAAAATTTTGTTTACTTTAAAAATCACAAAAAAAAATCTCGTTTATCGTAAAAAATCACTGGGTAAAACGAAAGAGTTGCAGCAATTCAATCTTTTAATTAGAAAGAAACAAATCTAATTCTTGGTGGTGGATTGCTGGTAATTTGATTAACAATCAATTGAAACTATAAAACTAAAAGATGTAGTAACTTGTTCTATGAAAACCGTTCTCTATAATCTGTATGTATTCAAAAATAAAGTTATGAAAAGTGGGTAAACCACTAGAAAAATTCAGGATGTTTCATATTGCAGATTTTAAAAAAATTAGAAAACAAAGGTTTGATTGTATATATTTGAAACTTTAAGGGGGGAGTATAACTAGTAAAAATATAAAAAAGGGGGTGCATTTAGCAACACCCAAACTAATATGAGAACCATAGGAAGCCATCATAATAATTTGCTATCTGTCAAATATAATTAATCTAATTAAACTCAATTACAATTAAATTCTTGGGCAAATCAGACATTTTACCCATAAACTGTTTTACGTAAATCACGTTTGTGTATACGGTAACGATTTCGTAATTAAGTTTTTTATTTTCAAATCCGAATATGAATTATACAACTTCAGTCGATCATATTACGATTTCATAATCTCATTCAAACACATAACGATTTTCATAATCACATTCAATTGATGATTTGCAGTATGTTCGGTATGTATTAAAAGTAGTTTTTTAATCATCTTTCAGTAGAATTATGTTTAATTGTTGATTTTTTTATCAAATTTAAACTTATCAGTTGATGATCAAAGTGTTTCTGTTTAGAATTCGATCCCAGATCTCGATAATATTGTTTTTTCACGGTATATATCATGATGCTCTGTTTTTGTTTCAGTTTTTTCAATTAGTTTTTCAAGTTTGATTTTCGTTAACAAGTTGTTTGTGTATTATTCAGACCTGATTACAGAGGAGACTAACCAGAAGGATTGAAGGTATTTGAATTATGTTTTTGAATATTTGATGCATTTAAATTATCAAGTGCGTTTATAAGTTTTTCAAACATATATACTGAACATATATGAGTGCGTTTGAATATGATCATTCGTGTGTTTAAATAGTTCAACTATCAAATGTCAAACGTGCATTTGAATTTTTAATAAGTGCGTTTATTTGCAGGTGTCTCCTCTGATGTTCATGTAGAAGAGCAAGCTATTAACTCATTCATTTCGGACGTCCCTGCATCAGTCAAACCTATAATAGACATAGAGTTTTCTAGTATTGATTAAATAATTATTTGTGAAATGATTTAATTGTTTAGAGAAACAATAAATTAATAATCATAATTATTTAACTTTTAAGTAATAATTACTACTTAATAATTATAGATGTGAGATAAATATAGGAGGTGATAAATATAAGGGAATTGGCATCTATATTAGATTATAACTAGTGTCGTTCTCCATTACGAGTTGCGCGAATTTCATTGCAATTTGCGTACATGAGCATAAATTGTTAAAATGGGGTTTAAGATTCTCTTGTCCATTACATTGTTCCACACTATATATTAGAAGATCTAAACATTCTTGTCTACACTATTGTTGTTTAGTGGTCTAAATATGTTGGCCTTCGCTAAAGTAGTTTCATGTGTTGCACATTCCTTGTTTTTTGCTCGGGTTGTGTCAAAGCCTGCATTTAACATTGTTAGGTATAGTAAGTGGAGTTGAAATCAAATTTCTAAAAATTGAATCTGATACGAAGTTGTGGCATAACCGTTTAGGAAACATTTTAAACAAATGGTAAGTTTTTTTTGTAGATTCTGTTGCAATTATGTTTTTAACCATACCTTGCTCGTGAATAACAACTTAACTATAGGATATAGTAGGGGTATAAATCATAACCGCTATTATAACCGCTACAGTCACAAATAGCCGGATAATTGCACTCAACCATTAACCGTCGTAAAAACCACCATCGCATCCCCTTCGAACAAGAGATCAACCGGCGTATCCCTTTATACATGTATATAAACTTACAAAACCAAGCAACGTTACCGGCTACTTAACACCATCCTTTTAGAAATAGCGACTGTGGACCTCGAGTCAAGGGGCGGCGCGGTTGGGTTTCCGCCAAATACAAGGCATACGACGAGACTGCATGTCTCGATCCGGCAGCGAGGATGACTCTGTCGTTGTTCGCGCGGCGGTTAAGGTTTCCGATGATGGTCGTTTCTGGTCATGCGGTGAACATAGATGACTAAGGAGAAGAAAAAAGAGAGGGTGATGTGATGAATCGTGGCAGAAGATGCGGGGAGATCTCTATGGTGGCGTAGGCAGAGCCGGGTATGGCGATGCCGTAGGTGAAGGGATAGATATGTCTGGGTGAAGAGAAGTTGAAGGAGAGTTTCTTCTAGAGTGGGTTTTCAAAAGAAAATGACTTTCGAACATGCCTTGAAAATAATGCAACTCAAATATTATAACAAAAGTAACTCAAGCCATAAATACGAAATTACAATTATGAAAGGATTAACATGAAAACGAAGTATGAAATAAAAACTAAATTATTGATTTATATCAAATAAAAATATATACTCATATTACATATGAATTCTATTACATATACTATAATACGAGTATTAAATTTAAGTAATTCTAACTATTAACTATTGGTCGTTACTGGTCTTAACTAACGAAATGTGTATTGCCGGTCCTACGTTTTAACATATTGTCTACCAACGGTCCATGACTAACACATTGTCTACCTTTTAAATATCATCTATTGGCTGCCACCGGTTCAAACTAACGTGGCATGCTTGTGTGTCAAATTCTCTCTTGCGTGTCAATTTCCCTCTTAGTATTGTTAGTTCGTTGGCGTATAATATGTTAAAAGGTGTGACTGCCAGCACACATTTTGTTAATTGAGACCGATGACGGTCAATATATAGCTAATAGTTAGAAGGATTATTTAAATCCAATATTCCATACTATAATTATAATTCAATTTTGTGAATAGTATTGTAAATGTACATTTATCTATTTATGTTCGAAGTAAGGTCCATTAATCCTAAGATATTTCCTTTAAAAACTCTTGATAATTTTGAGTATTATTTACGCAAATATTGCCTCCCTGTTGTTGGAGGGGTTTCTAAAACAAGATGTAACCTAATTTCGTGATGATGGTGGTCATCCACCGGATTAAAGGTATATAGAAAAAAAAATGAATATGACATTAAGATGTCATCGAATATGCCATTTAACATGCGTTAACTATTATAATACACTAATACGGTAATTTAATTATGCCTGTTAAAAATGCTACAAACATTCTTTTGTAATTATTATTACTACTCAACAAACTATTCTGGTTATTTTTCAACAACTATTGATATTTCGTATTTTATGTTATTATTGTTTTGTTTTTGTTATACACTTTAGGTTTAACATCTCATATCATATTAAGAACATTAATAATCAACATCCCGTCGCAACGCGCGGGTTAGCGTTAACTCGTTATATATAATAACAAAACCCGTCTGGCCTAAGGAACAGTGCTAAGTGGCCTTTCAGTAATTTCACTTTTCTTCAGGGATATTTTCGTCATTCCATTATATACTATTGACCATCTCGAACGTTCCGATCAATTCCACATTTCCCACGTCCTTCATCAACCATCGCTAACTCTCCTATCCTCCATCAGCCTTCTACTGCCTTTCTTCAGGGACAGAAAAGACGGCAAGAGATGGTGGTGCTGTGTTTGTTGTTTTCCTTACGCCACCAACCGTTTTCTTTCCCTACTCGACTTCCTTTATTGTTGAAGGGTTCTCCGTTGTAAACGTCCTCTAATCCTAGGTGGTGTTGGCTTTGTGGCGGCGGGTTTGTCTACGATTTTCGCCGCTTTTATGTCTCCCATCGATAGTGGGTGGTGGCGTTTCTTTCCGTGCGCTGCTCTGTTGAACCGAGTAAGTGTCGCATGTTTCACACATATATTGACCGATCTTCAACAGGTTTGATTCAGTTGGTTTCTTTGTGTCTATGTTTTTTGTTGGACTATCGTGTTAATGTGTTATACTGTTATATGATTTTTTAATTGGTCTTTGTTGACTTAATTTTGGATTTCAGTAGGTATGTTGTAGTCAGGCATTGTGTATGACACCTGCTATTTTCCTTGGTTTGTAATGATTCAATAATCTTTTCATGATGCTTGCTTCATTTTTTCTAATAGTGATTGTTGTACTTCAAGAAGATACTGAGGTGCTTAAAGTTATGGCAAGAAACAATCATTATGCTAACGGAGATGACCATCAAATTCATTAGACAAGTGTAGGCCTTTGTTACTGGAAAATGTTTTGTGTTGTTCAGAACCAAGGTTAATATTTAAATGATTGATATATGTTCTTTAGCTACATCATGTTCATTTTTCTCAAAGATCTGTGGTTAATGATATCATTGCAGACGAATCATATTCATGATAATAGTGTTATAGAAATAGAAGCGTCTAATGATTCTGAATTTGTTGTTACTCCGGCTCAAAAGCGGCGGGTGGTGGGAGCGGATGATTTCCAAGATAAGCTTGTATTATCACGGTGGATCATTTGATGGGTGGAGAAGCAACCGTGCTTAAATATTATTCAAGAATAAGATATTTGATCCTTGTAGCTTCATACCTTTTGGTTTGTGAAACGTTTGTTGTGAAGACGTTTAGTATTTCTGCATTTGAATTAGGGATGTTTGTTGGTAACCGCCACCGTCACGATAACTGCGAGCGCGCCTAACTTTACGACACGAGCTTTACACATACTTCTTTATGCTTATATTTGATATGGTTTATTTTAGTTCTTGCTGCCTCTGCGTGTTTAATCATTTGCGTTTTCTTATAGTCTGGTTCGATATTAATCTGTGTTTTCATTAGACAGATTTAGTGTGTTTTGTCATGGATTCTTTTGATTTCTTTTTTAAGGATAAGGCTATATGTTTCTGTTAGTATGTAAGTAGGTATCTGTATAGTGTTGAATTATTTCTTTTATTTTGGTTTTGAGGGATTACACATGTTTACTTATAGCCTGCTGTTGTGTCCAACATTTATATGAATAATGGCCCACAATATTTACTTGGCTTAAGATCAAATAACATCTATTACAATGGTAGAAATTGCATGAATACACAAATACATTTCTGAAACTTTCTACTTTTCCTCGCAGATACTACGTCAAGGCCACCATCAAAGACAAGACGGGCGAACTCGATGTGGTCTTTTTTTAGGAGCCAATGGAGGTGCGACGGGTAATGTTTGTCGGTATAAATTCCAGTTATCGCTTCCCGCCGCGAAGCGCGGGGTACAAAACTAGTTGCTAACTATGCAAACCATTTTTATACTGTTAAATTCGGAGCCAAGGCGAATGTCCACGCATCAGGTACCTACCTGGAGCACTGCTTGTGCAAACACGTCATTAGCAAACCCATCAAGATGAATCTGCACCTAAGACCAAAGAAACGGAACAAAAGACAATAGTGCATACCTACATGAAGAGAAGAATCATAATTGCAGCGAAGCAATAAACTCCTGCAATAAACATAAAGACAATGAGAATCAATCAGCCAACCATTTTCTTCGTCAACAAAGGACACACACTAAGAAAGTATTTAACATTTAGGTATCATAAAAGCATAGACGCGAAGGATCAACAGAACAACAAAGTAAACTATCACGATCCTTTAAACCATACATTGCAATCAACATCCTTAAAAAATGTCTCAATCAGGTATTTACACAGAAATAATAAAGGACAACAAATAAACACATTTTCTACAAATTTACTACTCTATTTTACCACTTAACATATAATTCAACCTTATCAAACCAGTAAAAAAGGGTGAAGATCAAGGAAACACAACACCAATTATGTATAGCTAGACAAACCATCAACTTCATTTTTATCCTCATTTCTATCCTCTCAATGTGCCCCATGTTCCAGTATAGCTAGCCAAACCAAATCTAAAAATAATACTGCATGAACTAGAATATTGTATGAATACCTTTTGTATCACTTGTTCGTGTTCAGCACAACCGCACGACAGCACCAACAATCATCGTCACCTCTACCCACCAGCGACTGTCGCTCTATCTATTTCACCTACAATATAAACACAAGCAATAGCCTACTAAATCAAGACGATCCAAACTAACATGAAATCAAGATGATCCAAACTAACATGAACAGTGGATTTGCAATCAAAATGAAGACGATCCAAACTAACATGAAATCATCGACGGGAACGATGCAATGGGATTGAGAAAATTCTATATAATATAGTTAGCAAAAAGGGCCTTTAAACAACAACAATGATTACCATCGTCTTCACCAGCCTTCAAAATCATCCGCCACCACACCGCTACCTACAACTCTTCTGTTACCATATCTGTGCACCCAAACTACCATCTTCATCTTTATCTTCATCCATAAGATATATTATGAAGCTATATCAAAACTTGTTTAAAAAGTTCCTTTTGATTAGCTTTCTTAAAAATAGGTGTTTCCCATTTGGACTCCACCTTATTCCTACCAAGTAATAATATATGCCAAATCAATAAACATCTAGAACTAAAACATCCTAAATTATCAAGCATCCACTTAAAAACCCAAAACAAAACATCACATTTTCATAATCACATGATTAATATAATTACTACCTAGTTTGTAGAGGTGTAGAAGTCAATTATGAGCCACCCAAGCCATATCTTTAGCTATTTCCTTGTAAGTTAATTGTTGAGGTACCTGTCAACAAATTGAACCACGATCATAAGAATATAAAATAATTCAAACCTGCAAATAAATAACTCACCTTTGTAACAATCTAAAATCTGAAATTGAACATTCCTTTTCAAGTCAAATCATCAAAGCAAACACACAATATAGAATCATAGATAATCATAACCTAAACAGATGTAATCCAAACAAAAATATCAACAACGAAACACTAAAACTTTAATACCCACTCTCCAAAAATGTTGCTCACTGCATAAATTGAAGAAAAATTGTTAACATATGTCTATGTTTATAAAATTTTATTAACAAACGATCATGTAATGATATAATAACCTATTTCTTATTTTAATAACAAACATGTTCCAGAGGTTGGGGTTCACAATATGCGGCTTGGTTTCTAAATTAACGGGGAAGTAGTACGACTACAGTCACATATGCTGGGTTATGGTCATCGGTGGCCTAGGGTTTCAAAATGGAGCCAACGGTGGTGGCCTAGGGTTCCGGCCACCAAAACCATAACGATGATGGCTAGTGTTACAACCCCTGCACAAATTATTTTCCTGTAATAAATAAACATCACCATTATAATCAACCCACAGCTCATCCAAACTCCAAATCCAACCCAAAATCAAAACCCTAAGTAAGTGAAACTTACCTTAGTCGTTGTACTTACTGTGGCCTCCTTTTTTATCAATGATCAGAGCTCTGATTCTGTGACCAGAATCGTAAGCCCGTAGCCATAGTTGGAGGCGAAGCGAAACCCTAAGCATAACCCCAACATGGTAGTTCTAGAATGTGGTGTTAGAGGCGAAGCGACGGAGGTGGAGCAGATCGACGGTTCGTCGGAGGTAGGGTTGTAGGTTGAAACCGGTGGCTGCAACTGGTGGAGAGAGAGAGAGTGTGTGTGTGTGTGTGTTGTGGACGGTGTTATCAAGCGTGGTTTCGAAAAAGGACACGTTATGCTATCGAGAAAAAAGCCAGGCAAACATGTGTTGGTGTCATAAGGAGAAAGGGCCATACAACCATATAGATGACTCATCTCTAGAGCACTATTCATGAACTTTTGTTATTAATATATAGGATAATTAGGCAGGGTACCTAAGTGTAAATGGTTATAATGTAAATTAAGAGCTAAGGGTTAACCCTAATTGTAGCAATACATAAGAAACCTTAAAATTCCTCCTTCTCTCTAAGGTTTCGGTCGACCCTACCCCACCGAAGCTAACTAAACCCGATCGGCCTTCGCAGCCAGCACCACCACACCACCAACCCGACCCCAATCACGCTCCACCCGCCGCCAACCCCGGTCACGCACCCACGCGTTGGATTTGTTCGGCTCGTTTTTCATGCTAGATATCATTGCGTTTCTCATTTGATCAAGGTGTTGATCCAGATTCGGAAGCTCATCAATTCGTCAACTAGCATGACGTATGTCGATTCCAAAATACATATTGTTTGGTTTTTCATTAAAGATATAAACCTGAAATACCCTATGGTTTGATTTTATATTTATAAACGGTTTGTAATTGGCAAACCGGATGTGAAGATTAAGGGTTATATTTTGTGCTCGTTTATTTAGGAAATAATTAGACCACTGAAATAAGTTTTCATAGTCAAATAAATAACCAGATAATTAAAATCGTTTTATATTAGGTGAAAAAGGAAAATTAATAATAAAGAGTTTTTGTTAAAAGATTGTTTTCAAAGTAAATTGGTTTATTTTAATATGGTAATTAATAAAAGAGTTTATTAATTTAAATTAGTTCACGATAAAACAAAAAACATAGTTTAAAATAGGATATTTAGAATTGATTAGGTCGAGAGTTGAATGACGTTTAAATTTATCACAAACAAACGTAAATTCGACCAAAATTGCACGGCTTGCCTCATGCTCAAGTAGTCCAAGATATTTGACCCGTCATGGTAATTAAATATTATAGTAGTTCCATACTAAAAAGTCGACGTTGCTACGCCACTATAAGTAGGCGACACGCAGGCTGATTCATCCGAACCCAATTTGTTAGCGATTACCCTGCATCGAGCCTACAATTTTGGTGAGAGGTGAAACTAATGTTTCACACGTTGTCAAATGAATGGGCGTTTTCACTTGAAGGAGTTCAAGTGGGCATAGTCAGGGTAAAACATACCAACGCTTGACAACTTCGGTTATGCAACCCCAAACTTGAGAGTTGTGCAGTTGACATAATCAGTGAACGTTACCCACATGCATAGTGATACTAGTGAACATATCTAAGCTATTCATGATCTATTTACAAAACGGGATCTGAAATACCTAAATATATTTTTGCAGTTGGGTAATATATAAATTAGATAGGAAATCAAGCATAATACTAAATACTTTTCTTTTGAATGTAGTAGATGTACTCCTTCAATCCCGATCAACTTCATCGGTGTGTGTCGTATCGAAACAAAATCGATAACATTAACTTCCTAGAATGGTTCCAGAACATGAAAAATGTTCTCACGTTATAAAACAAGTTGTATGTTCTGGAAGTTTCATTCCCATCAATTCCTCCTGTGAATAGTTCTAAGGAAGTTTGGTGGAATCATGTTCATGATTCTGCTAAATTTCATTTCTCATGTTGTCTACCATGTCTGAAAAGATTCAGGGAATTGAGTGCTTTTATGCTTACAACATCATTTGCGAATTAAAAGAAAGGTTTGAAACAAATCATAATTGGTGGTTTGAGATTCTCAAAAAGGTGACACGTGGCATGAATTATGAAGCAAATGTGATCTCCCACATTGATTGAATGGAGGGTTATTTTGACATACTTGAAAAGTTGGGTTCACCACTGAGTTATGACCTAGCAATTGATTTTATTCTTTTATCATTGTCAGTCTAATACGAAACGTTTGTAAAGGACTACAATCGAAATGTCTATGCATGGACCATATCAGAATGATGAGAGATGTTGGTTGCTGCTTAAGTCAATATGGAAATTCAAGGAACATTTTATCTCAAAAGACAAGGCAAGAAAATATCACTACTTTGTGCTGATACCTATATTATCACTATGATGATAATTGCACTTAAAGAATCAATGCCCAAGGTGCCCTTCAAAGTTTGTGAAGACCAAGGCCTCTAAAGCTGGTCCGTTAGGTATATTTGTTATTGTTGCATTTTTTTCTAGCAAATCATGAGTGTTTGATACTGAATGTTTTTTTCACATTTTTGATGATTTGCAAGGTCTTAGGAAGGTGAGGAGGCTCAAACATGGCAACCTAGAACTCTTTGGACGGAAGGTTGTAGATAAGGTAGTAGGAGAATTTGTTCTTTTGCTTCCTAGTTATTTATAACATGTTATGAGCAATGTTTGGTATTGTTTTAGTTTTTTGTTTGCTAATAGAAGGATTTGAATGTGCTTTTTAATGGTGATTATATTTTGCATATTTGAATGGTATGTTTTATTAGATGCAAAACCTCACAATAGAATCTATAAGATAGATATCGATAACATTGATAAATTATATAACATCTTCGTTAAATGTAAGAAATTTGATTTCAACAATACGTATCCATGTCATTATAGACTTGGACACGTAAACAAAGACCGCATAAACAAACTCCAAACTAATGGAATATTTGATTCCACTAATGAATATTCTTTTGATAAATGGGAGTTTTGTATAACTGGAATGTTAACCAAAGAACCTTTCACACATGTTGGTAAAAGAGCTAAGGAATAAGGGTATGTTAGGATTGATACATGCTTATGTATTCGGTCAATTTAGAACAATGGATAGACACAGAGAGTGTTACTTTGTTACATTTACTAATGATTTCAGTAGATATGGTTATATTTATCTTATGAAGCATAAACATCAAACTTTTGAAAAGTTCATGGAGTTCCAGAACAAAGTATAAACCAGCACAGTAGAATGATTAGGATACATCGATTAGATTGAGGTGGAGAATATCTTAGTTAACAGTTTGACAAACATTTGAAAAAATGTGGGATCATTTCTCAACTCACTCCGCCTAGAACACCACAACATAATGGCATGCCAGAGAGAAAGAATCAAACTTTATTGGATATGGTTCGATCTTTGATATGTTGTATAAACCTCCCACACTCCTTTTGGACTTCTGCTCTTGAAATTTCCGCAAAAATTGTTAACATAGCTCCAACAAAGAAGGTGGACAACTCACCATATGAAATATGGATTGGGAAGAAACCCAAAGTGTCATTCCTTAGTGTATGGGGATGTAACACTTACGTTACTAGTGAATCTTTGGATAAACTATAACCCTGAGGCAACAAAGTTGTTTTTGTCGGATATCATAGAACAGTCGGCTACAAATGCTACAATCCTAGTGAAAATAAAGTTTTCCCGAAGCATAAAGGTGACTTCCTGGAAGATGAAGTTCTTGTTAAAGGGGTTGGAGAAATCCACATGGTTCTGGAAGAGATCCGAATTCCACTTGTAACTGTTATACATGCCTAAACAACAGACCAACAAAGGGTTGTTGAGCTTAAAACTTAAAAGACTCAAGAGACAGTTGCCACACCTAGCGTTCACAGGAGTATTAGGGATTTTCATGAACCTGATAGATATGTTGGATATCACAGGTAATGGTTGTACCGCCTAAGCACAAATTATTCAACGAGTAATCCCCGCGTACTCCCTGCCTGGCCGAGTACTCCCGACTATAGCCGAAAATTGCAACTCTCTAGTCAACCGAGTTGGAACCGCCAAGCGACTTTTGCAACCTTGACAAGAACGATGACATGCTGATAGTCAATGTCTGCAAAAACTAACTGGGTTAACTTTTAGTTAATATGAAATCAATAAGGGAAAACAACTTAAAAGTTGGGAATGTCACAAAAATTTCCTTAGTTGAAATTGTTTACGGCCAATATGTTAAATTTGATAATTGAAATCCTATTTCCTATTTGATTCATTATTGTATTGATTTTAATAAATACCCATATGTACTTTTGTGTTTAATCGATTACGAAACTGAGTGAGTCAACTTTCTTCTAGGGTAGACTCAATTGGTATAATATGTTTTGATGCACACAAATACTACCGTGTGGCTAACCTATTATAACGAAGCGTCAACTTTTGAGGTTCGGTTCGCTGTTGAAATGAGTTTTAAAGACAAAAGTATGTAACAATGCATCACCATTCGAGGTTTGGTTCGCAGTTAAATACGGCATACACCAATAATTCTTAAATACGGATATATGTTGAAACTGTTCCACTAATCTCTACTATCTCTACTACATTATAAAGGAGGAGTAATGGCTAAATGTGTCCATATTGGCAAACTTAAGATGACATTTGAAAAGCCATATGCTTTAACCTTCAAATGTCATGTAAATCTTCCCCAAATTACCCTTGAATGCATTAAGATGCTTGTACCATAATGCATTAAGATGCTTGTACCAACCATTTTCCATTAACTTTTCCATTAATTATGTAATAATATACACTTTTATTCTAGCAAGTATAAATATAAAAGTTAAGATGGCATCTCAAGAGGCTCAAGTGTAATCACCAAATTTTTACACCCTTTCTTCCCTTTATACCCTTTTGTACAACTTTTGATGGCAGCTTTACAAGTGAGTGATACACCAATACTACTCAATACAACTTTTGAAGACTGAAAACATGTGTAATTGAAATTAAACACGAAACACCAATGTATTTTGCTTTTAAAATGAGTAACTTTTATATATATATCAGTTACCAAGTTAAAGTTAAAAAAAGGATAAAGAGGGTCAAATCATCAAGAGATTTTGAAGATCACTCCAAAGTGTATTAAGTAATAATCAATTTATTATTAGCAGTACCATAAAATATATAATAATTTACTTAATATAAACTATAATGAAAAAAAAACCATGTACAAAATACCAACCCTATCATTTCTAAACATCCCATATGGCCAACTTACATTGAAACGACATCACCCATTATTACAACTAACAACCAATATTTATGAAATGTAAGGGAGATATAACTCCTAATCACATTGAATGATGGTCTTTAATTCGATCAATGTTGAGATTGAGTACTCAATGGATTGTAATCGGTTACATTGGTTTATTTATAATGGTAAAGCACCATCCATTACCCTCATTACCATCCACCATAATCAGGTTTGTGTTTGATGATTAGTTTGCAGTTTCTACTTTGTTTTTGTGCTAATTTTACAGTAACGTACGTGTTCAAAACATAACTGCATTGTCCCCTGCTGAATCACCTTACACAAGTGCCATAGTGCCAGGTATTCGCCTTAAATCCTTCTCATGCATTTAGAGGTGGTAATACAAGCTCGGGCTGGTGGTTTGGCTTTAAAGTCAAATAATGTAATTCTACCTTTTTAAGTAGACGGGTCGAAATATTACTTTATACGCTTTTTCTAACAAAAATGGATTTTTTTTTATTTTTTTTATGTATGATGATGGTTTTTAATGTAAATTTCAGATTCTTAGAATGGTGTTTGTATTGAAACTAGCAACATTAGCTCGGGTCATGATGCGGTGTCTTTAAAAAGTGGATGGGATGAATACGGAATCACACATCAGAGGTGTTCGTCTTCAATCAAATAGACCAGTTGGACTGGTTCATGATCTGGCATACTCTTGTTAATACAGGAATGTGGGTTTGATCTCTTGAACTATGAAGGTCGTTCATATGGTTGTGATGTGAATCAGTTGAAAATTGTTAAAAAAATCCTAAAGTAAAAAGCACTAATTAAGCGTACCTTGATAGACAGTTGATTATCTTTATTAAATAACTATGTGTTGTTTCAATGTGGTTGCATTGCATATATTAAGATTAACCTGTTATAGAACTGGGATCATTGGCTCATTTGGACAGTAGTGTACTCATGTAGTGGCTATAATTTATCATGAAGATGCACATATCCATGCTTTTATTATTTTATAAGCGCATATCCCTTCTTTTAGATATATATCAATTTTTTTTCTTGCAGACAAAACTTAAGATCGCAGTCCAATTTCTGTAACTATTAGTTGTTCTAGGTAAATGACAAGTGCTTTGTTTCCACTTTCCACGCCGTCTTTTGTTGCGATTCGCTACTAAGCGTGTGGGTTATTCAGGTTTGTATTCAAATAGCGGGTCAGATCTTTGACTTATGTTTTAGTAAAAGATTTGACTTTTTTTCACAGAACCTAAAGATTTGACCCTGAAAACTGATATAATATTTGTGGTTTTGCAGCAAGTATACATGTATTTCCGAGGGAGCGGCCAAGGTGCGAGACGTGCCGATGGGATAGGGCGGAGCCTGGCTGTTAGGCGCGCTTTTTTAAGGACACGTTGGAGTTTAGTTGTGTCTTGAACACTTAA
This sequence comes from Ambrosia artemisiifolia, assembly GCA_032199755.1. Taxonomy (NCBI): domain Eukaryota; kingdom Viridiplantae; phylum Streptophyta; class Magnoliopsida; order Asterales; family Asteraceae; genus Ambrosia; species Ambrosia artemisiifolia. The sequence goes on along the minus strand of CM063519.1, from coordinate 46,158,350 downwards.
AGAGGTATGTTTAATAATCGTTTGGTGAAGACTTTATTTGTCTGTTGTAAGAAAGTATTGTTGCTTAGGGGCTGCATACAAAATGGTGAAATATTATACTTTGCAATAATACATAAGATCAAGAATTTTCTTTGAGAATTTAACAAACGATAGATCAACAAATGGGTGGCAGTTCGAAATACATCTGAAATGGTACATTGCTTGCTCTTTTATTTTACTACATGGGTCATATTTAAATACTTACCTGAAAAGAGAAACGGGTCAAACGGGTTAAAACTCGCCTAAAGTTATAGTCGAAATGTTTTTGATAAAGATGATATTATAAACTAACTACTAAGTTGCCATTCTTATATGTGGTTAGGCGAAACACGCGATAAGATTGTAAACGGTTCGGTTGATGAGCTAATGTTCATTCGACCTTAATACATGTTAATTCGACCTAACACATGTTAATTCGACCTAAATCATGTTCGTTCGACCAAATCAAAGTTCATTCGACCTGTTAAAATAATGGTTCGACCCCGGAGGTCTCCATTCGACCCACTCTGCTGCAAACACTCTAAAACGCATCAAATCGCATCTAAACTGTCCGAAAACATCATGAAACATCACGAAACACAGCAGTCAAGTATGAATAACATACCCCCACGAAACCCTACCAATTCTACTCTAAAATCAGTCCGTTTTAATACTTAACCAAAATGGCAAAATTATGGAAACGTCACCTCATGCATGAAAACTTTACCCAATTTGGAAACTTGTTGAAATCCTTTCATAATCATCTCAAAATGCTCAGTTTAATGTGTCCATGAAAACCCCCAATCGTTTTATTAACAATAACAACATGCATCAAGCCCTAGATCTAACAAGAATCCCCAAAATAGTCATACTATCATCATCCATCCAATTATAACCTAAAACAATCATAAACCAATGCCAATAGCAGCCCTAGATCATGTTTCTATCATCTAAACGACAGTTAATCATTAAATAACATATAACACAACATAAAACACCACTAACACATGTTTATTTGTATGAAAACTCATGTTTAATGATAGGGTTTTGTTTAGAAAGATGTTTGAAAGGTTTTTAATCATAAAAATCACCTTAGAACAGATCTGGACCTTTGGGGTTTAATAAAAACAAATCAAAATTGCTTAAAAAGGGTTTTAGATCAAGAACACACATTAGATCTTTGCTTGGAAGATGTTTGTAGGTTAGATTATGAAAAACAAGGTCAAAAACTCCTTCCCCGGTGATTAAACTCGAGAGAGAGTGTTTAGAGGCGACTATGGTTTGTGAAGTGATGAAAAATTGCAAAGTGTGGTATTTATAGTCACTGTTCATTCGACCCCATGCAAGCGTCGGATGGGGTTTTTGTTGGTTGAATGGGCTTTTTACAAGGCTCAATATCCTGGTTCGACCCCCTTAAGGTCGAACCAGTTCCCATGTTTTCCAGATTTTCCAGTTTTGTCGTTTAAACGCGTTTTAGCACATCCTAATACATGACCATGCAATCCTAACATATGTTAAGCATATACAATCACGTACCATCATGTTTACACTGTTAAAACACGTATTTGCATATTATCTCACATGTATGTATAAATATATGTATAGCACTTAATTCAATTCATGTAATTTCACCAACAACGGGACTCAAGACTAGTGTATACACAAAACAACCCCCAATGATCCTCTAGATCATTGAACCATGAACAATCCTAACTTAACCCGACACAACTGACCCGGTTAAGTACGTTAATAAATGTTTTTCGCTAAAGTAGACTTATATGTTTTGCAAAATGTTTAAGCTGAACATGCCGGGTATCACAAAATCAATGACCAAAACATATCACTCGAACCATAGCTTCAAAAACAAAATTTTAGGTTCTGTCACGTGACCGTTGACTTCCAACCCCCCAATCCAAATTCTCAAGCTTTGCCACTGAACCTATGTGTTGCAGCGTGGATGGGATAAAAAAATTGACGGATATGAGTTCGGTTTGTTACGACATCGACACATGTTATAGCAAATAAACGAGAAAATCCAAATGAAAGTTCTTACGTAAGCAAACCGATACCTATACATGTTCGGGTTGTTGGAGAAAAAATTAACAACTAGACAATTCCTTTGTTAAACACGTGTTCGGTTCGTTGCGATGGGAATGTTAGTATTTGTTACAAAAAGATTATATACAACACTTAGTGGCGAAGCTTGACCCGAAATTTCGGAGGGTCGGAAGTCACCGGAGGTCAGAAATCACTAGTTTAGGGGGGTCGAAAACCAATTTCGGAGGGCCGAAATCATATATACCAAAAAATTTCTATACGAATACTATATAATCGGAACTGTTGAGTGAAAATTCGGGGGGGGGGGGGGGGGTCGGCCGCCCCCACCCTTAAGAACTGCGACAATGACAACACTTTTATTACAAAGTTCTATAATGTAACAAAAAAATAAAGTCTTGTTTTACATTGATAAAAAAAATCTAATGTCGTATATTATCTATAACTTATAATAAAAGAATTGAACTTTGATGATGTGACATTCAATGGAGACCTCAACCCTTCCTTGAATGTGCCACGTGGAATCATGTATGATTTTTTAATTTTTGAGTTTTTTTAATAAATCTATATATATTATAATTATTTTAGGAAAAGATAAGAATTTAAAAATTAAATTAAATTTTCTGTAATGTTTTCTCCCATAACATTTAAACGTTAATATCTTTTATATACGAGATTTTTCAAAGAAAAAAATTACACCAAATTAACGAGCGTTTTATTATCTTTCCAACGAATACCATAGTGCTATATAAAAAACGGAGAAAAAAAAAACTATTTTTGTGGGGTTTTGTTTTCAAATATATTTTACTCTACTAATAAATCACAAACGATACCTTTTTTTTATATATTTGAATATGATAACTTATGACATAAATTTGTTTAAAATAAATATTATTATTATTATTATTATTATTATTATTATTCATTAATCATGTATTGGCAATCATTAATTAGGTTCTCATATTAGATATTTTATTATGTTATATTAGATATTTCAACCCCGGGACACTCCCAGGATAAAAGCTAGTATTAGTATAACGTCATTTATTTTTGATTTATTATTATTTTGAACGGATTAAATGAATACCTTAAGTTTAATATGTTGATTTTGTGTTATTTTAGGACATTATTCTATGGTTAATAGTATTACGTTATTAATATTATGGTATGTTTTGATTAATCCATATAATATTTGTGATATTAATATTATGTTAAGTATGTTTTGATTAATCCATGTAATATCTGTGATGGACGATACTGATTTAATTCAAAATTTAATATATGTTAGTTTGTGTTCATTTCTGCTCATGGACGCTTGTTTATGTTCATAAACATTCGTTTGTATTCATCTGTATTCATGAACGTTCATTTGTGTTTGTTTACGATATCTGTTGTCCGGTACCTCAAATTAACAAACAAACACAAATGAAAACGAAAGCGTTCATTTCCTTAACAAACGGACACTAAGTGTTCATAAACAGTTTGTCAACACATTTTTCTATTAACAAACTTGTGTAATTTTTATAGTCTGACAAACTTAGTGTTTGTTGTAGAGTGATAAAACTTGATTTGTTAAATATTATCTGTTTTGTCTTCGGCCCAGTGAATTTCCGTGCCCAATATATACCCTGGCCTGGAGAGGCCCAACACACATCTCTGTTAATACAACCCAATAAAATATATAATTTAATTTTCCATATCAGATTAAATAAATTAGTAACCAGCTGGGCTAGCCCAGTTGGCCACCTCAATGAGGATTCGGAAACATAACCTAAAGGTTGTGGGTTCGATTCTGAGGGGGGGAGGGTTTACCCACATTATGTGGGGTTCCCGCCTGGGGTTTCCCCGGTTCGACTCGCAGCTCCAGCAGACCGGCCCTAATAAGTCCTACGGGCAGGGGTATCAAACGGCTGTTGGTCGGGCTCGAACTCGGGAAGGATCAGGATTTCACACAAGGATTTCCCAGCTGATCTACGCCTTTCAAAAAAAAAAAGATTAAATAAATTAGTGTTGTAATTTTTTTTCATAAAATATATTATCAACATTTTAGTTTTATTTCCAATATTAATAAATCTAACCAAACGGTAATTTTTGTAAAAAAAAAAATATACACAAACTTTATTAGCAATAAAAGAATTGAACTTTGATGATGTGACATTCAATGGAGGGCTCAACCTCTTCTTGAAAGTGCCACGTGGCATCATGTATGATTTTTTAATTTTTGAGTTTTTTTAATAAATCTATATATATATTATAATTATTTTAGGAAAATATAAGAATTTAAAAACAAAATTAAATTTTCTCTCTAATGTTTCCTCCCATAACTTTTAAACGTTAATATCTTTTATATACGAGATTTTTTAAAGAAAAATATTACACCAAATTAACGAGCGTTTTATTATCTTTCCAACGAGTACCATAATAACTTCATAGGCAGAGATTCCTTTTTTTTATTTTTGAATATGATAACTTATGGCAGAAATTTGTTTAAAATAAATATTATTATTATGAGAAAGTATACAATATAAAGTCCCTTAAAATAAGAAGTGTAAGAAGCCACTAGAACTTGCCACGTGTCAATTTAATCTAACCATGGTCAAACCACGATTAAACCTATTATCTTCTCCCCTAATCTAAACACGGAACATAAACCTAACCAATCCAAATGCAACCGATTATTATTATTATTCATCTCTTTCTCAACATTCTGAATCTGTAAAGGTACCCACCACTCTGTTATTCCATCACCACCGTGAGCCTTTATAACCACCATCTCCGCCGCCCATGGCCACCTCAACAACCATCAGCTTTACAACTATACAACTACAATCACCATCCTAATAATATTCCAGCAATAATAACTACAACCTGAAATAATAAAGTTTAACGGGGGCTTACCAACTTATCGGAACCATCTGAAACACCAAGATCCAAACCCCTTGACTTAACTGAATCAGATGCACGTAACCTTACTTTATCCACTTCTTTCCGGCTTCCGGGTCATCGGACACCTAATCAGACGGTGTTAGATTCTTAGAGGAGAAGGACGACGACGATGGTGGTCGAGATTTTTGTATCTTGAAATGGAGGTGCGAGTGCGTTTATAAACACCCAATACCAAATGAAGGTGCGTTTAAACAGGCTATGAATGCAGCAAACAGGCTTTCGTTTGGGTTTTATTTTTCGGTGGTGGTGGTTGTAGATTTGGGTTTATTGTTGTTGCCTTTGAACCAAGAGAGAAGAACCTTTGGGTTTTTTGTGACGGTGATGATGGTATGCAACAGGAGATGAATGGAGAGTAGATAAACACCTAATTGATATATTTTGGGAATGGCTGTTAAAGATAATAATGATTACCCAATACGTATTTGAAGGTTAGGAACACTGAATTTGTGATTGAAAGATGATAACTGAAGGGTGCGTCTGATTTATGGCAAAGGTGCGTTTGAATTTTTATTGGGTTTTGATGAGTGCGTCTAAAATTTTCAATGAGTGCGTCCAAAAATTTCAATGAGCTTTTAAACTTTCAATGAGTGCGTCTGAATTTTGATAAGTGCGTCTGACATTTGATGAGTGCGTCTGAAAATTTTTACTTAGTGCGTCTGAAAATTTTATGAGTGCGTCTGTTTTTCACCAACTTCATCTTCTTCCTCTGCAACTTTTTTTGATGAGTGCGTCTGAAATTTTTATGAGTGCGTCTGTTTTTCACCAACTTCATCTTCTTCCTCTGCAACTTTTTTAACCTAATTTTTTATGTTTTAATCATCGTTAATGAAACAAAATCCAGAGTATTCGACAACTATTTACAATTCATAATTGTTCATATGATTAGTTTAAATCCTCTGTTTTTTTTTATTTTTTTTAGATTCAAATACTGATCGTTCATTTTGTAATCGATTTTTTTTTTTTTGAATTGTGCAATCATTCTGAACATGAATCGATCTGAAAAAGATGAAAAATCAGGGTTCAAATTAGTTATGTTGTTACGATTTGAAAAAAAAAAATTAGACGGTTAGAAGGTTTTTTCCTATTTTACGCTTGGTTAGTTTTAACCCAGGTATGGTTAGGGTTTTTAATCTGCATCCTTAATCTAATGGCTGAGATTGCTTCTTACGCTTCTTACGTTAAGGGGGCTTTATACGTTATCTCTCCCCTATTATTATTATTCATTAATCATGTATTGGCAAATCATTAAATATGTTGTCATATTAGATATTTTATTATGTTATATTAGATATTTCAACTCCGGGACACTCCCGGAATAAAAACTAGTTGTTTATATCGGAATGTAAGGGATTGTCGAGATTCGAGAAAAAAAAAAAAAAGCAACCGTGTATTTAGGTTTTCTAACATGGTATAATAATATGCAGTACATTGTAGTTAGAGTTTGCATCATCACACGTTCAACTATTTGTATCGAGTCGTCTTTGTCGTTTTTTATTGGGCCGAGTAGTTTTGGGCTTTCCTTATTCAATTAAAGTCTAGTTGGTGATCCCATCCATAACCAAAGATCACAATTCGTCCGTAAGCTAAAATTGAAATGGAATTGGATCGGCCCATGTTCTAAAAATGGAATAATTATTCAGCCATTTAGGAAAGCCAGAATAGACAAAACACACAATTTTATGCATATAAAATTAGAAATCAAAGAAAAATTGGCCTAATCCCTTAAATGCATGTTATACAAAAATTAATGGAAGATGTTGAACTTTAACCTAACTTCTCTATTTTGAAATGTAAGCCACTAACCAAACTCATGTAGTTTGGCCTTGTTACCTATTTCCACACCAATTTATACATAATATATAATTAAAAGTCCTGCTCTCATAGGAGCTTGTGCCTTGGGCTATGACCCACCCTGCTCATGCCTAAAACCAGGCTTGAAAGAGTTGTATTAGTGTCTGCCTTGTAAGGAGGTAGGGTTATAATCTCATTAGAGACAAATGGTGTAAATTTTAGTAGTGTTACTAGTGTTGTTTGCTATTAAAAAAAACGTGTATTCATATTTTGCTTAGTTTGTAAACAAACTGAGTCCGAGCCAAGCTAGGTTCGGCTATAACTTGTTTAAAATAAAGCCCATATATATGTTTGTGTGTGTATAGGCGGGGATAAATTAAATACCCCTTTGAGTTGAGAAAACCCGTGAAAACTCATGTTACAATTGTTTTTAAATTACACAATTTAGCAAACATGTTTTTGAGCATTTTGACTAAACATAAAAAAACGCCACCCGCGACAGCCCTCACCATAAACCACCCAAAAGACTTATCGTGACCACCGCCACAGCACCAAACACCCACACTACCATTTCTTGTGTCTTTTACACTACCACAAAACAGCAACAGCTCCCTGCAGCCTGCTAAATTCACTTTCCCACCTTCAATCAATCGTCTACATATAAATCAGTTTGCCCTAAACCCTTTGTTTCAAGCCCCACCTGCCTCCAACCACCCCACTACCACAATGGACGTCACATCCTAAACCATTTGTTTCCTTACTGTTTGTACTTGCTAACAAAATTTATCATGAACTTGTTTACTACAAGGCCTCTGACACCAGCGGAGAATTTCCAAACCACACAAATTGATAGTTCCTATGAATCGTTACGATTCAAAAGTGTCTCAAAAAATCGAAGAGAATGGCGATGTTCATAGTGGCCACAGTCACGATTTGTTGAGTCCGTTCCAAACGCCGTTGTTTGACTCGAATTGAGACCTCCCTAGCAAAGTTGTTCCATCCTTGAGTACAATGACGTTTTTTAGGACAGAAGTATTGATATGAACCAACCACTATGACCGACCCGGTTACGTCCGTGAACAGGGGCGAAGCATTTTGCGGGCCAGGGGTGCCCCGACCCCCACCGTTTTTTGGCTTAGTAATGGTAGGTTCATGATTCTAGTATGTAATTTTTATATGTATTAGAGTTCTGCCCCTACCGATTTGATTTCTTGGCCCCTACCATTTTTTTTTTGAAATTATATATATAGGATTTGGTTCAAATAGGAACTAAGGGTATAGTTGCGAACCCTGTGAACCAAATCTGGCCCTCCATTTTTATTTTGATCTAAAGGGTATATGTGTAATTTAAGCTTTTAATTTAACTGTTTTTTTTTCTTTTTAATCCAAATTGTTTATAACGGTTACTTCAAATTGATCGAGGAATCCGGTAAGTAATACCTATAATAAACATCCGTCTTGATCGGAAATTATTATAGGTAATCAATAGTGATATCGTGTAGATACACGCTATCTCAAAAGCTTGATAAGGAAATGGTTAGGTACTCATGGGGCCTATCCAAAGGATTGATTCGGGCAACGAAAATCTCGTATAACAAGAATTCTAACATCACTATTGAAGTGATGCATACTGATACTGAAATGTCATGTTACTAATTAATTGAAATTATAAATGTGACAGGGATGATAACATTTTATTTGATCAAGAGAGGATCAAATGATTCACCAAATGAGGTTGCAAAGGGTTCGGGGGCACGGCTGATGGCATGCTCAATAAGGACCAAGTCCAGTAACGAATCGGGCTAATGGACCAGTAACGAAAGGGAACACGGGAGCAAGAATCAAACAGGTACATGCTCGAAATCATAGTAGGTGCCTTAGTATGCAATTATCACCTGAAGAGTGGTAATTGCATATGCAAGCAAATGTGAAAGGTGCATAGTTCACGATAATGAACGATCAATGCACAAACTTAACTTGAACATCGAGACCGGGTTGGGGGTAATCATCCCAAACTAATGTTTAGAAAGGCGTTGTGATCATACCAATGAGTGTGATCACACAAAGCTTATTAAAACGAAAACACATCGCTTTTTCTTAACGAATAAAGTTAAAAACCCAACATTGAATAATTTATCAAGGAAGGGTTTTACCAAATAAAATAAGGGTCACAATCACGAACTGAAGCTTTGCTTACATAGGATGTGATGTACTAATTATAACAAATCCATATGTACCATATGCGGATTACATACCCTGGCCAGGTAAGTGTTAAACATATGATACCCTGGGTTTCTTACAATTGATACATATACAACCTATGTAACAAAGGCTTAGTAAGTGTGAGGTGCCGGGGGATTTTGGACGTAGTCCACTGTCTAACATGGCAGTGATGCGATCCATGCAAGACCTTGAGCGAGGCACCAGCTAGAATACGCTGGGCTAGCAAAAAAGGACAACAAACTGGAGCGTTTGGACGTAGTCCAATGTCTAACACGGCAGGGATGCGAACCATGTAAGACCTTGAGCGAGGCACCAGCTTATACGTTGGGCTAGCAAAATGGGCAATATCCGATACGAGTTATACTGGGTTGATACCATGATTTACTTGAACCTTAATCAAGGTTTAGTTATAAATAGATTCAGTTCGGAAATAAACTTGAACCTTAATCAAGGTTGAGTCATAAATAGATTTAGCTTGAAAACAAACTTGGACCTTAATCAAGGTTAAGTCATAATTAAACTCGGACTTCTATAGAAGGTTAAATTCGTAAAGAGGGACTTGAACCTTAATCAAGGGTTGAGTCATAATCACATTCGGGTAAGTCATGAATCTTGGGATTAATGACCTAGAACAGCGGATTGGGGCCGTGATAGACCAGTAAATCATTCAACCCTCGTGTAAACTGTGAAAACATTGGATTGTATAATCGGTACAATCTAATGAAAATCGGGACAACAGGAGATTAGTCGATACAATTCGTTGCAAAGACTAAATTGACACCGTGTTTTATATAAAGAAAACAGACCTCAATTTATATTGATATCGGTAATTTAGAAAAATGATTTTTGGAAAATAAACGTTCCAAATATATAAATGATTTGAATTCTGAAACTCAAAAGTTTTTAACGGGTCGGTTGGGGCAATGACCACCAATCGAGTTAGCAAAACGGGAACTTGGGTAAACCTCATGAATGGCAAATTCTCAAAATAGGATTAGCCAAAGAAAGGAAAGTGTTAGTGTAAAGCAAGGTTTGTTTCTAACATTCTAGCAAACCAAAAAGAAACAAGGGTTGGATTCGGGGATGTATCCAAGAAGTTAGAAAATGGCTATGTCAAAAAGCCGGGTTAGTCTTGGAAACCAAGACAAATTACTTGTTAGAAATAGACGCATAGACATGTATGCATATGCATACTACAATCGAGTATTACAGTAGATGCCCTAAGGTGCATGATAGAATGGCCCCTTAAACCGTTACATCATTCGTGATAATAGTAGACGGGGATAGTCTACGGATCTAGGGAAGACCTATGAGAACATAAGTAGCTAAAATGTCGGGTAGGGGATAAGTATGTAGATATTGCCCCTAGTTAACCGAAATAATAGAATGACTCAAGTCATATTATGAAAGCTAAGGCTTCCATATAATAAAAGTTAGAAAGCCGAGTAAAGGGATACAAACAATAAGTATATAGTACAACTCGTTAGACTATAGAATGTCTAGGGATCGAGCGGTGCTCAAAATCGGTTAGGGGACTAATGTTCTTTTAGGTGACCAAAGCAACAACATAAGAAAGGTTTCGGGGATGAAACCTTGTAATTGAAGAATTTTAGCAATTGACAGGAAATCTGATCATACAAGTCACAATTCCAGGTGTGGAAACCCTAGAACTGAACAAAATGATAATACACGAATCACAACACACGGATTACCTTTTCAAACATCATTTTTATAGATAAACTTGCTTAAAATGTTTACATAAACTGATTACAAGTTGATCTACACACTTTCACAAAACCTTAATCTAGAGAGCAATAACCTGACCTTCACACACACAATAACCAACTATTCTAACTTACAAAACAAGCAAAACCTATTTATAGGATCTGCACATTCGCCCCTTTATAAAGTACGAATGTGGACTTTGTCCACATTCGCCCTTCACCAAGGTACGAACATACAATCTTCTGAGTAAGTCTTCCACATTCGCCCATAAGCTTTCCACCTTTGACCTTCCAGAAATTACTAACATATGTTAAAACTACAATCCGAAGCATTAGTCGCATAAAGTGCATCTACAAACTCCCCCTCGACTATTGCTCGTTCTGGCTTCATCCATCTCTTTGTTCATTAACTTGATCCTCAGCTGCTTCTTTTGATCTTTAGTCATCTCAGGCTCAAGTTTTCTCTTAGTAGATCGCTTCGGTACATCAGCCACCTTCACCTGCTTTCCCAACTTCTGTTCAAGGTTGCTACCGGAGTTGATATCATACGCAAAGCATACTCCGACAACCTGTTGATACTTCTTCGCTTGCGATGCATCATTGGGATCACTGTATATCGGGTTGTAGTAAAGCATGATGATGTCTTCGAATGTACATTTAATGAGCCACATTATATCAAAAATCTGTATCTTCTTATAAGAATCCTTCCCATCTCTCAGCACTATAACAGCTTCTGCATTCCTCCAATCGTAATACCAAAAGATAAAGTCTTCACTGAAGTGTTGTTGAATTGGCATCAAGGGAATCTTTCTCATAACCTCAGGAGCTTTGTATATCAACGTCACTCGCTTCCTACCCGTCTTAGGATCAACATCCCTATAAACTCTCCTCCTCGGGTATTGCGGTTTAAACATACTCCACTTCGTCCTACTCTCCCAAACTAATCTGTCAGCAAACCATCCCACAGCCGTATTATTCACAGATGCACCAGTCATAGGAAATCTGCAGATATCTCTAACCGCCCAGTACGGTAGAGTTAGTAAGTCATAGAATCTGTAGAAGTACAGAATTCCAGTTTCCCACTTGACTGCGATGCACTTCAAACTTTTAAGATACTTCCATCCAAGAGCTATGCCTTTAAAGTTTTGGTTGTGATATCTATAGAATCCGCCCTGCGCTTCCGGTTTCGGTCTCTTATCATCTGTTTCTTTCAACTTCTTTAACAAAGTCTTTAGATCATCATTCTGTTCAGACGGTTTCTGCTTCTCTTCACCAAACACTTTCTCTACAAACCCTTCACTTCTTATCTCAGCTCTCTTCTTTGCTTCCCTCTGATGTGTTTCAGTGAAATCTGGGAATACTTCATTCTCATCATTTGTTCTGAAGTATTGAGGGTACTCTTCATGAGTAAAGTCCTCTATCACAATTTCCTCCATCTCTGGGGTTTGTTTATCATCAGAATGATTTCCAATATCCTTTTCAGGAATATTTGGAATCATTTGATCTGCCATAATTTCCTCCAGTGTCTTTCCCACTCGCTGTGCTATTCCTTCTAAAATCTCCTTAGTCACAGCAGCAGACACCTCACCATCTTCCAAGTCAGGATCATTGTACTCTAACTCGTATCTCATGTCCTCTGTCTGAAAGATTTCAGCAAACTTCCCAGTGAATTCTATTGTCCATTCTCTCTTCTCTAACATCTCACGATAAACATCTTTAGCATCATCCGATAAAGATCTAACTTTTTCATTCCAAAAGATACTTTCATCAGAATCCACATTCTCTCCTGATTTCTTCTTCGAGCTCGACTGACCTGCATCACCCTTTTTGGTCTGTCATTGTTCAAACGTAAACTTGCTCGAGTCATCACCATCATTATCATTTCTACTATCACTTTCATCATCATTCTTACTACCCGATCCTCCCTCAACATCATCATCTTTATCCTTATCAGATTCATCATCAGAACCATCCTCTGATTCATCCTCTTCTTCCTCTTCTTTATCAGATTCTTCGTAATCTACATGCTCCTCATCTTTCTCTTTATCTTCCTCTCCATCTTTCAACTTGGGAGCTTCACCGTATAGTTTGTCAAGTAGATCGCTCAACCGTTTATTTTCTTTCTTCAATTCTTTGTTCTCAATTTTTACAAGCTTGATCATCCTCCTATTCCTGTTACACTTTTCATCAAGTTCTTCCTTCTCATCTTCAAGTTGCTTCAGCTTCTTATCAATCTCATCCTGATTTGATTTGGAAGCAACAACTATCTGTAGCATCTTTTCCTCATTCTTTTTGAACTTTTCAATCTCAGCTTGTTGAGCAACAATCATTTTCATCATTTCTTCCATCTTCCTGTTCACCTGTTTCATTACATCATCTGAAATAGTGACCTTTGATGATTTGGAAGATTCAATCACATAAGTCTTCTCTTTTTCAGGTTTGAACATATTAAGAACTTTCTCTAAAGTAGATTCTAAATCAGGAACTACTTTAGGTTCTTTCGCCTTCTTCTGTTTCTTCGCAGCAGGTGAGGTTACCTTTGATGATGTACCAGCCTCAGGAACTTTCTTTCCTTTCAGCAATATTTCTATTTCTTTCTCTCTTAACTTCTTCGTACTAACTTTCTTAGCCATTGACTTGTGCTTTGGCTTTTTCAGGTTAACTACAACTGTAGATCCACCAAAATCTTCAGTATCCACACCTAACTCACCTTCAACATCAATCGGTTCTTTCTGTAAAATCTCTTCAACAGATTTGTTGAGTGATTCAGACTCCCCAACCGCAGTGGCCTTGCGTTTGGAAGACTTCCTCACCAACTCAGCTTCAGAATCCCACTGCTCATCTACTTCAGTTTCCTCTTAATCCACTGAGTCTTCATCAACCAAATTAGTACCCTTCTTCGCAGTACTCTTTTTCCTAGCCCCCTGTTTCTTTGATTCTCCTTCATCAGCCTTCGCTTTGCCCTTCCCTTTGGCTCCAACGTTCTTTACTTGTCTTTTCCTTTTAGTACTTGCATCAGCATGCACTAAAGGATCATCGTTATCAGAATCACTCTTCTCATGTCTTGCTTTGTTCAATCCTGGATCAGTGTAACCCGGATTCACCAAAGCTCCAAACAAACGTCTATTCGGTGGCTTCTCATTATCAGGCACACCCTTATAACCTTTCATCCTCACTAGTGTTATGATATTCATGTGATCTTGTCCTAACACCATCGTTGGATCCTTCCTCAAGTTAGGATATTTATTGTCAAAGATCATCATCAGAAACCTGGGGTACAATAGAAACTTCTTAGACTTTAGACCCTTCAACATCTCCAGCATGTGGTCCAATATCATCCCAACAATGTTAAATGGTTTGTTGAGTGTCAACGCAACCATTAACGAACTTAGACTCTTTCTCATCACGTCGTATCCACCACTAACTCACCCAAAGACATGAATTATTACATGTGCGAAATACTTAAACTGCACACTGAGCTTCCCCTTGTGTAGTGCTCCATCTGTTATCGGACCTTTGTATTTCATTCTCAAGAAACAAACTCTCGGCTCGGTCCATGATAACTCTCTCGGATCAGTACACTCTTCATCTTTAATCTTGAGTGCATCCCGAATGTCTTCTTCAGTAATTAGCATTTCCATTCCTTGTATCTTGCTGACTATAGCAGTTTTGCCCTCCCAGAAGTCGTATCTTGCATTCATCCAAAAATCTTCAAAGATGTCTTTGTATATAATTCCAGGTGTAGCAATGGCATGAATAATTTGACTCCTTCTCAGAAAATCAACAATTCCTGAAAATTCTGTATTCTTCAAGACTTCGCCAACATACGCACAGCAGTTGTGCGGAGGTTCAAATGACCAAGCTTTCGGTACATTTTCTTCTAAAGCTTCTGGCACTGGATCTTGAACAATCTCATCCTCAACAGGAATCTCCACATTCTCAGGTTGTTCAGCCATCTAAAATACAAAAATTAGAAAAATACGTCAAAACAAACAAAAACGACAAACTTAGAAAATTTTAGGTTTTAACACATTTCCATTTCGCCCATTTTATAGGTACGAAAGTGAGAAATTGTGGTTCGAATGTGTAACTTTAGACCCGAAAGTGAAAATTCATCAAAGAAAATTCACATTCGTCCGTTTCTAATCACTTTCGTCCACATACTTCCACATTCGCCCGTTTATATGGGACGAATGTGACTGAGTTTGACCCAAAATTTAAAAATTGTTTTCTGAAACGTTTTAACTTGTAATTTTGATTCAAACAAGTGCTAAAACAGCCGACTAAGCAATTATCATAATCAATTGTAGTTTTTATTCAGTTTTTATTAGTTTTAAAGGAATACTAGGGTTCGGTTATCATCATCCATCGATTAACACTTCAAAAGTGTGAATTAATCCTAGTTTTTCTCACATTCTCCCCCTAAAACTAATAACAACTGAATCCTAATCAAATAAACAGTCTCTAATAGTCCACAATTGTCCAGATTGATCATGCTAGGGTTCGAAGATGAAAACCCCAATTGTGACCTTATTACGAAGCCATTACCTGTGAAATTACAGTCAAAACGATCAGCAAATGACAGGGAATAAGATTCTTGATTAAAAAGAAACAGGGCAACAAGATCTTGGTACTTTGAAAAATTTTGAAAAAATTCTGAATGAGGGTTCGAACCTGCTTTGGTATTTATATAAGATGCCACCTTCGCCCTTTATCAATGGACGAATGTGAGAAATTTCCACATTCGTCCCAAATTAATGGCACGAATGTGAAAAAGGTGACCCAAAAGTGAAATGCTTTATTAGAAATCCACCTTCGTCCAAGGATAAGGTTCGAAAGTGAAAAATTTTCCATATTCGACCCATTTAAGGGGCGAATGTGAATTGAAAAATTTTGAAATTTTTACCAAATCACGAAATCGAATCCCGTTCAAACATTTTTCAACACATTAAGTCTCAAAATGCATTATTTCAGTTTAGAATGATACAAAGCTAAGATTGTTTCATCAAATCTTAGAAAATGACCATCAAACACCGTCGGTTATCTAAAAAATAACCCAGAAATGTAAAACTTTTGATTTTTCTGAAATTTATATCAAAACACACCTAAAATATTTTTGAGTTTTGTATCTTTTTGAAAAACAAACTAAAATGCACAAATGTAAAGTAAAACAGTAAAATAAAGCATTAAATGTTTTGTGATAACCGATAAGAGGATCATATCAGTTGTTTGAGAAACCTGAACACAGCGTTGATCTAAACTTTTATATTATCATTAGAAACAGTATGTGACCCGGAAACTGCTGATATTGCTATCCACATAAGCTCACATGTAGACTATTATGCAGTGCTTTAAAATGATACGATTTAGGTGTATTATACTAACACGTTGTGGTTCCCACGCACACGACATACTCCCGTATCAAGAAATTGCACAAAGCTTCCTCGTAACGCGTGATTATGCCAGAGTTATCCGTTTAGTTACAAGATATATAGCACAGAGGTGTACAGGTCAGCAAACGAATGCACCAAAGTAACATGTGCATATATACCAGGTTGAGGCTGATATCAACTACTGATTTGCATCAGTAAATTGACACGATGTAATTATGATCTTTGATCAGTAATAACATGAAGTTCCTCAATTCGATAACTTTTGGTTTTGGCATTTAAGCACTTTTAGCAAATATTCTGATTAAACTAAGTCCGTAAATTAATACGACAAAAGTTTAATCATAATATCCCGGATAACAATAACATAACGACCCGAAACCTCAGATTTTGGCAACTCTATCAAACGAAATTACGGTACTAAGACCATATGCCCATGAGGTGTTTAGCCATACACGAGTAGTTCGTTATGTTTGTATCACTAATGCATTACATATCTTTAGCCTGTGTCAGATCCCCACTGATGTACTATCATTTCCTCTTTTTATCATGGAAATCATTTTGGGTTTTTTTTATTTTTATGGCTTTTTGACTTTTTCAATGTTTTTAGTTTTTCTGATAAAAGACTCCCCCTCAAATGTAAAACATATTTTTGGGTTTTTGAATTTTTCTGAAAAACTGTAAAAACTTTAAAGAAAATTTTAAAACTAAAAATCGATAAACCGAGGTGATGATCAGTCTTGTTTTTCTTTTATATTGTTTACTTTTAAAAGATATTCGAATCTGGATCTGTCAAAAGCTTTTGTGAACAAGTCTGCTCGTTGATAGTCAGTGTGGATTGTGACCATATCGATCAGCTCTTTGGCATAACAATCACGGATAAAGTGATACTTAATCCGGATATGTTTAGCTTTAGAGTGATTGCCCGTATCTTTAGTTAATGCGATTGCGGCTTCATTATCACAATATATAAGGGGTTTTAAGAAATTGCAAACCGTAATCCACCATCTGCTGCTGAATCCAGAGGACCTGTGAGCAACAACTCGAGGCTGCTATGTACTCTGCTTCGCAGGTAGACAATGGGACTGAAGTCTGCTTCTTACACTGCCAGGTGACTAACCTGCTCCCTAAAAACTGGCATCCAGTTGTCGTGGACTTGCTGTCTTTGTCACAGCCGCCCCAATCTGCATCACTAAATGCGATAAAGTCAAAATTATCGTCATTAGGGTACCAAAGTCCTCTCGAGGGACAACCCTTCAGATATCTAAGGATACGCTTGACCGCTGTCAGATGACTTTGTTTCGGCTTCGATTGGAACCGTGCGCAGAGGCATGTAGCAAACATTATGTCTGGCCGAGATGCGGTTAGATACATCAGAGATCCGATGATTGCTCTGTATGTAAACGGGTCCGTCAGCTCTCCCTTAGCGTCAACTCCAATCCCGTGATTAGGTTGAATCGGGGTATCCATCGGCTTGGAATCCTCCATCTGGAACCGGCTCAAGACTTCGGATACGTATTTGGTCTGGTGAATAAAGATCCCCGTTGGTCTTTGATCCACCTGCAAGCCGAGGAAAAACTGCATCTCCCCCATCGCACTCATTTCGAACTTTTCCTGCATAACACGTTCAAATTCCCTGCAAAGAAGTTCGTTAGTTGAGCCAAAAATAATATCGTCTACATATATCTGGACGAGAAGCAAATCATCTCCTGTTTTTTTCGTGAACAGAGTACAGTCGACCAATCCGCGTCTAAATCCTTTCGAGGTACGTGCTCAGCTCCTCGTACCATTGGCGTGGAGCCTGGTGCAACCCGTACAGCGCTTTGTTCAAGACGTACACCTTATCCCGGTGGATAGGATCTTCAAAGCCCGGTGGTTGACCGACGTAGACCTCCTCTTTGACTACACCGTAAAGAAAAGCACTTTTGACGTCCATCTGATACACCTTAAATTTCTTGTAAGAGGCAAACGCCAGAAACATTCGGATTACTTCTATGCGCGCCACAGGTGCATATATTTCATTATAGTCAATCCCCTCGATCTGATGAAAACCTTGAACTACCAATCTGGCTTTGTTCCGTACGATCACTCCTCTATCGTCTTTCTTACACTTAAAGACCCACTTGGTACCAATCTTCTTCCGTCCTGGAGGTAAATCCGTCAGTGTCCAGACTCCCAACTTCTGAAATTGCAACAACTCCTCTTGCATCGCTTCAACCCAGGCATCATCCAAAAGAGCTTCTTTATATGTCCGCGGCTCGACCTGCGAAACATAACATGCAAACGACCGATCATTCTGACAACCAGATTTTTGTATTTTTGCATATAAAGCTAAAGCACCAAAACTTTCTGGTGAATTGACACTTCATAGCTGTCCTCTCGTCATAACACTTCTACCAGGGTCACCGATAACTTGCTCCAGCGGGTGAATACGGTGAATCCGAGATACGGATGTTCAGGTACAATAACTCCCGTCTGAGTAGTCAAGTTCTCTACTGCATCCAGATCATGACCCATATTTGACGATGAAGCAACATCTGGATTTGGGTTCACTGGCGGTGCCTCTGTTGCATGTTCAAGAATAACTTCTTCGAAATCTCCATCATCTTCCGATTCTGAATTATCTAAAGTAGTTGAAGCCTCTTGAAACACTTCTTCCTCCGGTACAGGCGCATTGGTATCATTAGAAGCTGTTGGAGGAGTTACGGTGATCGGACGCACCAATGGTGAAGTCGCTGCGTTTTCACACTCGTAAAGTAATCGGAAAACAACCTCTTCAACCAAGCTATCTCGATTGAATGATTCAAAGAAATCTTTGTAATCAAACAACCAATCAGGACCATTTCCTTGCACATTCTGAGTATACCGTTGAACTTCAACATTAGCCCAATCCTCCACCTGTCGAGTTCGTTTGTTGAATACCCGTTTGAGCGGGGTTGCATATCCAACAAAGTATCCCTCTTCAGCTTTCGGACTAAACTTTTCACTTGGATTCAACATCGTGCACGGAGCCCCAAAAGGTTCTAAATACTCCAAGTTCGGCTTTGTTCGGTGTAACAGTTCATAAGAAGTTTTGCCAAACTTCTTCACTGTTAAAACCCGATTTAATGTATAGTTTGCTGCATAGATCGCCTCATTCCAGAACATTACTGGAAGATTCGAGTCTGCTAGCATTGTTCTCGCCGCTTCTATAAGAGTCCTGTTTTTTCCGTTCAGCAACACCGTTCTGTTGAGGGGTATACGGAGCCGAATATTCATGATGAATTCCTTTGGTTTCACAAAGTTCATCCATCTTGGCATTTTTGAACTCCGTCCCATTATCACTCCGAATTCGCTTGATCTTTAGACCATAGATATTTTCCAATCGAGTGAACAGAACTTTCAGATTATTAAAGGTGTCACTTTTCTGATGCAAACACATGACTCATGAAAATCTTGAATAATCGTCAGTAACAACTAAACAATAAAGCTCTCCAAGATGACTTTTGCGTTTGACAGGTCCGAATAAGTCCATGTGCAATCGCTCAAGCGGCATCTCAACAGAGTTTACTTTCTTCACTTTATCGGACTGTCTGTGTTGCTTTCCTTTCTTACAGCTCACGCACTTGTCGTTCAAATGGAAATGTTTAACATTCACGCCGTCGACAAGCCCATTTTTCACTAAGTGGTTCATCTTTCTCAAATGAATATGCCCCATCCTTCTATGCCACATGATCGATTCCTTCTCTGTAGCTTTCGATAGGAAACATGTCACCTGCCTCTGGGTCGTCATCGCCTTAGACATATCAAGAATATAGAGATTGTTGACGCGAGGTGCCTTCAACATAACCCATTCTTTTGGAATTTCGAAGCCCGGTTTGAGAATATAACAAGATTTGTCATCAAAATAAACAGTAAATTGTTTGTCACATATTTGACTGACACTCAACAGATTATAATCCATCTGCTTCACATACGATATCCTCTCGAAACTCACAATCCCATTACTCACGCTTCTTTCCATTGTGATATAACCTCCTTTGTTTCCAGCAAATGCAACGTAACCTCCATTTATATTTTTCACGTCAAACAGCAATGCTAAATCCCCTATCATGTGGCCTGAAGCTCCACTATCAACAATCCAGAGACTGCTAATAGGGCCAGCTGAAGCTCCCTGCACACATCAAGTAAACATGTCAGTTCTTTTGGGGGACCCAAGCCTGTGTGGTCTTGGGTCTTTGAATATCACCCTTCAAAAATTCATTCGATTCAACATTAGGTTTTGGATCCATCTTTTTCGGATCATTCAAAACTTTTTTAATCTTTTCATTTGATTTTGAAGTTGAGGCTCCCGGAGTACCAGTTGGTGTCCAAGATTGTTCCGAACGTTTCAAAATACGAATATGAGATTTTGGAGTCTCAGTCGATTTCTTAATATCGTTCACAAATGAAACCTTCTTGGTTACCTTCTCTGATCTAACAGATTTAGGTCCAACATTTGATTTGACAACCAGTTTTTGTGGAACCTTTTGTCTATCAACTGTCGTGTTCACCATTGGTCTCTTGAAAGGTTTCTCCATGGCTATCCGATTGCGACGATCATATTGAAATTGACGTTCATTCCTCTTTTGATAAAATTGTTTTGGTTATAAAATGATGCTGGTTGAGGAACAAATCGTCTTTGTGGATAATAATGATTGTCGACCGGCTTTCTCATAGATTGCCTCACTTCAACTTCGTGCCTTTTGTGCCTCACATACGGGCAGTGAGCAAGTAAATGCCCCCTCTCCCCGCACTTAAAGCATGCACGGTATTCTTCAAACCCGTTTTGATCATTCGGCTTTGCGTATGTTTTGATGGGATATTGATCATCAATACATCTACGCCTTAAACTCTCAGGAACTGGGCCCTTAGAGTAAGCTGGCTCATGAAAACCGTTTGATTTTTGTTTCGGTTTTATGAATTGGGTGACATGAACTTTTGGTTCTTTTGGAACTTCCAAATACAGTTTCTTTAAAATTTCGGGTGGAATATCATTAGATCTTTCATGTTTTGGAAACCATATTGTGCTTTCTTGCCAAATTTTCTCGATTTTAGAATAGTTAGCAAACTTGATTGGATATTCCTCGTCAGAGATAATCTTATCGGATCCTTCCATCCGATAAAATACCTTGACTGGTTTGTCACCTGAATCCTTTTTAACCTCTTTCTTTTCAGACTTTTTATCACGATGTGCGTTAGCCATCGGATGAACATGCTGAGACGGTGACACTTGTTCATTCGTAATAATGTGATTTTCTTTTGGAATATCACTCACATTATCAGATTTGTCACTCTCAGAGTCTGAATCATCATTTTCAGCTGTAACTCCTTCATCATTCAAACCTAAAATCGGTCTCAAATCGGAATTTGGATCACCAACACTAGAAGTATTGGATTCATTTTCCGATGCAGAGTCTAATTTTACTGAGCTCTCCGGTGTCACTTGATGACAATTGTGGTTTTCAAATAACACCGGAGATGGCACAGACTTATAACTTGTGGTTTGAGATGGTTCATCAATGATGTGATCAACAACATAAGCAATATGCTTGTAACTTTCTAGCTTCTTGTTGACCTTTTCAGCAAAACACTTGATGGTGGCCATTTCTAACTTAGTGTTTTCTAATTCATCAATATAGCTGTTAATTGCCAATTGTTTTAATGAAAGAGTTTTCTTTAAGTCAGAAATGTCCTTTTTATATCCATCAAGCACTTTGTTAAATGCTATAACCTCTTTGCGAGCAGATTGACAGTTAATCACAGCACTATCACGTTGTACGCGAAGTTGCTTGTTTTCCTCTGTCAATCTGTCACAAGTTCCACAATATTTATCACTAGTTATGTCAGTGGTAGATTCAGAACTTACCTGTTTTGGAGGATCTGTCATGGCCATTAGAGCGAAATGAGCTTCCTTCCCAGCGAAAAACTTTGAATAATCAATTCTGGTGAAGGCGTCATCCACTATACATGACTTCCTCGTCTTCAGAAAATCAGCTTCAGCCAGCAACTGATCAATGTCATCATCTAGAGAAGTAACAATGGCCTCTGAGTCTGATTCGCTTTCTGAATCTGAATACACCTACTCATTTTCTTCAGGAATGTCTGTGACTGAATCAATCACAACTCTCGAACTTCTCTCTTCAGCCTGAACTTTAACAGTCTCAATCTCCACATTCATCTCTTCAACCGATTCCTCAACCTCAATCTCAGTTTCTTCAACTTGATCAACTATCACCGACTCCTCGATATCAACCTGTTGTGCAACACAAGCCACATTTCCACCAGTGCTTATCTCCTCAACACCAATTTGCATACCAGTCCAGTCAAATCTTTCATCATTCTGTATCACCAAAGCTTGATTTTGATTGTTATTTTGTGGTTGCTCATTTGGTGTAGTGATGGGTAAAACTGTTCTATTTGTGTTATTTGGTGGTTGAGTATGATTCTGGTTGGTTGTGTTTGGTTGTCTATTTTGGTTGTTTTGCGAGGTGTTTTGTCGGTTTTGGTAATTGTTTTGGTTTTGATAGTTGTTGTTTTGGAAAGAAACTTGGTTTTGGTTTTGAGATTCACGGTTTTGGTAGTTTGAGTTGAATGGGTTTCGGTTACCTTGTTTAGCAGGCTGTGTACACTCTCTCTTGAAGTGACCTTTTCCACCACAATTAAAGCATGTAACCTTCTCTTTGTTAAAGCCATATGTGGTGTTTGGAGAAGTTCCCAAATCAGTCCTCCCGGTCTTTTCTATGAATTCGGTTGCCCGTCTCATAATGCTTGCGAACGCCCACTGAATATCTATGAGCTCCATCTCCTCTTTATCGATTTGTGCATAGTCTTCATTGGTTAAGTTGTTATTCCCAATTTGACTTGCAACTAAACCGTTATACGAAGCAACCATTGCTGAGACTAGCGCAATATGTTGCTGAGCAACCTCCACAGTCATGTTATTCATATTGGATGTTTCCAATACTACCGGTTTCTGATTGGTTTGATTCATTTAAGTCATGTACGGTTGTTGTTGAGGTTGTTGTTGTGGTTGATTAGCAGAATAGCATGCAGCTTGTTGCATCGGAGAAAATGGTGAAATAAAAGAATTTGTGTATTGTTGTGGTGGTGGTGTGTATGATGGTTGTGAATAAGATGAGGTTTGTGCTAGGTAGTTGATCGGTTGTTTGGGTGGTTCCATAACGCTTGAGACACACGCTATATGAGGTGCCACTGTTCCATCAACACTAGAATTCCCCACAGTTGATGAAGTACCAGCATGGTATAACTCTGGGTTTTGAGGAATCTGAGATCTTTTGGCTTTCCTCTTCTCCCCAAGTTATTTGTTTTCCAGCTTTTGGATAAACTCGTTGATGGTCCAGTCTTGTAAGCATCCTTCTCTTTGAGTACCTCGATGTGTTGATCCCAGTACGGTGGTAATGCATCAGCAAATTTGTCCACCAAGTCTGACATAGGAATCTGAATATCATAACTTGACAATTCAGTTAATAAATGACAATATCTGGGAGTCAACTCTTTCAACGTCTCATTCCCGACATAGCTGAAGTTCTCAAATTCTTTCCTCAGCTCTTCCATTCTCAACCTTCTCGTCTTCTCGTTACCATCATGACGATTCTTTAGCACATCCCATAACTGTTTTGAAGTAGTGTACGACCCAAACTGATGTAGCAAATCGTTTGTGATCGCCTGAGTTAGCTGAGAATATGCCTTCTTCTCCACCGCAAATTTCTTCTTCTCATCGTCAGTCAAACTCTCCAAAGGAATCTGCTCACCGGTGTTCTCTAATATTGGTGCCACATATCCTTTAGCTATCATCTTCCACGCCTTCGTTCCTTCCAACCCCATGCCTTCAAGATGAATCTTGAATTTCTTCTGCCACTGGTTGTACTCCTGCATCTCCATTAGCTTGGGTGGCCTATTCCCGCTACCTGAAGATAAATCATTGATTAGTGTAGAAATAGCATTAGTAGTTTGAGTGTTTACCACCGCGGCTGCTACTCCCCAATAATCTGCTGCAGGTTGTTGTGAAGATGATGCAACACTCTGAGGCATCGAACTCGTCATCGCTAAGTAGTTAATTGGTTGTGACGACTGAGTATTCGATTTCTGAGCTGCCACTGTCGATGGGTCCATAGTCACTTGCTGCTGTTGTTGTGTTGTCCCCGGTCTCGGTGTAGTTGGAAATCCCCACATGATGTTCACAAAGTTAGAAATATCACACACTTAGAGAATTTCACCAAAAACTTCTACTTTCGTCCCTGAACAATCTACTTTCGCCCAAAAGAGAAGACCCGAATGTAGAATATGAATGATAATGTAAGACCCTAACCCATTCTCATGTGTTTAACGAATAAAATAAGGGTTGAACATGTGATACTATTACCAAAAATCATGTTAAGACGTTAACAAATATGTACAAAACATGACTTTGAAACACTTGACATAAGTACTAGGTTATTCACAATGATTTCAACCCAAAAAGACTTAAGTTTTACACCCAAAATCAAGAGTCTATGCGGAAGATAACACGATGCAACATTCGGTTCTTCACAAAATGAGCTTGATCATCATCCATACTCCGAGTTATATACCTAGGGTTGAATATGAAAAACAAACCCATGAATGTGTGTTAGTTTAGTCATGTAATTGAATAAAACAGCCAGCATAAGGTGAAGGAAAAAGACCGGCCGTAGCTTACGGCCCCAAAACAACGAAAATCAAACAAAATAGGCTGAGCGTCCTAGACGCACTTTTGGGCGTCCTGGACGTTGCCCAGCGTCCTGATGGGCATCTCCAGAAGTTCTTGGGCGTCCGAAGTCTATTAGTTGGGCGTCCTAGGCGCATGTCTGGGCGTCCTAGGCGCATGCTGCTTCACAAAAAAATTGTGAAACTAACATCTTGACTAGTTTTTAAAGGGGATTTGGATGCTTTTAAACCCATGTTCAAGGCCCTTCCTAGGGACACTTGGGGACTTAGTTAACACCATTATATCATGCTTATAAGATGTCATTGATCAAGTTCCCTTTTTTCGTTATTACATGAATATGTTGTTTTTATCCAAATCGACCCGTTTAGTAGTATTCGCCTAAAACCAAGACCAAAGCTGGACATATGCTCATCTAAAGACATAGTCAAGGTTCACACCTGGGAGATTAGCTAACTATCCGGTTCTAGCTTACCCAACACTTACCAATGGCGGGTTTGGACTAAGCTTGGGCACATGGGTTTTATCGGGGGCTTGTCCTCGTTACCTTTAAGTATCTCCATTCTTCCTAATTCTCTCCCCAATCGATTAACGACCTGATTTTTATTAATCCCTCATCACTAGAGGTAGTTTTCAAGATTTCCCTTGGGCAATACGCCGTTGTGGCGCTACCTTAGCGTCTATGGCCCCGTGGGCCATTTATGCGCAATTTCAAGCACCCGGTCTACATTGCCCATTGGTATAACGGATTACCGGTCACTTATTACTTGGGGAGTGGTTGCCTAGCAAGTCAATATCGCAATGGTATGAGTACGAGATTTGATTCCTAGAAGGACTTACCTTAGCTCGCGCCCCTTTTTGCTTCTAGACTAGCTTGAGATTACTAACATAAAGTCTACGAATATACTCAAGCAATTAACAACAATCGATATCGGCATAATGTTGACCCTCGGTTTAGGTCCTTCTCTACTAGTGTTTCACCCAATTGACCCGTTAGCCTAATTGGGATATTGACAACCTTCCTCTAAAGCCGCTTTCTATGAATTATGAATCTCGTTTAAGCTTCTTTTATGACATTCCAATGACTAGTTTCAAATATACATACAAAAGTATAACTAAGCATATAAACATACTAGGATTATATTGAGATTTAAGCCATCGAGTGACTTACCTTATGCGTGCTTCCTCTTTACCTCAATCCGAGACTCCTTGGCTATCCAAAGTCTCTTGTATCCGCACCTATGAGGCGAATGATTACTTAGGTTGTTAGAACCTAATCTTTACCTGTCTACACGCATTTTTGGTCGTGTTTCACCAATATACAAGTTTTCACAAATTATCTATGCCCAAGTGAAATCGAGTTTCATTGAGGCATTTTATCAAACACTTGGTAGGCGTGATTTCCCTAGCTTTAATTTTAAGACATGGGGACCTCATGGATCCATCCTTAACCAAGATTAACATGTCTAGCATTCCTATAAACATCTTAATCATAGCTTGTCATTTACTAAAGCTAGTATTTCATGGTTTAAAGGTGGTTCCTACAAATCCACCAAGAAACCCATTTAACTTTATAACATGAATTACAAAGATATAATCTTCACACAAAGATTTTGCTTAACACACACAAATTAACACGTATTATGGTTTCCTCATACTAGAGTAACCATTACAAGCCCTTAATTCACGTTTTTATAACAATCCATGATTTTCATCACACCCAAGCATAAACAGACCATTAAATTTAGTCAAATAAAATGTTACCTTGGTGTGTATTCGGCTTGGGAGATTCGTTTTAGGGCTAATGCACACAAAAGCCCCTTGATTTCATCCTTGATTGAACTTGTTCTTGAGTTTGAGCTTAAGTGTGTGTTTTGGGAGGTGTATGGATCGAATTCCAGAAGTTTGTGTGTGTGTGTGTGTTTTCTTTCTTCTTTTTTTTAAGTATTCAACCAAACTCAATTTGGTTATTTGGCACTTTTAACCCCTCCCATATTTCGTTAAGTATGTACTAGTTCAAGACACTAATCGAGTTAGTCTCGTATAATTGTTTAAGCCTTGTTTAGTTAACAAGGTTGACGGAGTTAATTCCCTCAGACTAGGAAATTCGCATAAGTCGTGTTTCGTGCGGTTCAGTTTAAAAGCCACATGTGCTTAGATTATCATAAAATACGGTTTAGAGATTTTGGGGTGTTACAACTCCACCCCCTTAATGAGGGTTTCGTCCTCGAACCCGGATATATATATATATTCCCATGGGTCGCGCCTCATGGTTGACCTTGAGTTTTATTCCTCCTCGATGAGGGTTATTTTAATGGAATTTGATTACGCCTCTAAGTTTATGTATGCATATTCGTTTATCTTAACGGGAGATTATTCTAGTTTAGGCACCCGCAGGTGTCCTGGTTTGTCCAAGAGCCATCGATTTAACTCTTTTGCGTGTTTAGAACCCTTAAGTCCCCGAAGGCTTAGGGTGTACATTTAATTATTTACTCTACTTAGAATCATTTCCATGCACTGAGGCACATATTGGGTTTGGTTATCATACGGCTTCCCAAAGACCTTTAACCACACTCAACGTGGTTTTAATTTCCGTTTGATTTTGGCTCCAAGGCCTCTTATAATGTCATGGTTTTACCGGAAAGTATCGAGTCCTTTCCGCACCTCACGTCTTCCTTGTCCTAGACAACACGTGTCCTTTTTAATGGTGTTTTCACCTGTCACTGCGCTTAGGTATATTTATGCATTCCTCTGGGTCCAAGTGGTGACGAATTCACTTGACCCGTTTGATCTTTCTAGTGATTGCATAGCTATCACTAGGATATTAACGGTTTATCGTTCGTTTTCTTACTACCCGATTGCTAATTCTGGGAATAGTTAATTCATCAGGGTTTTCGGTTATAGTAGACTTAAGTTTCAATAGTCGCATGTTTTAGTCAGTCATTTAATCCAATGACTACGACTTTTGATGTGTTTTTACACACCGCCGACAAAATTTTGAGTTAAATGTTGGACTTTGTACAAGTCACACATCTATTTAACATGTATATTTATTCTAGTTTAGAGGCCCGCGCCTGGGCTAGTATTTTGTATACTCATTCAAGTTTGAATAACCCATGGAATCCTCCATATAATACTTTAGATAGCAATTTACCTATTTCTGTGTACTTTAACGCGAATTGGCATCACTTTACCCGAATTTTGGTATGTGAGTTTCAATTCTCAGTCAAAACTAATTCCAGGCGATTGCTCACCTATTATCTACTTGCCCCGGGCTTTTAGGATTTTTATCCTATCGATAGAATTAGCATAGGGTTCGTGACCCCTTCTTATCTAGCCTTTCGAATTTACATTTCTAGCTCTCGCAAGCATCTTATTTGAGATTTAACATGAGTCTTCCGACTCTTTTATTTTTCTAGGTATTATTGCATATATAACACCTCGTCTTCAAATCCCCTTCCGGATTATGTTTGTATTTAACTCCTTAGAACGCTTTGGTTCCATGGCAATTCCTTTACTGGTTCACCCTTACAGGGTCTGTTCCTGAACTATGATCCGTTTCTGTTTATTTTTGTCCCTCAGGAGCTATGGACCCTTATATCAATTCATCGTTACTCACAAGAGTCCTTGCTTGTCTGTGTGTCATGTTGTCACATTACCATGTTTATTCACACAAGTCTATTTACTTATGTTTTCTTTCTTTAGAATTCGTATGCATAGTGGTCCAGTGGATCGTATTTTGCTTATTATGAAGGCATTGCTTTTATTTCTGCGATTCACAGCCATCTATATATTTTAGACTTTCGATTGTCCATTCATCCATCATGTGCTAAGGCCCATGAGGTTTATCTTGCTTTGATTGTTTTTGACATGCCATCATTAGGCCACATCAATCATTGTTTACTCTGACACGATCCTTGCTCGAGGCTAGGATTGTTCCTCTGGTGCGGATGCACCTCCGGTATTCCAGGGTCTCCTACGAGCTCCATTTTTGGTTTAGCGTTTAATTTCCTCTTTTATTTAACGTGGTTTCACATTCCAGAACCATGTTTTTAGCTTGGTTTCGGGTGAATCATAGTTCACGCTTGCCCCGTGTGGTTTTATTCTCGTTTGCATTCTGATTTAGCGAGACGCGTAGTTCTTGGTTGCCCGTGAACTTTCACAGATCATTATGATTTAGGGTGATACTTAGTTCACAATTGCTCGTAGGTTTTCACGACTTCATTATAATTAGTGTGACGCATTGTTCACATTTGCCCGTAGGCTTTCATGAATTTAATATGAATTGTGTGATGCATAGTTCACATTTTCCCGTAGGCTTTCACGAATTTATTATGAGTCAAGTTTAGGTATAACTTAACCTTGAGCTTAGCCCAAATCTTGGCCTTTTGTTTTACCTCAGTATGGGGTTCATGTTGGAATACGAGTTAACCGCTCAAGTATGGTTCAGATTTATTTAGTGAGTACCCTTAGATATGGTTCAGATTCATCTGTGATTTTTTTTTTCATGAAGGTTTAACCTTTACTGTTTAACTAACCCTCGACTAGGGTCTAGTTTGGTTTACAGTTTAACCTTCGGTTAAGACTCAGATTTGTTATGGTTTTACCTTCAATTAAGGTTCGATTGATTTACTTGCGATTCATCCTATAGTCAAGACTCGTTTGTGGTTATGACTTAACATTTGATTATGGTTCAAGTCTGCTTACGTATTAACGTTCAATTAGGGCTCAAGTTTATTCATGACTTAACCTTTGATTAAGGTTCACCTTCATTTACGAATTTGACCTTCTATAAAGGTTCGAGCTTAATTATGACTTAACCTTTGATTAAGGTTCAATTTCATTTACGAATTTAACCTTCTTTAAAGGTTCGAGTTTAACTGTGGCTTAACCTTTGATTAAGGTTCAATTTCATTTACGAATTTAACCTTCTTTAAAGGTTCGAGTTTAACTGTGGCTTAACCTTTGATTAAGGTTCAAGTCTATTTACGACTTCAACCTTCTATAAAGGTTCGAGTTTAGTTATGACTTAACCTTTGATTAAGGTACAAGTCTATTTACGAATTCAACCTTCTATAAAGGTTCGAGTTTAGTTATGACTTAACCTTTCATTTAGGTTCAAGTCTATTTACGAATTCAACCTTCTATAAAGGTTCGAGTTTAGTTATGACTTAACCTTTGATTAAGGTTCAAGTCTATTTACGAATTCAACCTTCTATAAAGGTTTTATGACTTAACCTTTGATTAAGGTACAAGTCTATTTACGAATTCAACCTTTTATAAAGGTTCGAGTTTAGTTATGACTTAACCTTTGATTAAGGTACAAGTCTATTTACAAATTCAACCTTCTATAAAGGTTCGAGTTTAGTTATGACTTAACCTTTGATTAAGGTTCAAGTCTATTTACGAATTCAACCTTCTATAAAGGTTCGAGTTTAGTTATGACTTAACCTTTGATTAAGGTTCAAGTCTATTTACGAATTCAACCTTCTATAAAGGTTCGAGTTTAGTTATGACTTAACCTTTGATTAAGGTTCAAGTCTATTTACGAATTCAACCTTTTATAAAGGTTCGAGTTTAGTTATGACTTAACCTTTGATTAAGGTTCAAGTCTATTTACGAATTTAACCTTCTATAAAGGTTCGAGTTTAGTTATGACTTAACCTTTGATTAAGGTTCAAGCCTTACCTTGGTCCGTGTAACCGTTGTGGTAATACCCTTGGTTCTATGACCCTGTGGGTCATTTATGCTTTGGTTTTACTTACCAGGTCTACCCGGCTTCTTAAGTTGTTTGGCAATACTTCCTTGTTATATGACCTCGCGAGTTATATTTTTAGAGAAGTTAACATGCCTTTCTCCCCTGACCTAGTCCTTGTCACGTGAAGGGTAGAAGTGTAGATCATGAGAAGCCCACCGCACCATGTGTTTAACGCTTACCTGGCCAGGGTAAGCAATCCACACATGACACGGTGATCTTATCGCGATCACCACGGTACTCTCCAAGTGGGCAATTTCTGGTCATGCATCTTGTTTAATAGAAACATTCTTGTCTATTTGTCTAATGTATTTTTGTATACCCGCGTTATTAAGCTATTTGTGTTTTATCTGATCGGGCAGTCTTGTTGATGCGATCATGCCTTCCAATTCTCGGTTCGGCTGAGCCTTAGCCCACTATGGCCGTGTGATTGGCATTTGTCCGAGTTTTAAGTATTCTATGCATCTATTCCCTAATTTCTGGTTCGCCCTGACCGTGTAGTTGAAATGTCATGTTTTCGAATTTCTAAATGCTTCTTGCACTCAGTCCATCGCATCATCTAAGTGATACGACTAGATTTCCCCAATTTTCGGTTCGGCTGAGTCATAGCTCACCATGACCGTGTAATTGGTGTGTTTCCTGGGCGTTAGTGTTTAATACACTATTCCCTTAGTTCATTCCTAATTGACTCGTGTTCAATCATGATGTAGATCATTTTCGACTAGATTATTACGGTTTTGAAATGAATTCCTTACCGGATTGATGATCAAGCTTGAACCGAACGCTTAACTCGTTTAACCTTGGGCTCTGATACCACTTGTAAGACCCTAACCCATTCTCATTTGTTTAACGAATAAAATAAGGGTTGAACATGTGATACTATTACCAAAAATCATGTTAAGACGTTAACAAATATGTACAAAACATGACTTTGAAACACTTGATATAAGTACTAGGTTATTCACAATGATTTCAACCCAAAAAGACTTAAGTTTTACACCCAAAATCAAGAGTCTATGCGGAAGATAACACGATGCAACGTTTGGTTCTTCACAAAATGAGCTTGATCATCATCCATACTCCGAGTTATATACCTAGGGTTGAATATGAAAAACAAACCCATGAATGTGTGTTAGTTTAGTCATGTAATTGAATAAAACAGCCAGCATATGGTGAAGGAAAAAGACCGGCCGTAGCTTACGGCCCCAAAACAACGAAAATCAAACAAAAATAGGCTGAGCGTCCTAGACGCACTTCTGGGTGTCCTGGACGTTGCCCAGCGTCTGGGCGTCTCCAGAAGTTCTTGGGCGTCCGAAGTCTATCAGTTGGGCGTCCTAGGCGCATGTCTGGGCGTCCTAGGCGCATGCTGCTTCACAATAAAATTGTGAAACTAACATCTTGACTAGTTTTTAAAGGGGATTTGGATGCTTTTAAACCCATGTTCAAGGCCCTTCCTAGGGACACTTGGGGACTTAGTTAACACCATTATATCATGCTTATAAGATGTCATTGATCAAGTTCCCTTTTTTCATTATTACATGAATATGTTGTTTTTATCCAAATCGACCCGTTTAGTAGTATTCGCCTAAAACCAAGACCAAAGCTGGACATATGCTCATCTAAAGACATAGTCAAGGTTCACACCTGGGAGATTAGCTAACTATCCGGTTCTAGCTTACCCAACACTTACCAATGGCGGGTTTGGACTAAGCCTGGGCACATGGGTTTTATCGGGGGCTTGTCCTCGTTACCTTTAAGTATCTCCATTCTTCCTAATTCTCTCCCCAATCGATTCACGACCTGATTTTTATTAATCCCTCATCACTAGAGGTAGTTTTCAAGATTTCCCTTGGGCAATACGCCGTTGTGGCGCTACCTTAGCGTCTATGGCCCCGTGGGCCATTTATGCGCAATTTCAAGCACCCGGTCTACATTGCCCATTGGTATAACGGATTACCGGTCACTTATTACTTGGGGAGTGGTTGCCTAGCAAGTCAATATCGCAATGGTATGAGTACGAGATTTGATTCCTAGAAGGACTTACCTTAGCTCGCGCCCCTTTTTGCTTCTAGACTAGCTTGAGATTACTAACATAAAGTCTACGAATATACTCAAGCAATTAACAACAATCGATATCGGCATAATGTTGACCCTCGGTTTAGGTCCTTCTCTACTAGTGTTTCACCCAATTGACCCGTTAGCCTAATTGGGATATTGACAACCTTCCTCTAAAGCCGCTTTCTATGAATTATGAATCTCGTTTAAGCTTCTTTTATGACATTCCAATGACTAGTTTCAAATATACATACAAAAGTATAACTAAGCATATAAACATACTAGGATTATATTGAGATTTAAGCCATCGAGTGACTTACCTTATGCGTGCTTCCTCTTTACCTCAATCCGAGACTCCTTGGCTATCCAAAGTCTCTTGTATCCGCACCTATGAGGCGAATGATTACTTAGGTTGTTAGAACCTAATCTTTACTTGTCTGCACGCATTTTTGGTCGTGTTTCACCAATATACAAGTTTTCACAAATTATCTATGCCCAAGCGAAATCGAGTTTCATTGAGGTATTTTATCAAACACTTGGTAGGCGTGATTTCCCTAGCTTTAATTTTAAGACTTGGGGACCTCATGGATCCATCCTTAACCAAGATTAACATGTCTAGCATTCCTATAAACATCTTAATCATAGCTTGTCATTTACTAAAGCTAGTATTTCATGGTTTAAAAGTGGTTCCTACCAATCCACCAAGAAACCCATTTAACTTTATAACATGAATTACAAAGATATAATCTTCACAAAAAGATTTTGCTTAACACACACAAATTAACACGTATTATGGTTTCCTCATACTAGAGTAACCATTACAAGCCCTTAATTCACGTTTTTATAACAATCCATGATTTTCATCACACCCAAGCATAAACATACCATTAAATTTAGTCAAATAAAATGTTACCTTGGTGTGTATTAGGCTTGGGAGATTCGTTTTAGGGCTAATGCACACAAAATCCCCTTGATTTCATCCTTGATTGAACTTGTTCTTGAGTTTGAGCTTAAGTGTGTGTTTTGGGAGGTGTATGGATCAAATTCCAGAAGTTTGTGTGTGTGTGTGTTTTCTTTCTTCTTTTTTTTAAGTATTCAACCAAACTCAATTTGGTTATTTGGCACTTTTAACCCCTCCCATATTTCGTTAAGTATGTACTAGTTCAAGACACTAATCGAGTTAGTCTCGTATAATTGTTTAAGCCTTGTTTAGTTAACAAGGTTGACGGAGTTAATTCCCTCAGACTAGGAAATTCGCATAAGTCGTGTTTCGTGCGGTTCAGTTTAAAAGCCACATGTGCTTAGATTATCATAAAATACGGTTTAGAGATTTTGGGGTGTTACAGATAACATCCAAGTTCATCCAATAATACTCACTTTCGACCAATAATCTTCACTTTCGTCCTCCTGAATCCCACTTTCGCACCCCCGATCACCCGAAGGTGGAATATAACACCCGAAAGTGAAAAACTCAACACAACACACCTAGGTTCGACCTGTAAGAAGCTACTTTTGCCCAGAAAATCTCCAGGTTCGCCCTAAAATGTCCAGGTTCGACCCATGCTCTCCAGATTTGACCCTTTCATGTTTAAAAAAACGGTTACACTTTGAAAAACGGTTATTTTGATCTAAAATTTTCAAAAGTTAATGGATTTTGATGATCTTTATCAGGTTATGATTCGGAATTGATTTGGAACAACTTTAATTCTTGAAAATGTTGCTTTTAACCACGAATTGTTGTTAAAAACCTTCAAATTGTATCAAAAACCATTTTCAATGAAAAACAGAGAAAATTTGATCAAAATAGGGTCTAAATCAGTTCTGATATTATCAATTTGTTGTTGTATGATCTCTATGGCTCTGATACCACTTTGTAATTGAAGAATTTTAGCAATAGACAGGAAATCTAATCATACAAGTCACAATTCCAGGTGCGGAAACCCTAGAACTGAACAAAATGATAATACAAGAATCACAACACACGGATTACCTTTTCAAACATCATTTTTATAGATAAACTTGCTTAAAATGTTTACATAAACTGATTACAAGTTGATCTACACACTTTCACAAAACCTTATTCTAGAGAGCAATAACCTGACCTTCACACACACAATAACCAACTATTCTAACTTACAAAACAAGCAAAACCTATTTATAGGATCTGCACATTCGCCCCTTTATAAAGTACGAATGTGGACTTTGTCCACATTCGCCCTTCACCAAGGTACGAACATACAATCTTCTGAGTAAGTCTTCCACATTCGCCCATAAGCTTTCCATCTTCGACCTTCCAGAAATTACTAACATATGTTAAAACTACAATCCAAACCATTAGTCGCATAAAGTGCATCTACAAACCTCTTTAAGGGGGGTAGACTTGTAACACCCCAAAATAAACCGTTTCACTTAATTACGCCATTAGGTATGATTAGCAAAATAATAAAACAATACTCGAACATAGAGAACACGGATTATGTTCTAATATATAAATAATCTAGTCAATGTTGTTAATCTTATAAACGAGGCTAAACTCATTACTAGAAATTATTCTAGTTAATGTTATAATCTAAAAATGAACTCGAGACTAAACTTGAGGGGCCTTAGTTGCAAAAATGATAAAGTGAGTTTTATAAAAATAGAATAAAACAATTGAAACACACACATTGTGTGTGTGTGTATCGTGTATATGGTCAGGAGATTCATCTCCTTCAACCACAAACCCTAAACAATCAAACTCTTGCTCTAATCCAAGCCAAATCAAAGGGGTTTCGATGCATGAGCTAAAATCCGGATTATCCAAGCTTATTACACAAAAAGGTATCATTTATTTGGTACAATTTGATGTTAAATTTGTTTTTGATCATGGTGAAAAATTAGGGGTTTTATAAAAACGTGAATGTGTATGTTGATGGAGGTTTCTCTAACCTTAGGGAGCCCCAAACATGTTTAATTTGAGTATAAATAGCATTTTACATGTGTGCTTGCTATGTTCATAAGAATATGTAATATGTGAAAATTTGGGTTTATACCTCTAGGTGGATACTACATAAGGTTAGTAGTTGTGATAACTCTTAGGAGTTATTATAATGAGAAATTAGACTAAGAAGTCTAGATAACATGATATGGTGTTGTTTAGCTAAATGGGTATGCTTTGGCTAACTTAAAACTCATGAAAATCAATGGAATTGGTGAGTGCACACCAAGTGTTTGATAAAATGCTTGAATGAGGAAATAAATGTGTAAACATATATGAACATGAATACTTGAAATGTATAGGTGGTATGTATAATGCTACCTTTATGTTGAAAATGAATGTGGTGATATGGAGGTTTCCATACAATATGTTAACTAAGAAAATAGGTGGTTAAAAGATGATGCACACCAAGTGTTTGTATAAATGTCTAATTGAATTATAGACAAGTATTGTATCTTAAGATCTCACCAATTTTGATGATTGAGTGAGAAGTGGGATTGTGCACTAAACTTGATAGATATTATATTAAAAAAAGGGGGGATAGTTCATGATTATGATTATTGCCTTATGGGTAGTGCATATGAACATGAAAAAGGGTAGTTTGACTTCTAGAAGTCAAACTAACCCAAACATAAGTATAATGAATTGGGTGTGTGAAAACTCATGATACAAGTTAGTTAATTGATATGATGACTAACTTGAGTTAATCTTGAGTATAGTGAAGTGATCTTGTCAAGCTAGGTGGAGGCTTGGAACAAACCGGATCAAATGAGCTAAGCGGGTCATGAAAGGCATACATGAGGACAAGATAAGTGACTTATCTTAAATAAGCCTCTTAGAAACTAGAAGATCTTGTAAACATTCTTGAATCATGAATTCTTATATCAATTGTAAAGAATGAGTGTTTACCCACGAAAGGAATATGGAATATGGGTTACTAGCTTGTAATGGGATAGAATCGCCTAAATAAATAAAATTGATAAGTCCGGTTGGGACGCCTAACTAGATAATGGAAAAATCTTTGTAAATGGGTCTAATGAGTTAAAATGTTATTTTCATTAAAACTCATGAATAAAACTTGAAGATTGAAGATTGTGTAAATAAATAGTTAAATGGGTCAAATGATGTTGTGAGCATCAATTGAACCCGGTACATAATGCTTCTATGCTAAGCATTTATAGTTAAGAGAAAAAGCTAGACGGGCCAATTGGTGGTGTAACACCCTTTGGATCCCGGAATGTTAATAGCGTAATGAGTTTTTGCAGAGATGGATAATTGGAATGGAATGGCACGCGATGCCATGTTTTCTTGAGGGAGATTCAAGAGGTATGGAAATGGGTCAACACTACCGGGTAAGTCCGTAGTATAAGATATGGCCATATGCGAGTAGTCAAGTGGATGAAACCACCCACATGAAGTGTGGGTGTCAAATAGGTGAGTCTTGTTCATAAGAATGTCTAGTACGCTCTAATGTGCTTAGAATCTACTAAACAAGTGAAAACTTGAGAAAGGATGAAAATTTAAGTCCGGAAGGACTTAGAGGTTTTTAAACAAGTCATTGAGTCCAAAACAATGGGTTTGAATCAAGAAGTGTCGCCATGAATGGCTAAATCGAAAGATTTGGCTAGGAGGGGCATTTAGGGAATTTATAAAGATTTACTAAAGGATAAATCTAATAACGGAATCCTAATGAACAAATCGGACAAGCACTTTAGTTGATCAAGTGTCTAAGGGCTTGACAACAAAAACTACACGCATTGCGCGTGGTCGAATGGTGTTTTGGTTAAGTTTAATGTCTAAATGGGTCGATTTGGGTAAGAGTCGCCATAAACATTCAAAACTAAGAACCGGATCATGGCGACATAAACCGGACTATAATTTCAGTCAAACAAAGGTTTATTTACTCGGCAAGTCAATACTTAGGCTTCGGGAATCATCATATGCGGTTGCGACATGATTCCCATGCTTAGAAATCACCAAAATAACATCAGAAGCTGTGAGCGGCCGCTCACAGAGACCGCGCGGCCGCTCATAGAGAACAACCTGACATCATGAACTTTAAAATTGCGTATAAAATCGTAGAAAAATCGTTAGGAGGTGTTCTTTATATTCCTGGAAAGCTCTCGGAGCGTAGAACAATTCTTATTTGAGAGTCGAAGTCGGATTTTGGGTTTTAGAAGGGGTAAAAGCGATCCGAACCGCTGTTGCGCAAAAGTTGCAGCAGTATGTTCTCCTGATAAAGGGCCGTTTGGCCTGGTTCATTCCATTTCAATGTGTAACGACTATCGTACTAGTTTAATTGTATCATTGACAACCCACTAACCATTCTTTGTGTAATGGTGCTAGGTAAACAAGTGAAGGAAGTCCCGGAGCAAGGATCAAGTCGCGAGAAGAACCGAACACGCCTGAACACTCATCAAGCTTCTGCATTAGAATTTCAGCATCTCCCGTTAAAACGCAACATCTTATCATATGTTTTAACTATTAAAATGAAAAAAAAAATTGTGGGAATCAAACATGTATTTGATCTTAATGGTTTGTGTTTATAATCAAAATCACAGTTTTAAATCGGGAGTGGTTTAAGTAAGGTCTAAACCCATATGATTAGGCATTGATTTCTTGATTACGGGTTAGGGTCTTACAGACAAGAAGAGACTACTTGTGATGGGGCATTAACCGAAAATCAAAGGGAAAGGAAATCTG
Organism: Ambrosia artemisiifolia; assembly: GCA_032199755.1. Lineage (NCBI taxonomy): Eukaryota > Viridiplantae > Streptophyta > Magnoliopsida > Asterales > Asteraceae > Ambrosia > Ambrosia artemisiifolia. The sequence goes on along the minus strand of CM063519.1, from coordinate 46,119,988 downwards.
TAGTCCCAAATGCTAGATCTTGTTAAGTGCAAGAGATTGTTATCACTTAGAAACACTTATGAATTAGGTGTTTTAAGTGACTAATCTTCTACAATCAAAGAAACTAGATGAATATTGTAAGAACCGACACACAAGATGAATAATACGATAATTCCATTGATGATTTAACACTGAAGAACCATGGATTACATACAAGTACGCACCTATCTTGTGCTATCAAAAGATAATAACCAAAACCCTGACCCTAGAGCTGCACACATGCTTCCTTTATATAGGTAGGAGCTGATGGGCCTGCGCACTTAGCTAAGTGCGCAGGGCCCGTCTGTTAAGTGCGCAAATCACTAGGGTTTACATAAAACTATGGTTTAATTACACAATCAGTCCTCTAACATTCAAACTACAAAACAAGCTACCAAAAGTCTTCGTTCTGGTAACTGTGGTCTCAAATAAACCCAACAATACTCCCCCTAGACCACAGCTAGCAGATCTTCATCTGTTAGCTTCGAACCGAGATATCACTCGATTCACCTTCTTCCTGCATTTCCCGCACTGGTTGTTTTGGAACTATCACTTCTGGAGCTTCAGTAGTTTCTGGCTGCTTTTCTTTAATTGCCAGCTTTGTCTTTGTTAGCAATTTCCCTGTCTTTGTCTCCAAGCTCCTTCTCTTTGTTTGCAGCCTTGATCATTTCCAAAATTTATAGCATCTCCAGCTTCCTCTCTTTAGCATGATCTACTACTCTTTGAAATAGCATTCCTTCTTCCAGCAGTGTCTGGCCGGCTCCAACTCTGATTGTGTTCCCAAACAGCTACATCAACTCTGACAGATAAAACATGAATACATCTACCAGATCGAAGAATCTCACAATCTCGTCCCCTGCACCGTTCTTGATCACAGACTGGATGATGATCAGGATTATATGCAATAATCACATCTCACATTCTAACACATATTTTAATACCCCCCCTAAACTTTTTATATTTTGTACGTTTGTTTAAATAAAAACAAAAACAACGAGGAGGGGTTAACTGTTTCTCACCTTTTGCATACAAGATCATACTAACCATACCTGCCAGATCACATTTCAACTTTCCGTTGGATAGCTGCAGCCCAAGAAAAACTATCGGTATGTTTGTCCACTTAAATCCATGCCTCTCGTCTTTCAACATACGTTTGGTGATGAGATTTATCATGTTTTGGTAATATTGATGGAAAGTTAATGGACCCCACTTGTGCTAGGTGTAAGCCTACCAATCCTCAAGGTTTATTGAGATATAATGATGAGAGCTTCAGGTCTATGTTTCCATAAGCAGAGAAGATGATCATTATGTCAATCAGATGATGAGAGCTTCAGGTCTATGTTCCCATAAGCAAAGAAGATGATCATCTGATTGCTTTTTGAGCTATCTATATGTTTGCACGTCACTAACATTGCGTGTTTTTTGTTGCTCATTTATTTGAATAGCTCCGCATTGGTAGCTTGCACACTTAGGTGTCTTTTAATTACATATGCACAAAATTTTGTGTCTTTTGATCTCTCAACCTGTGTATGACCGGACTCAGCTTGTGCAGACCTAAAACACAGTGGGAATCCAGCTTTCCGTGTAGATCTATTCTGTTAATCACCTATTAGTAGTTTACTCGATTCCAAGCTGAATCTACCGACATGTCGTTGCTTGAAGCCGCAACATCCTATGGATCCTATTCACATGCTGACAAAATATGATTAGTTCCTATCATTTCTTGTTAATTTGCAATAGAGATATACTTTCTCCCCCAAAAATCTTGTTTTGTATGAAAATAGGATTTTTTTTTAACATCATGACATAATGTGAGCTCACTCAAAATTTATCATTTCCAGCCAAGTGACCAATTAGAGGAAACGAGTTTTGTCAAAAGCCTTTGTGAGGATATCTGCCTTTTGATCAGCAGTATCAATGGATAACACTTGAATGTATCCTTTATCGTGAGCATAGCGAATAGAGTGAATCCTGATCTCAATATATAGTGTTTTAGAATGGTCGATAGGATTCTTCACGATGTCACGACAAGCATCATTATCAATGAAGATTGGGGTTTTCATGACATTCAAACCGTAATCCAGCAACTGATTTTGGATCCACAAAGCTTGACATCAACAACTGGACGCAACAGTGTACTCGGCTTGATTAGTGGAGATAGACACTGTTATTTGCATTTTGCTTTGCCAAGATACAAGCCGATTCCCCAAAAATTTGCAACCTGTAGAGGATGAAATTTGACACGAAAACAGGATTATATGATCATACAAGTTGCTAAACCAGGTGCGGAAACCCTAGCTTAGAACAAACTGATATAAACTCAATCAAAACACAATCAAAGTCATTTTAAAAGCTTTTCATAGATTAACTTTTCCAGATAAACGCTTACAGATTGATTACAGTTAATCTAGCACACTTCTAAACACTCTCAACACACTCTGGAACATACACCAAAAACACACACTCTCAATGACTCGTTATACATTACAAAAACCCAAAATCTATTTATAATATCTGCACATTCGCCCAAACTCATTGGTCGAATGTAACACCTTTCCACATTCGCCCAGTTTCACTGGTCGAATGTGTTCTTCTGATCAGTCTGTTCCAGATTCGTCCATGACAAAGCTACCTTCGCCCACTTCTTTTCTTCCTTCGCCCATTCTGTACACCTTCGCCCCTAACACATGTTAACATCTAATCATTAGTCGCAAAACGGCATCTACAAACTCCCCCTCGACTATTGATTAGATCGTTTTCTGTCTTCATCCATGGCTTTATTCAGCAGCTTGATTCTGAGTATACTCTTCTGTTCTTTCGTCATCTCAGGCTCTAACTTCCTTTTAACCGGCTTCGACACATTTGCCATTTTCACCTTCTTGCCAAGCTTTCCCTCCAAATTACTTCCAGCATTAATGTCATAAGCAAAGCAAACACCCACAACCTGTGTATATTTCCTTGCTTGATCTGCATCGTTTGGCTCATGATGAATCGGATTATAGAAGAGCATGATGATATCTTCAAAGGTGCAATTTATCAGCCACATAGGATCAAATACATGAACATGCTTGTATTTGTCCTTTCCATCTCTCAACACTATCACAGCTTCTGCCTTCCTCCAATCATAATACCAGAAAATGAAATCAGCACTGAAGTGTTGAGGCATAGGCATTAAAGGTATCTTCCTCATAACTTCAGGTGCCTTATAAATCAAGGTAACCCTTTTCAACTTGGTTCTGGGATCAATATCCCTGTGAACTTTCCTCCGGGGATATTGTGGTTTAAATCTGTTCCACTTAGTTCTGCTCTCCCAAACCAATTTGTCTGCACACCAACCAACATGTGAATTATTCACTGAAGCACCAGACATTTGGAATCTGCAAAGATCTCTAACCGCCCAGTACGGTAGAGTAAGCAAATCAATGAATCTGTAAAAATACAAAATTCCAGATTCCCACTTAGCAGCTAAACACTTCAGCCTGCCTAAGTATGTCCACCCGAGAGCTCTGCCTCTGAACTTCGCATTATGAAACCTATAAAAGTTTCCTTGAGCTTCAGGCTTCGGTCGGTTTTCATCCATTAATCTTAGTTTCTTCAAATACTCTTTCAACTCATCAGATTTCTTTGAAGATTCTGGCAAATCAGCTCCAAGCACTTTCTCTACAAACTCAGCACTTCTCTTCCTTGCCTTTCTTTTTGCAGACGTATTATGTCTCTCAGTAAAATCAGGAAACACCACATCTTCATCAGTTTGTCTGAAGTACTGTGGATATTCCTCATGTGTAATATCCTCTATCTCAACTTCTTCAAATTCAGGGGTGTTTTTGTCATCTGAGTGACTTCCAATATCCTTTTCAGGAATATGTGGAATCGACTCATCAACAATGAACTCTTCAAATGTTTTCCCCACCCTCTGTGCAAGTCCATCCAATATCTCCTTTGCCACAGATGCAGGTACTTCCCCTTCTTCTAGATCAGGATCGTTGTATTCCAATTCATAACGCATATCATCTGTTTGGAATATTTCTGCAAAACGACCTGTGAACTCAATGGTCCATTCTCTTTTCTCTAACATGTCCCTGTATACTTGTTTAGCATCGTCAGATAAGGACCTCACCTTCTCATTCCAGAACACAGTTTCATCATCAACATTCTCTCCTTTCTTTGAACTTGACTCACCCGTGTCTTTCTTCTTCTTTGAAGGTGGTCTTTTCTCAAATGTAAACTTTGAAGTATCATCTCCTCCATCATTATCATCACTACTACTATCATCCTCCTTTTGACTTCCTGAACCTTCAGCATCATCATCATCATCATTATTATCACCTTCATCATCACTCTTATCCGATTCTTCATTCTCATCATCCTCATCATCCTCATCTTCCTCTTTATCAGATTCAGATGGTTCAAAATCAACCTGTTCAACCTCTTTTTCTGTATCCTCCTCACCCTCCTTCAGCTTGGGTGCAACGTTGTACAGATTGTCAATCAGATCACTAAGGCGTTTGTTTTCAGCCTTCAGCTCTTTGTTGTCTTCTTTAATTGCCTTATATCTGATCTTGTTTCTCAGACACTTTCCTTCAAGCTTCTTATTCTTTGCTTCCAGCTTCTTTACCTTCTCGTCTATCTCATCTTGATTAGATTTAGAAGCTACAACAATCTGAAGCATTTTCTCTTCATTCTGCTTAAACCTGGCAATTTCAGCTTGCTGAGCCACTAGCATCTTCATCATATCGTCCATTTTCTTATTCACCTGCTTCATCACATCATCATCCACAGTGACTTTCTTCGATTTGGACTTTGACTTAGATGGCTCAACATCAACTTCTTTTCCTTTCTGAGGCTTAGTAAACATATCAAGAACATTATCCAGTGCAATATTGAATTGCTCCACTGGTAATGTTGTTGCCTCCTTAGTCTTTTGCTTCTTAGCTGCTGGTGAAGATTGTTTTGATGATGTACCAGCATCAGGTAATCTCTTTCCTTTCAACAATAAGTTCAATTCTTTCTCTCTCAGCTGCTTTGTACTAGTCTTCTTGGCCATGGTTTTGTGTTTGGGCTTGGGCAAATTCACAACAACTGTTTCACCCTCATTTAACTCATCCAAATTAATAGTCAACCCTTCATCTTCAGCACCAACAGACTGCTTGCCCTTCTTGGCTTCCTCAATCGATCTGTTAAGTGATTCAGACTCACCAACCAAAGTGGCCTTTTGTTTGGTAGTCCGGACATTTTCAGCATCCGAATCCCACTGTTCTTCAGTCTCTGTTTCCTCTGAATCAACAGACTCTTCATCTACCAAACTTGTACCCTTCTTAGCAGTTGTTTTCTTCCTCACCACTTGTTGTTTTGAACTTCCCTGATCTGTCTTTCCCTTACCCTTCCCTTTGGCTCCGGGATTGACAACTTGTCTTTTCCTCTTCGTGCTTGCATCAGCATAAACTAATGGATCATCATTATCACTGTCACTATCAGGATGCCTCGCTGTATTCTTTCCAGGATCCATGTAATCCTCTCTAGCCAAGGCTCCAAACAATCTCCTGTAAGGTGGTCTCTCATTTTCAGGCACACCTTTATAACCCTTCATTCTAGCCAAAGTTCTAACATTCATATGATCCATATTAAGTATCTGTGTTGGATCCTTCTTCAAGTGTGGATATTTGTGATCAAAGATCATCATCAAAAATCTAGGATAAAGCATGAAGTATTTCTTCTTCAATCCCTTCAACATCTCCAACATGTGATCTAAAATCATCCCAGCAACGTTAAATGGTTTGTTAAGAGTCAACGCAACCATTAACGAGCTTAAACTCTTCCTCATCACGTCATAACCTCCACTAACACATCCAAATACCATAATGATGACGTGAGCAAAATACTTGAACTGCACGCTCAGTTTCCCCTTATACATAGAACCATCAGTAATCGGTCCTTTGTATTTCATTCTCAGAAAACAGGCTTTCTGCTCAGTCCAGGATAATTCTCTTGGATCCTCACTTGTTTCAAACTGGATCTGGAGAGCTTCTCTGATATCAGCTTCAGTAATAAACATCTCCATTCCCTGAATCTTGCTTTTAATGATTGTCTGATTATCAAAGTAATCATACTTGGCGTTGTTGTAAAAGTCCTCAACTATATCCTTGTAGATAATAGTTGGTGTGGCCAAAGCATAAACCACTCTGCATCTCTTCAGAAACTTTATGATCTCAGTGAATTCCACATTCTTCTCCACATCTCCAAGATATGCACAGCAATTATGGGTCTTCTCAAACGGCCATTTAGTACCGCTTGATGATTCTCCTTCTTGCACAGTCTCTGGAACTGGATCAGTCACTTCAGTCTCCACTGGAATCTCAATATTTGCTTGTTCTTCAGCCATCTGAAATGTAAAATCAAAATAAACGTCAAAACACAAAATCGTCAAAAATTCAAAATTTTAGGTTTTGGTATTCCACATTCGCCCAAACAATATGGTCGAATGTAGATTCTTTTGGCCGAAGGTGTAATATTTTGGTCGAATGTAAAGTGATTTTGATGAAAAAAATACATTCGCCCGTTTAAGGTTTCCTTCGTCCACACAGTTCCACCTTCGTCCAATCTGGTTTCTCCTTCGTCCATATCGACGAACCGAAGGTAGACTGGTTTAAACCCAAAATTTAAAAATTTTCAAACTTTGTTTTTCAACCCTGATTTTGATTAGAATATATCCTAACATGACCGATTAAGCATCGTGTACCATCAATTTCCCTTAACATTCATTCTATATCAGTTTTTCAAAAGAATTAGGGTTTTTATGTTTCAATCAATCAATCAAGTAATTAAACCCTGTTTTAATCCTAATTCCTAATACATTCTCCCCCTAAAACTGATGTGGGATGAATGTTTAACAAAATCAAGCATTAATAATCACTGAAAATCCCTAAACCCTTAAACCCTAGGTCCGATTACGAAACGAACGATTCCGGCTTGAATCTGTGTCCATTACCTGTATTCTTTATATGAAAATGATCAGTAAGAAGCAAGGATTAAAACGCACAAACAGGGAAATCAAAATCAACAAGGGTCTGTTATTGAAGAAATTTTGAAAAAATTTGAAGTGAGGGTCGAATGTAAGATTGGCTTATAAATAGGCTCCACCTTCGCCCATTCCAACCGGTCGAATGTGCATAATTTTCACCTTCGCCCCTAATGAAAAGCACGAATGTAAAAGTATTTCACCCGAATGTAAATTATGAGTAAAAAGGCACATTCGTCCGTTGCAGACAGCCCGAAGGTGAACAAAAAGTCCACATTCGTCCCAAATTAAGGGCGAATGTAAAATGGAAATTTTGAAAAATTTTGCCAAATTACAAATTCGAATCCCGTTCAACATATTTCAATCCGTTAAGCTTCCAAAACACAAATTTTCACATTTAGAATGATACAAAGCCCAGATGGTGTTGTCAAATCTCAGAAATTGACTATCAAGCATCCCCGGTTATCAAAAATAAAGCAGAAATGCAAAAATTTTGGATTTTTCTGAAATTTTATCAAAACACACCTAAAATCTTTTTGGATTTTGTACCTTTTTGACATTACAAGTAAATTGCAACAAAATAAAATGCATCAAAGTAAATGAAAGCAGTAAACATTTTGTGAAATCCGGTCAGAGGATCATATCAGTTTTCTGAGAAATCTGATCACAGCGTTGATCTTTTTGTTTAATATTATCATTAGAAACAGTATGTGATACGGCAATTGCTGATATTGTGGTCCACGTAAGCTCACATGCAGACAATTACGCAATGCTTTAAAATGATACGAGTTAGGTGTATTAGACTAACACGATGTGGTGCCCACACACACGACATACTCCCGTATCAAGTAATTGCACAAAGCTTCGTCGTAACGCGTGATTATGCCAGAGTTATCCGTAAAAGTTACAAAGTATATAGCACAGAGGTGTACAGGTCAGCAAATAAATGCAGCAAAGTAACATGTGCGTATACACTAGGTTGAGGCTGATATTAATCACTGATTTGCATCAGATGATCAATACGATGTAATAATGATCTATGATCAATTAAAACATAAAGTTCCTCAATTCGGTAACTTCCGGTTTTGGCAATTAAGCTCTTTTAGCAAATATTCTGATAAAACTAGGTCCGTAAATTAATACGACAAAAGTTTATCAGAATATCCCGGATAACCATAACATAACGACCCGAAACCTCAGATTTTGGCAATCCTATCAAACGAAATTACGGTACTAAGACCATATGCCCATGAGGTGTTCAGCCACGAACGCGTAGTTCGTTATGTTTGTATCACTAATGCACGCAATATTTAGTCTACGAAGCCTATCAGCATATCACACGTAGTCAACACACGCCTCATAAACTATACAATTCTTTAGCCTGTGTCAGATCCCCACTGATGTACTATCATTTCCTCTGTTTTACCAGGAAATCATTTTTGATTTTCTAATTTTTAGATCTTTTTGAATTTTATATTGTTTTTGGCTTTTCTGAAAAAATGGCTCCCCCTAAAATAAAGAACATATTTTTGGGATTTTTAATTTTTCTGAAAAATAAAAACAAAAATTTGAAAGAAACAATCCACTCGAAAGCATCAACTTCTTTGAGGATTAAACAATCCCCTCGAAAGCATCAACTTCTTTGAGGATTATGATAGTAAAGAGAAATTCCCAATTAGCAAAGAGAAATTCCCAATTAGCAAAATGTAAAAACTAAAAACTAAAAAGCGATAAATCGAGGTGCCGATTAGTCCTGTTTTTCCTTTATATTGTTTACTTTTAAAAGATATTCAAAGCGTGAACGATCAAAGGCTTTAGTAAACAGATCTGCACGTTGGTAGTCAGTATGTATTTTGACCATATCAATCAATTCCTTAGCGTAACAATCACGGATAAAATGATATTTGATCCGGATGTGTTTCGCTTTAGAATGATTATCCGAATTTTTAGTTAATGCAATTGCGGCTTCGTTGTCACAGAAAATAGGAGTTTTTAGAAACTGCAAACCGTAATCCACCATTTGTTGTTGAATCCAGAGTACTTGCGAACAGCAACTCGAGGCTGCAATGTACTCGGCTTCACAGGTAGATTGTGCTACGGAAGTTTGTTTCTTGCATTGCCAGGTGATTAACCTGCTCCCGAAAAACTGGCAACCAGCTGTAGTAGATTTGCTATCTTTGTCACAGCCACCCCAATCTGCATCACTAAAAGATATGAAATCAAAATTATCATCATTAGGGTACCAAAGTCCTTTTGAAGGACAACCCTTCAGATATCTAAGGATACGCTTGACCGCCGTCAGATGACTTTGTTTCGGCTTCGATTGATAACGGGCACAGAGACACGTTGCGTACATAATATCTGGTCGAGACGCCGTCAAATACATCAGAGATCCGATGATTGCTCTGTATGTAAAAGGATCCGTCAGCTCCCCCTTAGCGTCCACTCCAATCCCGTGATTGGGTTGAATCGGGGTATCCATCGGCTTTGAGTCCTCCATCTGGAACCGGCTCAAGATGTCGGAGACATATTTCGTCTGGTGAATGAAGATCCCGTCGGTTCTTTGGTCCACCTGCAAGCCTAGGAAAAACTGCATCTCCCCCATTGCGCTCATTTCGAACTTTTCCTGCATGACAGTTTCGAACTCCCTGCATAAAAGCTCGTTAGTTGAACCAAATATTATATCATCAACGTATATCTGCACTAGAAGCAAATCATCTCCCGTCTTTTTCGTAAAGAGGGTGCAATCGACGAGGCCGCGCTTAAATCCTTTGGTGATGAGGTATGTACTCAGCTCCTCGTACCACTGCCTCGGAGCTTGGTGCAAGCCATAAAGAGCTTTGTTCAACACGTAGACCTTATCCCGGTGGATTGGGTCCTCAAAGCCTGGTGGCTGCCCGACATACACCTCTTCCTTGACTTTACCGTACAGAAATGCACTTTTCACGTCCATCTGATAAACTTTGAATTTCTTATAAGAAGCAAACGCGAGGAACATCCGAATAGCTTCGATTCGTGCTACCGGTGCATAGATCTCATTATAATCAATCCCTTCGATTTGATGGAATCCCTGCACGACCAATCTGGCTTTGTTTCGAACAATTACCCCACGATCATCCTTCTTACACTTGAACACCCATTTGGTGCCGATCTTCTTCCTATCCGGCGGCAAATCCGTGAGCGTCCAAACTCCTAATTTCTGGAATTGTAATAACTCCTCCTGCATAGCTTCCACCCAGGCATCATCCTTCAAAGCGTCCTTGTATGTCCTTGGCTCTACCTGCGACACATAACACGCAAACGACCAATCATTTTGACTACCAGATTGTTGAATTTTGGCATATAAAGCTAAAGCACCAAAACTCTCTGGCGTATTAACGCTTTTAAGCTGCCCTCTGGTCATAACACTGCTTCCAGGATCACCGATAACTTGCTCCAGCGGGTGAATACGATGAATCCGAGATTCCGGATAATCAGGTACTTGCACTCCCGTCTGAGCAGTCAAGTTCTCTACAGCATCCAGATCATGACCCGTATTTGATGATGAAGCCACATCAGTAGTTGGAGTTGGGTTCACTGGCGGTGCCTCCTGTTCTTCAGCTTGATCAAGAATAGCCTCTTCAAATTGTTCATCTTCAGATTCTGAAGTGTCTAATGAAGTTGAAGCTTCTTGAAAAATTTCTTCTTCTTGTATAGGAGCATTGGTATCATTAGAAGCTGGTAGGGGGTTCACGGTGATCGGACGCACCAACGGTGAAGTTGTTGCATTTTCACACTCGTAAAGTAGTCTAATGACAGCTTCTTCAACCAAACTATCTAGATTGAATGATTCAAAGAAATCTTTGTAATCAAACATCCAATCAGGACCCGTGCCTTGAATATTTTGAGTATATCGTTGAACTTCCACGTTAGCCCAGTCTTCCACACGACGAGTTCGCTTGTTGTATACCCGTTTGAGCGGGGTTGCATATCCAACAAAGTAGCCCTCCTCGGCTTTAGGACTAAACTTTTCGCTTGGATTCAACATGGTGCAAGGCGCCCCAAAAGGTTCTAGATACTCTAAGTTCGGCTTTCTTCGGTGTAACAGCTCATAAGATGTTTTACCAAACTTCTTCACTGTTAGAACCCGATTTAACGTGTAATTTGCTGCATAAATCGCCTCATTCCAGAACATTACTGGAAGATTTGAATCAGCGAGCATTGTTCTAGCCGCTTCAATTAAAGTCCTATTCTTTCGTTCAGCAACACCGTTCTGTTGAGGGGTGTACGGAGCCGAATATTCATGATGTATTCCTTTGTTTTCACAAAGTTCATCCATCCTGGCATTTTTGAACTCCGTCCCATTGTCACTCCGAATTCTCTTTATCTTCACATTGTAGAGATTCTCCAGTCGAGTGAACAGAACTTTTAGATTGATAAAAGTGTCGCTTTTATTCTGCAAACACATCACCCATGAAAATCTTGAGTAATCGTCAGTGATGACTAAACAATAAAGCTCTCCGAGATGACTATGGCGCTTGACCGGTCCGAAAAGATCCATGTGCAATCGCTCTAGTGGCATCTCAACAGAGTTAACCTTTTTCACTTTGTGGGACTGTTTGTGTTGCTTCCCCTTTTTACAACTCACACACTTGTCATTTAGATGGAAATGTTTCACGTTTACTCCATCGACAAGTCCATTCCTCACAAGTTGATTCATTTTCTTCAGATGAATGTGCCCCATTCTTCGGTGCCACATAATCGATTCTTTCTCAGTCGCCTTGGACAAAAAGCATGTTATTTGCCCCTGTGATGTCATCGCCTTGGACATATCAAGAATGTATAGATTGTTGACGCGAGGTGCCTTCAACATTATCCACTCTTTAGGAATTGTAAAGCCCGGTTTCAGAATATAGCAGGATTTGTCATCAAAATGCACAGTAAATTTCTTGTCACAAATTTGACTGACACTCAACAGATTGTAATCTATCTGCTTCACATACGAAATCCGCTCGAAACTCACTATCCCATTGCTCACACTCCCTTCCATTGTGATATATCCACCTTTGTTTCCTGCAAACGCTACATACCCGCCATTAATGTTCTTCACGTCGAACAACAACGCAAGATCCCCTGTCATGTGGCCTGAAGCTCCACTATCAACAATCCAAAGACTGCTAATAGGGCCAGCTGAAGCTCCCTGCACACAAAATGTAAATCAGTTAGTTCTTTCGGGGGACCCAAGCCTGAGTCTTGGGTCTTTCAACATCAGGTTTCACAGTAACATTGTCACAAACATTTTTAACAACTTTTTGATCAATCTTTTTCTGATTGCTCAAAACAGTTTCCTTTTTCTCATTAACTTTTGAAGTTGAGGCTCCTGGAGTACCATTAGGTGTCCAAGATTGTTCAGTCCTTTTCAGGATACGGATCTGAGACTTTGGGTTCTCAGTCGGTTTCTGAACATTGTTAGCAAAAGTAACCTTCTTGGTAACCTTATCCGATTTAACAGACTTAGGTCCAACATTTGATTTGACAATCGGTTTTGGTGGAACCTTTTGCCTATCAACTGTTGAGTTCACCACAGGCTTCCTCCACGAGTTTTCCATTGCAATCCGATTCCTTCTATCATAGTGCATTGGACGAGTGTTTCTCATTTGAAAGTTGTTTTGATTATAAAACGGTTGTGGTTGTTGAGGAACAACTCTCCTATGTGGTGGCACATAATGATCAATCGGTTTTCTCATGGAATTCCTCACCTCCACCTCGTGCCTCTTGTGCCTTACATATGGGCACTGAGCAAGTAAATGCCCACGTTCCCCACACTTAAAGCACGCACGGTACTCTTCAAAAACATTCGGAGCATTTGGTTGAGCAAATGATCTAATAGGATATTGATCATTATACTGTTGCTTCCTTAAACTCTCAGGGAGTGGCCCTTTCGAGTAAGTCGGCTCATTAAAACCATTAGCTCTGTTTTTGGGTTTAACAAACTCTGTGACATGGACCTTTGGTTCTTGAGGAACATCCAAATACAACTTCTTTAACAAAGCTGGCGGAATTTCATTTGTTCTCTCATGTTTTGGAAACCAAATAGTACTTTCTTGCCAAATCTTTTCTATTTTAGCATAATTGGCATTTTTTATTGGAAAGTCCTCGTCAGAGATGATCTTATCGGATCCTTCCATCCGATAGAACACCTTGACAGGTTTGTCACATTGTTTGTTTTTATCATTCATATCAAGATCTTTCTTCACCACATTAAGATCTTTCTTCACAATATTCTTCTCAGACTTATTCACATGATGAACACTTCTCATCGGAACAATTTGAGATGATGAAACTGGTTCATTTGTAATGATGTGATTTTCTTTTGGAATTTCACATGCATTAACAGTTTGGTTACAACCAGTATCATCACTCTCTGAGTCTGAGTCAACACTTTCAGCAGTAACACCCTCATCATTGATTCCCAAAATCGGTCTAACATCGGAATTTGGATCACCAATACTTGAAGTATTAGATTCATTTTCCGATGCTGAATCAGATTTTACCGAACTCTCCGGTGTCACTTGGTGACAATTATGGTTTTCAAAAAGAACCGGAGATGGTACAGCCCGATAATTGGTGGTTTTATCATCAATGATGTGGTCTACCACATACGCAATATTCTTGTAACTTTCCAACTTTTTGTTTACTTTCTCAGCAAAGCATTTGATGGCAGCCATTTCCAACTTGGTGTTTTCAATTTCATTGATATAGTTGTTAATTGCCAATTGTTTTAAAGACAAAGTGTTTTTCAAGTCGGAAATGTCCTTTTTGTAGCCATCTAAAACTTTGTTAAAAGCATTCAACTCTTTGCGAGTAGATTGACTGTTCATGATAGCACTATCACGTTGAACACGGAGTTGTTTAACCTCCTCAGTCAATCTATCACATGTACCACAATATTTGTCACTAGTATTATCAGTATTACATGCAGAACTTACAGGTTTTGGCGGATCAGTCATGGCCATTAATGCGAAATGAGCTTCCTTTCCTGCAAAGAATCTGGAATAATCAATCTTTGTGAAAGCATCATCTGCAATGCACGACTTCCTTGTCATCAGAAAATCCGCTTCTGCGAGCAACTGATCGATATCTTCATCAAGAGAATTAACACTTGCTTCCGTATCCGATTCACTGTCTGAATCAGAGTAAACCGATTCACACTCCTCAGGAATATCAGAAACAGTATCAATCACAACTCCAGAATTTGTTTCTTCAGTATGCACATCAACATCAACCTCAGCATTAACCTTAACAGGTTCAAATTCCCCATCCATCTCAGTCTCAGAATCATCACTATCAACTTCAGTTCCTACCTTCTCCTCCATCGTCACAGAATCTTCAACATCAACCTGATATGCAACACAAGCCACATTTCCCCCAGTGGTAATTTCCTCAACACCTATCTGAACACTCGACCAGTCAAACCTTTCATCTTGTTGAGTAACCAATGCTTGATTGGTATTCTGTTGTTCATTAGGTGTAGTGATTGGTATGACTGTTCGGTTAGAATTGTTTGGTGTTTGGGTTTGTGTCTGGTTTGGTGTGTTTGGTTGTCTATTTTGGTTGTTATTAAAGTTGTTTTGATGGTTGTTTTGATAGGAAACTTGGTTTTGGTTTTGTTGTTGACGGTTCTGATAACTGGCATTGAAAGGATTTCTATTGCCTTGTTTTGGTGGTTGGGTGCATTCTCTTTTAAAGTGACCTTTACCTCCACAGTTAAAACATGTCACTTTCTCCTTATTGAACCCGTAGGTTGTGTTAGGAGAAGTTCCCAAGTCTGTTCTACCTGTCTTCTCGATAAACTCTGTTGCTCTTCGCATTATGCTCGCAAAGGCCCATTGGATGTCAATGAGTTCCATCTCTTCCTTGTCAATCTGTGCATAGTCTTCATTGGTCAAGTTGTTATTACCAATTTGACTAGCAACTAGCCCATTGTAGGAAGAAACCATTGCAGAGACTAATGCAATGTGTTGCTGAGCAACTTCAACTGTCACATTTCCAAGATTGGAAGTCTCCAAAACCACTGTTGGTTGATTAGGTTGGTTCATTAGTTGTGGTTGTGATTGACTAGCAGTGTAAAAAGCTGCTTGTTGCTTTGGGGAGAATGGTGGAATGTATGAATATTGATATGGAACTTGTGGTTGTGGTTGTGATGAAGATGAAGTTTGTTGTTGGTAGTTAATGATAGGTGATTCCACAACATTGGATACACATGCAACATGTGGTGCAACTAGCCCTCCTGAACTTGTACTCGCTGGAACTGAAGATCCTCCAAAGTATAAGTTTGGATTCTGAGGAATCTGTGCTCTCCTAGCCTTCCTCTTCTCTTCCAACTCTTTGTTTTCCAGCTTCTCAATGAACTCTTGAAGAGACCAATATTGATAAGCATCCTTCTCCTTCAGAACATCCACATGCTGATCCCAGTTAGGTGGTAATGCATCTGCAAACTTGTCCACCTGTTTTGCCATAGGAATCTGTATACCATAACTAGACAATTCAGAAATCAAATGATTAAATCTAGGAGTTAGTTCTTTCAAAGTTTCATTTCCAACATAAGAAAAATTCTCAAACTCCTTTATAAGTTCTTCCGTCCTCAAACTTCGAGTCTTCTCATTCCCATCATGCTTCCTTTTAAGCATATCCCACAGTGCCTTAGAAGTTGTGCAAGTCCCAAACTGATGCAAAAGATCATTAGTGATTGCCTGCGTCAATTGGGAAAACGCCTTCTTTTCCACAGCAAACTTCTTTTTCTCATCCTCAGCCATGCTCTCCAATGGCACTGGTTCACCTGTGTTCTCCAGAACTGGTGGTGTGTAACCTTTAGCAATCATGTTCCATGCTTCAGCACCTTCCACTCCCATGCCTTCCAAGTGTATCTTGAATTTTTTCTGCCACTGATTGTATTCTTGAATCTCCATAAGCTTCGGTGGCCGAGTCCCGCTACCTGAAGACAAATCATTAATCAGTGTGGAAATAGCATTTGTAGTTTGAGTGTTTACCACCGCTGCTGCTACTCCCCAGTAGTCAGACTGTGGTGCTGGAGGTGCACTTTGAGTCATGTAATTAACCGGCTGCGAAGACTGTGTGCTCGTCTTCTGTGCTGCCACTGTCCATGGGTCCATCACCTGCTGTTGTGGTTGTGTAGTTGCTGGTGTAGGAGTAGTCTGATAACGCCACATAATCACGAACTTCGAGAAATTCAACACTTAGAAAAATTTTTCAAAAACTATCCTAGGTTCGCCCAAAAGTGATCAGGTTCGTCCCTTTTGTTTCAGGTTCGCCCAAAAATCTCTCACCCGAATGTGAAATTTCACCAGAAAGTAAAAACTCACAAACACCCTTCTACGTTCGTCCAAAAATCCTAGGTTCGACCGTTTGTGATTCACGTTCGTCCGCCCGATCTCCCGAAGGTACAAATTTTGACCCGAATGTAAAATGTTCTACTGAAAAACTCTAGATTCGACCGAAAATGTCTAAGTTCGCCCAGAAAACCTCCCACCTTCGACCAAAAACTCTCACATTCGCCCACAAACTCCAGGTTCGCCCATTACTTACTTTTAAAAAACGGTTACACTTTGAAAAACGGTTATTTTGATCTCTGATTTTCAAAAGTTTGTGGATTTGATTGATCTTGATCAGGTTATGCTTCGGAGATGATTTGGAACAACTTTAATACTTGGAATTTTGAATTTTAACCACAAAATCACCTCTAATTCTTTCAAAAACACTCAAAAACCATTTTTATATGAAAACAGATGTGAATTGATGAAAATTATGTCCAAATCAGCTCTGAGTTTATCAATTTGTTGTTGTATGATCCTCTACGCTCTGATACCACTTTGTAGAGGATGAAATTTGACACGAAAACAGGATTATATGATCATACAAGTTGCTAAACCAGGTGCGGAAACCCTAGCTTAGAACAAACTGATATAAACTCAATCAAAACACAATCAAAGTCATTTTAAAAGCTTTTCATAGATTAACTTTTCCAGATAAACGCTTACAGATTGATTACAGTTAATCTAGCACACTTCTAAACACTCTCAACACACTCTGGAACATACACCAAAAACACACACTCTCAATGACTCGTTATACATTACAAAAACCCAAAATCTATTTATAATATCTGCACATTCGCCCAAACTCATTGGTCGAATGTAACACCTTTCCACATTCGCCCAGTTTCACTGGTCGAATGTGTTCTTCTGATCAGTCTGTTCCAGATTCGTCCATGACAAAGCTACCTTCGCCCACTTCTTTTCTTCCTTCGCCCATTCTGTACACCTTCGCCCCTAACACATGTTAACATCTAATCATTAGTCGCAAAACGGCATCTACACAACCACCAGAGACAAATTCTCTATCAATTCTACAACCTGCATGATCACTATCAGAGTAAGCAATTAAATCAAAATTATCACTCTTAGGATACCATAAACCAAGCTTTGGTGTTCCTTTGAGGTAGTGGAAGATTCTTTTGACTGCAGTTTCATGAGATTGCTTGGGATTTGACTGAAAACAAGCACAACATCCAACTGCCCACATGATGTCTGGTCCGCTGGCGGTGATACATCAATGATCCAGTCATGGATCGATGTGTATGGGGATTTACTGATGGTTCTTGACGCGCCCCTATCAACATGCTACATATATCTCATAAGAGCTATCAACCATTTATGCAGCTTATTAAAAAAAATTACAATAAAAATAATAATAATGTACAAAGATGATCAAAACATGTATCTAGTTAACTTTGGGAATCCATGTTTGTTTTAGTTTTGATCTATCGTGATTTTCACCCATCATTGACTCTTTTCTCTTCCAAAATAGTGTGGTTTTAACAAAACTTTTTACTGTTTCTTGAAGATTTTTGATCTGATCAGAAAACGAGTTTTGAGTTTTGACATCATTTTGTGGTTTAGGTTTTAAATGACACTTTTTGACCACATGTCCTTCTTTTCCATATCTAAAGCATTTTGAGTGTTTAGGCTTGATCTTTGGAGAAGATCTGGATGATGATGGTTGTGATGTTCTTTTCTTGATCTTGTTTGAGCAGGAGCTTTCTTTTGAACATGATTTATCCTTGTTACCACTTGATTCTTCATCTGTGCTGCATTCTTGAGTGCTGATGTTGTTTTCTGTGTCACTCTGTGAGTCTTCACAACTTAAATGACCTGTGTCACTTTGTGAGTCTTCAGAACATGAGATATCTATAGATGATGGAACAAATTCTGGAATCTTTTCTGTGAGAAATTTTCCGAACCGGTTTTGCTTTAGTTCTGGTACAAACGCAGATGGCTTATATGCCGTTTTATCATCAGAAAATGCAGATTTCAAATCAACACAGGTAGGCACAATATTGTCAACACAAACATTAGAACGTTGAACAGGTTTCTTCCTGTCATTAGGGTCTACTACACCCTTTAGATCAAGTCTAGAATTAAGTTTAGTACAGTCATCCGAAGTAAACACAGTTTTAGTCTTTTGATTATTCCAGATGAACCAATTCACTGTAGAGTAATTGGCACCCGGATGACGTAACCCCAGTGTCTTTCCACCATAACTTTCATCATCTTCCTTCTCTGACTTTTGGGTCACATCTTCCTTCTCTGGCTCAGACTCAGATTTTACACTTTCCATTTCACAAAGATCATTTTTTGGATGAGGTTTTGGAATTGGTATATATTCACCTTTGCTCAGAGGTAAAAATAAAGATCTTTCAATCCCATTTTTATCTTTGTATCCAATTCCATCTTTAACAAAAGATTGCCTTGAGCAATCCACTAGATCAACTTGAGCGTGTTTGCTTACATTCCATTTGTCCGCAATGATCTGAAGATGATTTGTTTCATTTCTAGATTTTTCTAACTTTGAGGTTAAATCATTTATTAGAAAATCCTTTTTGAGAACAAATTCTTTTAGATTTTGCATTTCAGCTAGAGTTGCATTTAACTTTCGCTGATATGCTAGCTCATTTTCTTTCATTTCATTGTTAATTTTTTGAATGTCATCCATTTCTTTTAAAATTTTTCTATTTCGAGACAAACAGTAAGAAACAGTTGTAACACACCTTGGTGAGCACAACTTTGTTTTTATTTCAAGAGGAATACTTACCAGATCCCTCTCATCAGCTTTCTTGGGGGCCTCTTGCTGCTTTTTATCTGCTTTGGTGACTTGATTCTTTTCAGCTATTAGTACTTCCTCAACTGCCTTTTCTTTTCCTTCATTAGCAATCAACACTCCCTTCAAACCCGCACTCTCTTGCATTTCTCCTTTTGGCACTCCCACTGAAGATCCTTCCACAGAGTTTACACCATTTGCGGATTTGGTGCATATCGCTGCCATCAATGCTTTGTTAACATCTGCTTTAGCTGCAACAACTTCCTTCCCCCAGCCAAAGTCTTCAACCACCAGTGCCTTCTGTCCAATTGGAGTCATTAAAGCCAGATTCTTTAGAGAGCTGCTTGGAGTAACTTTTGAAACTGTCTGATTCATCTCTCTCTTGGTTATGTCCATTTCAAATGACTTCAGTGTGTTGATGAGATCAGCTAGAGTGGATTGTGGATTTAAGTATTCCTTCCTAATCAGCATGCATTGAAGGCTCCATTCCTTAGGAAGAGAATCAAGCAGTTTCTTGATGGAGTTTCGGTTGTTGACAGGAATTCCAGCTTTCTTCATCTTTGTTAACAGGCTCATGAACCTGTCAATGTGTGACGACAAGCTTTCTCCTCGAACACTCCCAAACATATCATATTCTTTCTGAATCATGTCTTGCTTGTTATGTCTCATCTCAGCATTTCCCTCGTAGTACTCACTCAATGCGAACCACAGATCATGCGCAGATCCGTACTCTTCAAACATGTTGTACACATCATTAGACAAAGCCATGGTGAGAGCACCATAGGCTTTGTGATCTCGTTGCATCAACTGCTTGTCAAGGTCTGTGTAGGTAGTAGGATCAGTGTTAAACACCTCTCCTGCTTCAGTGGTCCTCACTGGAATGTGAGGTCCAAGTTGCACAGACGTCCATTGAGTAAAGTCATTGACATAGTAGAAAGCCTTCATTCGGTTTTTCCAAGTACCATAATCTTCAGCACCCATTAACTTGGGAATTCGGGTTATTGTTCCTGTTTCCAGTTCAGCTTGGGTTATAGGATTAACTTGGTATGAGTTGTTGTTGTTACCAACCATTGATTTAGATTGATTTTTCATAAGTCTGATTAATTGATTTTAATGATTACAGTCCAGAAATAAGTCCAAAGTCCTTAATTATGAAAGATCAGTCCTTAAGTGCGCAAATAAGTGCGCAAATAAGTGCACAAATAAGTGCGCAAATAAGTGCACAAATAAGTGCGCAAATGTGGTAAGTGCGCAGGAACAAGTGAGCAGCAACCTAAAACAATGGTTCAACAGCGATGTCAAGATTTTGATCTCCCGATAAGTGCGCAGTCTTGAAGTACACAGATTTGCTAAGTGTGCAAGTCAGTCAGGGCTGAGCAAGACAAGTGCTCAGTCTTTGACTGATCAGTCTGTGTACTTATTTAAGTACACAGACACTTAAACTCTCGTTTAAGATTTTAAGTGCGCAGAAACCCTAGCCAAGTGCTCAAAACAGCACCCTTTCAGCAAGTACGCAAACCAACTAGTGATTTCTGATAAGTGGCAGAAACCTAGTTGTGTTCCTGGAGACAAAGTTAACTTTAAAGCTTTTGAAGATTTAAGTGCTCAAACCAAGAAACAAGTGCGCAAACTTATGAGATAAGTGCTCACCTATAATCTGGAAATAAGTGCACAACTTGAAAAACAAGTATGCAGCTTATGAGCTAAGTACTCAAAATATGAAGTAAGTGCTCAAAATATGAAGTAAGTGCTCAAAATATGAAATAAGTACTCAAAATATGAAATAAGTGCTCAAAATATGAAATAAGTACTCAAAATATGAAATAAGTACTCAAAATATGAAATAAGTACTCAAAATCAGGAAATAAGTGCGCAATTAAGTGCGCAAATACGTCTGATAATGCACAATACACAGCAGAATCCTATCCAAGCCTTTTTCAATCGATCTGAAATGCTCAGATGATGTTTCTATTAAAGATAACCAACTTTTAACACCTTAGAAACACAACAATAAGAGAAATCTGAGGCAAATGGAGATGAAAAACCTTCTTTTTTTTTTGATAAAAACACAAAAATTAATAAAAACATAAAGAAAAACTAGCAAAATGAGGGTTTTGGTATCTTAATCAGATACAATCTAGAGCATAGAGGCTCTGATACCAAATTGTAGTCCCAAATGCTAGATCTTGTTAAGTGCAAGAGATTGTTATCACTTAGAAACACTTATGAATTAGGTGTTTTAAGTGACTAATCTTCTACAATCAAAGAAACTAGATGAATATTGTAAGAACTGACACACAAGATGAATAATTCGATAATTCCATTGATAATTTAACACTGAAGAACCATGGATTACATACAAGTACGCACCTATCTTGTGCTATCAAAAGATAATAACCAAAACCCTGACCCTAGAGCTGCACACATGCTTCCTTTATATAGGTAGGAGCTGATGGGCCTGCGCACTTAGCTAAGTGTGCAGGGCCCATCTGTTAAGTGCGCAAATCACTAGGGTTTACATAAAACTATGGTTTAATTACACAATCAGTCCTCTAACATTCAAACTACAAAACAAGCTACCAAAAGTCTTCGTTTTGGTAACTGTGGTCTCAAATAAACCCAACAAAATCACAAATTGGGAGGTGGAGGTGGTTATTTTAGGCTAATCCAACATTATGGAACCTTGGGTTATTAAGCATCATTCTAATTTTAGTATGACTTCGATTTGATCTTACCATGTGACTTGATATATTATTAAGGTTGATGTGATTAGAGAGTGGAAGGGTAGTATTTAGAGTAAGTCAACTTTTATTAAACTTGGTGATTAAAAGGTGTTTGGCTCTTGATGTGTATGGTCATGTGATAGTTTGATTGACTAAAGATGATCACATCTTTTAGGAATATTAGTCAATTTTTAGGAAGATTCAAGGGGTGGCTAATTGTAGTAAATGGGACATCAAAAATATAAGTGTGATTAAAGTAACTTCCATATTTTTGAAAAGCATAATCTATTGATGTTATTAGATATATATGTATGTTAGGAAATGTTGCTCTTGATGAACTTTATGCATAATATATAATATATATATACACACACACCCACGCACGCATGCATGCATGCATGCATGCATGTGTAGGGTTTTAGTATTTTTTTTACTAATTATATATATATATATATATGTATACATGTATGTTCAAAACATTCAAAGTTTATTGAATATTGATTTCCTATGCATAAGGTAGGCTAAAATAAATATATGCACATTAATAAAAATAAAGACTCATCTAGTAAGCGTACGGGTTGACTTAGAAATTGGTGGGTGTCACATTTATTGCTAATTAACACAAACTAGTGTATGGCACCCTTCATACCCTAATAGAATAGTAAACATCAGATTGCGTATTATACACATGTGTATACTAACACTAAAAAATCAACCAAAAACACCTGCACATTCAATATTATGCTACGTAAACAAAATTCAACATGTACATTAAAAACGCCTACACATTCAACACTTTAATTAAAACATTGAAACCCATTACAAAACCCTCCACCTTAACAGACCGGACACACAATACAACTATATATTCCATTAATTGTCGATAAAGTATGGAAAAAAACCATTTAAAGAAAATCATAACAACAATAAATTAAAAAGATTGATTAATTTTAAATACCCGTATAAAAACTGATTGTTGATAGTCTTGTCGTATACAAAAGATTTATATAATGGCTGTTACATTTTAGGATATTGTATAATGTGTAACCTACATATTTAGTGGGATAAAAAAAGTACCATAATACCCCTTGATTAAAATAAACACTTAAATAAACTTCTAATTATTTACAATCATACCACTACAAATCAATGGTTATAAAGTGGTTTCCATGGTTCTTATTTACCCTATGGTTCTTATCTGAACCGTGTGTGTATATATATATATATATATATATATTTATATATATATATATATATATATATACTAGTGATGAACCCGCGCGTTGCAGCAAAGTCAACAATTTATAGCGTTGTACTCATTTTGAATATGTAACTGTTTTTGGGAAGTGACTTGTTGTAAACACGCTACGCTTTTGAAACACAACTCTTTGATTTGCAACACTTTTGTTTACTTCACGACGAAACAAGGAGTCCCGGGGGAAACCATGAATGTGCGGGGTAGCACAACGGGGAAATGTGGATAGATCTATTGGGCCTGACAAGCCCCACTCGACGGTAGGACCGGGCGGGTGCATGTTGTCTCTAGTTTAGCAACACAAGCAACTCAAACACGGGCAGCAGCTCAAGCAACGCTGTCAGTAATGGTTTCAGCAACACAGTCGTGGTAGTAGTAGGAAAATGCTCGTTTGTTCGTTTGTTTATTTGTTTAACGCATCTCATGACATGGTATTTTTGTGATCAACGCTCAACACACGGAAACTAATTGTAAACTTAAAACCTGTGAACTCACCAGCATTATATGTTGACCCGTTTTTGGCATGATTTCTCAGGTCGCTAAGGTAGCAGCATCTCATGGCTTAGGCGCACGCGTCTGCATGGCGTCTAGTTTAGGTTCATGGTTTGGTTATTAAACAAGTTTGGAAACTTTTGGATTTAGTTTTGTAAAACAATGCTTCCGCTGTTATTTCAAATGGTTTGAATTCGTGTTTTTATTTTACGTATTTTATCATATAGTGTTGTTTATTGTGACCGTTGACTTGGATCCTGGTGTGTCACACGCCTCGCGGTAGAACTCCGCAGGTGGAAATTTGAGGGTGTGACAGATTGGTATCAGAGCCAATGGTTATAGTGAACTAGGACCGGATGTAGAGTCTAGACTATAGCCGAGTCTCACACACTAGACGGTCACATACATTTGAGTCGTGTCTTTTGGTAAACATACTAACCTTGTCGGGGTGTTGGTATCCTTACCACATGGTGTCACATTGCTTATCTCATTCCTGGTTATTCCTAGCTTCACTTTATCTTCTCCTTCGGGTTTACAGTCGTGGGAACTTGTTTGATGATCTCTTGAGTTGGTTATATCTTCCTAAGATGTGGGTGTCGGGTGACTTGAGGTTCGAGCTCGGGGCACGCCTTGAGGACCATGTAGAGCAATTTATCATCTCGGGTGCACACGAAATGATAAGTTGAAATGCATGGAAGACTTGGTGGATCTCGGGTTGGGATTAATGGTCACAGTGGACCCAATCCTGGACTTTTCGTATTCTCTTGGTTTAGCGTTGGTGATGGGTCTGAGTGTTTGTTTCTTGCCTTTCTCAGAAGATGTCTGGAATTCGCGGTGGACGTGGAGGCGGTGGTCGTACTGGTGGATGCAATGGTGGCGGTGGTCGTGGAGGGGTGAACTTAACTCAGGAGGATCTGAACAACTTGCTGCAGGCTGCCTTTCAGGCAGGACACAATGCTCATGGCGGTGAGTTGATCCTATCAGTTTTGCCTCGTTGTGAGCATGGTATCCTTCTTTTGTGGGTTTCTTACGTGTTTCGTTTCAGGTGGTGTTGTTAATCCACCCCCAGCCATGTGTACGTACAAGATGTTTCGGGATTGTAAGCCCCATGATTTCGCTGGCACTGAGGGGGCTGTGGGCATGCTCAAGTGGCTGGAGAAAGTGGAGTCAGTGTTTTTGATGTGTAACTGTCTTCCTGAGGATCAAATCAAGTATGCTGCCGCACTCTTCAAGGATGTTGCTTTGACCTGGTGGAACTCTACTACTCAGAACATGGGTTTGGGGGAAGCTTACGCCATGCCATGGGAGAACTTCGTTCAACTCTTGAAGAGGGAGTACTGTCCTAGGGAGGAGATCCAGAAGTTGGAACATGAGGTGTGGAACCTCAAGATGGTTGGTTCGGAGATAGAGGAGTATACTGTGAGGCGTAATGAGTTGGCAGTGCTGTGTCCTGATTTGCATGCGCCAGAGTATAGGAGGATCTAGCATTATGTTTCGGGGCTAGTAACAGAGATAGCGGGATTGGTGGCTGCAGGGAATCTTCCTACTTATGCAGAGGTGGTTCGATCAGCTCATCGGATGACTAACCTAAAGGTGAATGAAGGTATTTTACCTGCTCGTGGTTCGACTGTCAAGGCTCCAGAGAGCAGCAAGCGCAAGTGGGAAGGCTCGGGGAAGAGTTCGGCTCAAGAACAGCCACAGCAGCAGACCAGGAAGCTAGGGGCGGTGGGGTCACCGTCGACTCAAAATCAGGGTGGATACACTGGAAAGAACCCTAAGTGCAACCAGTGCGGGTACCATCATGTTGGGAGTTGTGATACGTTTCGTTGCAACCGTTGTCTTCGCTATGGCCATCTGGCCAAGGATTGTAGGGTCAGCACTCAGGCAGGACATGTTCAAGCAGTCACCCCCTCTCCTACTCCTCGGGGAAATCAAGGGTGCTTCAATTGTGGTGAAACAGGACATTTCAAGCGAAATTGCCCAAAGCTGAATCAGGGAGAGGCAGGCACAACAAGAAATGGAGGAAACAACCAGGGCGGTGGTGTAGCTGCTCGTGCTTATGTTATTGGGGCTAGGGAGAACCAGGAAGACCCGGACACTGTTACCCGTACGTATTCTTTCTTATCTCTTGTTACGCTTTGGTTCTACTTTTATCCGCATTGCTGTGTGTTCGTGTTTTCGGGTGTTTTCTTTGTGGTTTGGTCTCTACTTCTCATTCTTTGGGTCGATGAGGGTCCTTTGGGGATGCTACTTGGACGGTACCGGTGGGTTAGTTATACCGATCATAGTAGTCTCCAGTAGGCCTTCGATCGGGGGGGGGGGGTCTCTAGCCTTGTATTCGCATTTGGGGAAGTGGTTTCCCGGTTATTACTGTCGCGTTTTGATTCATGACTTTCACTCGTTGAACTTTGGGGAAACGTTACTTGGGCGCACACAGAGGTCGACACTCATCACTGTTGAGGCCGAAAGAATCTCGGGGCGAGATTCCTTTCAACAGGGGGATGATGTGACGACCTGGAAAATTTTTCTTCTTATTTGCTTTCTCTCTTCGACTTCGGGAAATTTTCGGGACGAAAATTCTTTCAACAGGGGGATGATGTGACACCCGGCAAGTTCCGGTAACTAACTTTTGAAAACTTAGTAAGTCTACCTTAGCGAGTCGCGCATACGTTACACATAACAGGGTCGGTCGAGTCGAGTCGCACACCGTTGGGGTTTTAACATACGCAAGTCTCGAGTCCCGGGAATTGGTGAATGAGTGTGAACGTGTTTACTTTCATGTATAATGTGTTTATAATCATTATGTGACTTGTCGGTATGTGAAAATGTGTTAACATATGTTAAAACAGAGTTTAACGCGCAAAATACACCCCACCAGACCCTGAAGGCGATTAGGATGGCTAATTGCCTTAAGGAGGGCGATTAGCTTCTTCTTTTAGGCGATTAGGCTTTCTTATAGGCGATTATGGGGCTAATCGCCTATAGTGAAGGCGATTAGCAGCCCTAATTGCTTGATAAAGCTGCATAATCGCCTATAAGGTGCCTGACGACTAGAAACGCCTATAAATACCACCCTTGACCTCCTAAACACCATTTATGCAACCCTAGCCGTCCCATAACCCTTACCAACACACAAACACTCTCTGGAACTTGTTTTTACATCAAAACATCCATTTCCAAGCTTATTACATCAATTTCTCTTAAATCCAAGGTGTGTTCTTCAAAACCAAACCTTTAAATGATTATATTTTACTCCCTAAATGTCCAGACCTGACTTATAAATGTTTTTGTCTTTGAAAATCCATTTAAAACCGTTTTTAAACAAACCCACACCTTTACATGTGTTATACGTGTTATATGTGATTAAATAGAGGATTTTTAGGATTGAATCATGGTTGTTTTTGTGTTGTTATGATGTTTATGGCTGTTACAAGTTAGTATGATGATGTCCTAGGAGTTTGAATGGTTTTGGTTGTGTATTGTTGATACTTGATGTTTTGACCCATTTGAAGGATTTTGGATGATTGAGGATGATATGAGGTGTGTTGTTGATTGTTTGATGTTAGGGTTTGCTCTAGGATGATGTTAGAACAGTAGGATGCTATCGGACAACGTGGTTATGTGATTAAATCTGGATCTTTGCTATTTAGGGCAAGTTCTTGCATGTTGATGTGATGTTTTCATGTTAAGTTGCTATTTTGGGAAAATGCTCGCATTCGGGACTGTTAGAATGATGGAAACTTAGGGGTTTTGCTTGAAATATGTTTGTTAATGTGTTAGGATGATTATTGGGTGTTTTTACACGTTTCGGATCTGATTTGGAGGGTTAAACGCGCGAAAAACCACATCAGCTGTGCTATAGGCGATTACGAATCCTAATCGCCTATGCTATAGGCGATTAGGGGCCTAATCGCCTGAATGGGAGGCCTACTCTTGTATACTATAGGCGATTAGGGTCATAATTGCCTTCATTTCATGCAATTGTGATCCTAATTGCCTTCATTTCATGCAATTGTGACCCTAATCACTAGTTAAGCCTTGAATTGCATACCTTATGACCATAATCGCCTGAAATGCATGTGATTAGCCCTAATCACATATAGTAAGGGGCGATTAGCCCTTGTAATTGCCTGTTGACCATCCCTAATCACATGTTGACTTTCCTAATTGCATGCTAAGTTCCTAATCGCGTGTAATGCTGTTATAAGTGTATTTTGACATTCCGAAACCCGATTTGACACCAACGAACATGCTAGGAACCCCGTCACATGCCTAGTAACATAGTAACACGTGTTTGGACTTGTTTGTACGTTATTTGACCTATGTGTTAGAATCGTTGAACTTTAACGCATGTTAAGTACTAAGTTGCATGATTTGTGTATGTTTGAGTATGAGATGAACACGTGGAGTCTCGGGTCACCAATGGGATGTCGAGTCTTGTGCATTTGGTCAGTTTAAAGGTCAACGCATTTTCAAACAAACCTGGTTATGGTCTGGGCATCTAGGGACTAACTAACCTACGGGTTATTAGTCTAAGTACTTGTAACTGTCATATGTTATGTCGCCGCTTTACGGGGCTAGCATAGCTTGTTGGTTTAAATCATTTTCGAAGTAACGCAACCCAAGGTGAGTTCACGGCCCCTCTTTTTATATGTTTTCTTTCGGGGGAGAAACATGCCACGCAGTTTAACAAACTTAATGCTTTCGTATAAACATGTAACTCTTTTTGGAAACGCTTTACTCATTTTGAATACGTAACTGTTTTTGGGAAGTGACTTGTTGTAAACACGCTACGCTTTTGAAACACTTTTGGTAAGCAACACTTTTGGAAAGCAACAATTTTGAATGCAACGCTTTTGAAACACAACTCTTTGATTTGCAACACTTTTGTTTACTACAAGACGAAACAAGGAGTCCCGGGGGAAACCATGAATGTGCGGGGTAGCACAACGGGGAAATGTGGATAGATCTATTGGGCCTGACAAGCCCCACCCGACGGTAGGACCGGGCGGGTGCATATTGTCTCTAGTTTAGCAACACAAGCAACTCAAACACGGGCAGCAACTCAAGCAACGCTGTCAGTAATGGTTTCAGCAACACAGTCGTGGTAGTAGTAGGAAAACGGTTGTTACTGTCGCGTTTTGATTCATGACTTTCACTCGTTGAACTTTGGGGAAACGTTACTTGGGCGCACATAGAGGTCGACACTCATCACTGTTGAGGCCGAAAGAATCTCGGGGCGAGATTCCTTTCAACATGGGGATGATGTGACGACCTGGAAAATTTTTCTTCTTATTTGCTTTCTCTCTTCGACTTCGGGAAATTTTCGGAACGAAAATTCTTTCAACAGGGGGATGATGTGACACCCGGCAAGTTCCGGTAACTAACTTTTGAAAACTTAGTAAGTCTACCTTAGCGAGTCGCGCATACGTTACACATAACATGGTCGGTCGAGTCGAGTCGCACACCGTTGGGGTTTTAACATACGAAAGTCTCGAGTCCCGAGAATTGGTGAACGAGTGTGAACGTGTTTACTTTCATGTATTATGTGTTTATAATCATCATGTGACTTGTCGGTATGTGAAAATGTGTTAACATATGTTAAAACGGAGTTTAACACGCAAAATACACCCCAACAGACCCTGAAGGCGATTAGGATGGCCTAATTGCCTTCAGGAGGGCGATTAGCTTCTTCTTTTAGGCGATTAGGCTTTCTTATAGGCGATTATGGGGCTAATCGCCTATAGTGAAGGCGATTAGCAGCCCTAATCGCCTGATAAAGCTGCATAATCGCCTATAAGGTGCCTGACGACTAGAAACGCCTATAAATACCACCCTTGACCTCCTAAACACCATTTATGCAACCCTAGCCATCCCATAACCCTTACCAACACACAAACGATCTCTGGAACTCGTTTTTACATCAAAACATCCATTTCCAAGCTTATTCCATCAATTTCTCTTAAATCCAAGGTGTGTTCTTCAAACCCAAACCTTTAAATGATTATATTTTACTCCCTAAACGTCCAGACCTGACTTATAAATGTTTTTGTCTTTGAAAATCCATTTAAAACCGTTTTTAAACAAACCCACACCTTTACATGTGTTATACGTGTTATATGTGATTAAAGATAGGATTTTTAGGATTGAATCATGGTTGTTTTTGTGTTGTTATGATGTTTATGGCTGTTACAAGTTAGTATGATGAAGTCCTAGGAGTTTGAATGGTTTTGGTTGTGTATTGTTGATACTTGATGTTTTGACCCATTTGAAGGATTTTGGATGATTGAGGATGATATGAGGTGTGTTGTTGATTGTTTGATGTTAGGGTTTGCTCTAGGATGATGTTAGAACAGTAGGATGCTATCGGACAACATGGTTATGTGATTAAATCTGGATATTTGCTATTTAGGGCAAGTTCTTGCATGTTGATGTGATGTTTTCATGTTAAGTTGCTATTTTGGGAAAACGCTCGCATTCGGAACTGTTAGAATGATGGAAACTTAGGGGTTTTGCTTGAAATATGTTTGTTAATGTGTTAGGATGATTATTGGGTGTTTTTACACGTTTCGGATCTGATTTGGAGGGTTAAACGCGCGAAAAACCATATCAGCTGTGCTATAGGCGATTATGAATCCTAATCGCCTATGCTATAGGCGATTAGGGGCCTAATCGCCTGAATGGGAGGCCTACTCGTGTATACTATAGGCGATTAGGGTCATAATTGCCTTCATTTCATGCAATTGTGATCCTAATTGCCTTCATTTCATGCAATTGTGACCCTAATCACTAGTTAAGCCTTGAATTGCATACCTTATGACCATAATCGCCTGAAATGCATGTGATTAGCCCTAATCACATATAGTAAGGGGCGATTAGCCCTTGTAATTGCCTGTTGACTATCCCTGATCACATGTTGACTTTCCTAATTGCATGCTAAGTTCCTAATCGCGTGTAATGCTGTTATAAGTGTATTTTGACATTCCGAAACCCGATTTGACACCTAGGAACATGCTAGGAACCCCGTGACATGCCTAGTAACATAGTAACACGTGTTTGGACTTGTTTGTACGTTATTTGACCTATGTGTTAGAATCGTTGAACTTTAACGCATGTTAAGTACTAAGTTGCATGATTTGTGTATGTTTGAGTATGAGATGAACACGTGGAGTCTCGGGTCACCAATGGGATGTCGAGTCTTGTGCATTTGGTCAGTTTAACGGTCAACGCATTTTCAAACAAACCTGGTTATGGTCTGGGCATCTAGGGACTAACTAACCTACGGGTTATTAGTCTAAGTACTTGTAACTGTCATATGTTAGGTCGCCGCTTTACGGGGCTAGCATAGCTTGTTGGTTTAAATCATTTTCGAAGTAACGCAACCCAAGGTGAGTTCATGGCCCCTCTTTTTATATGTTTTCTTTCGGGGTAGAAACATGCCACGCAGTTTAACAAACTCAATGCTTTCGTATAAACATGTAACTATTTTTGGAAACGCTTTACTCATTTTGAATACGTAACTGTTTTTGGGAAGTGACTTGTTGTAAACACGCTACTCTTTTGAAACACTTTTGGGAAGCAACACTTTTGGAAAGCAACACTTTTGGAAAGCAACACTTTTGAATGCAACGCTTTTGAAACACAACTCTTTGATTTGCAACACTTTTGTTTACTACACGACGAAACAAGGAGTCCCGGGGGAAACCATCAATGTGCGGGGTAGCACAACGGGGAAATGTGGATAGATCTATTGGGCCTGACAAGCCCCACCCGACGGTAGGACCGGGCGGGTGCATATTGTCTCTAGTTTAGCAACACAAGCAACTCAAACACGGGCAGCAACTCAAGCAACGCTGTCAGTAATGATTTCAGCAACACAGTCGTGGTAGTAGTAGGAAAATGCTCGTTTGTTCGTTTGTTTATTTGTTTAACGCATCTCATGACATGGTATTTTTGTGATCAACACTCAACACACGGAAACTAATTGTAAACTTAAAACCTGTGAACTCACCAGCATTATATGTTGACACGTTTTTGGCATGATTTCTCAGGTCGCTAAGGTAGCAGCATCTCAGGGCTTAGGCGCACGCGTCTGCACGGCGTCTAGTTTAGGTTCATGGTTTGGTTATTAAACAAGTTTGGAAACTTTTGGATTTAGTTTTGTAAAACAATGCTTCCGCTGTTATTTCAAATGGTTTGAATTCGTGTTTTTATTTTACGTATTTTATCATATAGTGTTGTTTATTGTGACCGTTGACTTGGATCCTGGTGTGTCACACGCCTCGCGGTAGAACTCCGCAGGTGGAAATTTGAGGGTGTGACATTTTTAGCACCATCTTGTTGACATATTTTCAAGAAAAACAATTCATTTACATGTAGTCTAAACATACACATAACATGTTACAGATTAAACTTGCGCGGTGGCGACAATGTTACTTTTTAATTAGTATATTAATCCTTGCAAGTACGTGAACAATAATTGAAGTTAAAAAGAACTTAAAACAAACGTTATCATTCAGTTACAAAAGGAGATGATCAATTTGAATATGAAAGTAATGTAATTGTTTGATATATGACTCAAAAAGAAAAGAAACTATGAACCGAAATACTTAACACTTATGTAATGTTCAGTTTGAATATAAAATATATATTAAACTTAATAACCAACAAGAATTACAAGTGAGTGGAAGGTAAACGGGCAACAAGTTGCGCCGCCACCCCTTTTTGAATAGTAAACTCTACTCTATTAAAAATAAAGCTTGTGTCCTTGGTCGCGGGAAAGTTACTCTTTACCACCCTTTGCACTCGATCTAAAAACCAGATTGCTTCGGGAGCAAGGCCCCGAAATGTGTCAAAGGCTAAAGGCACAAATACGTGTTGGTTTTCTAGACAAGCAACTTCATGTTTGACAACTTTCTTCGATTCAGATTTTAAGACTGTCTGCCCTGCCACAAATCCCGAAGTCCAACCTAAGGAGACACCCTTGTGAGATCAACGCACGCGTGTTTGCCGTGTGCCCACCCGAACACAAGGACATCCGCTGGCCTTAGGGTGGACTGCCCCTCAAGTGGATCCGTTAAAAAGTTAACCGGGGCTTCTTTCCTAGCTGAAATCTCTGCTCTTCGTAAGACGTCCCATAAGACATCCCTGACCAGGTCATGTCTGTATTTAAATCCTGGCAGTTCCTTGCAGTGAAGGGCATGCTCCCCAAATTTATCTAAACATGCTTTTACAAACTGGACACGGCTCATCAACTGGGAACATGGGAATCATAAGTCTATACTTAAGGATAGCCCGATATTCAACAGCCGACATGTGTTGCCCAAGCCCATCAATGGGACAAACAGTCAAGAAATCTTGAGCATGCGCTCCTTTAAGGCATTCAAATACTGCTTTCTGGCGTGGGGACATGACAAACTTCTCTCCCATGGTCTGAAGGGTTTTACCGGTAAAAGCACTCGCCAAAATCTTTTGAGGTTTTTTGGGGGCAGTGTCCTTATCCATAAACCCACCCAAATCAAAGTTCGGGAGAAAGCTGCAAATGTTGTCCAATGCATGCTCATAAACCAAGTCCATCACTACCAACCCGCTATTCCTTAATGTTAGGATCTGAGTATTGAACTGTTTTGATTAACTATGAAATATGAATGAAGTATAAATGGAAAGTGCAGCGGAATAAAGAATAATCAAAACATAGAGAATAATTGTTATCAATCGAATGCTTTCATTAAAGTTGAAAGATTACAAAGGTACAATTATAACTCCCCCTCAGCCTGATCACTCAGAGTTTGTTTGTCTAGAGAGAATGACGAGTGACCAATAGAACAGTACAAGTACTGTTCTATTTATAGACAAGTACAAACCTCTGATGATCACTTAGCTGACGTCACCTAGAAAGCGACCCCTAACTGACTAACAAACTACAACATCTGTTAAACAATAAACTACTGTTACATTGAAACTACTGAAGGAAAACTCTGTTAAGCTAAAAACTCTGATGTCTTCTTATCATCTGTTGAACCAAAGTGCTGTTGGTTCAACAGACCTTTGTTCTTCAGATCTTTGATCAGCACTTGTTCTTTATCAGACTTTTGCTCTTCAGACTTTATCCATCAGACATTTCATCAGCAGCAGTTGTCTTGTATCAGTTGTTTAAGCATCAGCAGTTTGGGAATCAGCAGTTCTTTGGAGGAAGCTTTCTTGTAAACTCTGTTATTTATTCTTGATCAACACTTAGTATATTTTGGCTTTCAATCATCTGTTCTTCTCCAGGTCAGCAGACCCAACAATCTCCCCCTAGAACAGATGATGCCAAAACTCTGCTTTATTCTTGATCTTTATTTCTCATCAGACTTTCTCTAATTTGCCCTTTTAGTTGCAATTCAAAGTGTAGAGAGAAGAGGTCTTCAGCATCTCTATCCAGTGTCAAATTTAGAAGTGACTGGAGATCTTCAGCACTTAGGCCAGGTGCCTCATCCATACTCAACTTCTGAATACTACCATCTGATCTGAGCAATGTCAATTCATGGGTCTCTTTATCAGACTTCCATTTTAGAATTTTAGAATCAGAGGAGTGACTGGGATGCATCTTTATATTGGATGAGTTGGGAGATGGAGGCCTGCCAATGAGTTCTCTGAACTTCTCTGTGACAGGGTCAGAGAAGAATCTAAGTTGGTTCAAGAGACCCTCTTTTACATAAGTTTCATTGAACTTCCTTGTGTCTTCTTCAGACATTTCCTTCTGCTTCTTGTATTGCCTTTGAGCAGCAATAGAAAGATCAGAGGTTGCAAGCAAGCTATCTAATGTAAAGGCCTGAGAGGGTTTCTTGGGAGCATCATCATACACTGGTTTTCTTGGAAGATCAGGATTGGTCTTTCTTTCTTGTTCAAGCTTTTTGTATGTTTCAATTAGCCTGATCTCTGACCATCTGGCAACAGACTTCATCTCTCCATACTTAGCTGCTACAAGCTCTTGTCTCATTCTTCTGAATTTCAAGGCTCTAGCTTCATCTCTCCCCTTTTTGAAATCAGGAGCAGAGACCTTAGCAGGAGGATTCTTGGCCATGTTCTCTATTCTGATTAGTTCTTCTCTTAGAGCATGTGTGGTCCAGCCTGTAAATTGGTTCTTTGTTGCTTTATAAGGCTTGGATGCCAAGATCTGTTCCAGCAGTGAATCCCTTACTTCCATCTCCAAGTGTCTGCTGAGAGGCATGGTTGACATGGAGTTGCTCAGGGTCTTAGCATAATCTTCAATCCTTCTGAGTTTGCTAAGCTCTGCTGAATGGATGCCCTGAGCAGTCCTGTCATCCTTCCCTTTGCACTTCTCCTTGATGACAGCATCAGCCTGTTCACCCTTGTATTTGAGATATGTGTCTATGTTGAGTGGAACAGGGAAGCCTTTAAGAGATGGGAAGGATCTATCTGATGGCTGATCAGTATTATAGAAGGATTGAAGTTCCCCCTTGATTAAATCCAACTCAAGGGGATACTTCTCAGCCAATGGGGTGATGGTTGGTGGTGGTCTGTGTGATCTGAATTCAGCAGTGTGTGGTGAGTAAGATGTGAGTGGAATGGCATTGACTGGTGTGGATGAGATTGGGGTGTTAGGTGGTGTGTTGTGGATGTTTTCATCTTGTATAACAAAGGTGGATTTCCTTTTTCTGCTATACAAGATTTTGGGTGAAGGTGAGGATGTAGTAGTGGATTGAGAAACATCTGTTGGTCCTTTTGTGGAACCAGCAGTTGTTTGGGTTTTGGGTTGTGTTGAAGTAGGTTTGGCAGTGGTTTGTGTTGGAGTAGGTTTGGGAGTTGGTTGAGTTGTGGTTGGTTTAGTGACTGGTTTGGTTACTGGTTTGGGTTGTGCAGATGTTTTAGCAGTGGTTTTAGTTTCAGTTGTTTTAGATGCAGTGGTTTGGGTAACAGAGGTTGTGGTGGCAGTGGTTTGTGGAGCAGTGGTTGTGGTAACAATTGTTTGTACAGCAGGAGTTTCAGCAGTTAATTTGGAAGGTGGTTTTCTAGTGTGTTTGGCTGGCATTTTCTTTCTCTTTGAAGTGCTCACATCTTCCACTTCCTGCTGCTGTTCCTTTTTCAGCTGTACCAACCTCTCTGCCTTTACTTCCAATGTGTCAGCCCTTTTCATTTTGTCTTGAGCAGCCTTTTCAGCTCTTTCATTAGCTGAAGTGTCAACTTCTTTTGCCTTTGATACTGGAGCTGGTTCAGAGACAGGGATCTGAACATTTGGTTGTTGTGACTGTGGAGCTGATTTGGGTGACCCTGGTTTGTCAGCAGTTGGCTTCTTCCCTTTTTGTGAGGGTGGTTCACCAAATGGATTAAGTTTTGGTAGCCTATCTCTGCCACTCTCCCCCTTTTTGGCATCATCACCAGTGAATTCATCATCATCTTCATCTCTGAGAATTGTGGTAGGGGCAGAGCCAGTGGTCTTCAGCAAGTGGTCTTTGATCACCTTGATGTCAGCCTTTGTATCATTGAATCTGGCATCAACCATGTTTCTGATCAAAGTCATGTAGGTTTCCTGTGTCTGATCTGCTAATTTTCGATGAGCTATGATGATGGGGGAAACAGATTTCCATAGCTCATTAGCAACATCAGCAGTTGATGGTTGACTTTTTGTAAAGTTATTCAATGTTTCCAATATTGACTTGACATCAGATTTGATGTCAGCAACAGAGGATTCAAGGTTTTGAACTTTAGCCGTCAATTCTTGTAGTTTTGACTCATCACCCAAATTAATAGGATCATCTGAGTCCCTACCAGAGGTAGTTTTAGCTGGTTCAGTCCTAGGAGGTGAGTCCATAGAATAAGAACCTGCTGCCCCTTTGTCTTGGTTCTGGGGACTTCCAACTGTTTTTGGAGACACAATTGTGTCTTCAGCAGTTGTTGCCTTCAAGGAAGTCTTAGCAATGTAACCACTGTCCTGCTGTGAGACAATGGTCTCTACAGCAGTAGTAGCTGCTTCTCTTGAAACCTCATCAGAAGTAACATGGACTTCTGGGAGTATAACCTCCTCATCTGTTTGTGGGATGGCTGATTGATTTTCCTCAGCCCCAGTCACTGGTAGTGGCATACTCTCAGTGATAGGTGAAAGAGAGGAACTGGGGTTGTCCTGAGTTTTATCAATAGCCTCAAACAGGGGTTGCATTGTTTGTGGGACATGTGGTGGTGATGTAGGTGGAGTAAGAAGCTGATTAGCCCTGGGAGATGGGCTTGTAAACATATGATCAAGTGACTCATATGCCTCAGTTTGAGGTTCCCTTTGGCTTACAACAAGTTCCTTTTGTGAGGAATCTTGAGGAGTTTGCTTGGGTTGAGATATCTCCAACTGTTGTGAGGAAGTAACAACAGTGGTTTCATGTTGCTTTGGTGATGCAACAGGGTTAGCTTCTGGTATCTCATCTTCCAGAAGTCCCTTTTTGGTTTTGGTGGTTGTTTTGGTGGATGGACGTTTTCTTTTGGTGGCTGGTGTGGGTTTCACAGCACTGGATGAAGTGCCATGATCACCAGGAGCAGTGGGCTCACCAACAGAGGTTTCAACAACAGTTGTTGTCTTTGTCCTCTTTGGTTGTGTTTTGGAAACTTTTTGAACTTTTGATGCCTTTTCTTGGGTTGAAGAACCCAGCATTCTTGTAAAAGTTTCATCAGTGAGACTTTTCATTTTAAATGACTCTCCCTTTTGAAAATCCTTTTCAGGTAAAAGCTTTTGTAGAATTACACTTAGAATTCTAGGGTAGAGCAGAAAAGCATTGTTTGAGCCAGATTTTATGGCTTTCACATTTGATACCAAGTCTGAAAACAATCCCTGAGATAGGTTGAAGTCAGAGTCTGACAACATAGCATATCCCAAGTATTGTATCCTCAATGGGATTTCATTGAAGGATGTAGTCTTGGCAGAGGCACAGAGGAGGAGGGTATGGAAGAAAAATTTCATGACTGGTGGGAAAAACTTTTTGTATAGTGTGGAACCAGTCATTTGAGCATCATACCCCCTCTCTTGAAACTCAGTGTGAAGCTCTGTTTTTGGAAAAGTTTCCATACCTGACAAATCGTTCAGTGAGAAGGTAGTGGAGATGATCTCAGGGGTTATGGCGATACTGGTGGCTCCAATTTTTGAAATTATGGACGTAGGCTTTTTGTCTTGGTATAAAACCTCAGCAGTTGCCCAGAATTCTTGGAGTGTTTCCAGGTAAATGGGGGCATCAGCAATAAGAACATTTTTATATTTTGAGTTATTGATGATGTCAATGGTAGAATGGAATGGTGCGTTGTCTTCGGTTTTAACCAAATATGGAAGGAAATTGTGAGTGGCTTTTGTTTGGAGTTCCATTTTAATGGATTTTGATTATGAAAGCGATGATCTTTGATTGAGGGTTATGAGGAAGACGAGAGCGGTTTTTAGTATTTTGAATACAATGAGACAGTAAAACTGCTGTTGGGGGAAAGAACAGGGTTTTATAGGCTCTGGTGAAACCGCTGATGTGGCAAAAACTCTGCTTTAGAGAGCAGACGTGGCAAACATCTGATGGTTGAAACATCTGGTGGCAGACAGCTGTTTTGTTAAACCTCTGTTGCCAACCTCTGTTGTTTAACCAAAAGACTGATGAAAACAGTTGTTTTATCTGATCAGATGTTTGAAACAGATTTTTCAACCAACAGTGGTTGTTTTACCTGATCAGATGTTTGAAACAGATTTTTCAACTAACAGTGGTTTTAATAAAACAGTGGTTGTTTTATCTGAATCAGTGGTTTTAAAACAGATTTTTCAACCAAAGTGTTATTTTAGCAAAATTTGATTTTCTGAAAACAGTTTAATGTTTTTATTGAAAACATTTTTGTTGTTTTTAATCCATGTTTAACATTCCAATTCGAGAGATCAGATTTGTGAAGGTAGATGTGTCTAAAGCTTTTGTCAGCACATCTGCCAACTGATCCTCTGTTGAAACATGGTGTAGAGAAATCAAACCTTTTTCATAGCTATCTCTGACAAAGTGATGTCTGATATCTATGTGCTTGGTGGTTGAGTGAGAGACTGGATTTTTGATGATATTTTCAGCAGCTTGACTATCCAACATGAGTGGAGTCCTTAGTGCAGTTATCCCAAAGTCCAGTAGTTGATTTTGAAGCCACATAAGTTGGGCTGTACAGCTTGCAGCAGCAATGTATTCAGCTTCAGCAGTGGATGTTGAAACAGCTGCTTGCTTTTTGCTTTGCCAAGAGACTAAGGCATTCCCTAGAAACTGGCACCCTCCTGATGTGGACTTCCTTGTGGTATGGCAGCCAGCAAAACCACTATCTGAATAACCTGAAAGCTCAATGTTTCCATTAGCAGGATACCAGATACCAAGTGTGGGAGCACCTTTTAGGTATCTGAAGATCCTTTTCACAGCAATAAGGTTAGACTTTCTAGGAGAAGCCTGAGATCTAGCACACACACAGGTTGCAAACATAATGTCTGGCCTGGATGCTGTTAAGTACAATAAAGACCCAATCATGCATCTATAGTGTGTCTGATCAACAAGTTCATCCTTTTCATCATCAGTGAGTGGCTTGACAGTGCTCATGGGTGTACTACATGGCTTACAATCATTCATCTCAAATTTTGTTAACAAGTTTTTCACATACTTGTTTTGATGAATGAAAGTACCATTTTGCAGTTGCTTTACCTGGAGACCAAGAAAGCACTGAAGTTCACCCATAGCACTCATTTCAAACTCTGCTGTCATGAGTTCCCTAAACTCCTCACACATTTTATTACATGTGGATCCAAAAATGATGTCATCCACATATATTTGAACAATCATTAAATCTTTTCCTTTCCATTTTAAAAACAAGGTTTTGTCAATTTTACCTCTAGTGAAACCAATGGATAAGAGAAAAGTAGAGAGAGTTTCATACCAGGCTCTTGGTGCTTGTTTGAGTCCATACAATGCTTTGTTAAGCTTGTAGACATGATCAGGATGGAATGTGTCTTCAAAACCAGGTGGTTGACATACATAGACCTCCTCCTGAATTTTGCCATATAGGAAGGCACACTTGATGTCCATCTGAAACACCTTAATGTTGTGGTTGACAGCAAAGGCTAAGAAAAGTCTGATTGCCTCTAGCCTTGCTACAGGGGCAAAGGTTTCATCATAGTCAATACCCTCTTCTTGTCTGAAGCCTTGAACCACTAACCTGGCTTTGTTCTTGACAACTATACCCCTTTCATCAGTTTTGTTTTTGAAGACCCACTTTGTGCCAATAGGACAGACATCCTTAGGCAGTGGTACAAGTTCCCATACTTGCTGTCTTTTAAACTGAAGGAGTTCTTCTTGCATGGCTTCTACCCAACTGTTGTCTTTCAGTGCCTCTTGGTACTTGACAGGTTGTGTAAGGGATAGAAAGCCTGCAAAAAGACAGATGTTTGAAGATTGGCTCCTTGTGAGCACACCTTCTCTGATGTTGCCAATGATTTGGTCTGGTGGATGAGCTCTTAGGTAGATTAGATCTCCCTGATATGGTATAATGGCATTTTGTGGTGAAGGACAGAGGTTTGGAGACTTTGTTGACATAACATCTGTTGGCACTTCTGAAGAGGCAACAGATGTTTGAAATGGAGGTGGAGGAATGGGTCCAAGTGGTGTAAGGTTGGACTGACTTTTGTCAACAGATGATTGACTCTTGTCAACAGATGATTGAACAGTGGATTGGCTAGGTGAATCAGTGGTTTGAAGGTAGGACTGGCCAACAGTGGCTGACTCAGCTGTGACAGAGTTTTGACAGTTGTTTTGAACCACTGCTTCCTCTGAAGCAGGATAGACTTTGTAGTGGTCTGGAACCACAACATCTATTCTGTAATCTTGTTGTGAAGATTGTGGAGTACCTGCAGGGTTAGTTTTGACAGCAATATCTTCAAATTTGAATTTATCTAAATCAAACAACTCAGCAGGGTTTGCTGGGATTTTTAAAGAAGAAAGTTCATTGAACTTCACATTCAGAGTTTCTTCTATTGTTTTAGTCCTTGTGTTAAACACTTTATAGGCCTTTGCAATGGAAGAATACCCCAGAAAGTATCCACAATCCACTTTGGCTGCAAATTTTGAAATGGAATCTTTAAGATTTAAAATGAAACATGGGCAGCCAAAGACTTTGAAAAATGATATCAGTGGTTTGATTTTAAACAGAATTTCATAAGCAGTCTTTTGATGTCTAGGGTTGATTAAAACTCTGTTTTGAACATAGCAAGCAGTGTTTACAGCTTCTGCCCAAAAGGACAGAGGTAAACCAGAGTCTGCTAGCATTGTTCTTGCAGCCTCAATGAGAGTCCTGTTCTTCCTTTCAACCACCCCATTCTGCTCTGGTGTTCTTGGGATACTGTACTGCCTTACAATCCCTTTAGACACACAGAAATCATCTAACTCCTTATTTTTAAACTCTGTTCCATTGTCACTCCTAAAGACTTTTACTGGCAAGTCATATTGTTTTTCAACTTTGGTGACAAAGTCCTTCAAGATACCTGCAGTCTCATCTTTAGAGTGTAAAAAGTAAGTCCATGTAAACCTAGAAAAATCATCAACTATGACAAGACAAAATCTTTTCCTTCTTAGACTCATGATTTTTACAGGGCCAAACAAGTCCATGTGCAACATTTGTAAACACTGACTGGTTTTGGACTCATCAATGGATTTGTAAGAGCTTTTATGTTGTTTACCTTTTAAACAGGAAACACAATGCTCATCACATTTGAATTCTTTTGATGGTAAACCTCTGACAAGGTTTTGTTTGGAGAGTGAGTTGATAGTTTGAAGGTTGGTGTGACCAAGTCTCCTATGCCACAATTCTGTCTCTTTGGTAGAGGCAGCTGAGAACAGACAGACATTTGCAGTAGGATTATCCTTCAACATATCAACCACATACACATTGCCACTTCTGTGAGCAACAAGTTGTGCTTTGCTCTCAGCAATGATGGTGTTAATCTTTTCTACAGCCTCTGGGCCAACAATCTTACAAGTTTGCTTAGTGAAGAATGACCCAAAGCCTTTGTCACTCATTTGTGATACACTAAGTAGATTAAATTTTAGATTGTCTATTAGATTAACATTTTCAAACTTAAGCCTCCCTGCTTTGACAGTACCAGAACCCAACACTTTACCTTTAGAATCATTACCAAAGGATATATCACCCCCTCCATGAGCAAGAAAGTCCAGAAGAAGGGCTCTACATCCAGTCATGTGCCTGGAGCCTCCACTATCTACATACCATAAACTGTCTAAACAAGCAGAAGCTCCCTGCACATCAGTAAGGATTTTAGTTTTGGTGAGTGTCCAAAGCCAAATTGGCTTTGGATGGGTCCTTAGCTGTCTCAGCCTTAAGTTGAGGAGAATGATCAGTGGTTTGGACTAGCTTTTGAACTAGATTCAACAGCTGCAGTTGACCATTTGCCAGTGCTTGTATGTCAACACTTGGTCCAGCAGATGTTTGATCATTTCCTATCAGTTGCTGAAAACCATGAGGATGTCTGTTCACTTTTGGTTTTGAAGGCCTCTTGGGCTCATCATAAACATGTGGCAGACGATGACAAGTGGGTTGTCCATATCCTCTTGGTAATCTGTTAACAGGTGGAGCATCTGTTACCTGAACCTCTCTGGGAGCAGAGTTTTTGTTCAGACTTTGGGTAACAGATGTTTGGACTGATTCAAAAGTCTGTTTGGATTTTCCTTTTGAAGTACTCACCACTTGACTCTCCAGAGTTTTAGCCTTATACTCTTTTATCTTTTCATCAAAATTTTTGAGATATAAGCACTCTTTTGTTTTGTGATTCTTTTTCTTGCAGATTGAACATTCTTTAGATTTTGAATCATTCAAACTTGTTGTTTTGTTGATGTCATATGCTTTTAGAAGAAAACAGTTTTTGGTGACATGGTTCTTCTTTTCACAAAAATCACAAAACAAGTTGTTCTTGGCTTTCCCTTTTTCTTTCTTCTTTTCAACAGATGTTTCATCATCTGTTGGAAGACTTACTAGAGGGATAACTTTGGCCTGTGGTGCCATTTTACCATCAGAGGTTTTGAAGGTCATTGGTTTGAAATTTTCAAGGACTTCACACTCATCTGACCATGTTGGTTTGAATTGATATTTCTCAATTTCATCAAATGAGGGTGTGCCTTCCAACTTTTCAAGAATGATTTTCTTGCCATTGGGTTCAGTAACCTTGATTTCTTGACCTTTTGAGTTTGTAGGGATGACCTCAACCAACTGTGGTTCCTTTTTGTCAGTGGTTTGTGAAACTTGATCAGTGGTTTTAAAACCAAACCCAAATTTCACATGACTTTTAGATTGTTGGTTGACAATCATCTCAAAACCCTTTGATGATTCCACCCATTTCTTACATTCAACTTGGGTGGACTCAAGCTCCTTCTTACAACTATGATATTTTGTTATCATAGTCTGAAGCTGGTCTTTGGTTATGCTTGCTTCATGTTTTAGACTGCTGATTTCAGACTCTTTTTCAGATATTTTTGATTTTAACTCTTTTGTTAATTTTTCAACCTGAATTTCAGAATCCAAAATTTTCTTTCTAAAGTTTTCATTCACCTCTTTTATCTTAGCAAATGCCACAATACATTTGTCTGAGCACAAGTCATTTAAGATTTGAGGAGATACCTTAGCAGCAGCCATCAAGGCACAGTTACACTGGCAGTCACAGTCATCACTACCCCAGGGGTCTGATAGATTCACAACCTCCACTTCAGATTCTTCAGCTGAAACAATCTCACCAACAACACCATCAGTCACATTTTCAGACATAGACACCACTTCATCAGAATCAGTCTCTTCAACAATTGTTTCTAGTGCCATAAAACAAAAATCCTTTTCAGTGTTAGCAACTAGAGCAATGTTGTCATCTGTTATCTCATCTGGTAGACTGCTCCAATCAACAAAGCCTTGAGTAAAGAAACTCTGTTGACCTGGTTGACTGGTCTCTGCAGGAGCAGAGGGTGGAGTAACAGTCATTGGCACAGGGGCCTGAGCAACAGGTGTTTGGACATAGTGATACTGAGGAACAGTGGTTTGGACATAATGCACAGGAACAGTGGTTTGGGTCTGTGCAAAGTGAGCAGTGTTTTGCACATTAGGTACATTAGGGATGGTTTGATAAGTGTTGGTCTGTGGTCTTTGATTTGGATAGGTGATCATAGGAACTCCATTTTGACTCCTACACTCCCTAGCAAAATGACCCATTCTATGACATTTGTAACACTTTATCTTTGATTTATCCAACCCAACCTTTGACCCACCATGTGAACCTGGGTACCTCCTGCCAGTTTTCTTATAGAAGTTATTGGTTCTAATACTGAGCAAGGCAACCTGATGTAAGATGTCCATTTCTTCTAGGTCCAAAGGGTCAATGTATTGCAAGTCATTGTACACAAAAGATGAATTATCAGAAGCCTGGATATCACCACTAGCTGTGAAAGCACAGTTGTTTGGTGATGAGTAAGAATCATTATTGAAACCAGTTGTTATGTCAATGTAATGATCATAACTCTGATCCTTACTACTTCCAGAACCATCATCCTGACCCAACAGTGCAGTATTACCAAATACATAGTCATCTGACACTTTGCCAGAGTCCTGGAGCTTCTTTTTCTGGTTAAGCTCCCTTTCATAAGTCAGGAGCTTACCATGAAGCTGGGTCAGGGTTAGGTCTTTGAATCCGATAGAGTTTCTCATAACAATAGCTATAGTGTCCCATTTGTCCTGAAGTGATCTAAGAAACCTATGATTCAGTGTTGAATTAGGAAAAGTTAGACCAACCAGTTTAAGTTCACTAATTAGACAGTTAAACCTTTCAAACTGTTGTGTTAATGACTCCCCTTTTATGTAACTAAACGTTTCATATTGTTGGTTAAGTATTTCACGGTTGTTTTCAATCACATCATCAGTTCCCCCGAATTGCTCTTTAAGAGCATCCCACAGTTCTTTAGCACTATTGCAGTGCAAGAGACCGGCATAGATATCATTCGGCAGTGCCATGGCTACTATGCTGAAAGCCTTGGCATCTAGCTCGATTTTTTGAAAATCTTGCTCTGAGTAGTTCTCAACACTCTTTGGTACTTGGATCTTTGGATCCTCGGCACTCGGTACCATTGGAACATGTGGTCCAAATACTACCGATTTCCAGCACCCTGTGTTCTGTTGTGCTAACACATGAGCTACCCGACGCTGCCAGATGTTGTATTCTGACCTGACAAGCATCGGAGGCTTGTTGTGTGTGCCAGTGTTGTGTGGATCTTGATTAAGTGAAGTCATTCTCTTGGTTTTTCAAAAACAAAGTCTGTTT
Source organism: Ambrosia artemisiifolia (assembly GCA_032199755.1). Taxonomy (NCBI): domain Eukaryota; kingdom Viridiplantae; phylum Streptophyta; class Magnoliopsida; order Asterales; family Asteraceae; genus Ambrosia; species Ambrosia artemisiifolia. Next base: position 46,074,992 of record CM063519.1, on the reverse strand, counting down.
ACTAACTGTTGAAACGAAAATAAACTATTACTCTGTTTTAACCCGACAAACAAACGATATCAATGATTATGAGCTGATCTGTGTATTAAATTGATTGATTAGATCAGATTTAATTGACCAAGCTCTGATACCAATTGTTAGGATCTGAGTATTGAACTGTTTTGATTAACTATGAAATATGAATGAAGTATAAATGGAAAGTGCAGCGGAATAAAGAATAATCAAAACATAGAGAATAATTGTTATCAATCGAATGCTTTCATTAAAGTTGAAAGATTACAAAGGTACAATTATAACTCCCCCTCAGCCTGATCACTCAGAGTTTGTTTGTCTAGAGAGAATGACGAGTGACCAATAGAACAGTACAAGTACTGTTCTATTTATAGACAAGTACAAACCTCTGATGATCACTTAGCTGACGTCACCTAGAAAGCGACCCCTAACTGACTAACAAACTACAACATCTGTTAAACAATAAACTACTGTTACATTGAAACTACTGAAGGAAAACTCTGTTAAGCTAAAAACTCTGATGTCTTCTTATCATCTGTTGAACCAAAGTGCTGTTGGTTCAACAGACCTTTGTTCTTCAGATCTTTGATCAGCACTTGTTCTTTATCAGACTTTTGCTCTTCAGACTTTATCCATCAGACCTTTCATCAGCAGCAGTTGTCTTGTATCAGTTGTTTAAGCATCAGCAGTTTGGGAATCAGCAGTTCTTTGGAGGAAGCTTTCTTGTAAACTCTGTTATTTATTCTTGATCAACACTTAGTATATTTTGGCTTTCAATCATCTGTTCTTCTCCAGGTCAGCAGACCCAACACTTAAGATATGGTATTGAAGGTTCCAGGACTGCACCGATAGGCCACAAAAGCATATGCAGACACGTCATCTGCCGAACAAAGACCAAGACCTCCCAACCGAATCGGCAAAGACACCAACCGCCATTGAAAATCGCCAAAGAACGCCCCTCCACAAACCACAATATCCTCAACCGCTTCACGAAGGCCTTTGTCAAAAATGGATACGGCCTCATTGGCCATGGCCGGTGGACATGTCCGAAGGCGGAACAGCAGTTTGGCAACACCCATACATGAACGAAGCAACAAAAGTTCACTCTGGGGGTCCCTCAGCTTCTGCAGAGATAGCATTAGCTCTGTTGCCTTCCTAGCCCTTTTAACAACCAAAGTGCTAATATACCCCTCATCCCGACTACCGTCCCCTCCTAAGAGCTTCACCCCCCTCCCTCTGGTCTCCCTATCTCACTAGGAAATAACCTAGTCGTCTCTGTCGCTCCGTTGCACGATGGCCAAAAAATCCCAGATTTCTTAATATTAAGCATAAGGCCTAAATTCGGTCCCTCAGCTCGGATGATACCAAAGGCCTTAGCCACTTCCTTGGCCTCTCCAATAATCGTACCATCATCCAGGTACGAAGCATGAAATGGGAGGGAACAACACTCCTCCAGCCTACGAATCAAAGGGTGCAGGACAAGTGCGAAAAGAAGCGGCCCTAATGGGTCCCCTTGTTGGACCCTGGTGGATGCCCCCATACAAGTATCACCCACATAAAGCCTAGCTGGTTGGGCATAAAGGAACTAAACCCAAGGGTAAATAGATGGGCAGCGAATGCTTACCTCCCGCAGGAGAATCGTCCTGTCAACCAGGTTGAAGGCATTCGAAAAGTCGACCGTGAGCATGACCGTGGATCCTTTATCATGGAACGCATTCAGAAACCTATTCGCTGAAGAATGGCCACAACTCCATTGGGAACCCCAACCCCAAATTTATGATCACCTAAGTATGTCGCCATTTCCTTCCCAACTATACGCATAGCGAATTTAGAGACCAACCTCCGCCATATGCCCCCAACCGCGATAGGCCTAATCCCATTATCGGGCTTAAGCAACGGAGTCAGGGGTGCAGACGCAATAAACTCGACCAAGTCCTTAGGGCAAAGCCCCCCCAACCAGATGTTAACCACGTCGGTGATAGCCAAGAGTAGATTAGAAGGCGGCGAGGACCCCTACCCACAAAGAGCATCCAAGATATGTTGAGCTCTAAGGCCATCCTCCCACAAATGCAATTGATGAATTTGACATGAAACTAATGGAAGTTAATATAAAATTCAAATTAAGAAACGGAACTTTGAATAGAAATACTAATCGACTTCAAGTTGTACAACCGAAGTTTTATAAATTATACCCCTACTGAAGCTTCCTTGAAACCATGTAAACGACCAGTTGAGATGTTCATCCACACCATCTCAACTTAATGAAACCCGATACATACACTCAAAGACTCATGCAAGACTCAACACCATAAAAGAGTTTGCCCATTTTGACCCGTTACACACCCCTAATTGGCAAGGAGCAAAAAGCGGAGACAGATTAAACAACCCCCTAACCCTTCACAACTAATGCAAGTTTGTCTAATTTATTATATAGAAGAAAAAATAGACATGTTACAAAAGAAAAATTAACAATAAAACTTAGACGATGGCAATCTAGAACGTTCGATTTTAGCATCACCATCTACAACCTGCTTCAGATTTACTGCAAATCTATTTAACTGATCCGACAAGTTTTTTTGTTAAGAGTATTCAACTGAGGCTTGGTCCACCGGGTCCAAAATTGGCTTATTTGTAAATTAGTCAGACCAAATTATTGTTGTCTCCAACTGAGACACACCCCTTGCACTTTTACGTAAACATTGTGGAGCTTGTAAATAATTTTCAATTAAACAAATTGCAACTTTATTAGAGGATGCAGTTGAGATAGAGGCAAAGCCGTTGCATGTTGGACTGTTGGGAAGGTTGTTTCTGACCCGAACCCATTATGGCGTGTTACCTTCCACCAATTTTTCCTACAAAAATGTAGAGAACTAAAAAACTGATAAGCCCAAAACGATGGGACACCAAAATCAACGGTACCATGTCCATATGTCAACTTATGGCCATCAAAGTCAACTGTACCATCCTCCAAATCAAACAAAAGATGAAAAGAATGACATCTTTAAACTTTAAACACTACAAAAATGGCTACTTGCGTGAGCTAAAGTTTACAAGAAATCAAAAGATAATAAAACTGAACCCCTTACCATTCTCAATAATGTATGCCCGAATTTGAACAGCAATGACTGCCTACATCAATCAGCCCCTATTTAAAGGAAAAAATCAATCAACTCTCATATCACATACAAACCTCCACCAACAAGGGGGTGAAAACAAATTACATTGACATCATTTTTTGCATGTGTAAAACACGACAATAAAAAAAGTTTCGATGATAAGTGGTATAGAAAGTTATTAAGAGGCAATTGTGAAAAGCTTGTGGGTGTGAAAATTAAATGCCAAAGTGTTATTTATTTAGTAATTTACACATAGCCCGTGCACTTGCTTTGTATTACTTTTTTATTATTCATACAAGAATTGCAAACCATCTCATTCTCAACTAATAGTGGTAAGGTAGTACCGTCAATAGTCCAAATGCCGAATTCAACATAAAGTGTCACTTAACAAAACCATTTCTATGTCATAATCAGCAATCTAGATATCAACCAATGATCAATTAACAGTGATCATAAACTGAAAATGATATTAAAAATCATTGTCAGCAGAAGTTAATATTCTCCATTGCATAAACAATGCACATCAATGTATCAACAAGCTGAAAAACAAGAGAACAAAGCAAACCACTACAAGAAATTGAGGTGTTTACCCACACATAATTTACTTACACATATAAATGTGTGGATAAATACCTACACATGTTTGCATATGTGTGGGTAACGGTTGAAAATATTTTTCTATGGCCCCTTAACACTTAATATGTGTTGATAATATGTTTTAGCCATACTTAATGTTGGTGGGAAAGTTTCCCCCCAAAATCAAGGAACATTTAGTTATTTAATTACCCACATATGTAGCGATTTTTTGTTATGTGTAAGTAAATTATCAACACATATGTAAAAAACTAGTATAGGTGTGGGTAAATGATTTTATTTACCAACACATAATATTTGTAAATATACATATGTAGATAAATTAAGTAAATAATTTTTTTTTTTGAAAATGACATGATAAAATAAATAACTACACATATCTACAAATATACGATGTCTGTAGATACTGAATACATATTATTTAAGTAAATCTTTATTTTACTTGGTTAAAATGACGTGAAAAAACCTATACAGACTTAAGAGTATACAACAAGTGTGATATTCCTATACTAACATTTCCAAACGTTAACAGTGATAAACTGATAATTCTCGATTGGTTGAGATTTTATTTTTATATTAACATTTCATTATTGTTTTACTAAACATATATATTATTTTAATACTATATTTAGTGTTAAAACCTTGTGTTACGTGTTTATTTTTATTGGTATTCCGGTGTGATTTTTTTTCGCGAGGTTGATACCAGGTGTATGATCACAATCTGTTTAAATTACTACGTGTTTTTGCGCCATTACATTTTGATGTTCAGAGTTGAGTCGTAGCTACAACAAACTGAACACATGTGGATATTGCTTTTTTTAATAGTACAACTTTTTCTTTGAATTTCTTTATCCTTTGTCATAGTTAAGGATGTTCATCAAATTTGGTTTTTGGTTATCAGGTCATTCGGGTTTCTGGTGGTGAAAATGTTACCGAATCTAGTTTTTCACAAAACAGAAAGTATTAAGTGTTGAATAGTCATTGAAGCGGTAGTAAATGACTACAAGAAAAGTTCATCAAACTAGTGATTACTCTTTGTTGAATAAAATGATTTCGTACATTTTAAGCATTTAAACACATCAAACGCAAGTTTTGGCCACTATTCATTTTCAAATATGTGTCAATATTCATTTTACCACTTCATTTTGCAAATTAAAATGAAAAATATGATCAAACGCAAGCATTTAAAAACATACGATACATTTTCAAATATGTGTCAATATTCATTTTACCACTTCATTTTGCAAAATAAAATGAATATTGACACATATTTGAAAATGTATCGTATGGAGATAGAATGGAATCGAGCATTACAAGGGAATGAAAAATATGGTGTTTGTTTGATTAATGAAATGAGATCACTCATTCCACAAAGCATTTTATTCTTTCAAATGCATTCTATCCACCCCTTGTTATTTTTTCATTCCATTCCCTCTTGCACATTTAATTAACAAAATCACAACCTACTACTGCCCAACACCACGACCCACCACCGTCACCCAATGTCACCGCCACATATCACCACCCACCATTACCGCTGCTAACCACCGATTTTGTTCCTCTGTCTTTTCTGCCTACCAAACAAAACAAAGTAATAATTTATTTCATTCTCATATGGCAACCAAACAAGACGTGAAAGGTAATGATCGATTCCTTTACCTCTTTCATTTCAATCCCTCAACTATTCGATTACCTCGTCCATTCCATTACCCAATATCAAACAAACATAACAGTTACCATCATCGCTCCTTACCACCAATTTGTTCGTTTCACTCGAGGTAAAATATCCGACTACAAAATTGACTTTTATTAGTAGAATAACATTTAATAATATAATTATTTTCTTTACATACACAAACATCCATAACTTTTGTTTAACTTAAGTAAACTTACAAATAAAAACTACAAATTGATCGATGTGTTTAAATTAAAACTAATTAAGAGTTAAATATAATATGAAATCTAATTTTTATAATATATAAACCAAGTTTAGTTTTACATAAATATTATATTATATTTCCTTACAATTGAATGTTAAAATAAAATTTTCTTTACATGTATAATTGAGCTTTTTAATTTTTTTGATGAATTAAAAATTCCCTCTTAAAATTTCGATCACCCGGTTCTAAAGCTTTAAACTCCCGCTTGCTTCCACCCTAAACTCAAAGGCCAACCTTACTAGCCGCATCCATCACTTTCCAATTGCAGAATATCCATCATCTCAAGCCCAATCGAACCTGTCGTCTACAATCGCCAATGCAGCACCCTCACTAGTCTGCCACAAGTGCTTATCAACCAGGTCACCGATCTGTTGTTGATTTATCAACCTGTATTTAGGTAAATGAGATTGAACCTTCTGTTATTATTATATTTTTTTGAAGTTTTAACTTGCCATGTGTTAAAAATATGGGCCTATGTTAATTCTAATGTTAAACGGTATTGGGCTCAGTATTCTGTATTGGGCTTATGGTATATTTGTTTGTTACTGGGCTAACATGTTGGATCCGGTTTATTGTTTACGAGTTGTTACTTCGCAGTTGTTCTGGACCGTTGGATTGTTTATGTGGAGACTTAATCTGGGACGTTGGATTGGCATCTTCTCTGAAGCTTCTGGACGAGCTATATAAGCTTGTTTATCTTCGTTGTTTATTCATTCGTCATATTTTCTTTTCTTTGTATTTTAGGGTTTCTTTCTGGTTTTGATCTCTGTATTCATCTGCTTACTTTTGTAAGTGTTTGTATTGTTTCTTATCATCTGCTGATCTGAATATCAGCAGAAGACTCTGTATGATCTTATTGATCTTATAGTCTAAGTGATTTGCTGAGACTACTTGGGTATTTGGGGGGCAATTCTTTTGGGTTGGTTAATAAAGATTTTGTCACCGTTTTGTCGCTATACCTTGTGTTCTTGTATTGTTTCTTTATCGTTTGTGTTGGCGAATCGTTTGTGTTGTGAAACCCTAAATTTCTACATGGTATCAGAGCCATAGGCTCTTGATTCTGGTCTTGTTTCTTGTTTTATTCCGTTGTTCATCTTTATATCTTAGATCTGATCTAAATAATAGATCAGTATCTTGTCTGGTTTTATAATAGATCTGATCTTCTAAATAGATCTTGTCTATTATTGTTTAGTCTGTGATTCTTAGATCTAGGGTTCCTGAGGTCAACTATTGTTGATCATCTTGGAGTATCATCTTGGTGAGTACTTGGATTGGAAGCTGGCACTCTGGTTTGGATCTTGATTCTGGGGTATTATATTGATTGCTCTCTGGTCGTGTAACCCTAAGTGAAGGTTACAGACTACGAGTTCTGGTGAGATTGTTCTTGTCTTATCTTGTGTCTAGGGCAAAGGCCCGGGTTAGAAGGACCGGAATTGTGCCAACTATTTGGTGTCTTGTTTGTTCACTTATTATCTGTATTTGTTTTGATTGATTATCTGCTTTATTACTACATATATATATATATAGTTAATAAAAGAGCTCCTGTGTTAAGATCTGCGTGGGCACCTATGAGTGATGAACCCATGATCTGAACACTGACACAGCTTCGCTCTCTAGGATTGTTATATGTTATTTCTTAATACATTGTTCTTGTCTCTTGTTTGTTGGTTATTTGTTGAGTGTGTGATCTGTGTATTACCATGGGTGACAATGTGAATCCTAATGGTGGTGGTGGGACTGTCATCAACACTGGAGGTGGTGGTGACCCATTACCACCCCCCAATACTCTAATAAGCAAGTTAGATATTGGTGATCCTCTGTACATTCATCCTAGTGATACTAGTACCTTGTCTATTATCACTATCAAGTTGAAAGGTACAGAGAATTATTCTGTATGGGCAAGCTCTATGAAGCTTGCTCTTGAAGCCAAAAATAAGTATGGCTTCATTGATGGTTCCACTGTTAGGTCTGTTGATGATGATGTCCTAGGAAAACAGTGGGATAGGTGTAATTCTGTGGTATTAACTTGGTTGCTTAATTCTGTTAGTGAAGAACTGTTCTTAGGGCAGGTTTTTTCTAAATTGGCTAGAGATGTTTGGATTGATCTTAAGGAGACCTATGATAAGGTAGATGGGTCTGTGGTCTTTAACTTGTATCAGAAGATTAATTCTATAACTCAAAATGGAAGTACAGTTTCTGAATATTATCATAAACTTAATACAATGTGGAAGCAGTTGGATTCTATAGTTCAACTGCCTTCATGTTCATGTGCTGCTTCAAATAAATTCAATGATTTCAATACTTTAATAAAACTAATGCAGTTCCTTATGGGTTTGGATGAAATTTATCAACCTGTTAGGACTAATCTTCTGATGCAAGACCCTTTGCCATCTGTGAAGACTGCTTTCTCTATAGTATCCAGGGAGGAGTCTCATAGAGGCTCTAGTCCTGGAACAAAGGGTACTAATGTATCCTTTGCTACCAGAACTTCTCAGTTTTTTGATCCTAGAAAAAGGACCAATAGAGGTCCCAACCCTAATCTGAAGTGTAACCATTGCAATAAGCTTGGTCACACTGCTGATAGGTGTTTTGAACTGGTTGGATATCCACCTGGTTTCAAGAGAGGTGTTCCTGGTCAGTCTAACAGACCAAACAACCTTGGTGGAACTGGAGGGAAATCTAACCAGTCTGGTTCTGTGACTACTAATAATGGTTCTTCTAGTGCCTCTGTTCCTTTTACTTCTGAACAGATAAGCAAACTGATGAGCCTTATTGGTGATAAAAGTGGAAATGAAACTGCCCAGTCTAATAATGTAGGAGGTAATCAAAATGTTTTCCGTGGTTTCTCTAGTGCTTCTGTTTTAAGTAGGTTGAGCAGTGTCTTTAAAGAATTTTCTGGTTGTTCTAGTTCTCTTAAAACTGCACTTCTCCTGAAGTGGATCATGGACTCAGGGGCTAACCATCACATGGTTGGCACTGATGAGTACATGATCAACTGGATAGATGTTTCACAGTTTGATGTAACTGTAAAACATCCAAATGGGTCAAGTGCAAAAGTCATGAAAATAGGAGACATTAAGTTAGGAAACAATATCATCCTAAAAGATGTGTTCTATATTCCTGACTATTGTGTTAATCTTGTTTCTGTCAGTAAATTAGCTAAGAATAATAAATTGAGTGTTCTTTTTGATGATCATGCTTGTTATGTCCAGGATTCCGAGTCCAAGAGAATCCTGGAGACTGGTAAAGAGCATGATGGTTTGTACTTTATAGGATCTAATGTGAGTGCTAGTTCTGTCTGTTTTAATAGTTCTAGTGGTGTTAACCTATGGCACAGTAGGTTAGGACACCCTTCTGACCAAGTTCTAGCTGTGTTAAAAGATAGTCTTGAAATTGAAACAACTCATTCTGGTGTGTGTGAAGTGTGTCATAAAGCTAAACAAGTTAGAGTACCTTTTCCTTTAAGTGATCATAAATCCAAAGAAGTAGGAGAGTTAGTTCATCTAGATGTATGGGGTCCTTATAGGATAACTAGTAAGGAAGGTTTTAAATATTTTTTAACAATAATGGATGACTACTCTAGATCTGTGTGGGTATATTTACTTAAAGGGAAACATGAAGTTTTTGATAATGTAAAAACATTTTATGAACTTGTTAAAACACAGTTTAAAAGAAATGTAAAGATTTTCAGAAGTGATAAGGTACAGAATTTGTAAATAAGCAAATGACTAGTTTTTGTAATTCAAATGGGATAATGCACCAAACATCTTGTGTGCATACTCCCCAGCAGAATGGGATTGTTGAAAGAAAACACAGACATCTATTAAACATAGCTAGAGCTTTGCTTTTCCAAAGTAATGTGCCTCTAAATTTTTGGTCTGAATGTATTTTGACTGCTGCCTATTTGATTAACAGGCTTCCCTCTTCTGTGCTAAATGGTGTGAGTCCTTATGAAAAAATATATGGGTTCCCCCCAGTTATTAGTCATCTTAGGAACTTTGGATGCTTGTGTTTTAAAACAGTTTTAGATGAAAAAGATAAATTGCTATGTAGAGCTGACAAATGTGTTTTAGTAGGATATTCTGTTTTTAAAAAGGGTTATAAACTTTGGTGTTTAGAATCTAAACAATTTGAATTTTCCAGAGATGTTAAATTTTATGAAACTATATTTCCTTTTAAAACAGATTCTGGAAAAATTGATTACAAAGATCTTAATCATTTAAACTTTTTTGATGTTCATGATAGCACAAGCATTGAAGGTTCTGATAATAATAATAATAGTAATAATGATCCCAATGATGAAGGGGGAACTAGTGTTTCTCATGAACACTCCCCTGAGAAGGGATTAGATGACTCATCCAGAGTTACTAGTGAGGTAGATCATGTTGATCAGCCACCTAGTGACTTAGGAATAAGAGGGACTGATTCCTCTCATAGGGTAGAGGGTTCAAATGATGAGAACCATACTCCTAAGGGACATAGGACTCAAACTAGAAGGTCTGAAAGAAGTTCAGTTTTACCTAAAAAATTTGATGATTTTATAGTAGAAGGTAAAGTTAAATATGGAGTAGAAAAGGTTGTTAATTACTCTGTGTTATCTTCTGAAAATTTTAGTTTTGTGTCAAGTCTTAATAAGACTGTTGAGCCTAGTAGTTATTCAGAGGCCTCTAAGGATCCAAGATGGATAGAGGCCATGAATGATGAAATGGAAGCTCTCCATAGGAACCAAACTTGGGTTTTGTCTGACCTTCCAAACGGCAGAAAACCTATTGGTTGTAAATGGGTCTATAAGGTTAAATATAAATCAAATGGTGAAGTTGAAAGGTTTAAAGCTAGGCTTGTTGCCAAAGGCTATAACCAAAGAGAAGGTCTTGATTTGGGAGAGACCTTCTCTCCAGTTGTAAAAATGGTCACTGTTAGGTGTGTTATTAGCTTAGCAGTCCAAAACTCTTGGCCTTTATATCAATTAGACATTAATAATGCCTTCTTATATGGGTCAATTGATGAGGATGTTTATATGACATTACCTGAAGGATATTATCCTGATAGTGAGACCAAGGTTTGTAAATTGGTCAAATCTTTGTATGGCCTGAAACAGGCTCCTAGAAAATGGAATGAAAAATTGACTAAGGTTTTATTAGACATGGGGTTTAAACAAAGTATTTGTGACTATTCTTTGTTTGTTAAAAGTAAAGGAGATGTGTTTGTTACCTTGCTTGTTTATGTAGATGATATAGTTATTACAGGAAACAATGAAGTTGAAATTGCTAACTGTAAAACTATGCTACAAACAAATTTTAAAATAAAAGACTTAGGGAAACTTAAGTACTTTCTTGGTATTGAGGTCTTGTATGATAAAAATGAAATATGTTTAACTCAGAGGAAATATTGTATGGAGTTGCTTAATGAGTTTGGATACTTAGGTTGCAAACCCATTAACACTCCTATAGAACAAAGTTATATTGTTTCAGCAAAGGATAGTAAACAAAGTCCTGTGCTTGACAATGTAACAGGATATCAGAAGTTGATTGGGAAACTGATCTACTTGTCCTTGACAAGGCCTGATATCAGTTATAGTGTTCAGTTTCTGAGTCAGTTTATGCACAAACCCACCAAGTGTCATCTTCAGATAGCTTTAAGACTGTTAAGGTACTTAAAGCTATCACCTGGTAAGGGAATTGTGTTTAGGCAGTCCCAAAGCTTTAACTTAAAAGGGTATGTGGATGCTGACTGGGCAAAATGCCTGGTTACTAGAAAATCTGTAACAGGTTTTGGTATTTTTCTGGGAGATTGTCTAGTCTCCTGGAAAAGTAAAAATCAAAATACTATAGCTAGATCATCTGCTGAGGCTGAGTATAGAGCTATGTGCTCAGCCACCTGTGAGATAATCTGGCTTAAGAATTTACTGGGCGAATTACAAGTTAATTGTAAATTGCCAGTAGATCTTTATAGTGACAGCAAGGCTGCTATTTCCATAGCAGCCAATCCTGTCTTCCATGATAGAACTAAGCACTTTGAGATTGATCTCCATTTTATAAGGGAGAAAATTTCAGATGGAATTTTACAAACTGTAAAAGTTCCTTCTGATCAGCAACTTGCTGATATTTTTACCAAAGGATTAAATGTTGATCAACATAATTTCTTATGTTCCAAGTTGGGCATGAGAGATATGTTTAACATTTGAATTAAGGGGGCATGTTAAAAATATGGGCCTATGTTAATTCTAATGTTAAACGGTATTGGGCTCAGTATTCTGTATTGGGCTTATGGTATATTTGTTTGTTACTGGGCTAACATGTTGGATCCGGTTTATTGTTTACGAGTTGTTAGTTCGCAGTTGTTCTGGACCGTTGGATTGTTTATGTGGAGACTTAATCTGGGACGTTGGATTGGCATCTTCTCTGAAGCTTCTGGACGAGCTATATAAGCTTGTTTATCTTCGTTGTTTATTCATTCGTCATATTTTCTTTTCTTTGTATTTTAGGGTTTCTTTCTGGTTTTGATCTCTGTATTCATCTGCTTACTTTTGTAAGTGTTTGTATTGTTTCTTATCATCTGCTGATCTGAATATTAGCAGAAGACTCTGTATGATCTTATTGATCTTATAGTCTAAGTGATTTGCTGAGACTACTTGGGTATTTGGGGGGCAATTCTTTTGGGTTGGTTAATAAAGATTTTGTCACCGTTTTGTCGCTATACCTTGTGTTCTTGTATTGTTTCTTTATCGTTTGTGTTGGCGAATCGTTTGTGTTGTGAAACCCTAAATTTCTACACCATGGGTTTTTGTTAGTGCTTTTGATATGTGTTGAAAATAACTTTTGCCCTCTTCTTTATTTTTTCCATGAAGTGCCAAGTTCAATACATAATGAGAAGGTGTCTCACAAAAAACCAAGGATGCTCGGCGTTGCAGGTATTACATCACACTATGAAAATTTTGTCACTCCATCGAGAAAATAACAAAGATTTTTTGGTTTTGTCCCTACGACATAGAAGGAATAGGAAAAGGTAAATGAATATTAAATTAAGCTAGTTTAGTTATTAGTGAATAATATGTTGGTGTTTTTTTAATCATGTATTTTACATAGTATAATTGTTTGTTTTTTCATTTTGTTATTGGAATACATTTTTTAACAGGACAATAATATAAAACCAAATTCTTGCATGATTACAGAAGGTGATGTTGCATAGTAAGTTATTTTAATTGCAACTACATAGCTTTATTTTGTTTTGATCTCTTTAGGATTAACCATAACCCAAATCAACCCACTCATAAGCAAATGGGTCAAAATCGACCCTTTTACTATTTACATTTACTAACTACTTAATTATATATGTTCTGCTTGAAGACACTTTTTGATATTGATGTGGAGAATTCAAATGTTCGCAAAGTTATCAATAACTACATGGCAAGGGCTTGGATGGGTCACCGAGCTAAGCTGCACGATCACTTTAAAGAAATTGGAGGATCGGATGACCCAACAAGGGCAAAGACCACACCACCTTCCAATATTAAGAAAGAAGATTGGGATATATTTGTGTCGGTTTGTGGAGTGATAAAAAATACTTGGTAATGTTTTAAGGATATTCTTCTATTAAATTATTATTTATTATCGAATTTGATCTAATATATTATGTATTACTTGGTTGTATGTTCATGAAGGAAATTGCAAAAAAAAGAAAGTTATGGCACGTGCAAAACGAAAACTTGATATTAGAAATGGTTCGAATGGTACAATAAGCTATCACATTGAGCGTGGCTTGGATTCTTCATCTGGTCAACTTGAGACTTGGCGGCTTACATATTGGGATGCGGAAAAAGGTTGGATATCCAAAAAAATGCTATTTTTACTTTTCTATTGCCAAGTATTCATTATTTGATAAACAGTTAATTTATTGTATTTTTGTTCCTTAAAATGAAGAAATGATGAAGTTGAGAAACAAGCATACAGTGGAATCAACGAGCGACAGGTTGATTATTCATAATGTACTTGGACGAAGCCCTATTCGTTTGCATGGATGGGACGTGATCCAGTTATTGTTGATAACACAATGGGTACAACTAAAAAGCAAAGCATCCTTTTTATGATGAGCTGGTCGATGCACTTCAAACAATGACAAGTAAATATGCAATTATAGAACAAACACTGATTGAGAATAATATCATGCTTCCTCCATCAAGAACATCTGGACAATCTCAAGGTGATACTCTTGAGGGTGATGAAAGTATCGATGAGTAATGTTGTTTAATAATTTTATATAACCGGTTAGTAACTTATGGTCAATAGTTGCTTTGTTTGTTTAAGTATTTTGTTTGGTTGTTTGAACATTTATGTTTTGATTAAGAATGTTAATTTGGTCGCGTATGTTCCAATAATTGTTTTTATATTTATTTGTATATATTTAAAAGTTATTAATTAAATAAATTGTGGTTATTATCTACAAATTTAAATATTTTTACCAACACATCAATATATATTATTTCTACACATGTTAAGGTCAATGCCTACATATGTTAAGATCAATACCTACACATCTTTTACATTTACCTACACATGATTGCTGCCATGTCAGATGCCACGTCAGATGCCATGTCATACGCCAATCTAATAAGTTACTACACTTCTAACAACACATATATATTAGTTTTAGCCACACACATATGTGTAGGTATAGCTTGCTATATACCTACACATAATAAATGTGTAGTTAATAATCTATATCCACAGTGCCGAGTCTACACATCATGACACTTAATTTATGTGTAGGTAAACGTAACTACTAACACATTATATGGTTTTTCCTACACATACTATGTGTGGGTAAATACCCAAATTTCTTGTAACAACATAAAACTTGAAGTCGTATCCAGTTGCAAATGATGCATTTGAACCACTACCAAGTCAAAACATCACCCTGAAAATCTAAACAAAAATGGCAATTGAATTGGCCAATCAAGCTTCTTCTATACTGGAGCAACTTCTAATTAAGACATCCATTCTTTTGAAGATCTAGCAAATGCAGTCAATTGTGGACATGGTTATCACAGCCAAAAGCCAATAAAATTCAAATTACATATAAAACTACATACTCATCTAAGGGGTGATCATAAACGTTTGAAACCGACCAAACCACCCAAACCAAAGAAAGTCCGTGGTTTGAAATATGTACGTTTCGGTTCACGGTTCTGCTTCACGTTTGATGGTTTGGAACTTGAAATCTTACATACTAAATGAAACCAACTGTTAAACATTTATTATATATGTTAGGAATTTAAAGTTATGTATACTGTGTGTATATGTGGTTACATGTGGCCGAATCGGACATTTATCAGTGAACACCCATATATTCATCACAAGTAAAACAAAGCGATTAAACTACCATGTGATGCAACAAAGTTACAAACTCATAATTCAATCCAAAAAAAATTCATAAGACTCTAAGAACAAACACGTGACACAACAAAGTAACAAACATATTGTGACGACCCGGAAAATTTTTCTTCTTACTTGTCTCTTTCTCTTCGACTTCGGGAAATATTCGGGATGAAAATTCTTTCAACAGGGGGATGATGTGACACCCGGCAAACTCCGGTTATTAATTTTTGAAAACTCAGTAAGTCTACCTTAGCGAGTCGTGCATACATTACACATGACAGGGTCAGTTGAGTCAAGTCGTGCATCATTGGGGTTTTAACACACACAAGTCTCGAGTCCCGGGAATTGGTGAACGAGTGTAAACGTGTTTGTTTTCATGAATTATGTGTTTATAATCTTTATGTGACTTGTCGGTATGTGTATACGTGTTTACATATGTTTAAACAACGATTACACGTGATTGTATGACATTATAGGTGATTACGCGTAATTGCATAATGTTATAGGTGATTACGCGTAATTGCATGATATTATAGGTGATTACGCGTAATTGCATGCTGATAAGGGGTGATTACGCGTAATTGCATGCTGATAGGGGGTGATTAGCCCTAATCGCCTATAGGGTAGGCGATTAGGAGGTTTGGGTAGGCAATTAGAGCCCTAATCGCCTATAGGGAAGGCGATTAGAGCCCTAATCACCAATAGGGTAGGCGATTAGCAATCCTAATCGCCTGTAGTTGCTGCGTAATCGCCTGACGTGTTTTAAACGACTAGAAACGCTTATAAATACCACCCTTGACCTCTCAAACACCATTTGTGCAACCCTAGCCGTCCCATAACCTATCCCAACTCACAAACACCCTCTGGAACTCGTTTTTACATCAAAACACACATTTCCAAGCTTTACATATCATTTTCTCCTAAATCCAAGGTGTGTTCTTCATCCCCAAACCTTTATATGATTATGTTTTGTTCCCTAAAAGTCCAGACCTGATTTCTAAATGTTTTTGTCTTTGAAAATCCATTAAAAACCGTTTTTAAACAAACCCAAACCCTTATGCATGTTATATGTGTTATATGTGATTAAAGGTAGGATTTTTATGATTGAAACATGATTGTTCTTGTGTTATTAAGGTGTTTATAGCTGTTATGAGTTAGTATGATGATGTCCTAGGAGTTTGGAGGTCCATGGTTGTGTATTGTTGATGTTTGGTATTTTGACCCATTTGAATGGTTTTGAATGATTAAGGATATTATGAGGCATATTGTTAGTCATATGATGTTAGGGTTTGCTTTAGGGTGATGCTAGAGCAGTAGGATACTATCGGACAACGTTGTTACGTGATGAAATCTGGATATTTGCTATTTAGGGCAAGTTCTTCATGTTGATGTGATGTTTACATGTTAAGCTTACTATTTTGGGAAACGCTCGCATTCGGGACTGTTAGAATGATGGTAACTTAGGGGTTTTGCTTGAAATATGTTTGTTAATGTGTTATGATTGATATTGGGTGTTTACACATGTTTCGGATCTGATTTGGAGGGTTAAACGCGTGAAAAAGACGGAACAGAACAGCATAGGCGATTAGGAATCCCCAATCGCCTATGCTGTAGGCGATTGGCCCCTAATCACATGCTCTATAGGCGATTAGGGAGCCTAATCGCCTTTCCACCATGCAATGGTGATCCTAATCACTAGTTAACTTCTGATAGCATGTCTTATGACTCCTAATCACTAGATAACTTCTGAATAGCATGTCTTATGACTCCTAATCACTAGATAACTTCTGAATAGCATGTCTTATGACTCCTAATCACTAGATAACTTCTGAATAGCATGTCTTATGACTCCTAATCACTAGATAACTTCTGAATTGCATGTCTTATAGCTCCTAATCACTAGTTGACTTCTCCTAATCACTAGTTGACTTTTGCTAATCACATGTAATGATAATGTAACTGTAATTTAGCATTCCGAGACCCGATTTGACACCTAGGAACATGCTAGAAACCCCGTAACATGCCTAGTAACATAGTAACACGTGTTTGGACTTATTTGTACGTTATTTGATCTATGTGTTAGACTCGTTGAACTTTAACACGTGTTAAGTACTGGTTGCATGATTTTTATGTGTTAGTGTATGAGATGAACACGTGGGATGCCGGGTCACCAATGGGATGTCGAGTCTTGTCTCATGTAGTCTGGTTGTCAGTCAAATGCATTTTCAAACATATAATGGTCATGGACTGGACATTAGGGACTAATGAACCCAACGGGTTATTAGTCTAACTTTACACACATCTTATGATAGGTCACCACTAGTTGGGGCTATCATATCACATAACGGTTTACTCATTAACGGAAGACGCAACCTAAGGTGAGTTTCACGGCCCCACTCTTTACTGCTTTCGTTTTCGGGGGAGAAACATGCTACACACTTGTGTTTTTAAAACTTATACTCAAACATGATTTACTTATACAAAAGTGTTCTTACTTGTTAAACAACTCTTTCAAATTTCGGATAAAACTGTGAACATTTCGGTGATGCATAACGGGGAAACGTGGATGACGGTAGTTTAGTGTATTCATGCAAACGTGTATTCGTGTATTCGTGCATTCGTGAAATCGTG
Source organism: Ambrosia artemisiifolia (assembly GCA_032199755.1). Lineage (NCBI taxonomy): Eukaryota > Viridiplantae > Streptophyta > Magnoliopsida > Asterales > Asteraceae > Ambrosia > Ambrosia artemisiifolia. The sequence goes on along the minus strand of CM063519.1, from coordinate 46,057,325 downwards.
TATCCGTGTATTCGTGTATTCTTGTATTCGTGTAATCGTGTACCCATGTATTCGTGTAATAGTGTAGTCGTGTATCCATGTATTCATACATTGCGAACTCAGGTGTTCGTGTATTCTAGCTGTCGCATTGGTAAAGGTTTATCAATTTCAACTCATGAAAACGTTTTACTTAAAAACCTGTGAATTCACCAGTATTTTATACTGACGTTTTTAGCATGCTTTCTCAGGTCGCTAAGGTAGCAGCCGTCATCTAGGCGCACGGAGTCGCATTGGAGTCGTACTCGAGTCTAGGATCATTTGTGCATGTTTTGGGATGTTAACTTCTAAAACTTATGTTTCTGTTACATTTGGCTTTTGTAAACTTAAATGCTTCCGCGATTTCAAACGATTAGTTTAAAATTTTATGCATGGTTTTGTTTACGTATGTTTTTACATTTAGACGTCGTTTATTGTGACCGTTGACTTGGATCCTGGTGTGTCGCACACCTCGCGGTAGAACTCCGCTTGTGGAAATTTGAGGGTGTGACACATATCAAAGAAGTATATTTTCACTCATAAACACAATCTTTAACCCCAAAAAGGATGATTCTTGGATTGGTTTTTGATTAAGTAAGCAAACACATAGGACTCACTGTGAAGTAATCAAATTATGCCCGATTTTTAATCACAAAAGTGACTTTGATGCACTACCACAGTTTCAGGCACTCTTCAAAGTCAACAACAACATCAAGAGTATCATCTTATATTTTTATTCATGTTTATGACATCCAAATCATTTCCAACAACATGAATTCGAAAAGAAAAAAAATTATACCTCACGGTGTAACCGGAACTCAGAACGCACTCGTGCTCCTGATCTTTCAGCAACTTCTCCGTGAAACAAAACAAAATCAATTAGGGTTCTAAGAATCGAGAAATTCAAAAGCTAAGAATAGAGTTTTGACCTGAGCAGAAATTTCAAAATGAAGATTGTAAATGAGAGGGAGAAATGTCTTTATAGGACAAATTTCATATTAGAGATTTGAAAAGCAATTACCTGAGATTCATGATTTGACCTGCTGCTTCCTTTCATTGATTAGGTTCTGAAGTTCAAGATTTATATATCGAGGCTTCCACTTTGAGAGGTAGAAGTTGTATGTTTGTTAGTTCATGTGTAGTCGGGCGCTTTCACCGGCGTTTTAGCCCCATAGCGCCGGGGAACACCACCCCCCGGGCGCTATGGGGGCGTTATGGGTTGTAGCGTTATGCATACAGCGGGCGTTAGATCTGAACGTTGGGTTTTTTTTATTTTTTTTATTAAGATGTTGACGATGAAGAGAGAAGGGGAGGAGGTGGAGGACAATGAGGAGGGGAGGAGGATGATGAAGGGTTGGAGGGGGTTGGAGGAGGATGATGAAGGTGAAGAAGATGGTGAAGGGTTGCAGAGGGTTGGAGGAAGAAGAAGAACTTCAGATTTATTATTATTATTATTATTATTATTATTATTATTATTATTATTATTATTATTATTATTATAAATTTATGTTAGGTACAAAACATGAAGCATGATGTACATGTCATAAAGCATAACAAACTTGTAATTTAATACTATATAAATAATAATAATAATAATAATAATAATAATAATAAAATAGTAATAAAAAACAATAATTAACCAATGATTACCCAATCATTTATAAAGCCACATAACGCCCCTTCCCACTACACCCTCTTTTTCCATAACGCCCCATAACCTCCCTTCTATTACTTTATAATATTTTAATCCCCATAACGCCCTATAACGCCCCTCCACTACACATGACCTAAAGGTACGAATCGAGCTGAGCAGGGATGGAGAGCCAATCGTCGTTCTTCACACGGATTGCCCATTTAGCAGTTTACCTCTTTAAAAGTTAAAAAAATGCAGAACACTTTTTGATAGAGGGATGCAGGTTACTCATATTGTTTGTAGAACACTAATTGGCAAAAGAGGGATCAAATATTGAAAAGATAAAGATGGGGTGCATTATGTTATTGTACATTATGCTTTAATAGTTGTAATTACGAATTTTCAACATGGAAAGCAATGTGTTGTTGTACATTGTGCCCTAATGGGTGTAATTAAGAGTTTTTGTCAAATGACTATTCTGCCCTTGCTATATGCTTATTAATATAGTATATATATATGGGAAGTATAACTAGAAAACCCTTCCCTGTTAAAGAAACTTTGGAAACTCAATACAAGGCTGAGGTTCTTCCATGTCACTCTTTTATCCAACCCTTCTAAGGGCATTTTGGTCTCAATTTTTATGTCATTTTCTTTTCTGTTAAAGTGTCAGGCTCTCTTCCCAAGTACACACTCTCTCTTGCTCTATTATATTTTCATTTCTCCACCTAAATCTCCATCTATCTCTCTCTCTCATCAAACATAGATCATTCAAGACCTGAAAAATAACTCTCTTGCTTTGTGATGCTGTAACAATGAAATTGTTTGTAAATAACAAACAATCTCTTGTCATAACCACCCAAACCCGATCTCTCTCTCCCTCTCTATTCAAGGTGGTGCAGACGTCCAGTCGTGGTGGGTTCGAGAAGTGGTGGCTGAGTTATGGTGTGGTTAGACCCGATTATGGTGTAGTCGAGTTATGGATGGCTAGTTCGTTAGTTTTTGGGTCATCTTGGTGGTGGGTTCGAGTCGTCTGGTCATCTGGCTGGTTTGTGAGTAAGGCGGTGGATCTGTTCAGGAGTAAGAAGAGGGTTTCTTGTTCATACTGTAACACAAACTCATTTTTGTTCATAGGTGTTTTTGTGGTTGTCCGATCTGTAACACAATAGTTCAGATCAAAGGAACATGAAGCAGAAGCAAAAACATGAAGCAGGAGTAGAAATATGAAGCCGAACAAAGATTAGTTCCAGATTTGTTTTTTTTTTTAATCACAGATCTGTTTTTTTTTTTTTCATCACATATCTGGTTACAAGAAGGTTTGGGGTTTTATGTTGTGAAGGAGATGGAGTTACGGGATAACGGGTTCTTGGGTATGAGGAAGACTAAGTTAGTGTGCACTGAGGGGCTTTTTGTTAACGACTGTTGAAGTTTTTGTAAGTTTTTCTTGCTTTTTCATATTGTTGTGCCACTTAATAATAAACATTTGATTTTGACTTTTGAGAGATTCTTTAAATTATCACATGTAATCTTGCTTTATGTAATTCATTAAATATTAAATGAATATAATTTATAATTGATAATAGTGGGGTTTTGTTAAACAGATGTGGGTTTGGTTATTTCAAACAATGACTAAAAAAGAGACAAACCATTGATGATGGTGGGGGTGGTGTTATTAAAAAGAGTGAAGTGGCCAAAATGTATTATGGAATTTTATTTATGTTAATACATTTCTTTTTTCTCTATTTTTTAAATGCATGTTCTTTTGTTTTTAATATTAAACTTTTTTGTTTCTTTTGTTTCTAATTTCACAATATGAATTAACTAATTTAATTTTTTTTTAGTTATTAGCTTTATCATTTGTTATTGGTTGCAGCAGTTAGAGTTGTATAGATGAGGCTCTTGATAGAGAAGATCAAGAAATGGTTTTGAAACATTGTTACATTATAAATTTGTAACATTATTGTAACATACATTGTAAAATTTGTAACATTTTTGTAATAAGCTAATTTGCATATGTAAATATTATTTTTTATAAACATTTGTAACATTGTTAATTTTGTAACAATCTAATTACTTATTGATATTGTAACATTTCAAGTTATAATATTATTTTATTTATTAACATTCGAAACATAATAACATTTTAAATTTATAACATTTTGTAGCAAACTCATCACATATGTAAATATTATTTTACTTATTTTATAACATTTAGAAAAATTATAGCATTGTAAATTTGTAACAATTTTTTGAATCAAGCTAATTACATATGTAAATACTATTTTATTGTATTTACATTTATAAAAATCGTAACATTGTAGATTTGTAACATTTTTTGCAGCAAGCTAATCACATATGTAAATGTTATTTTATTTTATAATCAAGATATGAAATTGTAACATTGTAGAATTTGTAACATTTATAAATATATAAATTCCAGGTTGACAACCATAAAGTTTAATTTTGACTTTTAGAAAAGGTTCGATTTTATAATAATACAAAAACGAATATGATAAGTTACAAAAGCTTAATAGTTATGTATTTAGAAAAAAGATAATGAGTACATTTTGGAAAATGATAATAACAAGCGATGTGATATCTGCACATGTCAGATTCATTTGACCAAGATGGTTTGTGTAGCATGTCATTTGACATTTATACCCTTTCTGTCCTTTCTACCAATAAAAAATTTGATTGTTAATTTCAATAAAGTGACATCTAATCTAAACCATTGATCATCAAGATCAACGATTATAATTGAGTTTGTAAAGTTTCTTTAACTCAATGGGGTTTTCAATTTATCCTCCCCCTATATATATATATATATATATATATATATTAGTATAAGGTTGTATTGGAAACCCTTGTTATAGTTAAAACTCTAACTTCCTAAGTTTTTTCTTTATGAAAAATTTAGGGTATGTAATATATATGATTTTAAGCATTCCGAGCAAAAACAAAATCAAAAAAGGGCTGAACACTTTTTAAAAAAGTAAATAAATAAGTTTTTGGGTAACACTTTGTTAACAAATGTTAATTTCGCTTAACATGTGTTACTCAAAAACTTATTTTTTTTAAAAAGTGCTCATCGCTTTTTAAATTTTTTTGGCTCAAAATGCTTAAAATCATGTATATTACATGCTCCAAAATTTTCATATAAAGAAAGCTCGGGAAGTCAGAGTTTCCAGAGTTTTCACTATAACAAGGGTTTTCACAGTATCCTAACCCTATATATATATACACACACACACACACTTATTTCGTAATATTTAAAACTTAAGGGGCTATTGTAATGTTTAAAAGTTTTCAATCTTTCAAGCTTTAAGGGAAAGAAGTTTAAACCGGGGGGGGGGGGGGGGTATTTGTAGATTTTGATTAAATATTAAAAAAGAAAAAAAAACGAACAGGTATACGAGAAGAGAAAGTAAGAAAAGAATAACATTGTTGCTGTTGACTGTTCTCTTCGACCCCAAAATAAAAAGGTGACTTTTTTTTTTTGCTATTTGGTTATTAGTTTTGCATAATAGATTCAAGTGGTGCATCAATTAACCGCACTATTGAGTACTTGAGTTCTTATTGTGATTTGTATGGAATTTTTAGGCATTTTTATTATTCCTAATAAGTATGATTCCGAATCCGCAATCAATGAATCCAAAGATCTTAAAGGACGTCGCGCTGAGTTGTAACATACTCACCATTTCTCTCTCGCATCATCATAGTTATTTTAGGTGTTTGTTTTTTTTTTCAAATACTTTTTTTTATGTTTAAGAATCGTGTCTTTAATGAATGAAGAAACGTTACATATTTAGAGTTATTATTGTTTATTTGTTTGATCCGACCCCACCCAAAGTGAATCGCCGACCCGAACATATAACTCAAAACATAACGATAGGAAAAAAAATTTGGGTCTCGCAGTTTTCAGCCCCTACAACTAGTTTTTTCAAGGTTCGTCACTGCCCATGAACCTGCATGTTTATCTTGACTCATTCAAACCTTGCACGTTCTGTTAGTTCCTACACGCATGTAGAAGATTAGGTTCATGTTCTCATAGTTACCCATGCATTTCCGCGTTTCTTAGTTATCAGTTATCACATCCATGAACCCATTCTCTTTGGTTGTTTCTTTGCATATTTAATACCTTGTATTAATTTGGATTTGAAAATCAAGAAGAAAATTGATCACTTTTGTTTCTTGTCTAGCTTATTGGAGATTGATCATCTCAAATCGGTCTTATCAGGTTTTCAGTATTGTGAAGTTTTAGTAAGAAGAGAAGGAACTGAGAATATGAACTAAAGTTAATAGACAACCCTAGTGAATAGTACTTAATCACCATTCAATATACTTTAATTTCATTTGTCGTAAAGCTCGTCACAAAAATCATCAGGATCCTTTTCTTCGAAATGCACATTCGTAATTTAATTTTGGTAGCTGCTAAACAGGATAGATGTTTGAGATGACTACATAACATGTTATGCTAAAGTGACAAACAATGTTCTAACCAATGTTTTAAAAACCGGTTTATACCGGCCAGTTGAACCGGTTATACCACTTACCGGTGGCTTGGCCGGCACGAATTAGTACGGTATTTTGGGAAAACGGTATAGGATTTGAACCGCCGGTAAATTCCGGTATACCGGTACCGGCACAAGGTTTAATTTTGGACTTTATCGACCCGTAGTGAGTGTATAAATAACATGTGTGGTGAGAAAGACCATGAACCGGTTTCTTAAACACAAAGTGACTTATATATATGTTACTTATCTTATGTAATTTTAGTATATTTTGATTATTGGTAACTAAAACTTCTTATTAAAGATTGTAAACAACGAATGTGGTTGTACTTTTGTTGATGAGGATGGCGATGATTATAAATTTTATCTTTTAAGTAATCATAAACTTGATGTGTTTAACACTTAAATGACATAAACCTAGTATTCCCTTTCATATAAAAAAAAACTTTTTGTGGGTAGTTTTGGATTATTTTTTGATAATGGATTCACTTTTGAATTATTTTTTATTATGAAATCGTGTACTATTGGATTACTTTTTTAATTGAAGTTGTATTTTATAGAATTATAGGTTTAAGTAGTCAATCCGGTTGAACCATTTCTGAGTCCAATCCGGTATGGTTAAAAAACCGGTTTTTAAAACATTGGTTCTAACTGAACAAAACTTCCGATTAGGATGACAAACAATAAACGACAAAATCTTCTCAACCATGAAAATATTCAACTACTAGATAAAGCAATATTTACGAAAATTAGGTATTGATGCATCTGTAGATTGGTTCAACTATTACATCAGTCCGGTAGAAAACATTTGTTGTAATGAACTATTGTTTCACATAGTTAAGGATATAACATACATATGCCGACTTTTTCTTTAGTTACCTAATAGTTTGTTAAATTTTGATAGTTTGCCTATAACATCTCACATGCAATGCATGTCATACTGCATATTGCAAACGAAAGGTAAAAAAGAACTAGCATGTTTTCTTTTCCCTTTTCTACTTTCCACATCGTACACCTCATCTTTAAAGTATTTTATTCATTATTCCTATTAATTTGGATAAATTTGTTAAACCCTACACATTAAAATGACTATTATTTCATAATTTAGTAAAATTTATATGAGAAAATAACCCTTTAACTTTTTAAATGTTACTTTGAACTCCTCAAATTTCTAAAATTTTGAATTTACCTAAAGCTATTTTCTTACATTTTTATGTATATCTCGGTATAAATTCGAGTTCGTCTACATTTTAACGTAATTTTTCTTTGTTACTCTTTATCTTAAATGCAAGTAAACGGTGGTGCGGGTTTCTCTCCGACCAAAACAGCCTCCAACTTTTGGTTTTTGACAATTTTAGCCCCTACTTAATTTTATATTAATAAACCTTTCCATTCTTTGCTATAATGACAAAAAAAACCCTTCACTTTATAAATGTCACTTTGAACCCCTCAAGTTCTAAAGTTTTGAGTTTAAGTTAAAACTACTTGCTTATGTTATTATTTTTATGTATGTGTCGGTATAAATTCGAGTTTGTCAACGCTTTAACGTAACTTTTGTTTGTGAACAAGTCGGAGTAATTATAAAATGTTTTCTTTTTATGTACATTTTTTGTTGGATTATGTTTTGACGGAAATTTTGTTAGGAAACAAATCGGGCCAAATGTAATGCATTTTCATTTGACGGTATAAATTTGCGTTATTATATGTTTCAAAGTAAGTTTAGTTTGATAATGAGTCGGGTCGGGTTGATTCTAGTCTATACTTTATCACGTCGTGTATGACGTCACCGCACATGTTTGTTTTATGTACGTTTTGAGTTGAGCTACCTTTTAATCATTTCTTCCCAATTACCCGCAGTAGTATTCAAGTAATGCCCTTTGATTTCACATGTTTTAACTTGTGCTTTATAAATAGCTTTAGTACAAAATAAGAAACAGTCTCTCCAACGCATAAATGGTTGGGAGTTCACGTTCCCATCATCTTTAGTGAATGAAGGCCACCACGAAGACAATCATAACAAGCTCTACCTTAGTTTTTAGCGGATAACCCCAATTTAGCTTTACATATTTAACCCATTTGTTTTTTTTTTTCTTATAATTTTGTTTTTCTCTAATAACTTGCTTTTGTTGTCTTTTTTTTTTTAAATACAAGGTTTTCTTAAACTAATATAATACGCCTTTCTTAAATCCGAAATACTAAAAAATATAATATATATTGAATGTTTGTTTTAAGCAGGTTCGGTTTTATACTTTTAGCATAAAAGAAAATGATTTTTTTTAAGTTTCGGATTACCCGTTGGATTATCCGAACTTTCGGATATCCGAAATTTCAGATCTGGATTTGGATCTCAATATTGACTATCCGAAATTTCGGATTATCCATCGGATACTCTGACTTTGAACACCCCTAATGTTTTCCAAGATTATACTAACGGTAACAAATTTATGGATAGACTAACAATAGATGAGTGATATGGGTTATGATGTACCTTTAATGGGTCAAATTGGTTAATAAATGTTTAAACCCAAGAAAACATGTGAGATGGGTCTTGAGTCAAAAGAGGCCAAAAAAATCGTGTTAAATGTATTGTTAGTTTTTCTATTTCCTTTGCTTGATTTAACCAATTAGTTGGTTTAAAGTGCATTGAACGGTAGCTTTTAAAAAACCCATTATTGATGCAACTGTAGCACGCTCTTGAGCCGCTTTTAATTTTTATTTTCCATATGATATAGCATGGGGTTCGCGGTGGTGGAGGGATTGGATCGGAAAAAAGAGCGGTTCTAGTTGTAAGATATCTAATGAAACTATCGTTGGAATTGAGATATTATTCAAAGATAAAAATCTCAAATATATGAAGTTTGTATTTGTATTTGTATATTATAGGGATGATGCAATTAGCAGATCCCCTCTTCCCATCTTGTTTGGTGAAGCATGAAGGAATCATAGAACAGTGGAAGATTAAATACCATCGCCGAACTATCCTTAAACCGGCCCAACTTCATTGTGACTTCCATGTGTGACACCCGGCAAACTCCGGTTAACAATTTTTAACAAATCAGTAAGTCTACCTTAGCGAGTCGTGCATACATTACATAACTAGGTCAGTTGATTCATTGGGATGGTTCTGGAAATCATCGGGAGTCGTTACAGTGACCCTCGGGGTCATTGGGAGTCGGTCCATAACCATGTGTACAAGGATTGGTGATTTGTAGAATCATCGGGTTTTAACGCACACACGCAAGTCTTGGGTCCCGGGAATTGGTGAACGAATGTGAAAGTGTTAGTTATCATGCATTATGTGTTATAATCATTATATAACTAGTCGGTATGTGAATACGTGCTAATACGTGTTAAAATAGTGTTTAACGCGCCGAAAACCCAAAACCTGATGCTATAGGCGATTACAGAAGGAACCAGGCGATTAGGCACTAGTGATTAGCCTACTCAAATGTTACTAGGGGCGATTAGGCCCTAATCACGTGTTACAACAGGCGATTACACTCCTAATCGCCTGTTGCTGCAACCTAATCGCCTGTAACGTGTCTGACGACTAGAAACACCTATAAATACTACCCTTGACTTGTAAAACATCATTTGTCCAACCCTAGACGTCCCATAAACTCTCTTGTAACATTTGTGCCCTCACATTTTATGGTATTGGTAAAATTAGTCCTTGAACTCTCAGGAAATTTCAATTTCAGTCCTTGTAATTAATTGATTTTCAAAACCGAACCACAATATTCAAAAATCTCAAGTGTTGATCCTAAAACGATTTAAAAACCAAAGAAAAGAGTCGGGGAACTTACATGTGAAAAAAAACAATATTTGTAGCTGCCGCGTACCGCAGAGGATTTCTAAATCTCTCTCGCGGTCCGCGGGAGAGTGATCTGCAGTTGTTTCGTTTTTAGCACAATTATGATCGATTTCTATTTTAATTTTGACATTAATACATAAGTTAACTCGGTTTTATGATGCTTAATGGTTACCCTTTCAATTTCTAACCATTGGTAGGCATTAATTCTTGATTTAATGATGAATTAAGTCAAGAATTATTATAAAAACTCCTCTTTTGACCCATTTTCAAGATTACCACAAATTCCTTTGTTTTGATTTGATTAAATCTCACCAAATACTCTTCCATATTGGTCTATCATCTCTGCAACAAAATCTTTGAATATCATCTTGTATTATTGACGAATTGGAAGCTTATTTTCTTATTGTTATTCGGTTTTTATGTCATCAATTTGGGATATCAACTTTGTGAGTTTTTCTAATTCCTTTTGCATTCTGATTCATTATTATTAGTAGAACAATAGCCCTCTACTTGTTATATCAATTATGGACTCTAAGGGTTTCAATTAAAGATTCTAAGATTAGGGTGTTCATAGGTAATTTGGGATTTTTCAATTAAAAATGTGTTGATCCACGAAAAAATTCATAACACGCTTATTATCCATCCAAAAATTATGAGATTTGACATGTTGATTCATATAGCTGATTAGGAATTTTAGAAACCGCTTTTGGCATTTTTGGCGTTATATATTATTTTTAATGATTTTTATATGTTTTAATCATAATAAATTCATATAAAATTATTAAAAACGTGTTTGGTCATGAAAATTGGTGGAGATATTTCTTATTATGTTAGAATAACTTCCATAATCAAAATTCTCAGTTTTGACATGTTTTCACATGAAATCTTATTTTTACTTGTTAAATAAGATTTAATCAAACAAAATCCATAATAAATCCATTTTAACTCCAAAAACCTTATAAAAATTATCTTGAGAATTATTAGGTCAGTAGGATGATTTCTCATAAAAAATATTATTTTTCAAAGTAATTCAGATTTATTTAGGATTTTTGTGTAAATATTAATAACATAAATTAACAATAGATTTTTCATATATTACCTCAAATATTTTTCTGAGTTAAATTTGATATTCTCAAACTTAGAAAAGTACATATGTTGGGAAAATTAAACTTATAATATTCTTATTCATAACGTATGTTAATAAAATAATACATTTTTCGATATGTTCGATAAACTTAAAAACCCAAATTTAGACCTAGCATCCTAAGTGCCTTAGAATAGAAACTCTAGACACTTTTTTTAAGAACAAAACACTTATATTGAGATACTTGAAACTTTAGGTTGAGGCTTTGGATTCTTATTTCACTTTCAAGCTCGCTTAGTCAATTTTGTGGCAAAAGTGAGTATATCTTTCCCTTTTTTCATGTTTTACTATTTTGGGGTGATTCATGTACCATTATTATTATTAAACTATGTAGAATTTGAAACGTAATGTGCCTTATGTGATGCTTATGTGATTTGTGTGAATTGAAACATAATCAAAATCATTAACCAATGGGCCGAGCATAACAATGAGTAGTACTACGATTTACATCCCTTGTGTGATAATGTTTTCATTTGATCTTTGGTCATTGTTATGTGAAACTTGATTCTTTTGGGGTGATACTTGATACTTGAAACTTTTAGGGTTGATTTTGATGCTTTTATTCTACTAATTACATATTAGCAAACATCATGGCACAAATATTACAAACGATTCTTGAACTAAAACAGGGTATCACCAATACATTATATGTGTTGAAAAAAATTATTTTGTACATGTTTCAGGTTATTTTGAGACGCTTCCTTTAAGCTTTTGGATTTATATTTTGACTTCTTTGTATTTTAGTTAGACTTGTCGCTTTAAGATCCTTGTAACTTGAATATCTTTTCGATGTAATAAACTATTAATTCAATCTATTCAATATTTACACTTTTAGTCCATGAGCTATTGAACAATCGTCACTACGTGACACCTCGATGTTTCCGCCATCGGTTGGGGTGTTACATCTCTCAACCCATAAACACCCTCTGGAACACATGTTTGCTCGAGAATCCACCTTTCCAAGCCTTACACCTCATTTCCTTGCAAATCCAAGGTGTGTTCTTCATCCCGAACCTTTGTAATGATTTTGTTATACTCCCTAAAGGTCCAGACCTGGTTTTTAAATGTTTATATCTTTGAAAACCCATTAAAATCAGTTTATAAACAAACCTAAACCTTTATGTTGTTCTATGTGATATATTAATGCAATGATAGGATTTTTATTGATAAAACATGATTGTTCTTGTATGTTTGACATGTTTCTGACCTAAATGAGTTGTTATGATGTTAATCTATGAATTTGGGAGTTTAGGATTGTGTTTTAAGGATAATACATGTTTTGACTTGTTTGGATGATTAGGAAGATTTAAGGGGATTTAATGTGTTTGAATGATTGCATAAGGTTAGGTTTTGCTATATGATGATGCTAGAACAATAGGATAATGTCGGACAATGTTGTTATGTGATGAAATCTGGATATTTGCCGTTTAGGGTAAGTTTTGCATGTTGATGTGATGTTTACATGATAAATATGCTATTTTAGGAAAACGCTTGCATTCGGGGCTGTTAGGATGATGATAATTTGGGGGGTTTTTGCTTGAAATAGATTTATTAATGTTTTGGGTTTGATATTGGGTGTTTTCACATGTTTCGGATCTGATTTGGAGGGTCAAACGCGCGAAAAAGTGGAAGCAGCCTGCAGGGGGCGATTAGGGAGTCCTAATCGCCTGAGGAACACGTGATTAGCCCTAATTGCATGTAATACACGTGATTACAATCCTAATCACTAGTTTGACCATCCTAATCAGCAGTTGACTTTCCTAATTGCATGTTTGATTCCTAATCGTGTGTACTGCTGTTATATGTGTATTTTAACATCCCGGAACATGGTTTGACACCTAGGAAAATGCTAGGAACCCCGTGACATGTCTAATAACTTGGTAACACGTGTTCGGACTCGTTTATGCATTATTTGAACTGCATGCTAGACTTGGTGAACTTTTACGCATGTTAAGTGTTTAATTGCATATGTTGCATGATATCTTATATTTGGGTAACACGTGGGATGTCGGGTCACCAATGGGATGTCGGGTCTTGTCTTGTGTGGTTAGGTTATTAGTCAAACATATTTTCAAACGTATAATGGTCATGGACTGGACATTTGGGGACTAATAAACCCAACGGGTTATTAGTCTAACATCTCACACACATCTTATGATAGGTCACTACTAGTTGGGACTATCACACACGTGTCGGTTTACTCTTTAACTGAAGACGCAACCTAAGGTGAGTTCTACGGCCCCTCTTTCAGTGTTATTACGTTTACGGGGGAGAAAACATGCTGAGTATTGTAGTTCTTATAAATCATGTTATGCTAGTGTATCTTGTGTTTACTGTATGATTGGCATAAGCCCAGTTCAGTTCGCCATGGATCGGCAGTCCGTTAGTCATGGTTGACAGTTCAGTTCGTCGTGGTCGGTAGTTCAGTTCACCGTGTATCGGTAGTCCGGTTTGCCGTGGATCGGTAGTTCCGTTAAGTTCATCGGGTAGTATATGTGTGGTATCGTATGAGTAAGTTCACACGTCTAGCTAACATCATTACAACTTGGTATTATCGTGATTGGTCTTTCAAATCTTTCAGAAAGTTTTACTTAAAAACCCGTGAACACACCAGCATTATATGTTGACCTTTTTAGCATGTTTTTCTCAGGTCGCTAAGGTAGCAGCAGCTGATAGGCGCACGGGATCTCACGGCGTCTAGGAATCACTTGCATGGTTTTGAACATTATTGGACTTTTAAACTTTTATCTTTGGGGATGTAATAACATTTTATGCCTCCGCTGTCGTGTTTACGTTTTGAAGTTTTCAAATGAATGGATTACGTTGTTTTTATATCATATAGTTGTCGTTTATTGTGACCATTGACTTGGATTCTGGTGTGTCACGCGCCTCGCGGTAAAACCCCACACGTGGAATTTGAGGGTGTGACACCATATGCATGTAAAAGCAATTAATAATTGACTATTCCCATTATACCCATTCAACCATTATATTGACACGCATACATGTCACACCCTGCCCAGGCCAGGGTACTTACAGTGACCAGTTGGTGCAAACTTAAAGCGGGAACATAATGTCATTACATAATTTAAGTACTTATTACAAGCCACTATAACAAAAGTACACCAAAGCCACATATAGCTTAACGATAACATGGAAAACATGTACAGTGTTCAATGCTCAGCTATTAGCCCCCTGTCCTTATTTCCTCAACCTGAGATACATGCTCGGGTAAGAAAATATGTCAGCACAAAGCTGGTATGTAATACCCGGCAAAAATCGATGTGTTTTCGTACGTAATTAGTATATCTAATTAACGGTTTAAGTGCATATTTAAATTAATTGGATTAATTTAGCCTTAGAGAATAGCAAATTCCCCATAAGATGCATAGGGATGCACATGTTTAATGTTGAAGCACGACGAAGTCGCGTGCGAATAAACTTGTCCGGAACGGACGTTGGTGATTACCCGGTAAAAATTAAATAAACGAAAAGGATCCCGGACACCCATGATATAAAATAAAGGGTATTTTCACAAAATATAATGTGTTTTGGAACTCCAAAACCATAAATGAGAACTCTAAATACAAATCTCCCGGTAACGAATAAAGTGCGTGTATCGCACCCGATACGCGTATTACTTATAATTTTACCCAACAAGAGCCTAACTAATCAACCAACACTTAAAATAGGCTATGTTTAAGGGTTATTAGAGGCTATTATAATGTCCAAATAACACGTAATTAAAATCCGATTAATACCCGAGCGAAACCCGAACGCTAAGTGTGAAGTATAACTTATTATTTAGCAAATGTTTTGTGTTGTGGACCCCACCAAAACCCAACCCCAAACCGTCCCCCAACCCTTCCATGCTTAAAATATTTTTTTGTACAAACAATCTACAAAAATCTAAGAAAGATCATAAGATCATGGAGGTATGGATTTGATCATATATTATACAAGATCTTGAGTACTTATAAGATTTACAAAAATCTCCATTTTCCTTAATATCAATCGGCCAAAACACCCTCTTTAAAATCTATGCAAGATCACCTAGTACCTCGTATCCATGATTCAAGGGATTTAGAATCCAAGTAAGATATGGTGTGATCTTAGAGAGATGTATAAGAGATCATATGATACAACACTTGAGAAACAAAACAAAAACTTCTTCTTCTTGTTATTGCCGTGAGCATACACACACATACACCCATCCATTCTTCAAGTTTTAACAATCCAAAATCATCCATAAGCTTCCATTTTCCAAACCCCAATTGTGTGTTTCAAGCTTGGAGCTTAACCATTTAGGAAGAACACACTAAACCCCATCAAAATCAAGTGTTTTTAGCTTCCCTAGACTTGTGCTAGTTGTAAGTGTTCTTGATCTTGCTTTGGTTCTTGAAAGTTTATATTTTTATGTTTTTAAAGCAAGTTGTACATAGGGTTTGGAACATGGTTTTAAACAAAAGATATAATGGTTTTCCTTTAACAAAATGGATGTTCTAAAAAGAATACATGGGTTGTGGGTTTAGTTGGTGATGTTATATTATTTTTGTAAGTTATAAAATACACATAATCTTGTTTAAAATGATTATCAAAGCAAAGATTGTAAATGTAACTTGAATACATTTAAAAGTGGTTTAGATCATCTCCAAATGATCATCTAAGACCTAATATTGTGATGATCTTGTGAGATAATGTAAAATATAAAGTTTACATTGTAAGATTTGGACATAAAGTGATCAAGTTGGACAAAATGGACATAATACACACAAATACATACATTATTGTTCTTAATAAGGTCATTATGGACTTTGGATAATGTTGAATCATACTATAAATCTATCATGACAAAGATGACAAAATAAAGTTTACAAGTTTAGTAGAAAATTATCATTTTTGAAAGATTGAGAAGAAAATGTAACTTATGAAAGTTAAAGGACTATCTTGCTAACTTTAGAAGTTAAGGGACATAAAATGTCATTTTTAGAAACTTGCATCTAAAAATGTAACTTTGGAAAGTTTGGTGTCAAAAGTGTAAGTTGTTGACTTTCCAAGGTTGATTTTGTAAATAATAGCAAACTTACAAATATATATATATATATATATATACATATATATATATATATATAGAGAGAGAGAGAGTAAAGATCTTGTACAAATTGTTTTTTTGGTAAGAACTGTGAGAATCAAAGGAGGTATTGTTTTTTCAAATTTTTTTTCCCATATTGTTAAACATGTATTATAGTATTGAAAACTAAAAAAAATTAAAAAAAACATTTTTGGTGTAAAGTAATTACGTGTAGAGTAATTACATAATTACTCTAGTGTAAACTAATGTATTTACTTTATTGACGTAATTACACTAAAAAAAATTTAATTTTTTTTTTGTATTATTCATCTAGAAAGTATGTTTAAGCACATAGGAAAAAAAATTCTAAAAAAAAATAAAAAATTTTTACCCCCTTTGATTCTCACAGTTCTTACCAAAAAAACACTTTGTATTTGATCTTTACTATATATATATATATATTTATACATTATACAAAAATGTATTTTTATAAAATGGAGTTTTATAAAAATATAGATTCTCTAACATGTTGGAAATATATAAAAACAAAGGTTTTTATAAAAATGTTAGATAAATTAAAAACTTGGTAAAAACTTGTATAAAAATGAACACTTTTATATAAATAGGAATATAAAGGTGTTGGAGCATTTTATATATAAGTAACCAAGTCTTGGTATTAAAAATACAAATGTGCTATTAAACTTCCAAGTAAAATATGTAGAAATTAGAAGGTGAGTAATTTCAAGAATACATATATTGTTGGAACTTGGAAAATTAACAATATATATATATATATACATAAGTTAAGTAATCGGATATGGACGTGTTAACGGACTAAGACGTAAAAACGGACAAATAAGTATTTGTATTATTACGTCTAATGAGAAAATGAGAACATATATTTTAAAGGACTTAAAATATATAATTCAGGTGAAAAATACATAACACTTTCCTAAGTGTTGGAAATTTATTCATGGGAGAAAAATAACGTAAATAATCTAACGATTAAACGTTTAAAACAAGCGTATGGACTTGACAATAAAAATATATTATCGAATCGACGAGATCCTAGTATATTTATTTAATGGGAAAGTAAATATACGGTAAAGTGAGTCGAGTCGAGTGAAGAAAATATATTATCGAATCGACGAGATCCTAGAATATTTATTTAATGGGAAAGTAAATATACGGTAAAGTGAGTCGAGTCGAGTGTGGAAAACGTTATGTCGAGTCGACAAGACCCTAGTATATTTATTTAATGGGAAAGTAAATATACGGTAAAGTGAGTCGAGTCGAGTGTTAAAAATATTATATCGATCGACAAGATCTTATTATAATTATTTAATGGGAAAATAATTATACGTCAAGTGAGTCGAGTCGAGAACAATATTATACAAGTTAATTAATATTCATGGAAGTATAAGTGTAACTTGTAACGAGGGTAATCCATCACCAACGAACCTAGGACATATGTTTAATTAAACGGGGAATTATATGTAAAGGGTGGTGTTGGGAGTTGGGTGTACAACTTGCTGGAAAAACACACGCTATAGACTTAGTGACTCACACGCACTAGGACGTTCGTAGGTGCTTGACCACGGACTTGCTCTTCTTTGCTATTTGATTGTACGCAGTACTTCAGGTGAGTTTCACGGCCCCATTTTACTGTTTTAATTGGGGGAAAGATATGTTTGTCAAATGTTGTCACATGTTGAAATGTTTTCAAAAGTTAAAATGTGATGAGTGGCATGATGAGTACTCCTTACAAAGGCCATAAATTGTGTTGGTTCTGCACAGGGTGTAAAAATGTTGTTGTTATGAAACTAAAACCTGTGAACTCACCAATATTTTATATATTGACGTCTTTTTAAACATATCTTTCAGGTAACTAAGTGCTGAATAGATATGGGGCTAGTGCGATGGAATTCAGGATGTCAGATATTGGTCGGGGTTTCATCTATTGTTACCATCGGGTTGGAACATAAACGGAAAAACCCCATTTATGAATTTCTTGTTTCTTGTTTTGTGCAAAATTTCGACATCTTAATAGAATGATCTTTTCTAATTAAATATAGTTTGTGTTAATCTTGACTTTGATGTGTTTTCGAGCGTTGCGCCACGTGTTTCCGCCATTGGCGTGGTGTGACATGGTAAGCCACATAAACGGACTCATCAGTAAAACAACCACATAAACATTTTATTGATCAAGTATGTTGTCATTTACAACATACAAACAAAGATTTCTTAATATGTGTGTTTTTGGGCCCATGATATCTAAAATGGGAGGGGGGAGTATTCTAGTTGGATATAGGGGTGTTCAACGAATCGAATAACGAATTTTCAAATTATTTGAATCGAATTTTTAATATTTTTACCTAAATTCGTATTCGATTCGTATTCGCTTAAAATTCAATTTATTCGATTCGTATTCGATTCGAATAAGAAACTCGAATTCGAATAAATTCGATTTAGTTTAAATTCACCATAAATAATAAATTATTTTAATTTTAGTTTTAAAACTAATACAAACTCATTATTTTTAACATATAAAATACAAATCCACAAAATTAATAAACAACAATATGTCAAATACGGGAATAGTAAAAATAGTAGAGTATAGTTTGTTAGAGTTTTGTGATGTATAAGGTAAAAATGTAAAATATGGTTATGGTAAAAGTTGTAGAGACTGTGGGTTTTTAGAGTTTGACCAAAATTAAAAAGTTTTATTTTTCAATATGTATATTTGTGTACATAACCATGTATATGTGTGTATATATATTTAACAAAAATATACATGTATAGTTTTTATTCGAATTTCGAATCGAATTTAAAATCCTAAATCCGTATTCGATTTACTAGACTCGAATTCGAATTCTTAATAATTTAATCGAATTCTTGGTAATCGAATCGAACTAAATCGATTTTCGAATTTTTCGAATCCGAATCGAATTCTAAACACCCCTAGTTAGATATTGGTTAGCGCTAACTTATTTAACCATGGATAGTCAGGCCTATGCCTAACTAAGGCTAAGCTACCAAATAGCCACCCCCAATAATATTCTAATACCCAAAAATAATAATACTACGCTACTACTAATAAAACTAATAAAAATAACTAAACATAAATTAAATCAGAACACACCACAAAACTATCTACGACACGTTGGTGTAGAGGCTCCCTACCCGAACTTCTACTAACGCTCCAAAAATGACTATTAACAACACCCAACGGGGTGTGACACCCGGCATTTTCAGCAAAACATTTCATAAAGTCTACCTTAGCGAAACATTGGTTAAAAACAAACTTAACTAGGTTAGTTAAGTCAGTCTGGTAAATTTGTAGCATCATTGGGAAACACACACGTGAGTAGTAAGACCCGAACGTTGGTGAAATGTTAACTATGAATACACGGTATTATAATTATGTCTCTATACGTGATTATGTGAAACTATGCGAATTAACGTAACCGATTCCGGATTAACCGGGAACTTAGGAAAATCACATGATGATAGTTTGGACTTATAGAAATTATTTAAATACTCTAATGATTTTATAAATACATAATTATTGCAAAATATTTATATTTACATAAAAATAATTAAAATTTTAAAAATTCTGAATTCTTCTTTCCCCCGCGGACCGCGGAGGAATAAAGAATCCTCCCGCGGACCGCGCGAGAGGCAGGGGACAGATACCTAACTTTCCCCCGCGGACCGCGTGGGAATTGGCTATCCTCCCGCGGTCCGCGGCAGAAAGGATTACGAGTAGTTTTTGTTTTCTTTATAAAAAGCAAATCTGATCGCACAACTTCAAAACACAACCATTCTGAACGATTTTTCACACCTCAATCACGAATTTTAAGCCTTTCAACTTGTCATAATCATACCATTGAAGATCCTTGAAGCTTTGTGAAGATCTTTGATCATATTCCTAGTTTTTCTAAGCTTGTTCTTGAGGTATAAACTTATTACTTGTTTTTCTTGTTGTTTTGATGATGATTTCATATAGGTTATGTTTTAATCTGATTTATATAATGATACCATGTTTAAAACAAATCCATACATGATATATATGTTTAAATAAGGTTGTTATAATCAAAATACTAAGATTCATGATTTGGATTGTTATGATAGTTAGTTTGAAAGATTTGGTTAAAAACTTAAGTTTGATCATAGATAATTATCATTTGGAACAAGGATCTGATCATATGCTACTTATGTATAGTTACCATGTTGAAATCTTGATAGATTTAAGTTGCTAGAAGTGTTGTTGATTAAGTTTTGTTGAAGATTAAAATTTGGCAGATTTTAAATCCGAAATTGTTTAGTTGATAACTTGATGATTTGATATCTAAATGTTATAGTTTTTGATGCTAAAGTATGCTATGTATTTAAGCTTTCCAGAAAGTCCAAGTTTGTTGAATTTGGTTGAGTATAGGTATTTATTTTGTAGCTTACAAAATCGTATGTCAAAACTGATTTCGGACAGAAAACTTTGATCAACTTTAAACGGTCATAACTTGAGTTTTACAAACCCTCTGATCGTGTAATTTGGTGAGCAACTATATACATGAAATTCAAACAATCTCCAATTGGATTCAGGTCAATTGGAGAAATACATCAGTTTTAATAAATCATCTCCTAAGCTGTCCCAAACAGCTCGGTTTTTAGATCTTGCTGTGTTCACGAATTTTTATAAATTTTTCAGAAAGTTTTGGACACAAAATAAAAATAGTGACTTGATGTATGGACATATGAGAGTGTTCTGTAAAAATTTGAGAGTTAAATGAGTTGATTTGGTATTTTATCAAAAATCGTTTTGACGACACAGAATCTGTCCAAAAATCGCAGAATTGACAGTATTGGTATTTGAACTTGTTTGATAGTTTTCTTGACTTATATGTTGCATGTATAGATTATATGAACATATGTGATTGATATGTATAGTATGTATTAACATGAAAACTAAACTTTCACCAACGGGTCGTCGGGTTTACTAGCTTTATGTGGTTACACTTGCGTCACACAAAACACTTAGAATATGTGAAGTTTAGAACAAATGGAATTTTTGGTCAAACTTGCATAAACACATACTCATGAAGTTTAAACATTGAAATAGGGAATCGTTAGCAATTCGCCTATTTCCACATTCGGAGTTGGATTTTTAACTCAAAGCAACCTAAGGTGAGTTCACGGCCCTACACTTTACTCTTTATGTTTTCGGGGGAGAAACATGCGCAAAACGCTTTTATGACTTATGGCTCATTAAACTCTCATGGCTCATGACTCTTTATCACATTATACTATGGCTCTCATCATATTACTATACGGTTACTCAAAGTCCCTTGAAACCACGAATACGCGGATGTAACGGGGATATGTGAATAGCGCTATTGGGAACTAACAAACCCCACTCGACGGTTGGAGGCCGGGCGGGTGCATATTATCTCTAAATAAAAGGGTCAACTTAAACGGCTTATGTTAGTAATGGTTTCGCCGTAGAGTAGTATCTCGTATCGCCTTGTGTGCGTTCAACTCAGCATAGTAGTAATTGTGATGGTAACGGTTTTCAAAGGATTTGATGAAACGCATAATAAAACCTGTGAACTCACCAGCATTATATGTTGATATTTTTAGCATGTTTTCTCAGGTCGCTAAGGTAGCAGCTATCAGCTAGGCGCACGGAGTCGCACTGGAGTCGTACTTGTGTCTAGGATCATTATGCATGTCTTTTGATGTTAAACTCTTGAACTCATGTTTTTACTTATTCATGACTTGTATTGCTTCCGCACTTCTAAAACGTTTGTTTTAAAATTTATGCATGATTTTTCTACGTATGTTTTTACATATAGTTGTCGTTTATTGTGACCGTTGACTTGGATCCTGGTATGTCACACGCCTCGCGGTAGAACTCCGCAAGTGGAAATTTGAGGGTGTGACAGATTGGTATCAGAGCCAATGGTTATAGTGAACTAGGACTGCATGTAGAGTCTAGACTATAGCCGAGTCTCATACACTAGACGGTCACATACATTTGAGTCGTATCTTTTATTAAACAAAATAACCTTGTCGGGGTGTCGGTATCCTTATCACATAGTATCATATTATCTACCTCACTCGTGATCATTCCTAGTTTTATTCTATCCTTTCCTTTGGGTTGTAGTTGAAGTAACCTGTTGTTGATCTTTTGAGTTAGCGGTTTCTTTTCTAAGTCATGGGTATCGGGTGACTTGAGGTTCGAACTCGGGGCACGCCTAGAGGACCATGTAGAGCAATTTATCATTTCGGGTGCACACGAAATCATAAGTTGAAATGCATGGAAGACTTGGTGAATATCGTGTTGGGATTAATGGTTACATTTTGACCCAAAATCTTGACTTTTTCTTATTCTCTTGGTTTAGTGTTGGGGTTGGGTCTGAGCTTTTGTTTCTTATTTTCTCAGAAGATGTCTGGACGCAATGGAGGACGTGCTGGAGGTCGACGTGGAGGCCGCAATGGTGGGGGTAGAGGTGATGGCAACATTACCTTAACACATGATGAACTAAACGAGATGATGCAACAACAATTGGGCGTCGTACTGGCTGCCTTCCAAGCTGCCCAGCAGACCTTTATGGGTACTTTTGCTACTCCGGTACAGGCGGGGAGTGCCTACAAACGATTCAAAGACTGTCAGCCCCACAACTTTCGAGGTACTGAAGGGGCCATTGAGTTGCTTAGGTGGTTAGAAAAGACTGAGTCGGTATTTGCTTTATGTGAGTGCCCGGAAGCTGATCGGGTAAAGTTTGCTTCGGGTACTTTCGAAGGACCAGCTCTATCGTGGTGGAACTGCGTCACTCAAAATCTTGGTTTAGGGGAAGCCAACGCTATGCCTTGGGCGGATTTCGTGCGAAGGTTGAAAGCTGAGTATTGCCCGCGAGAGGAGATCAAGAGGTTGGAACAGGAATATGGGAATCTCAAGATGGTGGGTTCTGAAGTCGAGGCATATACGGTTAGGCACAATGAGTTGGCAATAATGTGTCCGGGTTTATCAATACCAGAGTACCGGAGGATAGAGCAGTACATTGCGGGGTTAGTGCCGGAGATTGCAGGGTTGGTGTCTGCAAGGGATCCTGCTACCATGTCTGAGGCAGTGCGGTCGGCTACAAAGATGACCAACTTAAAGATTTCTGAGGGCGTCTTGTCTCCTAGAGGCTCTGCTGCGAAAGCACCGGCAAATAACAAAAGGAAGTGGGAGAACGTGGAGAAGGGTTCAGCTGGTCAACGACAGCCAACAGCGAAGAAGGATGAAGCGTTGGGTTCAACGTCTGAGCAAAAACAGGGAGGGTATGCTGGAAAGAGCCCTAAATGTGACAAGTGTGGTTTTCACCATTTTGGTGCCTGTGATAAGATTCGTTGTGAGCGTTGTAAGCGGATAGGTCACCTTGCAAAGGACTGCAGAGTTAACCTTTCATCTACACCAGCCCAGACTACTACTACTACTCCTACTCCTCGGGGAAACCAGGGCTGCTACAACTGCGGGGAAATGGGACATATCAAACGTAACTGCCCAAAGTTGAACAAAGTGGACGCAGGGACTTCAGGGAAGGGTGAAAAAGATAAGGACGATGGTCTGCCTACTTGTGCTCACGCTTATGTTATCGGTTCTAGGGAGAACCGGGAGGACCCAGACACTGTTACTCGTACGTATTCTCTTTTATCTCTCGTTACACATTGGTTTTATCTTATCCGCATTATTGTGCGTTTCGTATTCCTTTGAACATTTTAATGTTGATGCTGGTCATCATTTCTTATTCATTGGGTCGATGGGAGTCCTTTGGGGATGCTACTCAAACGGTACCGGTGGGTTGTTATACCGATCATAGTAGTCTCCATTAGGCTTTCGATCGGGAAGGGTCTCTTGACTTATATTCACCTTGGGGAAGTGGTTTCCCGGCTGTTGTTATTACTTTTCATCCACAACTCTCATCTAGTTGCACTTGGATAACATTGTTGAACACACACAGAGGTCGACACTTATCACTGTTAAAACTGGTAAATCTCGGGGACGAGATTTCTTCCAATAGGGGGATAATGTGACGACCGGGAAAATTTGGGGAAAATTTTTTTTTTATTCGTTTCATTCTCTTTGACTTCGGGAAATTTTCAGGGACGAAAATTCTTTCAACAGGGGGATAATGTGACACCCGGCATTTTCAGCAAAACATTTCATAAAGTCTACCTTAGCGAAACATTGGTTAAAAACAAACTTAACTAGGTTAGTTAAGTCAGTCTGGTAAATTCGTAGCATCATTGGGAAACACACACGTGAGTAGTAAGACCCGAACGTTGGTGAAATGTTAACTATGAATACACGGTATTATAATTATGTCTCTATACGTGATTATGTGAAACTATGCGAATTAACGTAACCGATTCCGGATTAACCGGGAACTTAGGAAAATCACATGATGATAGTTTGGACTTATAGAAATTATTTAAATACTCTAATGATTTTATAAATACATAATTATTGCAAAATATTTATATTTACATAAAAATAATTAAAATTTTAAAAATTCTGAATTCTTCTTTCCCCCGCGGACCGCGGAGGAATAAAGAATCCTCCCGCGGACCGCGCGAGAGGCAGGGGACAGATACCTAACTTTCCCCCGCGGACCGCGTGGGAATTGGCTATCCTCCCGCGGTCCGCGGCAGAAAGGATTACGAGTAGTTTTTGTTTTCTTTATAAAAAGCAAATCTGATCGCACAACTTCAAAACACAACCATTCTGAACGATTTTTCACACCTCAATCACGAATTTTAAGCCTTTCAACTTGTCATAATCATACCATTGAAGATCCTTGAAGCTTTGTGAAGATCTTTGATCATATTCCTAGTTTTTCTAAGCTTGTTCTTGAGGTATAAACTTATTACTTGTTTTTCTTGTTGTTTTGATGATGATTTCATATAGGTTATGTTTTAATCTGATTTATATGAATGATACCATGTTTAAAACAAATCCATACATGATATATATGTTTAAATAAGGTTGTTATAATCAAAATACTAAGATTCATGATTTGGATTGTTATGATAGTTAGTTTGAAAGATTTGGTTAAAAACTTAAGTTTGATCATAGATAATTATCATTTGGAACAAGGATCTGATCATATGCTACTTATGTATAGTTACCATGTTGAAATCTTGATAGATTTAAGTTGCTAGAAGTGTTGTTGATTAAGTTTTGTTGAAGATTAAAATTTGGCAGATTTTAAATCCGAAATTGTTTAGTTGATAACTTGATGATTTGATATCTAAATCTTATAGTTTTTGATGCTAAAGTATGCTATGTGATTTAAGCTTTCCATAAAGTCCAAGTTTGTTGAATTTGGTTGAGTATAGGTATTTATTTTGTAGCTTACAAAATCGTATGTCAAAACTGATTTCGGACAGAAAACTTTGATCAACTTTAAACGATCATAACTTGAGTTTTACAAACCCTCTGATCGTAAAATTTGGTGAGCAACTAGGTACATGAAATTCAAACAATCACCAATTGGATTCAGGTCAATTGGAGCAATACATGATTTTTAATAAATCATCTCCTAATCTGTCGCAAACAGCTCGGTTTTTAGATCTTGCTGTGTTCACGAATTTTTATAAATTTTTCAGAAAGTTTTGGACACAAAATAAAAATAGTGACTTGATGTATGAACATATGAGAGTGTTCTGTAATAATTTGAGAGTTAAATGAGTTGATTTGGTATTTTATCAAAAATCGTTTTGACGACACAGAATCTGTCCAAAAATCGCAGAATTGACAGTATTGGTATTTGAACTTGTTTGATAGTTTTCTTGACTTATATGTTGCATGTATAGATTATATGAACATATGTAATTGATATGTATAGTATGTATTAACGTGAAAACTAAACTTTCACCAACGGGTCGTCGGGTTTACTAGCTTTATGTGGTTACACTTGCGTCACACAAAACATTTAGAATATGTGAAGTTTAGAACAAATGGAATTTTTGGTCAAACTTGCATAAACACATACTCATGAAGTTTAAACATTGAAATAGGGAATCGTTAGCAATTCGCCTATTTCCACATTCGGAGTTGGATTTTTAACTCAAAGCAACCTAAGGTGAGTTCACGGCCCTACACTTTACTCTTTATGTTTTCGGGGGAGAAACATGCTCAAAATGCTTTTATGACTTATGGCTCATTAAACTCTCATGGCTCATGACTCTTTATCACATTATACTATGGCTCTCATCATATTACTATACGGTTACTCAAAGTCCCTTGAAACCACGAATACGCGGATGTAACGGGGAAATGTGAATAGCGCTATTGGGAACTAACAAACCCCACTCGACGGTTGGAGGCCGGGCGGGTGCATATTGTCTCTAAATAAAAGGGTCAACTTAAACGGCTTATGTTAGTATTGGTTTCGCCGTAGAGTAGTATCTCGTATCGCCTTGTGTGCGTTCAACTCAGCATAGTAGTAATTGTGATGGTAACAGTTTTCAAAGGATTTGATGAAACGCATAATAAAACCTGTGAACTCACCAGCATTATATGTTGACATTTTTAGCATGTTTTCTCAGGTCGCTAAGGTAGCAGCTATCAGCTAGGCGCACGGAGTCGCACTGGAGTCGTACTTGCGTCTAGGATCATTATGCATGTCTTTTGATGTTAAACTCTTGAACTCATGTTTTTACTTATTCATGACTTGTATTGCTTCCGCACTTCTAAACGTTTGTTTTAAAATTTATGCATGGTTTTTCTACGTATGTTTTTACATATAGTTGTCGTTTATTGTGACCGTTGACTTGGATCCTGGTATGTCACACGCCTCGCGGTAGAACTCCGCAAGTGGAAATTTGAGGGTGTGACACGGGGTATCGTATGCTAGGGATTCTCTTATACTAGAGCGGTCGGAAAAAAAACTTATAATCTAAATCTCACTCATGTTCATCTATTTATAAAAGAGAGGTGCCTGCTTAATTCCATCTCGCTTTCGATGTGGGATGGTGTTGACATGCTAGCTTACTTCCATACATGGCGTAAGTTTTCAAACACTAGTGGGTTAGCCCACACGATGCAGCGGGTGTCTCCAAGTCTCTTTCAGAAAGTGTTTTCTAACTCGATCGTCTTAAACACTGATTATATTTGGGTATCACCACTATTATTATTATTATTATTATTATTTAGAAAATATATATATACTTATATAAATAAGATAATACAAATATACTTATTAAAATATTAATATTATCTTTTACAAACATTTAAGGGTGTGTAAAAGCTGTTGTTCGGTTCACTTCAGTTTGAGCCATAACCAAAATTTAAACTTTCGATTAAGATACTTAAAAAACCGATTGGTTTCAATTATTCATTTGTTCTTGTTTGGTTAATCGGTTACGAACATTGATCCAACTGGTTTTCGATAAATAAACAAAAAATTTACTTGAGCTGGAAATGTGAACTTGAGTTTAAGTACTCAAGAAGAAGAACATATTATTATTAATTTATTTATTTTTTTGTTATTGTCCACTACTTTTAGATGAATATTTTCTTAATATCTTTGTTCAAAATTAATTATAAACATACTTTTTCTTCTCCGATCATAGAATCCGTTAACTATATAGTTTAGATCAAATTAGCCATGCGTAGTAATTTCAGAATTCAAATCGTTACCTCATGATTAAAAACACGACTTTCATTATTGATTTCTCGATTTCTATATAGTATTATCAGGTTCATAAAAGCTTAACTTTTACAAGTACCTAATTCTATATAAACATTATAACAAAGATGTAGCATTATGAATTATTTTTTATTTGTGTTCTATTTAATGTGTTTAAAATTATTGTAGAATTGAATGTCAAAAGGTTTCATAAACATCTCATGACTCTTGATTACCTTTTGATTAAATATGGTGTTTAAAAGACAATTTTACCCTCAAAAAGTAGTTATTATATGCATTGTGTGTTGTACTACAAGGAATTAAACTTGTACCTTTTATATTTTAAGAAGTTCTTGAGAAATGCTCTATAATATAGGATAGATATAGATATAGATGTAGATTTAATTTATATTATTATTATTATTATTAATTTAGCTGCTTAGCTCGTTTAACTCTTATAACTTCTAAAATATAGAGTTTTATAAATTTTCGAATATACTGCTAAGACGAGCTAATTTTTAACAACATATGTAATTAATCCTTTTACCTATAATTTGTAACTGAAGAATCGTAAGAATAATGAATGGACCACAACAATTTTGGTAACACACATATCTAGTTGACCGAAAAATATCCAGGATGGTTCAAAACATAAGGGTTTTAAGTATATACTTTGTTTGAAATTTTGTATACACATTTTCTTACACATAAGTACATCATAATTACATACAAAAATTCTTCACAAATCAACACGTATAACGTTGAAGTGGGAAACAAACTAAGTTGAGCTAAGTACTTATGCTTATAATGATATACCCTCGAACCATATATTGATACAAGATAACTTAGTAAGTGTTTTAGCTAAACAAAAAATATACAAATATATACATTGTTCCAATATAATAGTACACTAAACACAAAGAGGGGTAGTAGTGGAATATAAGTATGGAGATTATCTATGCCTTTTCATCTATCATCTTAAAATTTGTGTGTAATTACTCTTGTGTCCATTCAATTGCTTAATAATGTAAATAGGATAACTTACGCGTTGCAGCTAGCATTCGGTAATTGGTTCTACATGTAATGTACGCCTTTTAACTTAAAAAAACTCGAATTCCATGAAAAAATAGGCGAAAGATAGGGCTGATAAAAACATGTGTTTAATGATTTATATCTGATGTGTATACATCATCAAATATTTTAAGATGCACAAAAGGATAGTACTTTCATAGTTACAAAACAACTCCGAATACAACAAAAAAAATAAACAAAATCATTCAAGCATTACAAAACAAGTCTGTTGTATCATTAAATAATGTATCATAGATTAGTATTCCTACAAAATCATAATGTTGATTTAAGCTGCAACTAAGAGAACACGTACATGTACATCCAAAGCCATCAGTATAAAATATAAAAATCACTTATTGTTCTTTTTAGTTCCAATAAAACAATTATGATGCCTATTATGCAAATGTAAAAGCACAATTAACTAAAATACAACTCATAACCCTATCACAACAAGCAACAACCAAAATTGAAGGCAATTGAACTAAATGACAACAGAACAATAAAAAAAACCTGCAAAATCACCTAAATTGGTGAAGACCAAAGACAAATAACGCAACCCCAAAATCATTCGTTAATAGTGTTCTTCCGATTAATACAATTAAGTTACATAAAGCTTAATATGACAACAATGACCTTTAATAAAATGCAATGTCCTAATTTATTGATTTGCATAAGGTGTATCCAAGGAAACAGTACAGAAGCAAAAAATAAAAAATAAAAGAAAAAAATATGTATCTGTTGGTCCTCTATTGATGTTCCTAAAATTGAAATGGAAGATTAAAAAATTTTAATCATCTTTGATACAATTCAAATGGTATAAAGTTAACCATCTTTAGTCCTAAAAAACTGATCTTAGATATAATTTTTAGTTAAAGCAGTTTATTTACTCAAAATTTAATCTTTCTATGCCATTAATTTAAGACCCTGAAATCGAATGAATAATTCGTATACTTATATAAAAAGTAATTGACAGTATCACCAACTTATATGAATCAAGCTTTTAAATCATCATATATAAACATAAAGAAGTATTTGAGATCCTTTAAAAGTTTTTAGAAATAAACCCATAGAAGTATTTGAGATCCTTCAAAAGTTTTTAGAATATTACCTTTAAGACAACGAAAATAGGAAGGTTAGTCATCTAAAATCCAAACAAAAGATCTGCTAAAGATCATCAAAAAGAACGATTTTAATAGATTATATGAATTTTTAATACCTCTCGTATAGTAAAGTGGGCCTCATCATATCAGTTACTAAAATCTGCTTTAATAATTGTTACTTTAAGCGATAGTTGGAATGTGAGGAAAAAAAATTACACAGAAAATGGCGTTGCCCCATTACCCTTCACAACTTTAACACTTTGGATGATATTGCTTCCTTTCAAGCATGTGGGTCTTTTATTAGCTATCGAAAGTAACTCATCTAGTTGTATAACTACAAAACCAACATATAAAAAGCAACATACAAAAAGAAGTATTGATTACCTAGATAACTAAAATCACTTTAAGTTGATAACATAACTCTAAATTAGTAATGGTAACTAAAAGTTCAGTAAAAGTCATTCTAAGTCAATAACACATCAACATCGAAGACGATAAAATCATGGCAAAATTTATTAAAAGTTCAGGTAATATAACAAATGATACCTGAACTAAATTAATGAACCCTTGAACAGTTGAAGTTGAGAATTCTGTAAGCTACAAGATTAAATGGCAGTAAATATCGATAAATAATGCAAACAGGACTGTTGAAAACCAATTAGATAACCTAAGGGGTTATAACAAGGAATTCGAACAATAAAAACTATAAAAATCAATCCAATATCATAATAGTTGGCTGCAATTTTATTACAATGATTATGACTAAGGGAAAACCCAATAGTTCCAAAATCCAAAATAAAAACTGCCAACTAATCATCAAATGAAAACAAATGATTCAAACACATACCTGATTATGGTGGATGGTAATTACGATAATGGATGGCTCTTCACCATTATAAATAAACCCCAGATTTGTAACCAATTAGGAGCATTTACAATGAAGTCGACGATTCCAATCCATTGAGTACTCAATCGACTGAATACGTTGAGGGTTTAACAAAGAAGGTTCTTGACTACCACATTCAACTGGGGAAAATGGTACATCTTCCATTAATTAACATATTCAATTGGGGATTTATGAAGAGAGTTACATATTTAGTGGGATATAAAGTGTGTATTAGATGCATATACAATTGGCATTAAAGGTTGTACATGTGGGTATAAAGGGAAGAAAATGGTTAAAATTTAGAGAATTATTAAGGGGCTTTTATGGACTCACATCTTAAAAATTTGATGAAATTACCTTAGTGGACACATTTGGTCCTTAATAAGGTAATAGAGATATTATATTATTACCAAACGGTCTCCTATAATAGTAATTAGTCGCCTAGATCTCATATCTCAAGTAATCATGCTATCCGTCACTTACTCGTTTACTAATTTAAATACACAAATATCCATCTCTCATGTTATTGGTTCGTTTTGGAGGTTAATGACCCGTTTCATTCGCTAATAAATATGAACTAATACATTTTATATATATAACAAAAACGGGATGTTACAATATAACTCCCCATTTTTTAAAATCAGTTATTAAGTTACTTATTTTATTAATTTTGATTTATTTATTATGAATCTTTTTCCCTCTATTTTTTATATTATTCCTTAAGTCTGATAGGTTTGATCCATTATAATTGGACTCATTTTCTCATCGAGTGAATGATACGAAATAAATTAGATTGATTAAAAGCACTATCTGAAATATTTGGTTTTTTTCTCTTCCTCTATCTCATATGTACAGTGCTTGAATCAATCAAGAACCTTTTCTTCTGTCTGAATCGATATTATTCCATTCCGATTCTTTCTCAATATCTCTCAAGGAAAATATCGAATTGGATCTATAATTTATCACATTGCGAACGGCGCCACCACAGCATGCAGCAGGTTAAAAACTAGTTATATATAGTAATAAAATGCCAACTTTCTGTGAGTACAGATACAAGTAACTGGAATCTGGATGGCCAATGAATGCCTCCCAAATGGCATATTCTCTTTTTATTTTTATTTTTATTGTTTTTTGTGTTTTGTTTTATATCTTTTTCCCTTTTTCTAATATATATATATATATATATATATATATATATATATATATATATATATATATATTAGTTTTAGGTTTTAAAAATTATAAACAATACTTTTGTATGATATTATTTTTTAATATTTTATTCTTACGTTTTTTTTAACAACATTGCGTCTGAGTTTTCATTTAAATATTGTTGAATTCGGTGTACTCATCGCCACGGAGCATGGGTTTAACCCGTTATATATATAAAGTTAACCTATTATTATCGGAAATTTATTAGGGTTATGTGGTTTTTTAAGCCACTACGCATCTTGCCAACTCGTTGCCCCTGCCAAGTGAATTAAGTCCCTCGTTGTCACGACCCTACCAATCATTCATTAGTTTGTTGGGATGAAAATTGAATTTGATGAGTGTGCTTGGTTGGAATGTGATTTTAGAGAGATTAAAAAGTGTTAGTATCAAATATATGACATGAAACCTTGTATGGAAGCGAATTGAGCCAATTTCGTTCGACCCCAGCCAACCCTAACCTGCTTGGTAGCGAAATCGTCATCTATATAGATTTGAGGCCACCATTTTTGTCTTCTCTATATTTTCTTTTCAGATAAGCGAATTCTTAGAATTCGCTTTCTATCCCTGCAAACTCGTGAATAACTCTCAAGCAGTAATGACAAGGGACTGCATTCGCTTGTATTGGCAACACATTGCCAAATGTACAATGATTTTCATAAACCATCGATCTATATGTGCAAATTGTTTTCTAAACCACACTTTTATCATTAGCATGTTCTCTAAACTTACATTTTATGTTATTTTACAATCATATATTGTTATTATTAGTACTATTATTTATTATTAAAAAGGTATTACTTAGTTAAGCCAATCATTTGGAATCTTCAAAGTAAATGAAAACTAAAAGATAACATAACTGAAAAGGAACGATGACACTATTTTCCAAACACAAAAGATATTTTCAACACGTACAAACATCTTGAAAACGAAAGTTGATGTGGATCTGTACCTCACACTCATTTTCCAGACTTGTGTTTTATCTTTGCCTTATATGTACCTGTCCGGCCTTACCCATCTTCTCTTGTCACAACCTTTCAACCATATGTTTCACACAAATAATATATTATTATTATGATTATTATTTATATTGGCCTTTATAAGTTACCGATGAACAAGTCAAGACAGTAACTTCTTTCCGTCACCTCAACTTTATGTATGTGTCTTAATGCATACATGTGAATCAAAGTTCAAGGTTACCGTAACAGTTGGAGGTGACTCCAAGAGGAATATTCTACATTAATTTATCACATCTGCCGACCCTATAAATTAACCTTAATGCACTTGCATTAGTTCCTCAAGTTAATCATGGATCGTTCACAAACTGATTCTCATAAACTCAGTCCACAAGCAGGTGCGTTAATTTCACGTTACATTAACGAAGGGTTTTCCATCCTTAATATCTAGAAAAAATTCTTTTGTTAGTTTTGTTATCACCTGTCGTGGTGCTTGAGCGCGCTATGATAAGATATTAAAATGTGTCACAGAGTACCACAAAATTATCTATACCCTCTGGATATTTGGATAACTCACATTTGGATGTTACTTATCTTATTTTCGGATAATTTATATGATTTTATGACTTTTTTATAAAATTTTTGCTTTGATATTTATTTGTATATGTTACCAGTAGTAAACTAACATGGAAATACTTTTAAAAACATAATTTATATGATTTTGCAGCTTAACATAACTACGGATTTGCAATGGTAACTTAGATGTTACTTATCTTATTTTGAATAATTTGTATGATTCTACAAATTCATTCAAAAAATTTACTTTAACTTTTATTTGTATATGTTTCCAGGATTTTGAACATATTCTTAAGCTAACATGGAAATATTTTTAAAACATAAATTTATATGATTTTACAGCTTATAATAATTATGTAATTGCAATGAAAATTTTCAGTCTCAAATCGGTCAAAAATAAGACAGAATAACTATCAGTCTCGGACGCTAAATTTGTTGGTAGCAAATACAGTATGGATGTCTTTTAGCATGATTAACTTCACATTTCTCTTAAATTTTGTGTTTGTGACGAATTCATGTTTCATGACGTACAGATCTAGATGAGCTCAATGATTGTCCAGTTGAGCAAGTTCGATTAACCGTCCCAACAACCGACGATCCAACACTTCCTTGCTTAACTTTTCGGACATGGTTATTAGGGATCATATCATGTGCTGTTCTTGCTTTCTTGAACCAGTTCTTTGGGTACCGCCAAAACGCGCTATCAGTGTCTTCAGTAATCGCGCAAATTGTTGTTCTTCCTGTTGGGAAAATTATGGCAGCAAGTCTACCCACGAAACGAATCAGAATTCTTGGATGGTCATTTTCATTGAACCCAGGACCTTTCAACATGAAGGAACATGTTCTTATTACAATATTAGCGAATGCTGGTGCGAGTTCAGTTTATGCAGTGGGGATTATCACTATTGTTAAAGCTTTCTACCACACTGAAATTCACCCTATGGCAGCAATGCTTCTAACACAAACTACTCAGGTCAGTTTCTACAAGTTCTATTTTGTAAATTTAATATGTTGTTAACACAGGCGTCCCTGAAGATTTACGTACCCTATCCTAACCATTAAAAAATATGTCTCTTAGATCTTAAGTTTTGAGTTTTAAATGAGCAGTGGGCTTATAAATAAGCTTATAACTTTTTAAGTTTTAAATAAGTTTTCAGTGGGTTCAAATTTTAAGTTTAAAATGAGTGTCCCCAAATAAATAGGCCTAACCATGGGTCCTCCCCGGCCAGCCTAGCCTAAGGTAAGTGATATTATTACTATTGTTATTGTTTTGTGATGGATGTTTTATGGTTGAATGTGTAAGTAGCTTCTTGGATTTGGATGGGCTGGTATATTCCGAAAGTTTTTAGTGGATTCTCCGTACATGTGGTGGCCTGCGAGTCTGGTTCAAGTCTCCTTGTTCAGGTTTTGCGCCTCCTCCTCCTCGTCTCTCTTGTAATCTTGATTGTGTAAGGAATGAAATATGACGCAGAGCGAAAACAAAAATAGGAAATAAAAAGAGAATCTATTGTGGAAAGTTGATATGTGATTGTAAAATGGTTACCTATTACATCAACCTTCTAGATGGTCTACATAAGATGGGTCGAGCTATAATTGAAAAACTGAATATGATTGACCACCTAGTTATGAAATGGACTTCCAACCTAACCATACGTGTGATTTACTCACATGCAAATAAAAGATTCTTTCATTTTTATAGAACAGTAAATATAAATTAGTGGAAATGTTTGACATGGAGCTCAGTTCCGACACCCCCCATGATGGGTTGCCCCAAGACCTGGCCCATCCCATTACTTATGAGGCCTATAACTTCACATGTCGCCCAAGTTCTGTCTCTTTTTTTTTTCCAATTTTAAACTTTTTTATTAACACATAATCGTGAAAAATTACATTAAGATAGCGGGTAGACGGGCAACACGAGTCATTGCATCAACTCGATGTGTTTCATAGGTTGAGTCGTTTAACCCATCTGTTTAAAAATGTGTTTTTATATTAACTTAAACTGTTTGCGTAATTTTTTATGCAAATTTTTATTAGCTTAAAATGAGTTGGCGTATTTTAAACATTTACTTAATTTTTTTAAATAATATGTAACTAAAATTATAAATTTAACGTATTAATATGCAAACACAATCAGATGAAGTTTGTTTATCTGATTAAACAGGTAGTATTTGTGTCAACACGTGAATACACGTGTTGTGTTCGGATTCATGTGTGTGGCACAATTTCCAGGTCCGTGTTTCTAAAATTTCAGGGCCGGTTAGCGTGATGTTGGACCTGAGAACACTACCGCTTTAACAGTCCTTAACATTTATATTAGAATTAGCTAATATGAGCTTGAATTGTAGGGCATTACATGAGGAAGAGAAGAGGCCAAAGGGTGGTCTATCAAGAGTGCAGTTCTTTACAATTGTGCTTATATGTAGCTTTGCATACTATGTGGTTCCTAATTATCTATTTCAATCCATCACTGCGCTCTCTTTCGTATGCTGGATATGGAAGGACTCCTTCAAAGCTCAGCAAATTGGGTCGGGTCTTAAAGGTTTCGGTATAGGAGCTTTTGGTCTTGATTGGGCCACTGTTGCTGGTTTCCTAGGAAGCCCTTTAGCCACCCCAGGATTCGCTATGATGAATATGTTGGTGGGGTATGTGATAATCTTTTACATGGTGGTTCCTTTATCTTACTGGAACAATTGGTATGAAGCGAGACGATTTCCCATGTATTCTTTCAAGACATACCATGCTGATGGAACAAAGTACAATATTTCAAAGGTTTTGAACCAAACATCTTTCTCCTTCAATCAAGCAGGATATGATGAGTATGGAAAAGTTAACCTTAGCATATTGTTTGTACTAGCTTATGGTCTAAGCTTTGCAACGTTGGCTGCTACTATATCCCATGTGGTGCTCTTTCATGGAAGGTATGATTTACGGATTTTCTTTACACATAATTACAAAAAAAGTAACCAACAAACTTACCAAAGTCATCATTGATATACATGTTTCTCAAATGGTGCATGTGTGGGATTAGACTGTCACTAGCGTGTAAGGCCTTGCGCCACACGACACAAGTTGCTTTCACATGTCTCTCTACCATTGGTCCGTAGAATATCTTTTTTTCTTAAATCTAATTTGTTGATCTAAAATAACAAAAAGGTCAATGGGCTGTAAGTTTGTTGGTGAACATGGTATTTTTGGTTTGAAAGAAAGTTGTTACAACATTTATTGTTATGAATATCAGGACAATATGGGAACAAACAAAGGCATCAATTAACAAAAATGTTGGGGACGTACATACGAGGTTAATGAAGAAAAACTACGAGGCTGTCCCAGAATGGTGGTTTCATTGTCTTCTAATATTGGTGATCGGACTCGCTTTGCTTACTTGTGAAGGATTTGGGAGGCAGTTGCAGCTTCCTTACTGGGGAATCATCTTAGCAGTTGCTTTAGCTTCGATCTTCACCTTGCCCATTGGTGTTATTGTTGCCACCACAAACCAGGTCAAAATAACACTGAATACATAAATAAACTCGTGAATTAAGTCGATAAAGCTGTGATTTACTCATTTTACACTAAAAATGCAATATTTGTAAATCACTAAATGGTTGTTTGCAACATGATCTGATTTGACGAGACCTTTACATCCACTTTTTATGGGCCTCGTAACTTCACTCTTCACCAACTTATCCTCTTCTTATAAGTTTGTGTACAACTTTATACAATTTGCACTCCGTCTAGTTGGTCCAACTAAGAGTTTGCTAGCTCTTGGATCAGACTCGTGTTAATATATATATATATGTGTGTTTATGTACATATATGGTTATGATTGATGAATTGTGTCAATTTTTCAGGGTGTTGGACTTAATGTTATCACAGAGTTAATCATAGGTTATCTATACCCAGGCAGACCACTTGCCAATGTTGTGTTCAAAACCTACGGCGACAACAGCATGCGACAAGCCTTGCAGTTTCTAAGTGACTTTAAACTAGGCCATTATATGAAAATCCCACCAAAGTCCATGTTCATTGTTCAGGTATGAATAGATATATACCAATTCCAAATAAGTTGTAATCACTCATACTCATCGCTAATCCTGTTTATTACCTAAAAGTTGGTAGGCACAATCATTGCGTCGACTGTCTACTTCTCTACATCTTGGTGGCTCCTCACAACGGTCGAGTACATTTGTGATCCTGCCAATCTACCTGTAGGAAGCCCATGGACATGCCCCGGAGATGATGTTTTCTACAATGCGTCGATCATATGGGGACTAGTCGGACCTCAACGCATGTTTGGAAACCTCGGATTATACTCAAAAATGAACTACTTCTTTCTATTTGGAATTCTTGCACCAGTGCCATTTTGGTTTCTTTCGCGTAGGTACCCCCAGTGGAAATGGCCTCGGCTCGTGAACATACCAATCCTTATAAACTGTCCCGGACCACCAGCTAAGGCAGTAAACTACAATATGTGGTTCGCTGTGGGGATGTTCTTTAACTTTGTTGTTTACAAGAGGTTCAAGAGTTGGTGGGCGCGACATAATTATATATTGTCGGCTGGTCTTGACGCGGGTGTCGCATTCATGGCTATCCTTTGCTATATGGTATTGCAAAATAGGAACATCAATGGACCAGAGTGGTGGGGTTTAGAGTTAGATGACCACTGTTCGTTGCCTAATTGTCCTTCGGTTCCTGGTATCCAGGCTCCAGGATGTCCTGTTATTCAATGAAGCCTTTTGTGTTAATGTTTTGTGTTGTGTTGAAAAGTAGAATCTAAACACAAGATTTGTGTAGCACCTTAACACAAGGTTTATGTTACACAAAATGTTATGAAAGTTAAGAATTGTGACATATGCATTGTTGGAAATTATAATCAAGAAATTCTGTTGACTTCAGAAAAGTCAAACGACACAGAAAAAAGGCGCCAGACTGAACAGTTGTGTCGGTTATGTTTTAAGTTATGTCGGTTAGTTAATAGCGGTTATTTAACTGCTCTAAACCAAGGCTATATAAAGTCTCATATGTATCAGTTTGTATTGTGTGGGATAATATTAATAGTTTGCATATTATTCAATCCTCTCACCCTCTGTTCTTATATCCGAGTCCCTACACAATTCATATGTGCATACTCATGCTCATCCTAATCCTATAATCTAAGTATAATAGATGCGAAACAGGGAAAACACAACATGCATATCCTTTGATCTTAAATAACAACAAATTATACATGCTGGATATGAGAATTTATAGACACCTAGTGATACTTGTCTAAGCTATTCATGATAACAATTGTCTACTACTGGAATGTGGTTAAGATGTTGACAACTATGTGTGACAGTTGGAATATGAGATCCATTAAAAATTGAATTCCATAACTCAACATCACATTACTTTATTTCTTGTTATTTCTTTATGTTTAGTATTACATAATTCCTTTCTAGAGTAATGGGTAACTACACCCACGTTCCTTATAATGCATGTTGAAGTTTCTGCATATTAGGTGGTAGTTAAAGTCTTCTACATATATAAATACTATGTGTTGCATTTGAAAACTGTTAGAAACTTACAATCAATAGAGACAGCAACGAGTCTGCAAAGAAACAAACAGAAAGGCAAAACTGAACAGATTAGAAAACGGAACCGGGCTTGTGTTTGACACAATTCCCTTAAACAGATTCGTCGTCTGTTCCCAGGGTACACCGGTTCAACAGCGCGGCGCGGTGCACTGCGGACTATCACACTTGCCTGAAAGTTAACCAGAAGTCGCCTGCTTCTGAACGGATGTTTTCTGCAGCAACAGAGTTTACGTGAGAGAGTGTTTTATCTGTGTTGTGTCCATTCTGCAACACAGGAAGTTCTATTATATAATCAAAACCATCAGTGATTAATCATCAGTATGAAACTGACGTGATTAATCACTATTAATCACAAATAATGATTCTGGAAGCATTCTTTTAAGTCACAAAAATAAATGGGTAGTGTCGCGCGGACCCGGGTTTTTCGAGCTGCATTCGTGTCCGCAGATGCGGGCGTCGCGTTGGTTCAAGAATTTTTCCCGAACCAGAGCCCATTTTTGCACCCCCCCCCCCCTGCGCGCGCAGGTAGGTGCTAGAGTATAAAGTAACTTAACATTTTGAATCTTCCACTTAAGCTTTACCTTATAAAATCTTCCAATTTCCATCTCCCAACCAATGTGGGACAAGGCCAACTCACATTCACATAAACAATTTCCAACAAAAATCTGAGGAGAAGATGGTTGCAAAAATATCTAGTTCTTTATTTGTGTTCTTTGGAAACTAACCCACTCAACAAGCCTGAGCCTTCTTGAAAGAATGACCATCTTGAATCATTCTTTGTCAATAACCCAAATCACCCAACTCACAAGTACATGACCACAACAAAAAGTAAAGGGAGAACATTATATATAACACATTTAGTAACTTAGTACTCAAAACTATTCTGTTTGGGCTAATTCTATATGTCTTTGGTTTGAAACTAAAAACAAGAAAGGATTCATAGATGGTAAATGTCTAGGACAAGCTTTTTCTAAATATGCCACTAAAGTATGGGTTGATCTTAAAGAACCCTATGATAAAGTGGATAGTTCTGTGGTGTTTAATTTGTATTAAAAAAATAATTCTGTTACACAAAATGGTAGTCCAGTAGCTGAGTATTATCATAGGTTAAATACTATGCAGATCTTGATAATGTGTACCAACCAGTTAGAAGCAATCTGTTAACTAGAGACCCATTACATACTTTAAAAACTGCATTGGTTAAACACTTTGTGGAGCTTGATTATGTGTACCAACCAGTTAGAAGTAATATGTTAGCATCGTGTTTAAGAAAAGTTTGACAATACTGCATCTCGCCTTGTTGGGACCTCTACTCATAACACATAAATCAAAGTGTTTCCAAACATTGGGGTTTTGTTTCGTTGGAACCACCTTAACAACCGTTAGTTAGGATGAAGAAGCACCAACATTAACGGAACTGGTTTGACTTTGAGGTGTAAAAGAGCCATTTTTTTGGAGATTAAAGAGTGTTTGTGAGAATAGAGAGTGTATGCTAGAAAGATTAGAGAGTGTTTATGAGTGTTTTTGATGTTGTGATGAATCCTAAACATAAAGGGGTATTTATGCTATGACTGTGCTTAAAAATACAAAAAAAGAAAAGGTCAAAAAAAGGCTCCAACAGTTATAAAGCCGTTTCATAACGGCTAGTTTTTTTAAACCGGTTTTTTTTTTGTCGAGGCTTCAAACTGATTTCCAACCCTATACAACATTCGAAACCCACCAATGAATGCAGAATCGAGCCTTAAGGTCGGTTTCAAATCGATTTTTATAAAAAACCAGTTTTTTTTAAACCGGTTTACCGGTTTTTCTTTCGGGTCGGTTAAAAACCGGTTTTTTTGTACATTTCTATCGGTCTCTTTTGTAGATTAAAAAAAAAAGTAGAAAACAAAAAGAAAAGGAAAGATGTCAAACAGACGCAGAAATTAGGGAAAAAGCAAGTAAACCAAAAGATGTCGTCGTCGTCGTCGGCAGCACTTGAATCCGATGACGGATCATCATCATCGGACAACGATCAAGAACAAGTAAAAAAAGATATATGGAAAGGCCATTATTCTTCTGCCCATAAAATCCTCCTCGTTGGTGAAGGCGACTTCTCCTTCTCCCTCTGCTTGGCCCGAGCTTTCGGCTCTGCTCGTAACATCGTTGCCACCACTGTCGACACCCATCGTAAGTATTAACTACTTCTTCATACCAATGGTTTAGAACCCGCTTTTTCAACCGTACCGGATTAGACTAAGAAATTGTTCAATCAAGTCGACTAGTTGACTATGTAAATAGAAAAATACAACAAGTACTCAAAAAATAATAATAAAAAAAGACATGATTCTATAATCAAAATATATACTGTAACTCACAAGTACTACATTCTTCAACAAAGTTTTTTTAATTAAAAGTGTAAAGTATGTTGAAAAAGTACAGCAGTGCTAACAAATTGTATGTAACAGAGGAACTGGTGAAAAAGTATAGCAATGTTGTTGAGAATGTTAGAGAACTACAGGACAGAGGCTCAGTGGTTCTGTATGGTGTTGATGCAACGGCTATGAGCCGTCACTTTTTCCTCACCACCCAGCGGTTTCACCGTATTGTTTACAACTTTCCTCATGTTGGCTTTCATTTTCCTGAAGGCAACGGCTGCCAAATCAAGTAATTATAATCAATTTCAATTTTAGTCATTTGTAACTGAAAACGAAACCGAATGTCACCGTATTCTGTACAACTTTCCTCATGTTGAATTTATTAATGTTGACACAGATTGAACAAGCAGTTGGTGAAAGGGTTTTTGAGGAATGCTAAAATGTTGCTGAAGAAGGAGAATGGTGAGATTCATGTGAGTCATAAGGTTGGTGAGCCTTATGACAGCTGGGATTTGGTTAAAAAAGCTGAAAAGATTGGTTTGTCTTTATACAAGACGAGCCGGTTTTCCAAGAAGATG
The DNA here is from genome assembly GCA_032199755.1 of Ambrosia artemisiifolia. Lineage (NCBI taxonomy): Eukaryota > Viridiplantae > Streptophyta > Magnoliopsida > Asterales > Asteraceae > Ambrosia > Ambrosia artemisiifolia. The sequence continues at coordinate 46,015,159 of CM063519.1, read as the reverse complement.
TATCCGGGGTATGCGCCGAAGAGGGCTCATGGTGCAGCTGCTGATGCGGCTTTCAAGTTGGGAGAAAGTGTTACTTACAAGTTCAGGCTCAGGGAATGCACATAGGTTCGGTTATTTAACATTACTACTTTGGATAAACTCGTATTCTGCTTATTTGTGTTTAAATATGATGTTACATGTATGCCCGAATGTAGAGTAGTGTAGGGTTCATCAAACTTTGTCCATTGTTGTCTTGACTACGCCTCAAGAGTCAATGCATGTCCTTCTTGTCTTGTCATGTCATTCGATGTATTAAGCTATGATGGTGTTGCTGCGGGCATTTACTCTAATGTTAAGATTATTCTCCATGAGAACTGCATGCCATACGATAGCTTTTTGTTTTCTTTTAGAAGTGGCGTGATTGATAGTAATGGGTCGCTTACATGAGGTTTGTTAAGGGCGCGAGATGGTTCGTCACGTAGATTGATGCTGCTGAGCTCCAACATTAGCTTTCAAAGGGGATCATAACCTTTTAGGATGTTGTCTAGGCCTAAGAGACGGCCCTTTATAGCTTAGAATATACTCTATGGTTGCAGCAGACATTTTGCACTGAATAACTGATGGCTTCTTCTGTAGGTTACCCTATAACTATTGGCTTCTGTTAAGGGCAGAAACTAAAGTGCAATCTCCCTTACAAATCCCCTTTTGGTAAACCATGACATAATAGTACACCGGCTACGAGTAGGTGCAAAGGGTTTCATCGAATCAGTTTCTTCAAAAGGGATTTTTTGAAATTGAATTCAAATTCAGACCGAACTTCAGTTGGGATTGAAATTAAAGAAACCGATTCGAAATTGAAAGTCTGAGCTCTAGGGAATGGGATCGGTTTGTATCTGTACCGGTATCGAAAATACCGGTACCGAATCTAGACAAAACTAGGTACCAAATATATCGGTACAGTACTAGGATGGGTATGGATATCAGTGCTGGTATTTCGGTACAATAGCCACTTTTGTGTCCCTTTGTTTTTATTATTTAAGTGCTCGTTATGGATACCAAATAGGTAAAACCGTAAAATTGTTACGAGTCCTAATACAATAAAGGTATTATCATAGCTTTATTGGGTACCGATGCATGTAACGTATAGGTAAAATCGATACGGATACAAGTACGAATACGAGTATTCAGGAATTAAAACTCATCCCTATTGAGCATCTATTAAAGTTCTCACTGCTAGAACAAATTGTGTTAGACTGTGGGGAGTGGAGCGGCTTGAGTTGGGGGCATGAGTTGACACGTGGCACTAGTGGGCTTCCTAACTCAAGCCCCAAAAGGTACGGGAGTGAAGGAGCTTGGGTTTGAAAACAATCAATTAATCAATGGCTACTCAAATTTTTTTAAATAACCAACCAATCAATGGCCTCCACATCCACCTCCCTCTACCTCTCGTAGTCTCGCTATTGCGGCCACGCCCAAACTCATCCACCATGAGGGTGGCATTCCTTGGGTGGGTTGGATTTCCATGCCCAAACCTTCGCCCCACTCTCTTCACTCTAATGGAAAGAAAGTAAAATCGTTACTTGATTTAGGAAGTAACAGGTTTGATTGTGACAAACCTTCAAATTTTTATATATTTTCTTGTGTGGTGTTGGATACAGTCATACAGATATCTTAACTAGTATTATACCCGTCCGCTGGGACGGGTTCCTAAAATTTACAACATTCAAACTATGTATACATTAAAGTCCCTTGTGACAACATATAAAGAACTTATTAGTATTTAAATATGTCAATAACATCTTTTGTCGTTATAGTAGCGTACCCGTGCAAATAGGGGTTCCTAAGATTTAGAACATTCAAACTACACCTACATGTTAACTCAAATTATGTTATTTGGTATGTTCATTTTAACATCTATGCTTTGTTATATATAAACGGGATTTTTTCAAGGAAAATAATAAACAACAGAGATAAACGGATAGCAAGAAACATATATTGTTGAATTGTTCTTTGAAGTACATATGCATGAAATAAAGCCAACAAAAACCATGAAACAACTACAATATATGACTTTCTGGTTACTAAACACTAAGTGAAACTACAGTATCAATATAGATTGCACCATTGATGCTTTGATAAGAGGTGAGAGAGGAATCTCATTTATCCTTGGATTTGTCAAAAGAACATCTCTCCACTCGAACATCACAAGACACTAGTTTTATACCCGTCTATTGGACGGGTGGTACAACAAAATACACAATTGTGTTATATAAAAACTTGTTTACAACAATCATAAGTTACTATATATCTCAATCTAAAAACATATTGTAAAAACACAACTTGACTAAACACATCGTAGATACTACGCATACATATATTATCTGTACGTGTATGGTAAGGGAACAAATCAATATGCTATCTAAAAAACAACGAACATACATCTGATTGAAGGTACGTTTAATGACAAATTATAACAATAGTATCGAACGTATTATAAAACATGCCAGCAAAATGGGTCCATGTAAAGTATGTTAACTAACATTTGCATATACCATTCATAAGTTCAATCTCTTTGTAGACCATGTATGACAGTTGAAACTACCAAGTGTTTCCTCCAATTTCACCAACTTGTAAGACCATGTGTAGTGGTCCAAGCCCCTTAGTATAGTTCAGTTCAAGAAATTACTATTTGCAGTCCAAAACACTTGGTGAATCATTTAGCTATATGGATGAAATAAGTAAGTGTGTAGCTTACAATTAAGGGAAGAACATTGACATAATGTAGGTTGTGACTTTTAAGTAAGCTAGCTTTAGCTTTTCAACAATGGGACCTCCATCCACCAGTAGAATTTTAATGATCACTTCCATTTACTTCACATAGCTCACAATATTCTTTGTTTTGTGATTGGGAAGTTCTATATCATCAAACACCAACAGCTGCATATAGCCATGTTCTCATCACATGTACCTCAAATATAAAAATTACAAAATCTATATATTACTTGTAGTACATATAATGTTCCATGCCTTGCTCGTTCTGTACCCTCTTGGCACCATCATTGCTAAAGTGCTAAACACTTAACAACTTATTTCAAAATCCACAATATCATACCGCTTTATCTGCTACTTCAACAGTTTCATCACAAAAGCAATTGCATCAAATCTGTAACAGCAAATGGAAGAACCATCTGATAGAAAAATGCAAAAAAATGGTTTAAAAACATCAGAAATTTCAAAGAAATCAAAGAACCAAATAACCTTGAAAAAATGCAAAAAAAAAAAAAAAGGTTTAAAAACAACCGAAGTCTTTGAGCATGACCTTGACCCATATAACCCACAGGTAACATATTTTTACGAGTGGGCATATGCTAAGAAATTAGGTTAAAAGGGGCAAGGGATGGAGACGGTGGTGTTCGGATGTGCACCGGAGAAGAGGTGGAGTTCTCCAAAGAAGCAGAAATAGTTGCATATGGATTCAGGAATCCTAGAATCTGCGCCATTCAACAGATATACAACAGAAAAAGATAATGCACAAAGGTGAAACTAATTTGGACGGACAAGATCATCTCAAAATCGGTTTTTTAGTCAAAAAGTGACGGTTACATGTGTGGTGAACAATATAGTAATAATTACTCATCAAGATAACTCAACAACAAAAGTTTAGTAGTGTTATTATATTCCTCTACTTTAATTGTTGGTAAAGTAATAATATTTACTCTACGAAATGTTGTAGAATCATAATTTGTTTAATAATGTGATTGTCATATTTACTAAAATGCCATCCGAGTTCTTTTTTTCTTCACTCTGTACACTTAACACAGAAAAAAAAACTGTATGTATATGGTCTCAAGCTTGTGTGCACGCGCGTATGTGTAGGGGAGGACTCTAATGAAACCGGGAAAACCTGGTGTAACGATCATTTTTTACAAATGTTATCATGTTCTTGGTAACCAATTTTATTTTAAAAAAATGTACTAATTCTTACACATATGTAACAAGATGCTATTGTTGCATGGTACACGTGTAACAATGAGTTACAATTTTGTTTGAAAAACAAATAACATATATTACATAAATGAACAAAAAATGTTTTATAGAGTTTGCACGAGTTTTCTCAACTCAATTCAATTATTGTAGAGTATTATTTAGTTCAATTATGTTGTAGAATAATCTATAATCTATAATCTATATCTATAACTTATAATAAAAGAATTGAACTTTGATAATGTGGCATTCAATGTAGGCCTCAACCACTCTTTAAATGTGTCACGTGGCATCATGTAGGATTTTTTAATTTTTGAGTTTTTTTTAATAAATCTATATGTATTATAATTATTTTAGGAAAATATAAGAATTTAAAAACAAAATTAAATTTTCTATCTAATGTTTGCTCCCATAACTTTTAAATGTTAATATCTTTTATATACGAGATTTTTTAAAAAACAATTACACCAAATTAACGAGCATTTTATTATCTTTTCAACGAGTACCATAGTGCTATATAAAAAACGGAAGAGATTCTTTTTTTTATATATTTGAATATAATAACTTATGGCAGAAATTTGTTTAAAATAAATAAATAAATAAATAATAATAATAATAAGAGTAAAGATCAAATACAAAGTGTTTTTTTGATAAGAACTGTGAGAATCAAAGGGGGTAAAAAAAAATTATTTTTTTTTAGAATTTTTTTTCCTATGTGCTTAAACATACTTTGTAAATGAATAATGCAAAAAAAATATAATTTTTTTTAGTGTAATTACGTCAATAAAGTAAATACATTAGTTTACACTAGAGTAATTATGTAATTACTCTACACGTAATTACTCTACACCAAAAAAAAATTTTAATTTTTTTTTTTAGTTTTCAATACTATAATACATGTTTAACAATATGGGAAAAAAAATACCTCCTTTGATTCTCACAGTTCTTACAAAAAAAACAATTTGTACAAGATCTTCACTCATAATAATAATAATATTATTATTATAATTTCATTCTCCTACACTTATCTAACCTTAATCTCTTTAAGAAATTAAAAAAAATTAAAATTTTCTCTCTAATGTTTCCTCCCATCATTTTTAAACGCTAATATCTTTTATATACGAGATTTTTTAAAGAAAAAAATTTCACCAAATTAACGAGCGTTTTATTATCTTTCCAACGAGTACCATAGTGCTATATAAAAAACGGAGAAAAAAACGACTATTTTTTATGGGGTTTCGTTCATACAGGAAAAAAAACACAAAGTGCTCAGGTTATTCATTAATCATGTTTTTTCTTTTAAACCGGGTTCTTATATACAATGTTGAAATTTAGCCCAATCGCAATGCTATCATTGAAATTTTACTCTTCCAAAGATGGATAGGTATACTTCATCAAGAGAAGCTAAGAAAAAGAATCGTGCAACACTGCAACACATGGTGTCACCTTATAGCAAGGTTATTTTTTATTTATTTAATTACAAGAGTAATAATTATTACTATTAGTATTACTATTATTAGAATGGTTATATTTTTCAACCCCGGGACACTCCCGGGATAAAAGCTAGTTACTAATAGGGTAATTATCATATTTATGAAAATGCCATTGAGTTCTTTCTTTTTTTCACTCCGTACACTTCACACATAAAAAGCTATCGGTACATGCTACCCTTGTGTGAATAAGAAAAGGATATTAAAAAAAAGAATTAAAATAAGAGATTTTTCTTCATAAAACAAGGAAAGAGAATGAACTAGAACAAAATTATTTTTTTCATTCAAGCACTACAAGCATTTTGTTACATGAGAGTACACCAATAGGAAGCTTACGCGCGCATAGATCAATCAAGCAACTAAACATAACATAATAAATACAACCAAACAAATACGCTTAACTTAGCATAGGAGTCTATCTCCGGTAAGCATCGGAGTAGATCCTCACTAACAAAAGACAAAGAACATCATACCTTAAAAGGCTAGTAGGGCCCTAGTCCTGTAAGGCTGTAACCGGGCAATGAGAATTCCTAACTTAGAAGTCATCATGAGCATAACACTCTTATTGGAACTTGAGAGAGAAGTGAATTTGTGAATACCTAACTGAACGTTTAAGATTGGATTCAGAAGCTGAAGCGACCAGAAGGAAGGCGAGTGAAGTGAGCCGTCTAAAATTTCAATTAGGGAACAATCGGTTTGGAAACCTTAAAAAATAGGGAACAGTTGAATAAATTCTAAACATCATGAGTTTGGCAATTTGGTAAATTAATGTTTCGTATTTTTTTTGGTAAGGCTTTTGGGTATACAGACGAGGAAAAGCTTGCCACGTAGGAAAAAAGGTGACTTAGGACGGGGCAGGGGGCGGTGTAGGGAGGGAGGACAGGGGCACATGATTGGTGGAGGCATTGGTGGGTGATGGTGATTGGTCCGTCTCCAATGTCTCGGAGAGAACATAAGGGACGGGGGGACATGGGACGGGGGGGGGGAGGGAGGACATTGGGGGGGGGGGGGGGGGGGGGGGGGAGGGGGGTGTTGGTGTCCAGGACATAGCAAAATGTGGAGAATGGGGGTGTGCCCCGTCTATTTACCTGTTAGCCTAATAAACATTACAAGAAGACAAAAAGCGTTTTAATCTGAACTAGAAATTTACTTTCAAATTAAAATATCATAAAAATTATTATTAGACGATATAAATTAAACTCAATGTAAGTTCACCTGTAATTTTTTTATAATCACGCTTGGTTGAATCCGTACGTCATAATCGATAATATGATCAACCAAATGAGTCACACATAAATCCAAACAACATGATCGATTGGAGTAGCATTATTATTCATATCAATCACAACCCAAAATAAGAATAAAGACACAAAAGAGAGACACTTTGATTGTACCTCACATCAAACCAGATTCAGTTCGCCATATGTCTAAAAGAAAGTCACTAATTTAGTTATAGTTACAACTTACAAGTGTGAAACGTGTAGGTTCAAGTTCACATATGATGTTCATGTCACAATGAAAAACTACACACCAATCACCAAATTTACATGTATAGTTGATAAAATGCTGGCAATATCAGATGAAGTTTGTAGAAATTTAGTGGAAAACGTAAAAATAAACAATGATCCAACAAATCTGGTATTTATTTTCATAATATGCAACACCAAAATTTAATAATTAAACTATTCTCAGAAACAATAAATTCTGAAAATCTAACATTTAAGCAGAAAACTATAAAAGGAAGACTTTTACATACAATGATTTTGAAACCATTTTGAAAAACTCTCATCAATAATCCATTTGCAAGACAACAAGAAACCAAAAAGATATTAGAATTACACCATTTGAAGAGTAGTGTGGTAGCCTAACGAATCGGTGGAGTTGGTGAATAACAAGGTTCCTTCTAACAGTATCCACACCAAGCAATTAGAGGCACTAAGTACACAATAATATCCATAAGTGTTAGGGTGAATTTAGTTAGCCCAACACCCTCATGCCCTGCATATGTGGGAGCCTTGTGCACCTGCTTTGCCTTCTTATTGCCTTTAATTGTGCTCACACTACCCGTATATCCCGCCCAATGATTCAATAGCGACTTAGGAAGGATTTGCTAGACTTACACCTTACTGAGGACACGGTCGAGAATAGGAGTTTGTGGAGGCGTAGGATTAAGGCTAAGGACTTTTAGGATTGGGGTGTGGGTTGCTCGGCATAGCTTCGTAGGTTCTTCTGAGTGGTGGTGCATGTTATCATTTGCATGTGTGTATATGGTGTGTTTTCTATCCGTATTATATGTTTCACTGGTTTAATGATGGGATAGCTTACCAAAATGTTATTAGCACAATACATGTGTGTGTGTGTGTGCGCGCGCACGCATATGCATGTTTTTTATGACTATTATATTTTGGATTTATTTTTGGAGCCGATGGTCTCGCAGGAAGCAACCTCTCTATCCTTAGAGATAGAGGTAAGATGTGCCTACATCTCACCCTCACCGGACCCTACCAACAGCTTCTACAGTTACAGGCAGGATAAACTGGGTAAGATTGATTGATAATTATTTGTTGTCACATACTTGCAAGGAATGCTTAATGAAAAAAAGTTAATTGCATGGAGAGCAGGCCAAAAATTTCCAGGTTTGACATAGTGTAGCATGCCCAACGAGCAGGCCAAACCCTAGCAAGGATAGCCTAGCTGGCCCCCCATGGTTAAAGGAAGGTACTCAACTTTCTAATATACCCATTTAGGTTGAACCATTTCTTTTATATTTTGACCTGTCACTCAACCCGTTTGGCCCATAAATTAACTTAATATTTGTGAAATTGGGATCATTTGTTAATGTGACAACAGTCAACGATCTAGGTCAACATCCGTACACATTTCATTTATTATAGTCATTTTATGTGCATATTTAGACATTTTGCACATACAATACTCCCCCCCCCCCCCAGTCTAGTGAAGCATGAGTTATTCAGGAAACTCAACAAAAACACCCGTTTATGTATACAACACCCGGACTATACAAAACATTTTATGAATTGCCACACTCTAACACATGGTAATCCTTCACTAACACGTGTATACGGATCCTAAACGTAATCGTATGTTAACATATAGTGTTGATACCCCCCCCCCCCCAACACATGATAACTTCCTGTTAACACATGTGAGCACATTAACAACCGGATAACTTATGATTCATAAAATACATGTTAATGTCGTCATCAAGCACCCTTTTCGTTTAGACGAAATCAAGTTGCATTCCTATGCAAATAGTCGACTATAACCGGTACAAACTAGCTTTCCATCCAACACACATTAGATCCACATAAAATATTTTCATTACCTTCGGATCTATACCTTTCTAACATAAGACAAAGACTAGCCGAAGCCTAGTTCCTATATAGCCACATATATACGGCTGATATACGTTAAATTACACATATAATAGTCCATGTTTAACTCCCATTTTGATACGTTTTTGACCTTATACACAGGAATTGGTACTTATTTGGGTATCTTTACGATTTCAGGTCTTAAACGATGTCCCGGAAGCATAACAAAAGGAAAAACGGAGTTTTCAGCGCGCGAGCGGGACCCTGGGTCCTGTGAGCAGCCGGTAACTCTCTGTGAGCGGCCGCGCGCGCGTCTTGATATTTTTGGAAACCTTCTGGAAGCCCCACGTCAGCTCACGAGCAAGTTGTCTACCTTTTTGCAAAGTGAGCGGCCGCTCACAGGCACCGAGCGGCCGCTCACACGCCTCTGACTTGTATAAAACACCCATTCAGCCTCTGTTTGTATTATTGGGTCTTTGGGAAGCGAATTCAGGCGATTTTCTGGGCTTTTGAAGTGCTGCACAAGCGTGGAACAAGTTCGGGAACACATCCGATCCATCCATCATCATCCAATCCATCACATTTGCATATTTATGGTTTGATCTATAATCTTATAAACTTGTTCAAATCTGATTTTGATGTAATCTGTGATGATCTATCCTAGTTTATGTATGCCTACGGGTAAAAACACTAGTATGTAGTACGTAGAAACAATCGTTTGTATAGTTAATCATGTCTTGTATGAATTTAGCGCTTTTCATGACTTAATCTTGATGATCATAATGCAACCTTGTTTCATTGTTATTGGATTTGTGATTGTGTTTGAATGACTTAGATGATTGTCGAAAGTGTTAAGCGGATACATGTTGAAAAACCGTTCGTTTAATCATCCGGTAGTAGACTAGTTAACTTATTAATAAGTTTACACCATGAAACTGTAACCGGGTATTGGTTTGGTTAAAGTCAGTTAGATAATGATTATAAATGTTTACCGGCACGTAAAAGAGTTTAAAAAGCTTAATGGTGTTGTTACTGATCTTTGACACGGTTAATGATCTTTGCTAGTTATTTTGGTTAAAATGGCGATCTTAGTAGATTTGTGTTCAAAGTTGGTAAAATGGAATAGGTTGTGAAATGCTCTACTTTATGCTAGTCTCGGTGGTTGTATTGTGTATTCGGTATTGCTTATCTTGATTAGTGAGGTTAGAAAACTCTTAACAGATGACTAACTTATCTTTAGAAGATTTGCATGAGATCATATCAGCTGCTCGCTAATAAACAATTTGAGGTTGTTAACGTGTGTTGATCGTGTTAGCTTTTCGTATAGTTGTCATGTTAGGATTCCCGAAAGGGATACTAATTGTCTGAAAATGGGAATGTTGATCACACGCCTTTGTATCATATGATATATAGATGACATGCTAGGATTAATAGTATTGTATATTTATAGTTATATTTTGTATTTGGAGTCTAACATATGTTAATTATATGTTTTTAGAATTAATTTAGTTTAAACAAACTTCAAACTATCTTTTCCTACTGGTAAATTGGGGACAGAGTTTTCGTACAATTGCACCGCGCGCGTCCATGGATCGATATCTGGTTCTTATCTGTACATTACTACATATATGACAGGGTACACTTGCCCTATTGTGTGTGTTTTAATATTAAGGTCTAAACCATTTTTATAAATATTAAAGCAGAAACGTGTGTTATTTCATTGTGAAATTATGTGTAGTATCGCACACATCAAGTTTTTGGCGCCGTTGTCGGGGAAGCGACGAGCTTTAGGAACGAACCAAGTCAACCTTTTACCAGTGTACATGCTTGTGAATACTTGTTTATACTTCGTGATTCTTTATTTCATTCATTTATTTGCATATATGATTCTTTGGTTGTTTATTTGATTTATCTGTCTGTAGATATTATTGGATTTATTGGTTTGTCTATGAATTTGATTTGTTCTTTATTTGATTGATTAGATTTATTTATTCGTATTTGAATTAATTATTTATTTCATTCTTTGTATAGTTTTAGGCTGTGTCTGTTTATTTCTGTTCATTCTACTGATTCTATTAGTTTTTATTTGATTTTCTTGAATATATAGCTTTCCGTTATTTTCGTATGTATTTATGGATTTTATATTTCATTTATTCATTTTTCTGCCTTTTATCGCCTTTTGGGTTTGTCATCTATTCGCCTGCTGCAACTGTATCATTCTTATTTGCAGGTTCATGTCCACGAACCCCGGGCCTTCTGATGATCTTTCCGAGGAGGAGCAGAGGCGTGTCTTGAGGAGAAGCGAGAAGATTAGACTTCATAAGTCGCGTCTAGTTTCTGATATTCTTATTTCTACTCCTATTGTTGAGGTCCCAGTAGACGAGGCGAGGATGAATCTGGCTGACGACGAGGGATCGAAAGCCCATAGTGATATCATCATGGCGGATGATGACATTCCGCTTAATGATAGTGGTCATCCTGGAGGGGATGGACTTGCACCGAGTATTGTCCGACCGGCTATTTTGGCGGACCATTTTGAATTAAATGAAGTATCGTTAATATGATACAAAATTTGGTGCAATTCGGTGGACTGGAGCACGAGGATCCAGGCTGACATATTGCTGCTTTCTTAGAGGTTTTAGCCACCTTTAAGATGATGGGTATCTCAGATGATGCTATCCGTTTAAGACTCTTCCCGTTCTCATTGCGGGACAAAGCCCGGACTTGGCTTTTGTCACAACCCGCAGGGTCTATCATGACATGAGCAGAGTTATCTCAACAGTTCATGCAGCAATACTTTCCTCCGGAAGCTGAGGAACCGCATCATGACATTTCCTCAAGATGACGGGGAATCATTGTACACGGCTTGGGAAAGATTCAAAGACCTACTCTTGAGTGTCCCGCACCATGATCTTTCAAAAAGACATTTGGTGCAAACGTTTTATCAGGGGCTCAGGTATGATTCGCAGGAACGCCTTGATGTATATGCTGGGGAGATATTGGAACAAAGTCCCCTAATGAAGCATGGAGTATGTATTATTGAGAAGGCGTCTCTGAAATCTAAATCCTGACAGAGTGACAAATCCAGGTCTTCATCTGCCAGGTCTGGTGTACATGCCGTGGATAATTACACGGCCATTTCGGCACAGATAGGGGCTCTGGCTACGAGATTCGACAAATCTCAGCAACATGTAGCGCAGGCCCAATGTCTGTGTGAGCAGTGCGGGGTATCTCACGAGCCTGGCTCGTGTGCTCAAGGGGTTATTGTCACACCCTCAAATTTCCACATGCGGAGTTCTACCGCGAGGCGTGTGACATACCGGGATCCAAGTCAACGGTCACAATAAACAACACTGGATGAGACATATGTAAATTCAAAACATAAGTTTGAACCATTTGACATAACAGCGGAAGCATTATTTTACAAAAGGAAAACCAAAAAGTATCCAAACTAGTTCGACAATCGAAACCATGAAACCTAAACTAGACGCCGTGCAGACGCGTGCGCCTAAGCCCTGAGATGCTGCTACCTTAGCGACCTGAGAAATCATGCCAAAAACACGTCAACATATAATGCTGGTGAGTTCACAGGTTTAAGTTTACAATTAGTTTCCATGCGTTGAGCGTTGATCACAAAATACCATGTCATGAGATGCGTTAAATAAATTAACAAGCGTTTCTTACTACTACCACGACTGTGATGCTGAAACCATTACTGACAGCGTTTCTTGTGTTGTTGCCCGTGTTTGAGTTGCTTATACTACTACAATAGAGACAATATGCACCCGCCCGGCTCCCAGCCGACGGGTGGGGTTTGTCAGGCCCAATAGATCTATCCACATTTCCCCGTTGTGCCCAGTACATTCATGGTTTCCCCCAGGGACTTCCGTGTTTCGTCGTGTAGTCATCAAAAGTGTTGTGTTCTGAAAGAGTTACGTGTTCATAAGAGTTGCATTTCAAAAGAGTTGCGCGTTTATAACAATTTACGTTCCAAAAGAGTTGCTTGTTCATAACGAGTATGGCGTTTCCAAAAGAGTTACATGTTTATACAAAAACGTTGAGTTTGTTAAATCGTGTGGCATGTTTCTCCCCCAAAAGAAAACATATAAAAGAGGGGCCGTGAACTCACCTTAGGTTGCGTCTTCAGTTAACAAGTAAACCAATGTGTGTATGATAGCCCCAACTAGTGGCGACCTATCATGAGATGTGTGTGTAAAGTTAGACTAATAACCCGTTGGGTTCATTAGTCCCTAACGTCTAGTCCATGACCATTATGTGTTTGAAAAACGCGTTTGACCGACAACCAGACTACATGAGACAAGACTCGACATCCCATTGGTGACCCGACATCCCACGTGTTCATCTCATACACTAACACATACAAATCATGCAACCAGTACTTAACACGTGCTAAAGTTCAACGAGTCTAACACATAGATCAAATAACGCACAAATAAGTCCAAACACGTGTTACTATGTTACTAGGCATGTTACGGGGTTTCTAGCATGTTCCTAGGTGTCAAATCGGGTCTCGAAATGCTAAATTACAGTTACATTACCATTACACGTGATTAGGAAAAGTTAACTAGTGATTAGGAAAAGTCAACTGGTGATTAGGAAAAGTCAACTGGTGATTAGGAGCTATAAGACATGCTATTCAGAAGTTAACTAGTGATTAGGAGCTATAAGACATGCTATCAGAAGTTAACTAGTGATTAGGAGCTATAAGACATGCTATCAGAAGTTAACTAGTGATTAGGATTGCAATTGCATGGTGGGAAGGCGATTAGGCTCCCTAATCGCCTATAGGGCATGTGATTAGGGGCCAATCGCCTACAACATAGGCGATTGGGGATTCCTAATCGCCTATGCTGTTCTGTTCTGCCTTTTTCGCACGTTTAACCCTCCAAATCAGATCCGAAACATGTGTAAACACCCAATATCAATCATAACACATTAACAAACATATTTCAAGCAAAACCCCTAAGTTATCATCATTCTAACAGTCCCGAATGCGAGCGTTTCCCAAAATAGTAAGGTTAACATGTAAACATCACATCAACATGCAAGAACTTGTCCTAAATGGCAAATATCCAGATTTCATCACGTAACAACGTTGTCCGATAGTATCCTACTGCTCTAGAATCGTCCTAAAGCAAACCCTAACATCATATAATCAACAATACGCCTCATAACATCCTTAATCATTCAAAACCATTCAAATGGGTCAAAATACCAAACATCAACAATACACAACCATGGACCTTCAAACTCCTAGGACATCATCATACTAACTCATAAAAGCTATAAACACCTTAACAACACAAGAAAAATCATGTTTCAATCATAAAAATCCTACCTTTAATCACATACAACACATATAACATGCATAAGGGTTTGGGTTTGTTTAAAAACGGTTTTTAATGGATTTTCAAAGACAAAAACATTTAGAAATCAGGTCTGGACTTTTTAGGGAACAAAACATAATCATATAAAGGTTTGGGGATGAAGAACACACCTTGGATTTAGGAGAAAATGATGGGTAAAGCTTGGAAATGGATGTTTTGATGTAAAAACGAGTTCCAGAGGGTGTTTGTGAGTTGGGATAGGTTATGGGACGGCTAGGGTTGCACAAATGGTGTTTTAGAGGTCAAGGGTGGTATTTATAGGTGTTTCTAGTCGTCAGGTGCAGTATGGACGATTATGCAGGTGCTATAGGCGATTAGGGCTGCTAATCGCTAGTAACCACTAGTGATTAGCCCCCAATCGCCCCTTAAGGTCCCCCAATTGCCCCTTAAGGTCCCCCAATCGCCCTCATATAGGCGATTAGGGCTCCCTCAGGTGGCCTAATCGCCTGTTACCCATGAGTCTGGGTTTTCGGCGCGTTAAACCCTATTTTAACATATGTTAACACGTTTTCACATACCGACAAGTCACATAATGATTATAAACACATAGTTCATGAAAACAAACACGTTCACACTCGTTCACCAATTCCCAAGACTTGAGACTTGTGTGTGTTAAAACCCTAATGATGCACGACTCGACTCGAATGACCCTGTCATGTGTAATGTATGCACGACTCGCTAAGGTAGAGTTACTGAGTTTTCAAAAAGTTAATAACCGGAGTTTGCCGGGTGTCACAGTTATGTATACAGGCCACGAGGAAGTGGACTGCATGGGTAATCAAACGAGACCCCAAAATAACCCTTATAGCAATACTTATAATCTGGGTTGGAGAAATCACCCGAACTTCGGGTGGAAATCTGGTTCGTCTAACCAGAACCCGCTCGGATTCCAGCCGAGAGCCCCTGCACCCCAACAGTCCCAACACCAGCCTTACCAGTCCTGTGGCCAGTCTTACCAGCAGAGACCGAACCAGTACCAAAATCAGGGCGCTGGGAGCAGCTCCCAGCAGCACGCCCAGCAAGGTACGTCCAGGCTGGAAGAGATGATGTCTCAGCTCCTTACCAACACAACCAACACCAATCAAATTGCTGAACAGCGCTACCAACAGCACGAGGAGCGCTTCACCAATTATGAAGGAGAGATGAGGAGCCATAAGGCGTCTATGCAGGCCATTAAGAATCAGGTTGGCCAGATGGCTAAGATGTTGTCCGAGAGGCCCTAGGGTGGTCTTCCGGGTAACACTGAGCCAAATCCGAGTGGGCATGTGAATACCATAACGACGAGGAGTGGTAAAACCAGACACATCGGCATCACCGCCGATCACTAAGACGGTCCAGACTGAGCCTTCTGATGAGGTGCACGCTATGCGAGTCCCAGCAAGTACAGCATAGGTCGTGAAGCCAGTCACTGATTACACTCCTCCTGTTCCATACCCCAGCAGACTTAGGAAGCAAAAGGATGAGGCCTAATACGGGAAATTTCTTGAGCTATTCAAACAGCTACACATAAACATTCCGTTTGTGGAAGCCTTGGCCCAAATGCCTAAGTATGCTAAATTTTTGAAGGACATCCTCACAAATAAGTAAAAACTTGAGGACCTGTCCTGTGTGCTCTTAAATGAGAACTGCTCTGCGATTCTGCAGAATAGACTGCCCATGAAGATGGGAGATCCTGGTAGTTTTACCATCCCTTGTCTGATAGGAAACATGACTGTCAGCAATGCACTTGCAGACTTGGGTGCCAGCATAAACCTTATGCCTTATAAGGTTTTTAAGAAGTTGGAGTTGGGTGAACCTTCACCCACCAGGATGAGTATTCGCTTGGCCGATCGCTCGATCAAGTATCCACGGGGATTTGTGGAGAATATGCTTGTCAAGATTGACAAATTTGTTTTCCCCGTGGATTTTGTTATCCTAGACATGGATGAGGACTCTAAAGTGCCTCTGATTCTCGGACGTCCTTTCCTTAACACGGCTAGGACGATTGTTGACGTGGCTGCGAGCCAGATCACACTCCGAATCAATGATGAGCATGTGACTTTTGACATTCAGAGGTCGATGCGCCATCCTGAGAGTCAGGATGATACACTATACTATCTTGATATAGTAGACTAGTGTCTCAGCTCTCATGTTCGAGGTACTGTGGAGGTGGATGTTTCAGACACACATCTGTTGTGTGGGAACCTAGATGGCATTGTGAAAGAGGGCCATAGAGTTGAGCAGCCGGTCTATCAGATCGGTGATGATGGTTCCCAAAGTCCAGAGCGTTTTATTGAGATTGAGCCTGAGGAAAAGGAGAAGTCGAAACCGTCCGTGGAGGATCCACCGTCTCTGGAGTTGAAAGAGCTCCCACCGCATCTTGAGTATGCATTTCTGGATGAGGAGGGTCGTCTACCGGTGATCATTTCATCTTCATTGTCTATTGAGGAGAAGAGCGAGTTGCTCAAAGTGTTGAAACTTCATAAGCGGGCAATTGTGTGGAAGATTATGGACATCAAGGGGATTACTCCCTCATTCTATACTCACAAAATCTTGATGGAAGATGTCCATAAGCCTTGTGCGCAGCACCAAAGGCGTCTGAACCCGAACATGCAGGAGGTTGTTAACTCTGAGGTCATCAAATTGCTAGATGCTGGATTGATATATCTGATCTCAGACTCTGTTTGGGTTAGTCCAGTACACGTTGTGCCCGAGAAGGGTGGCATGACGGTGGTTACAAATGATAGGAATGAGCTAATTCCTACGAGAACCGTCACAGGGTTGGAACCATCACAAATGATAGGATTTTGTTTGCATTCACTACCGCAAACTCACTGACGCCTCCCGAAAGGATCACTTCCCGCTTCCATTCATCGATCAGATGTTGGAACGTCTGTCGGGGAAGTTATACTATTGTTTCTTTGATGGTTTCTCTGTGTATGTCCAGATCCCTATTGATCCTGTGGACCAGGATAAGACGACCTTCACATGCCCTTTCGGCACGTTCGCCGACAGGCGTATGCCATTGGGCTGTGCAATGCGCCGACGACCTTCCAGCGTTGCATGGTTGCGATATTCCACGACATGATCGAGGACTCCATGGAGGTATTCATGGATGATTTTTCAATATTCGGGAGTTCTTTTGATCAGTGTTTGGGGAATTTGGAGAGGATGCTACAAGATGCGAGGAGACCAGTCTTGTGCTAAACTGGGAAAAATGCCACTTCATAGTGAAGGAAGGAATAGTCCTAGGGCCTAAGGTCTCCCAAAGTGGGTTGGAGGTTGATCCTGCCAAGGTGGATATCATTTCTAGGCTCCCACCGCCCACCTATGTCAGAGCTATCCGCAGTTTCTTGGGTCATGCGGGTTTTTACAGGCGATTCATCAAAGACTTTTCTAAAATCGCCCGTCCGATGACCCGTTTGTTGGAGAAGGATGCACCGTTTGTATTTGGTGCGGAATGTTTGAAGGCCTTCGGGCTTTTAAAGTGTTTGCTTGTAGAGGCCCCTATTTTGGTGGCGCCTGACTAGGCGCTGCCATTCGAGATCATGTGCGATGCTAGTGATTTCTCAATAGGGGCAGTCTTGGGACAGCGGAAGGACAAGTACTTCCACCCGATCTACTACGCCAGCAAGACTCTTCATGATGCTCAGAAGCATTATACAACCACGGAGAAAGAGCTTTTGGCTGTAGTGTTTGCCTATGACAAATTTAGATCATACTTGGTGCTGTCCAAGATGATTGTGTACACGGACCATGCAGCTATTAGATACCTGTTCAGCAAGCAGGACGTGAAACCGCGCCTGATCAGGTGGATCTTACTGCTGCAAGAGTTCGACATTGATATTCAGGACAAGAAAGGTCCCCTGAATGTTGCTGCTAATCATTTGTCTAGACTCGAGCATGATGATGCCGAGCACTCCGCATGGGAGACCATAAATGACAACTTTCCCCACGAGTTCTTGATGAGTGTTGAGTCTGTAGAAGATGTATCGTTGTGGTTTGCGGATTTCGCGAACTACCTCGCGTGCGGGATCCTTATCAAAGGATTGTCGCACCAACATAAGAGGAAGTTCTTCGCAGACCTGAAGCATTACTTCTTGGATGACCCATTTTTGATCCGGGTCGGGGCGGATCAGTTGATTCGCCGTTGCGTGTTTGGGGTTGAGGTGGCTCAGATATTGAAGGATTGTCACGAGGGGCCTACCGGAGGTCACCATGGAGCGAACTACACTGCTAAGAAAGTGTTAGACTATGGGTTTTATTGGCCCACACTCTTTCGTGATGCCAAAATCTTGGTCGGTGCGTGTGATTCGTGCCAGAGGGCGACGAACATATTGGTACGCGACCAGATGCAACAAAACCCGATCCAAGTCTGTGAAGTCTTTGACATTTGGGGCATTGACTTCATGGGACCGTTCCCCTCCTCACGGGGTAATCGATACATACTCGTGGCGGTTGACTACGTGTCGAAGTGGGCGGAGGCGCAAGCCTTACCCACGAATGATGCCCGAGTAATTGTGAGGTTTGTTCGCAGCTTGTTCTCCCGGTTTGGTGCCCCAAAGGCACTAACAAGTGACCGTGGTACGCATTTCTGCAACGTGCAGCTTGATCGCGCGTTGACACGTTATGGTGTGCACCACAGGTTGTCCACCCCATATCATCCGCAGACAAGCGGACAGGTGGAGGTCACTAACCGTGGTTTGAAACGAATCCTTGAGCGGTCGGTAAACATAAACCGCAAAGGTTGGGCTGACAAGCTTGATGACGCGTTGTGGGCCTTCAGGACTGCATACAAGACGCCTATTGGGACGACTCCCTTTAGGCTTGTCTATGGCAAGGCGTGTCATCTCCCAGTCGAGCTTGAGCATAGGGCGTTCTGGGCTCTGAAGACGTCGAATTTGAATCTGAAGACCGGCGGTGAGACCCGTTTCTTGCAGATTCATGAGCTGGAGGAGTTGAGGCAACAGGCCTATGAGAGATCGAGTTTGTATAAAGAGCGCACAAAGAGGTTGCACGACAGTCGCCTGAAGCACCGAAAATATTTTCAGGTAGGCGACTTGGTCCTTCTTTATAACTCTTGCTTGCGTCTCTTTCCGGGAAAGTTGAAATCCCGTTGGACAGGCCTGTACACAGTTAAAGAGGTATATCCTTACGGGACTGTCTCAATTGAAAACAATGAGGGTTTGACTTTCAAAGTCAACGAACATCGCCTTAAAGTCTAAATTGACGGACCGGTTAACCAATCCGTAGAGGTACTTGATCTCTACGCCCCACATGCCTAATAAGTGTGGGGAAGTGAGTCTAGCTAGCGACTCGTTAATAAATATAGCGCGGCGTGTATGGGCGCGCCAAATTGTACAAATGTTCATAACTTAGTTTAATTTTTAGTTAAGTTGTTTAGTTTTAACTTGGTTTGTAGATTGTTTTTAATCTTTGCAGGTTTGATTCGCGCCTTATGATTATGTGGATAGTCTATTCACAACCATGGTAATATACTAGGAAGCGCCGCAAAACAGGTATGTTGGCTGTTTATGTGGAAACGGACAAGTGCAGGCGATTTTGGAGGCAAAACTGCAGCAGAAAACTGGTCTGCATGCAGTGCGCGACCGCTCACTTTTAAATTATAAAAAAAAATTGTGACCGGCCGCGCGAGCTGTTTGTTCGAAAAACATTAAGGGTAAAAGGGGGATTTCACTTTAAAACTTACAACATCTCAACCTTAATTAACATAACCGGCCGCTCAACACCCTTTTGCCCCAAATCTTGCACTTTCCTCTCAACAACAACCAAAAACCTCTCAATTCCACATCAAATCTTCAAATCAAGGTATGAATCTACCTCCTTCTTGTTATTTCTTTTGTTTTAGTTTAATGTAATCTAGATGTATGCAATCTTTTCTAAATTTTTAGGGTTCTTTCATAATGTTTAACAAACCCTAATGTTATTAGATGGATTGTTTGCTTTGTTAGTATAGATTAGAGTATAGTGTTGTCCAAATCTTTGAGTTTTTTGGGGTTTTCTTCATAATGTTTAAATAAATCCGAAAATATTCAAGATTTGTTTAATTTAGTAGTCAATTGTTTGGAGTAATTTAGTGTTATTGTAGATTAATTTCATGTTATGATTGTATGTTAGTGTTAATCCTAGTGTAATTTAGATTTGTTGTTGAATTTTGGGGATTCTTCATAAAAGTTTAAAAGTCACCAAATTCATCATGTTCTAGGTTGTATGATGTTGTTTAGTTATCTTAATTTTTGGGGATTCTTCATAATGGTTTAACAAATCCCCAAATTTTAAGTTTGTTAGCGTTTCTAATTGTAGTTTAGATAGTTTTGTTCACAAAACTTTGGGGCTTTCTTCATAATCGGACAAACGAGCCCCAAGTTTCTTTGATACTTCATAAATATTTGGTTTTTAAACGCCTTTCGCAAAGTAACTTGAATTTGAGATGATTTTGCAAAATCATAACGCGTAGGTGTTCAAAGTTCCAAATTCGTTTAAACACTTCATAATTATGCAAGTTCGGCCATTCAATCGCCAAAGTGACATAATTTTTTGAAAACCAAGTGCTTGAATGGCCGCTTTTTGAGTGCATATAGCTAAATCACTGAAAACCGGACAAAAGCCAATGCACATGATCGCAAAACAGGGCTGCAGAAGCAATTTTGGCGCACTAGGTGCAGCGAGCGGCCGCTCGAAGGTTCTGATGTGGATTTTTGTTTTTTGTTTTGTCGTGTTTTGGGTCCGGGTCCTATTCCTTCGATTATGTCTAACATATTTAAGCATTTTAATGCAGATGGTACACCGCTTCTTGAGATTCGACGTCGCAGACCACAAGAGCGCGGGTGCATAGACACCTTTGAAGAATTGTACGCACGAAGAGACTCTATTGCTACCCCGCGCAGGCTATGCTTTGATACTCTGGCAGACCTTAATCAAGAAGAGAGGTTTAGGGAATTGATGGACGAGCCAATGGAAAACTTACTTTCAATAAATGAGCCGGTCTTTGAAGAAATAACAATTGAATTCTTCTCTACTTTAAGCTACAGAAGACCGTGAAAGCATGAAAGACCGGATTTTAAGCAAAACAGGCACTGGGGACTGCAGTTTCGCTTGGGTGGGGTCTGGCGCGACATTTCAGTCGCGGAGCTGGGTCTCCACCTAGGGATATATACTGAAGAGGAGATATTGGATGATAGCTTCAATGAAGCTATGTACAAGTTCCCAGACAACAACGAAGTGAGGAACGCTTTCTGGATTGAACTGACACGGCTCCCGAACTAAAACCCCCAAAGTGCCAAAGCGTCCCGAATTCACGACCCATTGCTACGGTTATTCCAAAAGGTTCTTTGTGGGACTGCGGCGGCAAAAAAGGATGATTCCACTGGCTGCCCTACCCTGATTTGCTATTTCTCTACGCCCTGGTGAATGATGAACGGGTAAACCTTGCTGCATTGATTGCATCTTTTCTCAGCACAGCAGCAGGTACAAAACCGGGGAGTTGATCTATGGGGGAGATTAAGTGACTGCATTAGCAAGGGATATGGGGGTCCTCAACGCAGCGAGGAATACGCTAACTCGGGTTCCGGGTGGGTCTTATGTTGACATGGATGTGCTCAAACACATGAAGATCATTCATGAGTACGACATTGGAAGATGCCGGCTGAAAGGCCATAATAACGAGATTTAGAACCCACTTCCCCCATAGCAGCCACAGCAGCAGCACCAGCCACAGCAGCAACAGTTCCAGCCAGAGCAGCAGTACCAACCACAGTTCATGCCACCACATAATTTTTATTCTGAGTTCACCGTGTTTCGAGATGAAACGAGACAGAACTTTACCACCATGTTCGACAGCATGAACTACCTCTTCAGAGATCTGCACGCAGTCCACCCGAACCACTTTGACAACCCGCCACATGACTTTGGGCCAGGTGAAAAAAGGAGGAGAGCAGGAGATGTTGCGGTTTCGTCTGGAACCCGATATGATGATGATGAGGAGGAGGAGAGGAGTGAAGATAGCATGGTGTGGTGGTGGTACTTGGTATTTTTATTTATATGTTATGTTGGTACTGTATCCGGGTGCAAGCACCCAAGACATCTTTTTATTTTCTGTATTCGTACTATTTACTTTCCAATATTTTAATTTTAGTAGTATTTGCTTGGTTTAAATAAGTGTGATGATGAATGGATGTGTTTGATGTGTTTTGCTTTTGTCAAGAATGGTAGTTGTGCAGGAAACGGGCGAGCACCGGTATGGATGCTCCATGCTGTCTAATTGTTTTTCGGGTTATCACCACCAGGGGAGTATTATTCTCCTTTTTCGCATAATAGTTAGCTAATTCATAAACGCTTTCTATTTTTCACATTGGGGACAATGTGACGTTTAAGTATGGGGAGGGATTATATCGTGTTCTAGTTTGTCCTCTTGTGTTTATACTTATATATATATATATATACCCAAAAAACCTTTATAAGTACATATATGCATATATTTATAATAAACATCAAGCCTAACCAATTTTTGATAAAAATAACTTGAGGCGCGACAAACGAACATGAAACTAGCATGCTAAATCTGTACATTTGCACCCATTTCCTTCCGGTTACGTGAGCATTTGAGCTTATTAGTATAGATTTCATTTCTTTGATATGCTTATCGAGTGAGCCTGATGTTTTGTGCCATTTAGAACTTGTCATTAGCATGCTTGTTTAGACCAGATTCGTGTGAGATTGTATGAAAATGATTGAGGCATTTAGGATACCCTTTTGATTTAGCCTTTCCTTTTCGTTCTATCTGTTTCCCGCACCCAAACATTATCCCCTAGTTAACCATGTTGAACCTAATACGTGTTTTTTCTTATTTACCACAACATTTCACCACTTAACCAAATTTAGCCTTTTTCTTTTAAACCTTTTGTGTTAAAGCTGGGTTTAGGTTAATGTTTGACTCGTTTTTGCATTGTAAATAGTTCATGTTCAGGTTTGTATGTTTAGAGCCCGTATGTTGATTATATTTGTGTTTTAGTTATCAAGTTGTATTACATAAAAAAATCCAGAAAATTCCAGAAAAATAGAACACCCTAAAATAGGGTAAATTAGCAGTGTTCGAGCAGTTTTCAGGGCTATAAAGTTAGAAATTATATGTTTAGCTCGATTTAAATAAAATTCGGTTATATTCGCGTGTGTTCTGTATAGTTGTGTTTGTTTGTGTTTAGTTAGACTTAACCGCCGAGTTTTAGCCGATTCATCACTGTATATATATCCATTCCACAGCCTTACCTTTGCCTGACATTACAACCCTTATAAGACCTCTTGATTTATACTTTTTCACATGTTAGTTAGTGAAGAATAGATCTTTTGACAAGCTTATGGTATTGCACGATTCATTGTCTTGGCAATGGAGCGATTTACACATACACATTACACGTATGTTTCATAAATAAAACCGAGTGTGTGTGAACATTGTGAGTCGTGTACGGGTTTGCCTACTATGTTGATCGAATGTGAATCGTCGCCTTGTAGTTGTTTTGTCACCTGTTTACACTTGTTAGCTTGAATCTTATTTGTACAGGCTATTTTGCCTGTGTTGCCATTTGGCTTGTTTTGCATTTATTTTCTGTTTAATGTTTGCTTAAGGACAAGCAAAGTTCAAGTGTGGGGAGGTTTGATATACGTTAAATTACACATATAAAAGTCCACGTTTAACTCCCATTATTGTTACGTTTTTGACCTTATACACAGGAATTGGTACTTATTTGGGTATCTTTACGATTTCAGGTCTTAAACGATGTCCCGGAAGCATAACAGAAGGAAAAACGGAGTTTTCAGCGCGCGAACGGGACCCTGGGTCCTAGCGGTCGCTCGCGCGTCCTGATATTTTTGGAAACCTTCTGGAAGCCCCACGTCAGCTCACGAGCAAGTTGTCTACCTTTTTGCAAAGTGAGCGACCGCTCACAGGCACCGAGCGGCCGCTCACAGGCCTCTGACTTGTATAAAACACCCATTCAGCCTCTGTTCGTATTATGAGGTCTTTGGGGAGCGATTTCAGGTGATTTTCTGGGCTTTTGAAGTGCTGCACAAGCGTGGAACAAGCTCGTGAACACATCGGATCCATCCATCATCATCCAATCCATCACATTTGCATATTTTTGGATTGATCTATAATTTTATAAACTTGTTCAAATCTGATTTTGATGTAATCTGTGATGTTCTATCCTAGTTTATGTATGCCTACGGGTAAAAACACTAGTATGTAGTACGTGGAAACAATCGTTTGTATAGTTAATCATGTCTTGTATGAATTTGGCGTTTTTCATGACTTAATCTTGATGATCATAATGCAACCTTGTTTCATTGTTATTGGATTTGTGATTGTATTTGAATGACTTTGATGATTGTCGAATGTGTTTGGCGGATACATGTTGAAAAACCGTCCGTTTAATCATCCGGTAGTAGACTAGTTAACTTGTTAATAAGTTTACACCATGAAACTGTAACCGGGTATTGGTTTGGTTAAAATCAGTTAGATAATGATTATAAATGTTTACCGGCACGTAAAAGAGTTTAAAAAACTTAATGGTGTTGTTACTGATCTTTGACACGGTTAATGATCTTTGCTAGTTATTTTGGTTAAAATGGCGATCTTAGTAGATTTGTGTTTAAAGTTGGTAAAATGGAATAGGTTATGAAATGCTCTACTTTATGCTAGTCTCGGTGGTTGTATTGTGTATTCGGTATTGCTTTCCTTGATTAGTGAGGTTAGAAAACTCTTACAGATGACTAACTTATCTTTAGAAGATTTGCATGAGATCATATCAGCTGCTCGCTAATAAAGAATTTGAGGTGGTTAACGTGTGTTGATAGTGTTAGCTTTCCGTATAGTTGTCATGTTTGGATTCTCGAAAGGGATACTAATTGTCTGAAAATGGGAATGTTGATCACACGCCTTTGTATCATAAGATATATAGATGACATGCTAGGATTAATAGTATTGTGTATTTATAGTTATATTTTGTACTTGGAGTCTAACATATGTTAATTATATGTTTTTAGAATTAATTTAGTTTAAACAAACTTCAAACTATCTTTTCCTACTGGTAAATTGGGGACAGAGTTTTAGTACAATTGCTCCGCGCGCGTCCATGGATCGATATCTGGTTCTTATTTGTACATTACTACATATATGATAGGGTACACTTGCCCTATTGTGTGTGTTTTAATATTAAGGTCTAAACCATTTTTATAAATATTAAAGCAGAACGTGTGTTATTTCATTGTAAAATTATGTGTAGTATCGCACACGTCAACGGCACATACATACATACATATATATATATAGATACACACACGACATTACATATATGTGCACACCCACACACCACCAATCAACTATATATACATACACATACATGACAAGTCCCTATCCAACAACCTTAGGAACTTTCCCCTTTGTTTCTTGTTTGGCCGAGTACTAACACCCTCACAAGTCAACATCATGTGACAACTAACCTAGTTATACTAACAAGGGTCTAACATACTTTCACTACCCTTAATAACTTACGATTACTTGCCAAGAATACCTTGATCCTTACATACATTGGCGGCCGATTACATCATGGATGACACACACACTCTCTTATACTAAAATGGATACAAGACAAGGATGGTTAATAACATGTTCATGCATGGAAAACCTTCTACTTTGGATGGGGTATAATCGGCCAAAACATAAGGGAAACACCCAAGACTTGTCCTTTTCACATAATTTTACTACATTTGGTTAATATCTCACAAATCACACCTCCCACAAGTCCACCATTACCCTTATTAGCTTAAAACAAACACCACATCTCTTTCCTACCTCTAAGTCGGCCAAAAACTCTACCATCACCATTAACTTCTTACAACTCTTGGCACTATATTGCATGCATGACCACAAAGGGACAAATCTCCACACTTACACCTTTATATAGCCTTAGTATTCTTCATAGATATCTCTACACTTGATCTTTAACTAAAAAGGATGATTTGGATGATCATACAACTCACGGCCGATCCACATGATAAATACTCATCACTTTGTCAAGTTAAAACACTAATATGGCAAGAATCTTAATCAATGGTCACAAGAAATCAAGTATGGAAGTTTCCTTGTTATCCCCTATATAAAGGAAACCTCTCCAAGTGATTAACCACACCAAAACATACTTTACTTCTCTATTAACCTCTCGGCCGAACCCTCCCTTCCACAACACCAAGCCATTTCTTGAATCCAAGCAACTAGAACACAAGGTTTGGAGCTATTGGAGGACCCCATCGATCGGTGCTCACTTCCATTCGACTAGGTAAGCCTACCAACTCGTTTACTAGTTTCCTTATACCACACAAGTTACCACACTACCTTCGGCCACTATCCCTTTTTAATCGGCTAATTACTTGATTAAGGTCCACATACTTTGTCATTTAGGAACACATTACCTAGTTGTCATCACCTTAAATGTTCAAACAATCAGCCTAGTGTTACTATAGTAACCGAAATAATGTTTTTCAATCAAATCAAGTGTGATTAATCACCTATTCGATCGAGTTTTTGTAAACTAAAATCACTTGACTTATGTTCAAAAGATAAGGTTAAAACAAATGAGTTTATAATCGGCCTACACCATTAACATATCTTAAACATATTTCATAGTTTCAACTGCACCTAAACCGGTCCAAGAGAACTCATTTTGAACCCAGGTACGATCGGTTTCAAGGCCTACACTATGCACTTGTTTTGGCTACAAAGTTCTAAAACATGTTAATATAGGCAGAAACATGTGTTAATGATATTTTGATATTAAAAGGGCTTAAACCTATGTTAAACATACATTTTATTAAAAACTAACCACACATATTAAATCGGGAACAAATCTATAACCCATGTCTAGCATGTGGGACCTATATTACAACAAAACGCCTGGGATTTCCGGAACAGTATATTCCACAAGTACATTTAAAATCGTCACGTGCACATAAACATGGCCCACATACACTAAAAACAAGGTCCACAAATGTCGGGTGAACAACTTGTATGATAAACAACAAGAATGTACAATTTATCGTGCTCCTAATAATCATAGGGCAACTATTGTTTGGGCGGTAGCTATCTCACATTGTCAGCTTCACTAGACCATACGTGACACTATCAGGTGAGTTTTCACGGCCCCATTTTACTGCTTTTACATTTTTGGGGGATAAATATGCTACAATTCTAGTACAATCTACAATTGTGTGTTAATTCTATCGTGACTGCCATGTGGAACATGAGACATTAGGTTCATGAGCTCATTAGTCCTTGTTCTACGTTTACTATAACCATTAGCTATCAAAATCCATGGAACACTTTAATAGATCTATTGGGTTGACACCCCCACTCTTGGTTAGTCGCTCTAACCGGTTACATACAAAAGAGTGTTAGTATTCTACTATGCATACATTGTCTTTAGTGTACAATGTGCGAGGCACAACAGTCAAGAGGTTTGGTTATGGGATTCATGGTTTGCACAGTGATCATTTTCTTAGCTACCTTATGATTGGTCATACACGAATTACACAAGCACTTTACTTAGTAAATTCAAACCTGTGAACTCACCGACATTATTGTTGACAAATCTTTTGTGCATGTTTTTCAGGTAATTAATGACGAGCAGCAGAGGTTTGAGAGAGGGGTTCGAGCATGCACTGGGTGGTACCTCTTTGGAATGGGTTTTGTCAGTCCCATAATATTTTAGTTTCAATTTCATGAATTGCAGACACTTTCTTATTTTCCAGACGATTTTATGATGGTTTGAATAATTTTATGATAATATCCATCCTATGATGGTACTATTTTAATAAATCTGTGTGTTGCTTGAACCTTGTGCTTGAAAACCTTTCGAGGTCGCATTCCCGTGTTTCCGCCTTGGCAGGGTGTGGCAGTTAAATCATTTGTGACTAAATATTTGGGGCCTAACCTTGGGTGTCTAAAACAAGTTTAAAATTAATGTTTATTGTTTAATTACAAATATTGCTCTTTTGTTTGCCAAAATAGGTGTACTAGGCTGACATCGATGGCGTTTTCTTGCCTTTTTACAACTCTTAGGGGTTGTTTGGTTGATTAAGTGCTAAATCAATAAGAGGTCTGAATGGTTAAGATGTCTGAATGATTAAGTATTGAATCATTAAGTTGGAGCTCTTAATGGTTAATTTTCTTGTCCCACATTGGTAGGAGAGTCTCGTTAAGGTTCAGCGTAGTTCAATGCTTAATGGTTCAGCAACATCTCAAATCTTAATGGTTCAGTCTTAACCATTCCATTCAGAAGCTGAAACAAACGCTCTGGATGCTGAATCATTCAGCACTGAACGATTTAGAGCCTCATTATGAGGCTTACCAAACAACCCCTTAGTATGATTTACAACCCTTTGATATTTTGTTATGCAACACATATCTATTATGCTGACTTTGACGGTCTTTTCTGACCTTCTCATAATTCTTAGCATTCTAAAATGAATATGTTTGGATGTCTACACTGCTTTACTTTTGTTTACCAGTAAATCATTTGGTTCAAGTGTACAGATGCATTATATTGATACAACTTAATCATATTTGCAGAGGATGACATCAGTGACACAAAGGATTCAATACCCAGACTAAACAAATCAGCAAAGAAACCCAACGCTTTTGAACTAAACTAGGCATATAGCATCTGATCATATATTTTGTTGCATTATCAATGTCATTTTCCTTATTGAATATGGAAAAGATTTATATTTTTTAAGGCTATGTATTTCAAATATTGTTGTAATTGGAAACTGAATTTCTTCTTTTTAGTCGCACTAGATCGGTCCGAAGTACTTTAAGAGAGGTCCGGATGGAAATTTTATCGACAAGAGTAACATGCCACATATCCGTCTTGAACTCCGTGACATGGTATGTATCTTAAATTAACATAACTTTTTCTATGTTTTTGTTATCTAATATTTAAAGTGAAAAATGAACGATCCTAGATGGCAAATAGTGGTATTTGTTTATCAGGCCCTTCAGACTCAAAGGTATGAATATATTTCTTCAGTTAGATTATCGCACTTCAATTATGTCGGATAGCTAAGATTAATTGGTGGATTTTAATATCAAGTATGTTGTCTTCTGTTCAATACATTTTCCCATGACTAGTATTTTATTAATTCCAGAGACATACATATGATGCTTTTGATTAATTTGGTCAAGAATCTGATTAAAACCCGATCCACTAGTAGCCGACGCCTTCGATTTAAACTCTAAGCAATCAAAATCCCTTCAAACCCAAAAAAAAGTTCAATCCTAAAACATACACACTTCATTCAATTAATTCAACCTCAACACACACTCTGAACTTAAAAGTCAACCTAATGTCAGACAAATTAGTAACTAAATAAATTGAAACCAAAAAATATCAATAACCAGCCATAACTCAGAAAATAAGTGTGTGACATCATTCACATGAAATAGACAAATACATATCATTATTAATGACAAAAACCATGAGTAAAAGCTGATGACCATCATGTAACCGATCAAAAGTGCCACCAAGAACAACAGCTCCATAAGAATTCGGTGTAGAAACATTTTCCAAATTAGACGCAAGTTCTAGATTCGGATCCTCCATAATAATAATAATAATAATAATAATAATAATAATAATAATAATAATAATAATAATAATAATAATAATAATAAAGAACAAAACGATAGAATACCTCAAGCTTTAAGAGATTCGAATAGGTGTAGGGATTTTTGGAGTTCATATTGTTATGTTATGTTTTGAAGACGTGAGGACAGATAATAGAGAAACCATAGGTTTTGTGTGGATAATAATAATATCATTGACGGTGAAGAAGATGTAATGCGCAGGGGGTGACAAGACTGGTGAGAGGGAAGGGAGGGGTTTTAGGGTTTGTGGGAGGAGAAAATGTTATATATGATTTTAAAAAAATATTTAATTTATTAAAAAAATGGAAGAGATAACAATAAATGTGACAACCGGCAAAATTAAGGTAATTCCGTACTAATTAATTATGCGTAACTAACATAATTAGGTGCAATTTTGTGTTAAGTGTTTTAACTAAGCCTTAGAGAATAGCAAATTCCCCATAAGATGCATAGGAATGCACATGTTTAATGTTGAAGCATGACGAAATCGCGTGCAAATAAACTTGTCCGGAACGGACGTTGGGGATTGCCCGATGTAACAGCCCAAGCTAACCCGTACCACGATATTGTCCGCTTCGCCGTAGCTCATGGTTTTGCATTGGTCTCACCCCCGAAGGACTGGCCAAAACGCGTCTTTCAGGGTTGCACAGCGAAACTGGGCCCTTTCAAGATATTGTCCTCTTTGGTCTACCCCCAACGCATTGGAAGGGTGGCTAGCCTCAAGGTTTTCCCTGGATCATGTCCAAACGCGTCTGGTAGAGAAGGTTCCCCCACCCCTTATAAGGAAGTGCTTGTTCTCCTTCTCAACCGATGTGGGATGCTACAATCCACCCCCCTTAGGGAGCCCAGCGTCCTCGCGGGCACACCGATCCGGGCCCCGGCTCTGATACCAACTGTAACAGCCCAAGCTAACCCGTACCACGATATTGCCCGCTTCGCCGCAACTCACGGTTTTGCATTGGTCTCACCCCCAAAGGACTGGCCAAAACGCGTGTTTCAGGGTTGCACAGTGAAACTAGGCCCTTTCAAGATATTGTCCTCTTCGGTCTACCCCCAACGCATTGAAAGGGTGGCTAGCCTCAAGGTTTTCCCTGGATCGTGTCCAAACGCGTCTGGTAGAGAAGGTTCCCCCACCCCTTATAAGGAAGTGCTTGTTCTCCTTCTCAACCGATGTGGGATGCTACACCCAATAACAATTAATTAACTGAAAACGATCCCAAACACCCAAAATATGAAATAAAGGTAATTTCCATGAAATATTATATGTTTTGGAACTCCAAAACCATAAGTGGAAACTCCAAGCACAAATCTTCCGGTAATGAATAAAGTGCGCGTATCGCACCCGATGCGCGCTAAACTTATAAATTCACCCAATAAAAGCCTAAATAACTTACCAATGCCTAAAATAAATTATGTTTAAGGGTAATTGGGAGTCAATTATATGTCCGGAATAGCTCGTAATAAACACGTGATAAAAACCCGAAAACCCTAACCGAAACAATTAGGAATTAACTAAACTAGTTATAAGATATTTTAGTAACAAGTGGGCCCTCCAAGCCACAAAGTGGCCAGCCCTATATGGGTGTTTAAGCCATCCTATGGTTGCTTCTTTATCCCACTAAAATGATTATGTTAACTAAACATGCATGCTATGTCTTTTCTAGTACAATCTAACCTTTTTATAAAATACTTAACACCATGACATTATTCCACACTTGAAAAAGCATAAGAAACCTTCCTTCTACACCCAAAACTTACGGCCAACATCTCCTCACCATAATCCATTTTCATTTTTCAAGTAAACACTCATAAAAATCATTCCATTCCACACCCTAATCAAGTTTATACAAGAAGCTTGGAGCTTAACCATAGGAAGACACACTTAAGCCCCTTTCCACTTGATTTTGAGTCTTCCCTAGCCTTGTGCTAGTTGTAAGTTTCTTATTTTTGCTTCTTGTTTATGTATATTTTTATTTAACATGTTTTGGAAGCAAGTTGTACATGGGTTAGGATAATAAACTTTCACATAATAAAACACATGTTTTACAAGACTAAAATGGGAGTGTTGATATATATAAATGGGCCGTGAGTTTTATAAAAGATATATTCTTATTGTTTTTGTTAGTTTAAAATGTTAACATAATCTCACATGTGTTAAAGAATCTAACATAATATTTAACAAGGCTTATGATCATGAGCTAATATATGTTTTTACAAGTTCATCATGGATCTATAAAAATATCATTATGGCCGAAAGTTTTATATGAAAATGTTAGTATTTTTGTAGTTTTTATAAGTTCACACAAGCTTATGTTTAAAAGTGTTTTGTGTAGTATTTATAAAAATAACTTGAACATGTTTAAAAGTGGTTCTAATCATCATAATATAACCATCTAAAACATAATATTATGATGGAACTTAAAAATATTACAAGATATAAAAACTACTTCTTTAAAGACACTAACTTTGTAACACTAAAAATGGACATATTGGACATTATGGACTTAACACACCAAATCCACATATTATTAACCTTAATAAGACTATATTGGGCTATTGTTAGTGCTAGAACATAATAATAAGTTATATTGACAAAGTTGATAAAACAAGTTTACTAGTTTAGTGTAAAATTGTCACTTTTGAAAGATATAGGTAGAAAAAGTAACTTTTTGAAAGTTAAAGGTATTATTTTATAACTTTAAAAGTTAAGGGGCATAAAATGACATTTTAGAAACTTAGATCTAAAAATGTGACTTTGGAAAGTTAGGTGTTAAAGATGGATGATGTTAACTTTCCAAGGTTATTTTGTAAAAAGTAGTAAACTTACAAAAATGTATTTTTGTATAAAAAAATGTATTTTTATAAAATAAGGTTTTATAAAAATATAGATTACCAAACATGTTGTAAAATATAAAAACAAAGGTTTTTATAAAAAATTGGTAACTTGAAGACTTGGTAAAATTTTGTGTAAAAATGAACACTTTTGTATATATGGGAATACAAAAGTGTTAGAGTATTTTGTTATAAATAATCAAGTCTTGCATTGAAAATAAAAATGTTATTTATAAAGTTTCCAAGTAAAATATGTAGAAATTGAAGGTTGATTAATTTCAAGAAAACATATTGTTGGAAACTTAGGAAAATAACAAAAGTATATATTTTGAGAAGTATGAAAAATAACATTTCGACGACAAGTATTTATTTCTACAAAAATATATATGAACAACTTGTATTATTCGGGACATGAAAATATATAAATACAAGTGACCAAAATAACGTATTTATATTACGACGTGTTAACGGACTAAATGTAAAAACGGACGAATAAGTATATGTTGTATAACTTCCTACAACATACGTATATATGTTATTGCGTCTAAATGTGGAAATGAAAACATATATTTTATGAACTAAAATATATAACTTGACTGAAAATACATGACACTTTCCTAAGTGTTGAAAATATATTCATGGGAGAATTAACGTAAATAATCTACAAGATTTCACGTTTAAAACAAGTCCACGAACTTGACAATATAAAATATGTTATCGAGCCGACAAGATCCTAGTATACTTATTTAATGGGAAAGTAAATATACGGTAAAGTGAGTCGAGTCAAGTGTTGAAAATGTAACATCGATTGACAAAATCCTAGTATAACTATTTAATGGGAAAATAATTATACGGTAAGGTGAGTTGAGTCGATAATGAAGTAAAACAAGTTAATTAATACAAGAGTATAAGTGTAACTTATATCAAGGGTAATCCATCACCAACGAACCTAGGATACACGTTTAATTAAACGGGGAATTAAACTAAATAGTGGTGTTGGGAGTTGGGCATACAACTTGCCGAAACACACGCATTATAGACTTAGTGATTTATACGTCTAGGACATTGTAGGTGTT
Source organism: Ambrosia artemisiifolia (assembly GCA_032199755.1). Lineage (NCBI taxonomy): Eukaryota > Viridiplantae > Streptophyta > Magnoliopsida > Asterales > Asteraceae > Ambrosia > Ambrosia artemisiifolia. The sequence continues at coordinate 45,981,361 of CM063519.1, read as the reverse complement.
TGAACCCGGACGAGCTATTCTCTTTATTGGATTTTGCATACTTTGCTTGAGGTGAGTTTCACGGCCCCATTTTACTATTTTTACTTTTCGGGGAAAAGATATGTTAGGAAAATATGTGATATGTCGAATAGTTGATTTTGTTGTTCGCCACACAGGGTGAGTCCTCGTTGCTGTAACCATTTATTCGTGTGTACGTATGAAATCGAAAACCGAAGGCATATTTGGATAGCACCAATTGGATAGTATTATTGGTGCCTAACAAGGCCCACCCCTAATCGATAGCGTCGATTAGGGCTGTGCAACGGTTCAGAACCGGACCGAACCGAACCGAACCGGACCGAACCACGAACCGTTTATTCCAAAATATGAGAACCGGAACCGGAACCGATAATTACTAAACGGTTCGGTTCCAGAACCGGGTGAAACGGTTCTCATGAAACGGTTCTAGGCCGGAACCGATTGTCAATAAAATTCTAAAATTAACATTAACAATTAAATAAAAAATAAACAAAAACAATGATTTTTCTTAAAAAAAAATTATCAACAGTACCATGGTTACTAAAAGTATAGCAGTTTACGTATCAAAATATGTTTTGTTTGGATCAGATCATTCTTTTTATACAGATTAAACGGGTCAGAACAAGCTGCGCTGACTGCTGACCATCACATAAGTCAATACTATACATTCCTATCAAGTAAAACAATTTAAAAGTGTTAAGAACAATAAAGAAGGAAACAACACATTCTATTTCAAACTAATAATAGAATATTTAAATATTTAATTTAATTCAAAACGGTTCTAACGGTTCTTAACCGGACCCGTCGGTTATAACCGGAACCGAACTGGGAACCGATTATGCCAAAATATGAGAACCGGAACCGGAACCAATAACATTAATTCGGTTTGGTTCTAGCGATTCCGGGTCGGTTTCACGGTTTTCGCGGTTCGGAACCGTTTATTGCTCACCCCTAGCGTCGATTTATGCAACTGTGTATGCTAGGGGCGCATGTATTCTGAACTAAGTTGTTATTTTCCGTGAGACAATTATAAGCGAGGCATTATTAGTCTTGGTTTGGTTATGGACTCAAGTAGATTGTAGGAACTTGCGACTCCTATAATAGTCACTACTTGTGTTTATTTCCCAAAAATGTTGTTGTTAAAATGATTTGTAAATTAAAACCTGTGAACTCACCAATATTTATATATTAACGATTTTTAACATATCTTTCAGGTAACTAATTGCTAGAAGTTCACATGGCTAAGGTGGTAGGGATCATACAAGCGTCGGAATCTTTTGGGGGGTTTCGCTCTTATTTTCCACGGGTTGGGATATAGTTAAGAAACCTTAACTTTTGTTTAAACTATGGTTGTTAAAAAAAAGTGTGTGAAACTTGAAACTACTTTTCGACGTATAAATAAATGATCCTTTTCTTAATTACTTGTAGTTTGTGTTTATCTTTGTTTAATACTCTTCGAACGTCGCGCCACGTGTTTCCGCCATTAGCGTGGTGTGACAATAAAGAAGAAGAAGAAAAATAGAAAAGATAGGAGTTAGATTTAATATAATAAAAACGAAAAATTGAAAAAAAAAATCTTTCACCTCATTTTGCCACGTGGCACATTCAAGGGAGGGTTGAGGCCACCATTGAATGTCACGTCAACAAACATTAATTCTTTTATATGTATTTATAGATTATAGATTAAACTTGGCTTTATAATAAATAAAGTTTTTCTCTACATTTATCGCTAAGTGTTTTGTGTAAAATTAAAGTATTAAACATAAGTGACGCACCAGGGCCAAGTACGGGTCCAAAGTCCCCAAATTGCTTTAATACGCCAATAACACATGACAATCAAGAGCGAAAATTGGTGTACCATAAGTTGTGTAGCGTATGGTACACTGGTCCTAATTTCCCATCTTATTTTGCGGTTATCGAGATTCACTCGTAACTGTAGTGTGTGTGTATTTTTACTTAGCTTTGCTAATATGATAGTTTCAGATAAGACACAATAAATGGAAGGTTGATGAAGATCATGTTTTCGAGCAAAAATCAGACATTTGTTTGTTAAAATAATAAAAGTGTTTTCTGAAAAAACACTGGTATAAATATGCTTAAACACTAATAGAGAATGGATGATATTGGACTAGACCTATTACAAGGATCTTGAATAAGCATAAATAGACAAGTATTTCGACTATAATGTTTCAGCCAAATCGAGAGTAATTTAAGTGCGTTTTTAATCATAGAATGACCAACATTTTCTCATTAGGAGACAAGGGTATTTATAGTAATAGATGTCTCATGTTGCTTGGTTCTCTAGAGAATGACAATTGTCTTGCGCGGGCCCCACGGTTGACAACCGTTAGAGAATATTGTGATGCCCTTCTCCCATTGGTTGGCTGTCCTTTTCAATTGTCCTTGTCGTCCTTGCTGGTTGGTAGGATATCGTGGAGTAGAGAATTCTCCCCTTTAATTTGCTAGATGTCCATTTCCTTGTCTCTTGATAGCTAACACGTCCTAGGTGGCGCACGAGGCTAGTAGAACGTTATTTTGTTTATTCCTACTCTGACGTGTGAGTTGTGAGCCATGCGTGCGTGGGAGTACATATCTCTTCATTGTCCAAATGATGCGTCCAAACGAACACAAACAAGTGGGTTTCACGCGCTGAGCGGATCTGTTCGGTTTGTTTGATCATAGTACCGACACGATATGGGCAATGATATAGTCGAAAGAGATAAAAACCAGAATAAAAATCTGTTTTGAACTTAATTCATATCGGCTATGAATAGTAGCAATCGAAAACGCTTTTTCAGGTACTAATGTTATTAAGTCAGAATAGGCTAGGCTCGACTCGTCCTGACACCGGTAGGAATGCCAAGAAAAGCATAAAAATGAATACATGTACTGATGTTTCCATATAACACCAGTTTGGTTCGTCATAGTAAATAAAACAAAAAAGTAAATGGGATGTTAAAACTTATAAAATAGTAACATAAAGAAAAGCATAAAAACAAGTACCCGTAGTAGTGTTTTCATATAACATTAGTTTGGTTCATCATGATAAATTACAAAAAAGTAAAATGTGGTGTTGAAACTTCTAAGAAAGTTAAGCATGTTAATTACGTAATTATGAAAATTATAAGAGTACAGTTGAAACTGAAAAAATCCATAAAAGACAAAATCAAAAGAAAAAGGAAAAAGAAATGAAAAGGATGAAAAGAATTTTTATTTTATCGTGACAAACTTGTGTTCTGGTATATATATAGCCATCTAGGGCATGTTTGGATAAACTTAGTTGAGTCTAAAATGACTTTTGGTTAAAATGACTTATTAAGTTATGACTTTTTAAAAAAGAGGTTTAAGAAAAGTGTTTGGATTAGCTTATGTGGTGGGGGACAAACAATAAGTTGATAAGTTATTTTATAAAAAAGTGTTTGGTTTAACTTATTTAGGTAGAATGACCAAAAAGGATATAAGGTCGTGTATAAAGATATAAGGAGAGCATGTACGTAAATATCCATCATTAAATTATAAGGAGGTTCAAAAAGTCACACATCCCTTACTTTTCCAAAAACAACTTATTATAGGTAAATGAAAAATTAAAATATTAAGTTCTTTTTAATTTGCCAAACACTTTTTTTAACTTATTAACTTTTTGAAAAAGTAATAAATTATAAGGTGGAAATAACGAGAGCCAAACATGCTCATAATAATATAAGGTAGGACGGGGCACTTGAGGCTTGTGGGATGGGGCTTGAAAAGCCACGAGGCTACACTGCCCCACGTCATGAGGCTTCAATTTGGGGCTTGAAAATGAGGCTACTTGTGGAACATGAGGCTACTTGTTTCAAGCCGAAGGAAATGAATAAAAAAATGGGTTTTTGGGTGGGGACCATTTAATGAGGAGTGTGTGATTGGCGGGTATGGTTAAATGGTGGGGTCCTTAGTACGGGGCTACTTTGGGCTTGGTGTTTCCAGTGTTTAGGCTACTTTAGACTAGATTGAGGTTAAAATGACGTGGCACTGTGTGATTGGTGGGCATAAGGTTATACGGGATTGTGCCCTCCTCCCCCCTCCCTAAACTCTGTTGTTAAGTGTGCAAAGTTTGTAGAGGTTGAATAGGTAAGATCACCATTTAAGGTGTCATATCTTTTGAAAATGTATGAGTAACCACTTTCATTATTGACTATTGAGTTTGAAAATAATGTCGACCGTAGTTCTTCCATTTTTCATAGATCGTTTGCACTTGACGTGCTCAAGCTTACCACACATAAATTTTATGAACTATGTTCTTGAGTTTTGTCCTTGTTTGGCTTACTAGTTTTGGTACGATCAACCCACGGGCATCGACCATGATGTTTTAGTCTACTATTTGTTGATTGATTTGCTTTAATCGCTTGATCTATTCGGTACTTTTTCCATGACTAAATATTATATATATGAACACATGGAAAATTCTTACATTCAGCCTTTGTATCATACTAGTTGTATTCTCGCGCATTTCGCCGTACGCTTTGGTGGCGAAGCGCGCTGTTGATCATTATTAGTCCGGATCAGTATGCACTATCGGTATGATAACGATTCTTAGAATAACAATTGAGACGTGTTTGACGTTAACTGAAAACCATGTAAACAAATACTGATACTGGTACCCAAATGACAACAATTCTATAATTTCACTTTTTTATTATTTTCGCCATCCACAATTTTTCAACTAATTAATTCACACACACATCAATCACTTTATCTCATAATATAAAAAACTAGCTGATTACCCCGGGAGGGTCCCGGGGTTGATAAATCTAATTTTACGTGATAACCTATTACAAATTGCTCAAGTTAACTAACCACAAAATCTTCCAATCATTGCATGTTCATAGTATTCTAATCAGTAATAACTCATATTCCCCACAAAATCTAATTTTACGTGATAGCATGAACACTTTGTGTGTTTTTTTCCTGTATGAACGAAACCCCACAAAAAATAGTCGATTTTTTCTCCGTTTTTATATAGCACTATGGTACTCGTTGGAAAGATAATAAAACGCTCGTTAATTTGGTGTAATTTTTTTCTTTAAAAAATCCCGTATATAAAAGATATAAACGTTTAAAAGTTATGGGAGGAAATATGAGAGAGAAAATTTTAAATTTATTTTTAAATTCTTTTTTCCTAAAATAACTCAATTTAATTAAAAAGGAAACAATTTAAAAACACCAAAAACTCTCCATTATGATGCCACGTGACACAAGGTTGAGGCCTCCATTGCACGCCACGTCAGCAAAAGTCTTTTCTTTTATATATATATATAGATGACACACACATAAATAAATCAAACAACCCTCTACCATCCAAACATATTCGCCGACAATTTCGCCTCCATTCCAACGTCCCAATTCCTCTCTCTTCCATCATCATCATCTCTCCATCCCCATCTGCCATCACACAACCCGTACCCGTATCCAACCCGAATGCCTATTCGGATCTAATCCTTAAACCCATGAAGATGAAGATGCACACGTGGCTCAGAAAACCAGTCCTTGCATTACTCTTCATAACAGTTCTTGCTCCCATTGTTCTCTACACTGATAAAGTCTCCACCTTTTGTAATAATAATAACATTTCTATATCTTTACATCTTTATTTATTTATTGTTTATAATTCCCATCTCTTATATTCTTTCTTTTTGCAGCTTCTTCTTATGATTTTGTTCAAGACCCTTCAACTCTTGTAAGTTATTTTATAAAAAGTATTGATTTTTTTTTTGTTTTTTGTTTAAAAAGAAGGCTTACCCACATCTTTTTACTTGAAATTAGAACTACCCAAAAAGATCTTGGATCTTATTACTTGAAATAAGAATCCATCAAGATTCTTTATTTATTTATTTATTTATTTATTTTGGACAAAGTAAGGCTTACCCACATCCATTGCTTGATATGGAAAAACCCATCAAGAATCTTTATTAATATCATTATTATTAATTGTTTTTTTTTTTTTTTTTTTTTGAATAAGCAAGGCTTAATTATGTAATTGATGAATGAATTTTTATTGGTTTCAGTCATTGAATAGAGATGTGACAGATGTTAGACCTTTGAATTTGCTTCCTCAGGTAGGTTACATTACATGTGCAATTTAGTATCTGAAAATGTTTAATTTGTTTATATTATATTATTTGTTTTGTTATGTTTACAGGAGTTATCTGTTGCACAGGAAGAACCATCAGCTGATGTTTATGTTGAGAATATAACAACATCTGTTCATGTTTCTGATGGTGAAAGATCTAGGAAAACTAGACAGCTTAATGAAGGTTCTTTTCTTGCTTTATACTCATCTTGGTTGATTTATAATCATATCAGTTTCCATTAATGATTTATTTAAATAATCTATAATAATTTGATTAGAGTCGAAGGATATTGGCACCGATGTTTTGGTTGAAGAAGACAATCTGATCAGGGAAGCAACTGAAGGTGAGAATGAGAACAGATTGGAATTAGATGAAAATGAGGATCATGTGAAGGTGAAGGGGGCTGAGCATTCAATGATAGCTGCTGCTCAAGCTGTAAGTTGTTTAGTAGTTTTTGTGAAAATATTTATTTGCTGTCGCTTTTTTTATTATTGTGACCTGTCCATCATTACATTAGTTGTTGGTATTAGTTGTATGTTGTGTTGTGTCATAAATAAGCTAAAATTTGGTATAATTTGTTCATGAGCTTGTAAGTATTGATTTGGATCTGCTTGATGGCTGTGGAAATTTTATATTAATATTATGTGTGTGTGTGTGTCTACATAGGGTTTAGCATCAAATATGAACCAGTACATATTTGAAAACACTTAAAAAAATAGAACCTTTTATAGGCTATAGCCGTCGTATCTGCTTGATAAAGAGTTTTTTCCGCGGCCACATTTTCGTTCCGAACATGAAAATTGGCAGGTGAGAATTTAAATGACCAGTGAATACATATAGAGTATTCGCTAGTTCGCTAGTTAATACACTACAATTTCTTAAGTGTATTTACGGGTGATTACGTGTATTCATCAATAAGTGCACTGTATGTATACAAATAGTATATTTACCAATGAACACAATGAATATAGTATAGCTATAGATAATATATTCACCGGTGAATATACTATATCTGATGAATACATGTTTTTACATTATTTACGAAAATGCCATTGCTCGCTCGTGTAGTGTGTTCACCGGTAAATACGTGTATGCATCAATGAATGCATGGATATTTATTACTTGTATTTACGGGTTAATAACAACATGTTTTTGCGTTTAGTACCAAAATGCCACCAGGTAAATTTAATCCTTATTAAGCAGATCCGACAGTCAGGGGTTCTCATTATTTTCGAAAACGATTATCAAATTTTAGTGGTTCTTATCTTCTATATCGACTGTTATGTTTATCGAGCAACTATTTGCGGTTGATCAAACCATAACTACATGTCTACACGTTAATAACAAGGGTTGGTTTACACTAATATCTGTTGTAAAGGCCTACATTCCGTTTAATCCTTGAACTTACAAGTTTGTATGCATTTTAAATCTCTTAAATATGAAAACTGACTTTTGTTAACATCCGATCTTTTAGGAATCCAAACCTGAGGCTCAGAAATCTACGAAAACCAAAACTGAGAAACCCAATGAACGTGTTTTGGCGGATAGTCGTGTTCGGTATCTCAAGGATCAGTTGATTAGAGCGAGAGTTTACCTTTCCCTTTCTTCAACAAGAAACAATGTTCAGTTTAATAGAGAACTTCGGGCGCGTATGAAGGACGTCCAAAGAGCACTTGGTGATGCAAGCAAGGATGCAGATCTACCAAGGAAGTAAGTTTTATTTTTTATTTCTGTATCGGGCAATTTAATAATACATGTGAAAACTTGCTTATATCATATATACGCTATAAAAATCAAATATACCCATTCAAAATAAATAAAATTTCATATTTACTCATTTCATTAAATACAATTTATAATATGACTGTTATAACCTTAAATGTCATATATTTAAAAATGGGTACATTTGCTATTATGAATTTGTATTGGGTAATATAATATATAATATAATATGATCTTGCTATAAATCTAGTGCCTATGACAAGCTGAAGGCAATGGATCAAACACTAGCAAAAGGAAAGCAAATGCAGGATGATTGCACTGCTATTGTAAAGAAATTACGTGCAATTATTCACTCAACTGAAGAACAACTGCGTGTCCATCAGAAACAGGCCTTGTTTTTGACTCATTTAACTGCCAAAACCGTTCCTAAGGGTCTTCATTGTCTTCCTTTACGCCTTTCCACTGAGTACTACTCGTTAAATTCCTCTGCACAACAGTTTCCAAATCAAGAAAAGCTAGATGATCCCAAGCTGTTCCACTATGCGTTATTTTCAGATAACGTGTTAGCTACAGCAGTGGTTGTGAATTCTACTGTTACCAATGCCAAGGTGATTGATAAAGACTTGTTTACTTTCTCTCATTAAGATTCAAAGTAGGGGTCATGTTTGTAGTGGTCTGTTATCACGTTTGATTAAACACGTCGACCCGTCAACCAATTTACTACAACCCACCAACCTGTTTGACATGTTTAAAAGTTGATTACAAACTGTTTGACTCATTTAGATAAATGGATTAAACGCGTCGAGTACGGATTGATGTGTAAAACATTAATTTAGCATGTTGACGCGCGAATCAATATAATTAAACAGGTCGTCATGCCAGCCTGTTTATGACCCATTTATCACAACTTTCCAACCCGAACACATTTACAATTTTATTACAACCAATTTGACTTGTTTAGATAAATGGTTAAACGGGTCGTATACGGATTACATGGTTTAAATTGTGTCCGTATTTGGTTTGATATCTTTGATGAGAATAAATATACTAATCGTGTTTTGTTTCAGTGACGTAACCCGCCAACTTGACAGTTGACACAATCAACAACCTAAATTTTTTAAACTTGTAATTGCTAACTTGTAAGCATGGCAGGAACCTTGGAAGCACGTGTTCCACATTGTTACCGACAAGTTAAATTATGCTGCAATGAGGATGTGGTTTCTTGCAAATCCACCCGGGAAAGCTACAATACAAGTTCAAAACATTGATGAATTTACATGGCTGAATGCAAGTTACAGCCCAGTTCTTAAACAGTTGGCTTCTCAGAACATGATTGACTATTATTTCAAAACACATAAGGCGGTCGAGCCTGATTCAAATCTGAAGTTCCGCAACCCGAAGTATCTGTCAATGATGAATCATCTTCGGTTTTACCTTCCAGAGGTCTTTCCAAAGCTGAGTAAAGTGGTGTTCTTGGATGATGATATAGTGGTCCAAAAGGATTTAAGTGGTCTTTGGTCTATTGATCTCAAAGGAAAGGTGAATGGTGCTGTCGAGACATGTGGGGAAAACTTCCATAGGTTTGATCGGTACCTAAATTTTTCAAATCCTATCATAGCTAAAAAATTTGACCCCCGAGCTTGTGGATGGGCGTACGGAATGAATGTATTTGATTTGGACGAATGGAAGAAACAAAACATTACAGACGTCTACCACTCGTGGCAAAACTTGGTAAGTGTTTTCGTTCAAATCTAGTGTTCAAAAACCAGTGAAATTGACCGAACCGTTCAAATCTAGTCTCACCTAAGAAAGACGGATGGTTTGACTGGTTTGAGGTTCAAACGGTTTGGTTTTCATGAATTAGCGGTTTTAATGGTTTGGTCTGGTTTGAAACTTGGAACCGATTGTTTGACTTCTATTAGTAATATATCACTTTTTTATTTTAGTTATGTATAAGCATTATATAATCTTTAACCATCTTTTATTATTTACCTACTTTTTAATACAAACTAATGCTTTGAAAAAAAAAAAAATTAACGTTCAAGTCGCCAAAACCTAACCTTTTAAATGCCAAACCAGAAAAACCGGCCGATTCAGCCAGCCAACCCAACCCAGCCGGTTTGGTTTGTCGTTTCTTGAAACTGTATTTAGCGGTTCAGCCCAAAGTGTAGATAAGATCTGGCCAAACTGGACTGTGAACAACTCTAGACGGTAGACACTTAAACAATCTCATTTGTTGTGTTTTTTGGGCAGAATCACGAGAGACAACTGTGGAAGCTGGGAACACTACCGCCGGGTTTGATAACCTTCTGGAAACGCGTATACCCACTAGAGAGGTCATGGCATGTACTCGGGCTTGGGTATAACCCAAGCGTGAGCCAGAAGGACATCGAAAGAGCAGCTGTTATTCACTACAACGGGAATTTAAAACCATGGCTCGAGATAGGGATACCCAAGTTCCGAGGGTACTGGAGCAAGTTTGTAGACTATGATCAGGTGTACCTGCGGGATTGCAATATGAGCCCGTGAGACAAGCCGATCACGTCAGTAAGTAGTATATATTCTTTGATTGGTTGGAGCGTTGATGGTTAGTTTCTTCGTGCATCGCCTCGGCCCTGGTTTTGTTGTAAAGGAGCAAGTGATTTATTTATGTTTAAGGAAATTGGTGTTTGATTGTATCCTTCAAATTCAAACTTGATTTTGGGTTTGAATTGTTTTGGTTGAGCCCAGAAACAAGATGATATGCGTTTTGTCTTTCTGTATACTATTTACATACATTTGTAGCGATACGCCTGATAGAAATGAACATATGTGAATCTTTCATTCGTTTAAATTATCGATTGTTACTTTCGCTATCGTTGATAATTTGGGAGGTATTGTTGTGCATTTTTAACACTATACAAAGACACTACACGCGGTTAACTTGAAAGTTGAGGGTTTGGTTTAATTTTAGTGCGTTTGGGTCAATTTCTGGTCAAATATATGTACATGTTTAGCTAAGCAGGTCGTATTTGGGCTACTTGACAAGTTTGAGGGTTGATCCTTTTGACTTGTTTATTTTTAAAATTTTCAAAAATATAAATATAATTCTTGTACACTAGAATATAAAAGATAAAAAATCAAAATTTAATTCGTGTACATTCGTATTTTTGTTATAAATTTGTTATTTTAGAGTATCGGTATAAGAAACTATAATACAATAAAAATTTCCATGTTTACCGGATCGTGTTCATGTCAAAACGTGAAAACTCGTGATATGTACTGTTTGGTTTTATATGTTGGACATGACTTTTGGGTTTGTATTAAATTCGACTTGTTAGCCCACAAACACGACTCATAGTGGGAGTGAATGCACCCCTCTAGCTCCATCTATTGATGATTATTGTCCATCTTCATTGCTTGTAATTTGCCCCCTTTCGCTTTTCTAAACGTTCAATTATCCTTCCTTCGTAATCAAATTTCATTAAACAAATGCAGTGGCACTTTTTCCGTCCATCGTTGAACATCATTGTTACTATTGATTGTATTTGGGATATATTTAGCTAATTTGAATAGTTTAGGGGGCTATAAGTGTAAATATGAGTTTTAGTGAGTTCATGGACTTTTTGTAATAATTTCATTGTTAAGGGTTGTAAGTTGAATTTATTAGTTAGCAGTTGAGAGTGGTTAAGCTATATGTGTAATTGATTAAGTTGTTAGTGAGAGCTAGCTAGTTGATTGGTGAAATTCCTCTGTATTCTTCTTCTTCTCTAATTCGATTAGCTATCAATGGTTTCGTAGCTCACGATCCTTATCGGAAGGTTAGGACGACGATTAACGATTGAACGTCGGTGATTGATTCCAATTCCGACGAGATTGCGAATACAAGAAATCAAGAAATTGATCGAACACTTAAGGAGCATGAAACATAATTGTTTTATCTCTAACTAGGTGATAAGAATTCGAATGATTTGGCAATGTTGAAGACACAAATAACGGGGATACTAAAAAACCTGCGACTATTGAATAATGGACATGAAGGCGCAAGTAGTGGAACTCAATAATTAGGTATCGAATACTTTACCGAATTTATCATATGGTACCTGTACTAAATGCTCATCTCTATATGGTATTGATACTATACTATTACCGGTATCAAAAATATCGATACCGATTTCCGAAAAAATGGGTACGAAATACCGTATCAAACCTGTTGATATGGTACCGGTACTCGTACCAAATACTCATTCTTGGTGAGGAGTTGGTTCGAGACTCCCAATTGGCAGGGTTTTTTTACCCAATGATGAGCCCATATGTAACTAATCTCTGTAAGCCCAACTTGATTGATTATTTATATATTTATATATCAAGTCTTTTCGTAAATTCAGTTTGTTTTTTAAAGTTATTGATTAACGTAAACAAATTATATGAACGTGTTTTTAACGTTTTCAATAAAGCCTTAAATGTTATGTAAGTAGATTATATCCTAACGCTTTCCGGGATAGATAAATATAATATGAAATGATAAATAAAATATGAGTTATGATATGACATTGAAATTAATGTACGATAATACGAGAAAACAATAATTTTAATCATATGAATAAAAATAAAATGTATATTAAAAAGAAGATGTATGTTTGGATGAGAAGCAGAGCTAGAAACAATTATTGCAGGGCGTGATTGAACCTTGCGCTAGTGCAAGGTGGAAGCCGGAGTCAAACCATCCGCATAACCAACAACACGCGCAGTAGCGGCAATGGCAGCAACCTGGCCCCGAGCATGGACTCATTCCAGAACCGCTTGAAAAGCTACAAAACAAAGCCTAAAGAGAAAAATTCCTAACAGAGAAAAAAATAAAGCAAAAAGCGAAGGACAAGTCTTACCTTGGAGACACCCGCAGTCATCATCCAGCGCATCGGCTCCTGTGCCTTCTCCTGAGCAACGGAGGCTTGATCAAGCAACGCCTTAGCGTTTTCAGCCTCGGTGGTGGCAACGGTTTGGGACTCCTCCAACGACGCCCGCTCCGCTTCCAGATCCTCCTTCTCCTTCGCCAAGGTGACCTTCTCTGACTCCAACACTGACACGTGGCCGGTCATTGACATTAGCTCCTTGTCTTTATTTTGGAGCTCATGCCGCACTTCCGCTAGTTTGGAGTCACGCTCCTCCACCACCATCGCATGGCCTTCGACAGTAGCACGCAACTGGGAATTTTCATTTTCTAAAACTTGAAATCTCCCCCTTAGCTTCATTGTTTCGGCAATAGTGCGACTGCATGACTCAATCCACCACTTTTGCGCTACCGCGTGGTCTGTCTCAAGCGCCTTCACCTTGTCCTCGGCCATGTATGCATGACCGCGGTACCTTTCCACCTCAGCCTTCAGCTTATCCTCCCTCTGTGCCTGCATGGCCTTGGAAGCATTAAAGTCTTCGATAGCACGTTGAATCGACGCATCACGCCTATTCAATGAATTGATTGCTGCCATATTGAGCGACGTCTTGACGCAGATATCAGAAATCAGAGCTGAGTGCTCCAGGATATCCTGATATTCCCTCTCCTTGGGAGGGACAACTGTCTCTACGAACTCCCCCGCCAAAAGGGGGTTGACGAAGCGAGCATTCTCTCGCAAACTCTAGTGAGGACGGAAAAGTTTGTCGCCCTCGGAGTAAGTCGAGGTCTTCGCCGGTTGGTCTTTGTCACACCCCCCCCCCCCCTTACGGAGAGGATCCCTTTTGAGTCTTCCCCACAGGAGGGGGCTCCTTCTCATGCACGCCAGACGACAACTCGCCCATCTGACCCAGGTCAACAGTACCACCCCCAGCACCTCCCGCTGGGGGGGGGGGGGGCTTCAAAAATGGGCTTCTTGCCCGAAGCCTTTTTGGTGGCTTCTTCGGCCCTTGCCTTGGCCTCAGCCTCCTCGTTCTCTTTTCTCAAACTCTCCACCTCCAACCGTTTCTCCTTCAGCCCGTGCGTGAGCTTCTCCTCAATGCGCTTCTTCGCGAGCTCCTCTTCAGTAAGCGAGGGAGAAGAAGAGGAAGACGACATAACCTTGGTGACAGTAACTACAAAAACAGGGAGAAGTTAAGAAATTTTAATACAGAAGTGCGAACGAAAGGAAAAGGAAGGCATTAAGTCACTTACCAGGTGTCTTCTTCACTGTCTTATGAAGCAGAGCTCGCTCTGGTGGAGGAATAATCTTGAAGGAAAACGGCGCCGACTCTGTCTCCATGGCAATCTCTTTATGCGGAGAGGGGCCAGACTTGTCACTATGGTTGCCCCCCCCCCCCCCCCCCCCCCCTTCACCCTCCGCCAAGGGCTTCGGCCCCCTCACCATCTTCCGTTTCTTCTTTAGCGGCTCTTCATGCGTCTCAACTTCCTCCGGGGTGGAGGAAGAGGACTTATTCCTCTTATCCTTCTGCCCGAAGAAAGGGCCCTCACCACCTGCACTCATAGGCGCAGACTCAGAAACATAACGTTTATATCCATGAGTTCGGGGCGCCATTTTCTTACGCCCGCGAATACCAGGAATCCTCGAAGGACGCGCCGGATGAACCAACGCCTCAGAGGACCCTGTAGACTCTTCATCAAACAAAATAATGACGTATGGAATTGATCCATGCGCCACAAAAGAGATATGGTCAGGGTTTATTGGTTGCCCACCCGTCACTTTAAAGCCCGCAGGCACAAAATCCAAATTTGGCAGATAGAACCTATCTACCATTTCATCAACCACCGACACCCTACCCTCCAGAGGGGCACGCCACTCCAATCCGCCTTGTCACGCGCCCAGAAATCCTGGAACTTAGTCACACCTGCAAGCAACAAACACTTAGCATTTGCATTGAAAAAACAAGTTATCATTATCGCGTGGAAAAGCACTTACCCTGGTCAATAATACAAGGCTCTTGACCAGGAACAAGTTGGACGCAACTCATCCCAAGTAGCACAAACATCGCCTCTATGCACATGGCGGCATCATAAGGGGAGGCATTCGCAGTCAGATGCTTGAACCACTCCTCTTTAAAAACCACCATCATAGAATGGTCGGGTAGCTTCTAGAGCTCCGCCACCACTTTCCAGGGCAACTCCACTGGAATGACGCCCCACTTCACAGAAAAAGAACTTCTCCTTCCAGTCATGAAGTGACTTGGGAGGAGTAGTTCCCATCGCCTGCACCTGGGAGCGCGGGGAAAAATTGAAACAAGACTCAGCCATGGTTAGAACATAGAAAACGTTGAACCGTTCAAAACTGGGTTCAACGTCCAAGGCTCGGCAACAGGCTTCAAAATGAATCATCCTCAACATGCCGAACCCACTAACTTGGGTCACACTGATCCCATATGCCACCAGGGTATCAATTTGAAACCTGGTGGCTGGAAAACGGAACCCACACAAAGCAAAGTGAGCTCCATAGAGGGCCATCTTGCCCAACGGTCAAGAAATGATAATTTTCAAATATTGCAGATCAAGGTCTTCATTACTACTTTAGGAAGAGAGCAAGGATCGTTCACATTAGTACTTTAGGTCAAAGATGTAATCAATGATAATAATTCACCTCACTTAACGATTATTTATGCATTTTATGTTTCTTAAACTTCACGGTGGTGAACAGTTGTTAGGAATTGAATTCTTATAGATGATAAAGGATAACGAAGATTAATGTTGTATTTTTCCCGGAAGTACTGAATTTTCATTTAAGGTAGAATCTAGAAAGGTAGAATTTTCATTTGGGTTTATGATAGTTTAATTAAGGTTATTTTTTTTAAATAAAACATAAAAAATAAACATTTTTAGAGTTATTAACGATAGTTTAATTAGAGTTATTACTTTGTTTTTAATTTTTTTTAAACTTTTTTTTACAATGATTAAATAAAAATAAATAAATTCAAGACACCAAAAAAAGCCACCCAAAATAAATCTCTGATCCAAAGCGCCTCGCTTTGGCCATAGCGAGGCGCTTCGGTTTTAAAATTTCAGTTTTTCTTGACCTCGTACTGACGTTCGTTGAAAAGGGAATCATGCGCCTCGCTTTGACTAGCGAGGCGCTTCATTAGGGGTTAAAATAGAAGCAGGGGATGTTAATAGCCCAGGCCGCTATTTCACTTGTATGTAGGCCATGATATAAATAAACCATGCATTTGGAATAACATTATAAAAAATTGAGCCTTCACGGACGTTGTCGTTTTGATTGGGCCCTAGAGTGGCTTGTGAGTTTTTCAAAAGGTTGATAATTTAAATATAATAAATAAATAATGATTGTAAGATGATTATTAAATAATTAGGTAGGGGTGTATAATTCCTAAAGGAGTGGATGTATTAATCCACAATCCCTACATACATATATTACTTACAGGAATGAAGATACACCAATTGTGTTTGTTTTTAGTTTTAAAATTGATCAAGAATCTTGTACTTGTCAACTTTACCTTCTTTTGAGATGGCAACCAGCATCATCCTTTAAAGCTGGCCACACTCTTCATGTCTTTTTAACCTTTTTGACCCACAACATCTATCCTTACTCATTAATCCATCCTTACTCATTAATAACTAGTTTTGGGTAGAGAATGGAGTATATCATAATAATTTGTGCTTTTTGTTGCTTAGATATACTATAAACCAGGAATAGAAATAGAAAGGTAGGTGATCCACTGCAGCGCAGTGGTGAAACCTATCCAGGTGAAGGCTTGGCCCGGATTTAACCCGGGTTCGAGCCTGATGGGAGGCGAGGGTTTACGGATTCAAGCCGGTACCCGCGTTTGGGGCGGATTAGCGAAGCGTATCCCGAAAGTAGGTGAATTTGGCCATTGTAGCCGAAATTTGGAGGGTTTCGTTGATCGTTCAAAAAAAGAAATAGAAAGGTAGACTGTTATATGGTTAACTAATTAAGTTATGTGTCCCTTATAAACCAATGGGTATAGATGGTATATTTACATAGTGCCTGTCTATTCACACCCCTCACCTTCTATTTCAACCCCCTTCTAAAGCGTCTAACTTAGACCAAAGCTTGGTGCTTTGGGTCAAATCATACGAGGCGGCAGGAAAAGCTGACATTTTGATCCAAAGCGCCTAACTTTGGCCTAAGCTAGGTGCTTTGGATCAAAGTTTCCTGTCTATTCACACCTTCCACCTTCTATTTCAACCCCCCCCCCCCCCTTCTAAAGCGCCTAGCTAGGCCAAAGCTAGGTGTGTCGGGTCAAATCATACGAGGTGGCAGGAAAAGCTGACGTTTTGATCCAAAGCGCCTAGCTTAGGAATTGGAATTAAAGTTGAGAAACTTGATTTCAGGAGAAAGGTGTGGATTATCGGAATTGAATACTCAAAAATGACACAATCAGCTTTAGACTCCAAGCGAATCCCTTGAAGAAAGTCTTCCTCTCTGTTACCAAGCATGTCAAGAAATGATAATTTTCAAATATTGCAGATCAAGTATAACGAAGATTAATGTTGTATTTTTCCCGAAAGTAATGAATAAAAAAAAATAAACACTTTTAGAGTTAATTAATTTAATTATTTTATTAAATAAATGAAAAAAAATAAAAAAAATAAACACTACAAAATATCAAAAAAACAACCAAAATTAAAATTTTGATCCAAAGCACATAGCTTAGGCCTAAGCTAGGCACTTTGGATCAAAATGTCAGCTTTTCCTGTCACCTTGTATGATTTGACCCGAAGCACTTAGCTTTGGCCTAAGCTAGACGTTTTAGAAGGGGGTTGAAATAGAAAGGGGGGGTGTTTAATTAGAAAGGTCCATTTACATATATTACATATTTTTTTGTTCTTTCTACAAAAGTTAGTTGTTAGAAGAAATGGTAACAAAAAAAGAAGACTAGTATGCAGTGTAGAATCTGTTATTATTTTTTATTTGTGTCACTCTTAGAAAATTGCAAGTAAATTGGTGTCTCTAGTGTCATGGAAATGTATGTAACATATAAGTATTATAATTAATTCCTATGTAAGAAATGCAAATATTTTTATAAGTATCACATGACATCAATACTCCCTATTTAGATCCTCACTTGTATTTATTTATCTTCAATATTAAACATAAGCACATAAATTTATAACAAGAATGGGAATCATGTGCACATTAGTATTATTAAACAAGTACAATTAGGCATGTGTTTAGAAAGATTGCAAAAATAATAATAATAATAATAATAATAATAATAATAATAATAATAATAATAATAATAATAATAATAATAATAATAATAATTAAAAACCTGTTTCAAATCTATGCACCTTGGTTTGCTTTTGGTTTTATTGACCTATAGCTAGTAAAAGTAAAGCGACCAACTTCTTCTTTGCGCCTTTTTCTTTCTACATTCTCATTATTTTGTTATCATCTTTTCTTTTTTTGGATTGTAAATTAAAAACTTGTTTCTTTTGTGTTCAAAGTCACATTTTTTTTTTCTAAAAATCTGGATAAGTATTAAGAAGAATAACTTTTTTTTAACTTTCTTTAAATACTAAGGAATACTTTAAATATGATGTAATACACTATTTTTTTTTTGGAGAACTTGTAGTAATACTATTTACTTTTAGAGTTAATAGGCAAAATCGTCCATAAGGTATGGTCACTTTTGCCACATCAGTCCAAAACCCAAACCTTTTACATCTGGGTCTTTCAGTTTTAGTTTTTTTTCTTTTTGCCAAATTCGTCTCTGACACTAACCCAGTTAACTTATCTCGTTAACTTTGTGGGTATTTATGTCTGCCATTTTTCTTTTTAAGCAACTTCTTCCCCTTTTGAAACCTTAGATCATCAGGCTTCAACTCCACCATCTACAATCTCTCCTATAATCAGATTATCTCTTTACGTCTAAATCCTTGAGTAATTTAGATTTGCCAACACTCAAATAACTATTCCCTACAGCCTGTTTTGATACAATTGATTATCTGGTTCTGATTGTTTCATATGATGCAATTATAATTCCAACCGTGATGACAAACATGTTTACGCATTTCTTTACAGACTCTGTTTTCTGAATCTTGAAAACAGCTTTTTTGAAAAGGAATGTGAGGATATGATAATGAAGGCCACGAAGTTGAAGAAAGCTATAAAGAAGCAAAAACAAACCGAAAATTGTGGTTCAAACGAGTCTTTAAAGGAAGACATCTGGAGACACTTCCCAAATGAGTTATACAAGAACGTAATTGCAAGACTTCCGATAGACACAATCTTCCGTTCCAGATCCGTTTGCCAAAATTGGAATTCGATGAAAAAGTCAATGCAGGAGCTATGTATGATCCCATTTCTACAAAACGGTACTACATTTTTGTTCCTAAGATGCCCACAGAACGTATCATTTTCCCGTGGCTTCGGCCGGTGGTCTACTCTGTTTTCATGGTAATGGATGTAGAAGGTTACCTGCCAGATTGCCTAGTATTTGGTCAAGCGTAGCTGTTGAAATGATTTTAAACAAAAAATCAGAAGGTTATCAAATCTTGTTCGTTGCATCTAATGGTGAGTTGATGTGGTGTGGTGGTGGTGGGTTGATAATGGCATGGTGACGGTAGTGGTAGTGGTGGGTGGTTTGAAGAGAGGAGATGCAGAGCTTGGGGGGGGGGGGGGGGGGGAGGAGTCAGTGGTCGTTTTTATTAAAGGTTAAAAAATAATAATAAATCTAAAATAATTAAAGTATACAAAATGTTCAATATGCCCTTGGTTTCCTAGGTAAAATGTCTAAAAAGCCCCAAAGTTAACGGGATAAGTTAACTGGGTTAGTGTCAGGAACGAATTTGGCAAAAAAAAAAACTAAAATTGAAGGACCCATATGTAAAAGGTTTGGGTTTTGGACTGATGTGGTAAAAGTGACGAAACCTCAGAGACGATTTTGGCTATTAACTCTTTACTTTTAAAAAATCTTATTTAACCTATTAGTATCATCTAAATATAAATTAAGTCGCTATATAAACTTTTTCAAAACATATTTATAAAGTAACTGATAATATGAAAAAAACTGAAAGATGGAATAATGTTCTTCAAAATCATGTATTAAAAAGATGAATGGGAAGAAAATACAAAGGGGTCAGTTGTGTGATGTGTCTGTTATGGCTTGTCTTTGGAATCAATAATAAACTAAGCATTAAATGCTACCTGGGCTATTATTGATATGTAATATATTACTAGTGTGTTTGAAGGTGGCGCGTCTTACAATATTGTCGTATTCAAAACACTAAAAAACTATTATTAATAAAGTAACTACCAATTTTCATACTATAATTTAAAATGACATCTCACACAAATATGTATTACTTAATAACATGTTGTGAATAGGAAAAAAAGAGTATAATTATTACTAAAAAAGTGTATGAACCTTTAAAAAAAATAAGAAAACCCCGCCCTTGCCATGTTTCGAACCTAAGATCTCAAGTCGTACAAATGCACTACAAACCACTCATCAACCAAGCCATGTTGTGACTTATTATGAAATCAGATATATTTATTAATAAATAAGTGTTTGTGAAAATAAAAGAAACTGAAAATCCCAGGATTTGAACCTAAGACCTCAAACAACACTAATGCACCACAAACCACTCCACCACCAAGCCATTTGTGATTTATTATGAAACCATATATATATATATATATAGGGTATGGTTCAAATAAGAACCATGAGTTGTTTAAGAACCATAAGAACCATTTGTAGCCATTGATATTAGATGGCAAGATAGGAAATAAGTGGAAGTTAATTTAATTAAATATTTTATAGTAGGGGCAATCTTGTACATTTATAATCCCACAAATTTAGCATTCTATATAGGTACTTTGTAATAATACACGTCTGGAACAAACAATATACTTTTTAAATATTATACACATGTGTATGTAATCTATATATGTAATTTGTAATTGTACGAGTACCTATTTGGTGATCATAAACGTATGGGTATATACACATGTGTATACATAATATATTTTTAAAATTTGAAAAACAAAATCTGAATAACTATACCATGATATAATCAACATAACACATATGTGCATAATAACACATATGTGTATAACAAACAACTATATGTATAATGACAATGACAGTATCTTTTCTTGGATCAACATATTATACACACATGTATAAAAAAAACAAATGGTCACTGAACAACTACAGACATAGACAATACACAAGTGTATAAAAACAATTGGTCACTGAACATTAGCTACATGTATACACAAATAACTTCAATCTGCAAACATCTTGGGTGCGTAACTCTCTTCAAGCACTTTACAACCACATCCTTCTGTACAATGTAAATACACAGTATTAGAACCAATAAAACGGTTTCACCTAAACCTAATATATACATATGTGAACAAACAATAGTAGTAGATATACATATATGTATAATATGAAAACATGGATTCAATGATGCAAAGACAAAAACCTGCAAAACATATGTTAAGAAAGACATACAATGGAAATTAAAAATTACCTTGTTGCCCTATGCTTGATAGGTACTAAGGCAGGGTATGATCATCGATAATACTAGATGAAGTTGAAATTGAATTATTTACAACATGATTTATATCATCCCTGATCATTATCCAGAATCGTATCTAATGTGTTAATTCTTATCTACAAAATTCAAATAGTGTTTGTTCAATCCTAAAACCAAGATGATAATGATGTAATATAATTATTAAATTTAGCGAACAATGAATCTTAGACATACAATGATAGGGAATTCAAAAATTGATGTTAGAGAATTTTTAGGAAACAGTTATAAAAGTTTACGTAACTGTTAGCAATTTAAAAATCTAATTAAAAAAACAAAATAATTTAAATATAAATTTACATATATACCCTTTAGATCAAAATATAAATGAATGGTTAGGATTGGTTCTCAAGGTTCTTAACTACACCAAGGGTTCTTATTTGATCTTATTCATATATATATATATATATATATATATATATATATATATATATATATATATATATATATATATATATACTAGATTATACCCCGGGAGCGTCCCGGGGTTGAAAAATCTAATATGACATATTAATTTTACATATGAAATAGAATGATGCATTTACAGTTACATGTATGAAAGCTTCGGGTAGCAGCTAACCTAAAATAATTAAAAATATATCTCCAATGTTAACGCCTAACCTTAAACAATGTATAACTCTAATATTAATATCTAACCTAAAACAATGTATAACTCCAATGCTAACGCATGTTGAAAATAAAATTCATATTTACTGATTTGAACATAATTAGTGACTTGCCTACACATGATTAATGATTTACCTGAACACTTTGTGTTTTTTTTCCTGTTTGAACAAAACCCAACAAAAAATAGTCGTTCTTTTTCTCCGTTTTTTATATAGCACTACGGTACTCGTTGGAAAGATAATAAAACGCTCGTTAATTTGGTGTACTTTTTTTCTTTAAAAAATCTCGTATATAAAATATATTAACGTTTAAAAATTATGGGAGGAAACATAAGAAAGAAAAATCTAATTTTGTTTTTAAATTATTTTTTTCCTAAAATATCTCAATGCCATATGGGATGACACATGGCACACTCAAGGAGGAGAGTGGCTCTTTGAGTGCCATGTCATTAAAATGGCTTTGGTTTATTATATGTATAGATATATATATATATATATTAGATAAATAAGTGTTTGTAAAAATAAAAAAAACCGAGAATCCCAGGATTTGAACCCGAGACCTCAAATAACACTAATGCACCACAAACCACTCCACCACCAAGCCATTTGTGATTTATTATGAAACCACACACACACACACACATGTATATATATATGTGTGTGTATATATAACATAAACAATGATATAAAAAAAGTTTTAACTTCAAAAATATATGAACCATTACTAATCAGGGGCGGATTTACGTTTATTGGTACGGGTTCACGCGAACCCATTGCGTTTCGAAATCTTAATGGAGATTATATAAAAAAAAGAGGACTGAACCCATTAATATTTTATGGTTGAACCCATTAGCAAAGAATATTCACAGCTCAATGGGTAAGTTGCTTTCCAACATACAGAGGATACAAGGTTCGAGTCACATTCTAGATGCTTTTTTGTAATTTACATTTTATTTAGAACATTTTTTTTTAATTAAGATCAGTTTAAACCCAAATGCACAAAACCGGAAAACCCCTTTTCTTTATCCACATCAAACCCTCTTCAATGCCGCCGGTCTCCGCCATCCACCATATTCGGATTTCATTGTTAATTGTTTCAACTTTCAAAGAGGTAAACTAAACTTTGAATTTCTTTATTTGTAAATGTTAATTGAATTAACGTCCTAAATGTTAACGGATGAGTTTTTTTTTATTTATGTTTTGGGTTAATGTTTTGTTCTTTGATGGTTCTTTGTTTGCTGGTTTTGTTTCTCTTCTTGTTGCTTATGTTTTTTGTTTTTTGTTTTTTTTTTTGGCTTCTAGTTGCTAGCTAAGTTGATGATTGTTTGATGTTATTAATTTTTCATTTTTTTATCTGCTAACGCAATTGTGAATCAGGTGAACATCCAATTTCTTAATTTCTTATTAGGTTACAAATTGTGAATATAATTAGATGAATATTGTTAATTTGTCAATGCTTAATGAAATGATCATGTGATAATTATGTGAAGAACCTTACCCGACCGAAATGGTGAAACCGACCCAAAAACTTGTATGTACGGTTATATAAATCAGAGCATATAAAAACAATGAACCCACTGAAAAAAATTCCTGGATCCGCCACTGTTACTAATAAAAA
Organism: Ambrosia artemisiifolia; assembly: GCA_032199755.1. Taxonomy (NCBI): domain Eukaryota; kingdom Viridiplantae; phylum Streptophyta; class Magnoliopsida; order Asterales; family Asteraceae; genus Ambrosia; species Ambrosia artemisiifolia. Next base: position 45,957,790 of record CM063519.1, on the reverse strand, counting down.
GTAAGATTTAGGTTTTTTCTCGCACTTCTCGCACTAAAGCACCACTCTGAAAATAACCTAACACTATATATATATATATAAGTGGAGAGTTCAAATGAGAACAAATTATCTGGTGAGAAGAAAAAGAAGAATTCTAAACTCCTTCATTTAATAATTGTATTTAATGTTAACTAAGTTATTAATTTATTGTAACCCCCCATAAATTAGTTAAATAAATAAAACTCATAGTTTATGTTTAAAATATATTCCTTCAAAGCAAACTTAAATACAGTGAAGGATAATTTTCTACATGTGTAGGATGTACGTATGATCAATTTCTATATGTGTAGGGTTAATATATGATAATCTTGATGTGTGTAGGATAACGTATGACAGATTCGATATATGTAGGAAGAATTTTGATATGTGTAGAAATTTTTTTGATAATGTCCAGGATAAAATGTTAATGACTAATTAATTAAGGAGATAATAATTAATGTAACATGAGTTAAAGTATTTAATTTTAACATTATGTCATTTGTTCTTTTTGTTCTCATAATATTTTTTTCTCATTTGATCCTCCCCATATATATATATATACATATATATATATATATAGGGTAAGGTTCTAGAGAAAACCCTAAATATTTGAGTAAACTCTATAAACCTTACCACAACCATTGATCAAGCATGATCAATGGTTGTGAAGCATGGCCCCACCTTCTCTCTCTATCTTGACTTTAATACTAGAGATTAAATGATATTATATTGGGAAAAGGGTATAATGGTAAAATGGATTCACCTTCTCTCTCCATCTTGTCACATTCTCTCTCCACCTTTTCACCTTCTCTCTCCACCTTTTCACCTTCTCTCTCCACCTTCTCTCTCCTACTTTTTTCTCTACCACTTATTTCATATATTAATTTAAAGATCCAGATTTATTAATAACATATGCCACACGAGCCCTTTAACACATGTTAGTTATTCTCTTCAAACAAACTTCTTTCACACACATCACTGACACGTGTTATTGGTTCAGATAATTATCACGATAATTTTGGACTAGTATATCAACATAAAAGAAAACACGTGTAGAAAAATTTATTGCAATCAACATTGAGTGTAACAAATTAATTTCATATAAATCTAAATAATTAAAAAGATGATACAAAACTATCATAAACTAACATAAAAAAACACATTATGCTTCATTCTTTAATAGTCGTCTTCGGCGTTATGCTTCATTCCTTATTAGGCATCTTCGGCTTCTGTTTCAATCCCTAGCACTCCATCTCTAGTTGATCCTTGTGCGGAGTAGCCGGCTTGAAGTCTAGTGGTTGTTCATAGAACCTCCTACATTAATTATTTTTAATAATTAAACATTTGTAACTAGCAAAATGTTAACTGGGTCAATTTAGGAGTTAGTTGGGCATATGCTAACAGGTGTTAGCATTAGTGACACATGTTGATTGAACCCTAACACGTGTTAGTTGGGCATATGCTAACATGTGTTAGCATCAGTGACACATGTTGATTGAACCCCGATGTTATGCTTCATTCCTTATTAGGCATCTTCAGCTTCATGTTTCAATCCTTAGCACTCCATCTCTAGTCGATCCTTGTGCGGAGTAGCCGGCTTGAACTCCGGTGGTTGTTCATAGAACCTCCTACATTAATTATTTTTAACATGTGTTAGCATCACTAGAAAATGTTAACTGGGTCAATTTGGGTGTTAATTGGACATATACTAACATGTGTTAGCATCACTAACACATGTTAATTGAACCCTAACACGTGTTAGTTGGGCATATACTAACAGGTGTTAGCATCAGTGACACATGTTAATTGAACCCTAACAAATGTCAATTGGAATAAATTCATTAGTAGGTACCATATACACCCTTTTTAGTATCACTAACACATGTTAATTGAACCCTAACACATGTCAATTATGATAGATTCATCAATAGGCACCAATACAAACATGTGCTAGAATCACTAACATGTGTTAATTGAACCCTGACACATCAGTAAGCACCAATACAAATATTCAAAACCTTCACCAAAATTAAACCTTACTTTAATATATACAAATACATACATTTTTATGAAAAGATATAAACAGTTAAGTTATATTTGAAAAAAAAATTAGTGATATACCAAGTTATATTATGCAATAAAAACACATTACCCCAAGAAACAAAAAAAAGTTAATTAAACTATTAGAAACAAATTAAAAGTATACCAAGAAAATAAACCCCATTTGCTATTTAACACATGTTAATTAAACCCTAACACATGTTAATTGGGATAGATTCAGCTCCTAATTCAGAACTAACAGACCTTAAACAAAAAAATATGCAATAAAAACACATTTACCCAATTCAAAAAAATATGATCTTCTTAACATCCAATCTAACATAAACTAAAAACTAATAATAAAAAAATCAAAAAGGTTGACATAAGTTTTTTTTCATTTAAGCATTTGATTAAATACTCACACTACACCATCATTCTTCATCTTCACAGCATCATTATCTTCTTAACCCAAAAAACATCATCATCTTTAGAGCATCATCTCCTAACAAAAACCCAAATTTTCAACATAAAAATTCCATCTTTTCACAATAATATCATTAAAAACACCAAAAAAATCCTAAACAAAAACCCATGTTTTCAACAAAACCCAAATTTTAACCTAATAATAATAATAATAATAATAATAATAATAATAATAATAATCTTGACAAGGAATGAACAGAGAGATAGTGTGTTGCCTCATCTTCTTGTTTTCCATGCTTCACACCCCAATGTTCAAAACAAAAGTCAAACCAAAGATTTAGGGAGCAAACCACCATCAGACCCACCCTCAAACCACCATCGGACCCCCACCAAAACACCCACCTTCGTCTGACCATCGAACCACCGCAGCCCCTTCCCCTCTAACCCTCACCCCGGTCACCAAAATCCTTCACATATCTGTTTCTTTTGCTTTTTAGAGAGATAGAGAGAGAGAGAGAGAGAGATGGGTGTGTATGAACCTTCCTGTTCATCGACCACCACCCATTGACTGTGACTGGATGGTGGTCGGAGGTGGTGGCAGGTGGTCGGAGGTTGTGGCTGGAGGTGGTGGTGGTGGTATGAGAGAATAAGAGAGAGGGAAGGTGGTGATGGTATGATAGAAGGAGAGAGAATGTGTTTATATAGGGTGAGGGGAATTATTTAAAATTGGAAAAGGGGGGAAATATAAAATGACCTAAATAACCTTTATAATATAATATGAGATGGGTGATGTGGCAAAATGTGGACCAAGTATCAAGTTTACTAAGGTTTTCTCATTTTAGAGGGTTTTCTCCCAATACTTCCCCTATATATATATATAGGGTAGGGATCATACGAGAACCAACTTTATTGTGAGAACCATGAGAACCAATGTGAACATGGGGCAATTTTGTAAATATCCAATTAACAAAAAAAAGGATGGTAGCCCTCTTCTTGTGGTGATGAGACTCATAAACAACTTCCTCCACATCTATGACACCTTTTTCCTTTTACACAAGTACATGTCCCTTCATGTCTCTTTCTTACACAAGTTATATGTCATACACACTACATTCTTTAAACAACATCTCTCTTTACACTCAGTATATCTCTCTCTCTTCTTTGCATTTCATCTTTAATGTCACCTACTTCTCTTTGAATCTCTATTCATACGAATGGATTCACCCACCGGATCCGAATGAAAATATGAACGAGATCAGATGCCAGACAGACGGATCTGAACGAAAATAAGAACGAAATCTGCGATAATGGTGAATAATATGAACGAGATCTGAGATTTCTACACTTATTGCAGCCAAAATGAGGGAATTTCATAACCTTAATATGCCCGGCTCCAAGCATGGTACGGAGACAATATCCAGCCGGGTTGAGATTCGTACTGCTCTGTTCATGTTTTTAATGGTTTTGGACTTTTGGTTCACGATTTACAACTTGGAATCATTGTTTACCTTTATTATTAAGCTTTTGGATGAGGCATGCGTCTATTATCCATGGGTTTTCTTTGAAGGTAGTGAATGGTAATATTTTGGTGATGTCTAACAGATCCGGTTTTTGATAAAAGTGGAGATGGTTTTGGTGTTCAATATCTAGATATGGGTTTTGTAAATGTTTATGGTTTTTTTTTATATCAAAGTTTTTTTTTCATCTAAAAACATATGTTTTTTTTGTTATTTGTATTGATAATTTTGAATTTTTTAGTAAGATAAGTTTGTGAATACATATGTTTTTGTTGTTGGGTTCTAATTTTATTACATGTTTTTATTGAGATCACTCGTGAAAACATATGTTTTTCTTGTTGGGTTATAATTTTATTATATGTTTTTTAGTGTGATGACTCGTGAAAACATATGTTTTTATTGTTTGGTTATAATTTATTATGTGTTTTTAGTAAGATAAATCGTCAAAACATATGTTACTGGTATTATAATGAAAAAAAACATACGTTTTTTTAGATAGTTTGTAACAAGTTGACAAAATTAAAATTATTTAAAAATAATGGTTATAAAGAAACATATGTTACTCATGATAGGTGAGAGGTGAGAGAGGAGAGAGGAGAAAGTAAAATATATTTTTTTAGTATGAGATAAGTTTGTGAAAACATATATTTTTTTGGTGTTGGGTTACATTTTTTTTTCAAAAATATAAAATATATGTTTTTAGTATGATTACTTTTGTAACATAGAGAGAGGAAAGTAAATTGATGAAGAGTGAAGTGGTCGTTTTGTTGAATGGTTGGAATAAATGATGATTTAGCTACAATCTCTCTCCTCTCTCATCATTTGTTTAATTAAAAGGTAGAAAAGAAGCCTAGTGATGTGAGAGTTATAGGGTTGTTCTTTGTCAATTACAAGCATCTGGAAGAGAGAGAACACATAAATCTTTGACCATCTTACCCTTTTGCCACTAAATATGAATCATAACTTTTGATCAAAAGCAAAAAACAATCTCCACCATAGATCAGTTTAGATGGATGGTTAAGATTTGGGTTTCATGGGTTTTCTTAACTAGGGAGGGTTTTCAAATTATCCATCCCCTATATATATATATATATATATATATATATATATATATATATATATATATCTACAGATCTACAATAGTTCCAGATCATATGTTACACCGGCAATGACCTAGCTTTATTTTGGACAACGAGTTATGTAAGCATGTTAACCTTTATAGTTTTCATACTCAATTATGGACAATTAAATTAATAGTTTTGTTTACGGTTCCGACGAGTTATTGGCTCAATAATGGCGTCGATGCTGTAATGGTTGCAGGTGGACATTGTGGTGATTGATGAGATGGGTTACAGGATAGACAAGGAGGATGGACGGTATGGTTGCTTAGACAGAATTATCAGGCCAGGAAGGAATTGTGTAAAGAAACATGTTTAGCTCGGGTCAAACCCGGTCAACAAGATATAGGTTGGTATATGCAATGAAGAAACATGTTTATTCTGTCCTTCTCCGCCCTCTTCGCCACCGCTTCCCGTCGTAACAACCGGTTTTTAGTATCAGCAATGATGTCTGCATCACGAAAGGTAAAAATAAAAAACGACCAAATATTATTATCGATCCGGCTACTTGTTCTGATTACTAACGGAACTGAGCCGATGGAAGCGGTTATTACTATAGTTGTTGGTGGGTTTTGGTGAGAAAAGGGTTTGTTAGCTTAGGTGTTGAGGGTCAAAATAGGTTAAGTGTTAATTGAATGTCGAAACATGTGCATTAAGATTGTTAATGCACATGTGCAAAACATAGGTATAATGTTTAAATTAATGTTATAGCACATATTGGTTTAAGTAAGTGTAAGACCCTAACCCGTAATCACGTGATTAACGTCTAATCTTACGAGCATTGACCTTACTTAAACCACTCCCGATTTAAACTTTGAAATTTATTATAACTCAACCCATTAAGATCAAATACATGTTTGATTCCCACAAATTTTTACATTTTAATAGTTAAAACATACTCTAAGATTTTGCGTTTCAATGGGAGTTCCTTCAATTCTAATGCGGAAGCTTGATGAGTGATCGGGTGTGTTCGGCTCTTATCGCGACTTAATCCTTGCTCCGGGACTTCCATCACATGTTTACCTAGCACCATTACACAAAGAATGGTTAGTGGGTTGTCAAATGATACATTTAAACTAGTACGATAGTCGTTACACGTCGAAACGGAACGAACCAGACCAAACGGCCCTTTATCAGGAGAACAAACTGCTGCAACTTTTGCGCACCAGCTGTTCGGATCACTTTTAACCCTTCTAAAACCCAAAATCCGACTTTGACTTTCAAATGAGAATTGTTCTATGCTCAGAGAGCTTTCCTGGCATATAACGAACACCTCCTAACGATTTTTCTACGATTTTATATGAAATTTTAAAGATCGTGCTATCAGGCTGTTCTCTGTGAGCGGCCGCTCGGTCTCAGTGAGCAGCCGTTCGCTTAGACGCTGACACTTTTGAGCCCTCTGTAAAGGCCGAGCGGCCATTCACTCAGCCTGAGCGGCCGCTCACAGCTTCTGATGCTTGTTTGGTGATTTTTAAGCATGGGAATCATGTGGCAACCACATTTGATGATTCCCGAAGCCTAAGTATTGACTTGCCGACTAAATAAACCTTTGTTTGACTGAAATTATAGTCCGGTTCATGATGCTAAGACCCGGTTCATAGTTTTAAGTGTTTATGTTAATTTTTACCCATATCGACCCGTTAAGGCCTTGAATCAAACAAGGCACTTTTTGACCACACAAAATGCCTACCGATTAAGTTGCCAAGTCATTAGACACTTGATTAACCAAAGTGTTTGTCCGATTTGTTTCATTATGATTTAGTTTCTTAGATTCAACCTTTAGAAATCTTTTAAATTCCCAAAATGCCCTTCATGGTCAAATCTTTCAATTTAGCCATTCGTGGCGAAACTTCTTGTTCCAATTCCAATGTTTTTGACTCATTGACTTGTTTAAAAACCTCTAAGTCCTTCCGGACTTAGATTTTCATCCTTTCTCAAGTTTTCACTTGTTTAGTAGATTCTAAGCGCATTAGACATAGTTATGGAAATAACTTACTTGATTTGCACCCACATTTCTTGTCGGTAGTTTTAGTACCCTTATTGCTTAGCCCTAAGGAGTTTATCTAAATACCACTTACCGGGTGGCATTGATCCATACTTGCACCCTCATTGTTTACTTAGGCATCATGTGCCCAATTTCCAAGTGTTTTCCTGCACCCTTTCTAGATTAACCACATTAGTCCCTCAAGACTCAATTGTGATGCATTTCCCATTGACCCGTTATCCTCAAGGTTCTTAAAGCTTAGATTATTGACTTTGATTGTCGGGCTCGAATGATGAGAAAATCACCATTTGACCCATTAAGTCTCATGGTTCATAACCTTATGACATTCCAACTTTTAACTAGGGGGAAGTAGCAATCCCACTTGACCCATTTACCCAAATTGCATAGCTTTCTTATTCAAGTGATTTTATTATCAAGACTTGAGTTTAGACTTACCACATAGCTTTATTTGACCCAATTGATGATTTCCATCATATGATGAACACTCTTGATTCGTTTATTACCATAAATCTTGTTTTGACATGGATTCGCATAAATCGTCCGTTTAATAGGTTTCACCCCTCGGGGTCCTACCTTTATCCCTTATCAAGGTTTAGATCATTACATCAATAAAAAAGTTATATTTGTAATCTAGTGAATGTAAGTATTACTTACCTCGCATCCATTCTTGTTTCCATAAGTATTCGCCTTGCATCCGTTTGACCCGTTTGCTCCCTCTTTGTTGTACCTAACTTGGGGATGAGTCAAACTTGTCTATTAAAATACATAATATGGAATTTTGTTCACTATCCATAACATCATGTATTCATTATCATTTCTAGCTAAATCCATAGCCATTTTCTTACATGTCTAGTTGAGATTAACTCATCTAGGCATTTCATCAAACATTTGGTGTGCATCCACCAATATACTTAGTTTTCAACATTCTAAGTTTAACCAAAGCATAACCGATTGTCCAATTGACATCATAACATGTTATTTAAGCCCTTTTTTACCTAAATTTCTCATGCAACAACTTCTAAGAGTCACAAAAGGTTACTAGATATGAGTGGATTCAACCTAAAGGTTAAACCCCAAATTCTACACATTAACATAACCATATGATCAAAATCAAATACACATATTAAGTGTGATTTGTAACCGGATTATACATGTTTAAGGCTCCCCAAGACTAGGGTAACCCATATTAACCATCAATTCCACGTTTTTATCAAAACCCTAGATTTTTATCAAATCAAAAACGGGTTATAACATCAAATTACACCAAATAAAAAGGTACCTTGAGGTTTATCAAGCTTAGATGACTTGATTTAGTGTTCATATGGGTAAAACCCCTTTGATCTTGGCTTGGATTGAGCTTAAGCTTGAGGTTTAGGGTTTAGTTGTTGGAGGAGATGATCTCCTGATCATCACACATGACACACACACACACACACTAAGTGTGTGTTTTTATTGTTTTAATTTTTATAAATAACCATCTTTATCATATTGGCAACCAAGGTCCCTCAAGTTTAGTCTCGTTTTCGTTTTTAGATTATAACATTAACTAGAATAGTTTCTAGTAATGAGTTTAGCCTCGTTTATAAGATTAACAACATTGACTAGATTATTTCTATATTAGAACATAATCAGTGTTCTCTATGTTCGAGTCTTGTTTTATTATTTTGCTAATCACACCTAATGGCGTAATTAAGCTAAACGGTTGATTTTGGGGTGTTACAACAAGTTAGTAACAATAATGCACAATTGCATGTGTTTTGTTGTAATTAACAAAGTAATGGTGTTGCACATGTGCATTCAAGATGAAATATCGATTTTCTTATGCGTTTTTTTATTGATGGTAACTAATAGATGGGGAAAAATCAAATAAAGTAACATTTGTACATAAATTTGAATGCACAGAATGGTGACAATTGAAGGTAGTGACACGATTGTTGATCAGAAATTTGAACAAAAAGGTTACAGGCTGCAATTGAAGATAATGACACGATTGTTGATCAGAAATTTGAATCAGATTGGTATTATTTGTTTAGTCCGGATGTACTTGGTAGTTACTTTATTCCGTTTATTAGTTATGTTTTTTATTTATTATATAGCAGAAACTAATCGAACTCCATTTGATCTCCCAGAATCGGAAGATGATAATGTAATGGATGTTTATCAAGACGTTGAATCAGGTTGTTATTATGTATTAAGTACATTTATATAGAAATGCACATGTGCATATGTGTAGTTTTATCTTTTGAAATATTAAATGTTTGATGTTTACTCATACATAATATCCTATGTGCAGATTTGGAATTAAAAAGGAAGGTTCAAACGAGGTCAAACAAGCGGAAACATATTGAAATGGCGAATAATGATGGTATGTTGATTTGCGCAATATTTAACATATATTTTTGATTATGCACATGTGCATAATTATGGATGAACGTGATATATTGTGTTTTATGACAAATGTGTGTGCAGATGCAAGTATAATAAAGAAAAAACATCAAAGCGTGTTAAAACGGTGGTATTGAAGTCAACTCAAAAGAAGGTTATGAAAAAAGCAAATTGGCGTTTGAAACAAACACGCGTTACACCACATCAACTTTGGTTGGGGATAAGAAAAATTGTCAAACAAACAAAGAAGTTTGTATAACATTTTGTGTAATGTATGTTTGGTTTAACATTTTGTTATGTTGGTGAACGTGAGGTTGTGAAATAATTAGAATTTTTGTATGTAGGTGGTTGACATAGTTAGTTTGTAATATGGATATTTTTTGTTATCGTTTGTTTTATTGAGTTAATACGTTTGATAGAGACTACATGTAGTTGTATGATAAAAACAAATTGGTATAAAAACTTTGTTATTTGAAGGATGATGCATGCATATATGATGCCCAAAAGTTAAACCACTAAAAAAATCCAACAATATTAGTGAAATGCACATGTGCATGCAATATACGTTTCTCATTTTATAGGTCTTAAATAGATGTGTTTTAAGTTTATTCATGTTTGTAATCATACATGTGTTTTATTTTCAATTTATGTTATAATATGCATGACTAAACACTTGACGAGTTCGAGTGTATTTTATATCTCACTTTGCGTCCATTTAATGATCATTGAATAGAATTTGTGACCCCTTATATATCTGTATCGCGTCCATTTAATAATCATTTAAGCATGGTAATTGACAATTCATTCAAAAGTGTGATTTAATAGTGAAATGCACATGTGCATACGGTGTATTTCTGTATATATAACAGCGAAATGCACATATGCATCAGGGATGGCGTCATATGACGTCAAAACAGCCACTTTTTTTATTTTTTTTCGAATTATTAATGCAAAATAATCATTTTGGTGTTTTTGCTTTTTTTATTTTATTTATTTATTTAGGTTATATAATTTTTTTATTATTTTTTGATGGAGGGGTTTTTGTAGACACCCTTAATAATTACAAAAATGCCTACCTGTTCATACTGGTTTCTGGGTTCTCTTCCTAAATGGTGATTCTCAAATGATCCAAATCTTTTGTGAGAAGTGTGAGAACCAATGTGGGGGTGACATGTGGCAATTATTATTTTTTAAGATTAAGGGTATAAGTGTCATTTGGCTAAACACAATAATAGGAAACCCCATTAAATTCGCCATTCAAAATTAAAATCAGAGATATCATATTCCATGGTCTATTCGATGAGTTTTTAATGGGATTTCAGATGGATTTGAATTGCAGGTGTGTGTATATTCATTTGTCATATTATGTTTTGCTTCATCCAGAAGGTGTTTTACGTTCATACTAGGGTGTTTTAACAACAAATGAAATACGTTACCTCTTGTGTTTTAACTCCATTAGAGTAACATAAACCCATTACCCCATAAAACCATAATCGTGTGTTTTATCACCATATTCTCAACTTTGTGTTTAACAGTCTTGTGTGTTTTATCACCATCTTCTCCATAATCCAGTGTGTTTTATCTTCATCATACACAATCAGTAATACATTCAAAAAACACACTAGAATGTACTGTAAAACAGAACTATACATACATTTAAATGTGTTTTAAATTCAAAAAACACTAACCCACAAAAAAACATTTGAACATAAAACACAACAATAGTCCTTTATACCCATCAAAACCCAAAGAGATACAAAACACAATATAACACACTTTAGTTTGTTAATAAACATTAAAAAAAACACATATAAAAAATGATAAAATCTATATTACCACAATATCCCTTGAACATAAAACACATTATCATAAACACAGTAAAACACAAAAACATTTTCTTGTGAAAATAAAGTACCTGATCTTATCGTGAACAAGAATAACAAATAATTATATTTTGTTAACACATAATTATAAACGTGAATACCAAAGGAAAAACGTTGCCTTGATCTTCATATATTATTTGGCCTTTTGACTTTACGGTGGAATAGGAATTGAAATATGTTTTATCCAAAACGTGAGAATAAAGTGATTCTTCATATTTGACTTTTTGGCCTTGAACTTCATCTTGTAGATCGATTTTGAGGAAAGAAAAAACACGGTGGAGAGGGAATAAAGTGAGAGGTGATTCTTGAAGTGAGGATAGAGAGAGAAAGAGAGAGAGAGAGAGAGAGAGAGAGGGAACGAGAGTCAAGGGGTTGTTTCCATTTTTTAAGATCTATCAATTAAATGTGATTGTCAATTTTACCTTAATACCCCTCAGCCATCTAATTTATTATTAATAATGTAACACTAATTACCAAAATGCCACTCAATTAATCCACACCATTAATTAAGATGATCTAATGGTCAAAACACCTTCTCATACTTCTCACAAAAAAACACTCTGTACAGGATCTTGACCCTATATATATATATATATATATATATATATATATATATATATATATATATATAGGGGAAGGTTCAATTGAGAACTCATAGTTAGGGAGAGAACTCGAGAACTCCTACTTAAATTAAGAAAAAAATCATAACTCAAAATTTAAGTCAAAAACCAAAAATCTGGTTCGGAGCTTCTCTTTCCCACGTCATCCCGGTTCAGAAATAGGCGACTTCTAATGCACCTGTGTAGTAAATGTCCGGTTAGCTTTAGGGTTTAGTTTTTTGGTTTAGTTTAGCTTTTAGGGTTAGTTTTTTTTAGTTTAGTTTGTAAGGTTTAGGTTTTTGGGGGTGGGGTGGGGGTGGGTAGGGTGGGTTTAGGTTTTTGGGTAGGGGTTAGGTTTTTTGTGGGGGTTAGGTTTTTGGTTGTGACGGGTGGGGCTTAGGTTTTTGGTAGGCGGTGGGTGGGGTGGGTTTAGGTTTTTGGGTGGGGGTGGATGGGTGGTTTAGGTTTTTGGGTAAGCGATTTAGGTTTTTTAGTGAGGGTGGGGGTGGGGTGGAATTAGGTTTTTGGGTGGGGATAAGTTGTGGGTAGGTGGTTTAGGCTTTTGGGTTATACTATTTAGGTGTGTTTTTTTTTATTTTTATTTTAATTTTTTTTATTTTTTTTCTGAACGGGTATGACGTGGGAAAGAGAAGCTCCGAACTAGTTTTCTATTTTTTTACTTAAATTTTGAGTTATGATTTTTTTATTATATTTTTTTTGTATTTAATTAGGAGTTCTCGAGTTCTCTCAATAAAATAAGTTCTATATTGAACCATCCCCTATATATATATATAATTAAAAATGTGTTTATACTATAAAAAACGGAAAAAAACAAAACTAATTAATCCATTTACTATTCAATGTGTAGGAGATTAATATTATTTATAATAATTATTATTATTCATATGGCATGATAAATTCTTATGTAAATTTTTTCATGGTAAAATTAACTTTTAATACTTATATTAAAATTAATTTTTAATACTTATATAAGTAAGAGTTTGATTATTAGGAGGCTTCGTGAACCATTGGGTGGCATCCTTTTACTAAAGCTAAATAGAATGCACTTTACCTCGGGTGTAAAACAAGACGGAGCAGCTCGAGAGCTATTTAAAATTGGATCGGTAAAAAACTCAAACGAGTCGAGTCCAAACTCAAGCCTGAAATATGGCTCGTTTAGTTAGCAAGCCCGAGCTCGAGCTTTACACACAAAGCTCGTTTAGGATTACGCCCAAACAAATTTTAAATTAGCTTTTATATATATTATACCTGCTATTACCCAAGCCGAGTTTAGGCTCGTTTAAGCAATCAAAGGGGGCTTGAACCGAGCTTTTAGCCCGTTTAAAAATGTTCTCATATTACCTCGAGCCGAGCTGAACTCTTGGGTTTTACTTTTGAGCTGAGCTTGATTTCAACATAGTAGGCTCCAACTGAGCCGAGCTCGAGATTCATAAAAGATGAAGAGACAAAATCGAGCTCTTTGGTTTTACCTTCGAGTCAGACTTGACTCAAAATAGTAGGCTCGAGCTGAGCTGAGCTGAGCTGAGCCGAGCCAAGCCAAGCCAAGCTCAAGGTTCATAAAAGTATGACAAACCGAGCTCGAGCCTAGTTGACCTCGCTTGTGTCGACTCAACTCGTTTACATCTCTATTTATCTCTGACTGATTCAGAGATAGTTTTTTTAATAGAATCAATTAACATGCTACATAACAAATCCAAACCTCAAATTTTATTACAAAACAATTAATTAAAATAGAGATAAAGGATCTTGATCATGTGGCCTAGTGGTAAAAGAGCCGGTTCTCTCTTTGGGGGAGCCGGGTTCGATTCCCACGGGAGACATGTGATGGATACCCCCACCCTTGTGGTGGGGTAGGTGGTTGGGAAGTGATGGAGAGACCCTTGACCCTTGTGGTCATGGGTTCGACTCCTGATCCCTCCAGGTTTTACTGGTTCACTACCGTCGTGCCTTTGGGCGGGTTTGTGGGCCGGGTTTTCCCTGGAACAGGAGACGGGTGGGCCGAAGGGCTCTGTCCGTACGGACTAGAGGCCGTCTGGGGCCCCTTTCGGCCATTGGGGGCCGCGTACAGAGTACTTTAGTTGATCGTTCAAAAAAAAAAAAATAGAGATAAATGGTATGTTTGGCAAAGAGCTTTTAAGAGCTTTTAGGAGCTTCAAGCTTCAAGCTTTTAAGAAAACTATATTGATATAAGCATCATTTCTGCGCGGTAAATTGTATTTAACCATTATCATAAAACACTACAATAAATTTTAGATGCGAAATTCCCCATTGAAATCTATACCTATGAACAGTTATGGGTATTAAACTTTTAAATAGTTGGCCCGAAAAATCAAACAATTTTCTTAGTTTTAACTAGGGCTGTTTAAATCACTCGGCGCCAGGGCCGACCCTAGCCCAATTATTTTGAGGCTAGGGCTTTGGGCCCCCAAATATTTAGGGCCTCATTTATTTGAGAATATATATGAAATTGTGAATATTATATATGCTTTGTTAACTTTATTTAATAAGTTTGAATGTAGTCTAGTGGTGTTAATCATGTTTTAATTCCACACAAGCTTGAGTTCAAATCCCACTGCTATGCGTTTTAAGGATTACTCTCTTTTTTTGAACAACCCAAACCAACTTCCATTTAAGAACATTGAGAGACTATTGCTTTTGCCACATTCTTTATCACTAAATATACCATTTTTTATTAATTTCCAATTCATGTAAAAATTGAAATCATAAATAAAATAATAAACGATTTGGAGGGCCCGAATTTTTATTTCGCTTTAGGCCTCCAAAACGGTTGAGCCGGCCTTGCTCGGCGCTCGCTTAGAATTTGCTTAGAAAATGTTTGCTCGATTTTGGCTCGGTTTTAAATGAGCCGATCAGCTCGGTTCGGTTTGTAAACGAGCCAAACACGAGCAAAAGTTCGCTCGGCTCAATATAATTTTTATTAATTTATTATGTATATAATTATATATATATACACATTAATTACAATTATATTTACAGTTTTATACATACCATTCGATTGAGTTTGATTCAATATATGCATTTATAAAATTATATTTATGGTTACTGACATAGCAACTTAATGATAACTTAACACTGAGTTTAACTGTAAAACCATAAGTCGTGAAAAGACATGTTTGACTTCTTATTCAGATTAGTTAACCGCCATTAATCGTCTCCCGCTATCAACCTACGCTACAATGCGACAATTGTTATCTATAGTATGCTCATTGCCTCACGGCCTCAACCTGAGCCTCATTCTCGGACAACATGACCTCAGACTTAGTGTCATTCTCGGACGGTCGAACCTCAGTCATCAATCACTAGGCAGCGAGAACACTAAAAGAAACATCCCAAATTTATGGTTGTCCGAAAAACTCGCCGCTTGCTCGAAAAAATGTGTCCTCGCAAAATGCTCGTTTGGTTCCCGGCTCGGTTGTAAACGAATTGATCAGCTCGGTTCGATTTGTTAATAAGCCAAGCACGAGCAAAGGTCCGCTCAGTTCGACTCGACTCGGCTAGGCTCGCGAACAAACCTAGTTTTAACCAATCCAACCGAACTAACAAACTTTACCAACACAATTTATCGTTTCCGAAACCGTACCTATCATTTGAACTCAAATCATAGTTAAAAAACCATCAAAACCGAACAGTAAAAAAGAAGATAAACAACTTACATGAAACATGCAAATATTTCCCACTGTAGCAATATTCTACATTAGTAATATACAAGGGACCAAACCACGAGGCTGACCGCTGTTAAAGAAGAAGAATAATAATAAAGAAAAGGAATCATATATAAAAAGAAGATATGTAAAAAAAAGGACACTGAACTCTTGTTGCTTCCTGTCAATACTCAATAACATAACACCTGCTGCAAGACAACCATCACAATGCAGCAGATGATTTGATAGCCTACACAAGCATTTGTCTCTGATCATTAAGCATGGGCTGTGTTGGTGGAGCAACAGGATCCATGAAACTCAAAAGGGTTGCTAGGAAACTACTTCACACTTGTGGCTCCTTATCTTTTCGCCGATCTCCTATTAGCCACACCATCGTCACTTCTAATGATGTAAGTCGTTATTACTTGTTTTTTAGATTATGGGGTTTATTTATTATTAATTTAATACCGACCCGAAAGGGAAATTACATCGAAATAAAAAAAGTAGACGGGCAACAACTTGAGCCGGTAGCTTTTTGGATAGTGTAATTAAGTATTTTAAAAGCTACATTCATAGATCTTGAGATTTAATTGTTCGTGTTGTTGCCTGTTTGAGGTTAAAGGGGGTTTGTTACTAATTTAAGACCAACCCGAAAGGAAAATTACATCGAAATAGAAAGCAAACGGGCAGGTAACAAGCTGCGCCGCTAGCACTTTTGGATTAGGGAAACTAAATGTTTTAACAACGACATTAATAGATCTTGAGATTTGATTGTTCGTGTTCGGTTTTGCTTTCGCCACTTTTGTGTTAAATTTGTGCGTTTAGTATATGATCTTGACATTAAGAAGGTTTGTTGTTAATTTAATACCATACCATACCGAAGGGGATATTACATCGAAATAGAACGCCAGACTGGCAGGCAGGCAACAAGTTGTGCTGCTAGCCCTTTTGGATAGCGAAACTAAGTATTTTAAAAACTACATTTGTTGTAGATCTTGAGATTTGATTGTTGGTGTTTGTGGAATGGTTACACTTGCAGGCGGTAACGTCGGGTTCGGTTTATGATTCTATGGAGGTTGATTTTGATCAGGAAGGTGGTAATGAAATGGAGTTGAACTCAGATCTGGTGAATTTGTCTTCCAAGGTAATGTTACCTGTTGAAGCATTTCTGAATTTGTTGATTATTTATCGTGATCTAGTAAACTCTAGACTAATCAGTTATTGAATTATTTAGAAGTTATTGAATTGGAAGCGTAACTGAAGCTCGTTTAGTTCGATTTATGAACTGATTTGGCCGCAAAACTGAATATAAACACATTTAACGGGAGTTCCATTTGTGGACGATAATAAGTCAGTTACAGCTACACACAATTGAAATCAGAACCAATAATAGATATGGACCGAGAGGACCGCATAATACTGTAGTAACTGTACCAATACATGTGGATGTTGCTTTGAATGTGATACACAAGACAATTATTAACCTCTTAGGTGTCTCTCTCCTACTGCTTGAGAGTATCTTTTATGCTCAATGTACAATTGCATTATGCGGTTCTACGGTTATGGCGGTTCTCACGGTCTCAACATATTATTGGTTCTGAACGAACTTGTCCCTAGTCTGTTATAAGCTTTTTGTAGAATGTTGTAGCTTCTTGACTATTTTGGTTATAATACTTTTATTTTTTATGTGCAGACCATGTGTGCAATTTGTCTGGAAGCTCTGAACTACAGCACATGTACAACTCCAGGCCAGGCTATATTTACAGCTCAATGCTCTCATGCTTTCCATTTCGACTGTATCGCGTCTAATGTCCGCCATGGTGGGGTCACCTGTCCTATATGTCGTGCGGAATGGACTCACCTGCCACGCAACTTAAAGATCCCACCTTGCAGTTTTCTGTATGGCAACCAGACCGCTGACCCGATCCTCCAAATCCTTGATGACTCGATCGCCACTTTCAGAGTTCAAAGACGCTCAATCCTAAGATCAGCACGTTATGATGACGATGACCCGATTGAACCGGGTCACAACATTGACCATCAACGTCTTCATCTCTCCATTATTACCGAGCCACCTGGACCTTCGTCTTCAGAACCTGGTCACAGACTTTGTGTAAGAGTAGCACATCAACCAGCTATTGATTTGGTATTAGTCGCGTGCCCCAACGGGCCTCATCTTAGGCTTATAAAACAGTCTATGTCATTGGTCGTTTTTTCACTTCGACCAATTGATCGGTTAGCTGTTGTCACATACTCATCTGCTGCAGCACGCGTCTTCCCTCTCAGGCGAATGACATCATATGGCAAACGCGCAGCACTTCAGGTAATCGATCGCCTGTTCTACATGGGGCAAGCTGATCCAGTTGAGGGGCTAAAGAAAGGGGTAAAGGTTTTAATGGATCGCGCATATGAAAACCCGCAATCGTGTATCCTACATCTGTCAGACAATCCAACAAGATCATACCAGGGTGGGTTTGACACAGATGTGCCAATCCAGATCCACCGGTTTCATGTTGGGTACAGTTTTGGGACTTCAAACGGGTTCGTCATGCATGAATTTGAGGAGTTTTTATGTAGAATATTAGGAGATAAAATAAGAGACATTCAGCTGAGAATTAGAGAAGATGGTAGAATTGTGGGACTTGGTGAGCTTAGAAGCGGGGAGGAAAGGCGAATCCCATTGAACATAAAAAGCGAAGGTGCGAGCGTTAATGTTCGTGTAGAGTACAGCTATGTGGAAGATGGCGTACGGGCGTGTGTGAAAACCGGGGAATTGATTGTGGCGTTAGGGGATAAACGAGAGGCGGGAGTTGGTGGTTGGTTCGGAGAAGATGGTAGGAGCAGTAATGCCGGAAACTGGGATTACCATGACCCGTATATGGCTAGAAGATGGGCTAAGCATTTGCATACTTACAGACTATGAATATTCAAAGTCTGCTATTGAATATTTGTTTATGTTCCTTTGTGAATTGTCATTTAATAGGCCGTTCGATACAAAACCAGTTAAAGTAGAAAACTATAAAAACCACGAACACATACATTTGGCGGTTATGTAACATATCTGTCCAGTATTATGTACAAGTGTTTATGTGGTTACAGTAGTTCTCTACTTACAACTTGATTCTGTATTGAACGCGCCCCTTGTCTTTTGTATAGGTCGTGTTGTTCATTTGTGTATTTTTTTTTTAACGGAACTTTTATCTGTCAAAAATGACAGGCATTCCTTTGTAAAACAAGGAGGAAATAGACCAGAGCTTTGTGTGATTTTGTCTTCATGACACTTGACTTGACTAATGACTATGCATCCATTTATCTTAAAACTTGTATTTCCAGACTCTTGTATCTAATCGAAAAACTGAACTGTTTAATATTTATACACACACAGAAAAACCTAGATTAACAGATATTATATGAGTAAAAAACCGATTTCATCGAATAAAAACCAATTTAACAAGAATATAACAAGTCACTTAACGTAACAAAAAATGGCTGGAAAAAGGATATTGAAGAGTCTGAACCAAATCCCAACCCAGTTTTGTAATTGGTGGTTTCATATAATTGGTTAGGTACAAAGCTAAGCTATAAAGTATAAACCAAACGGGGCTGCAACATTGAATCCGATGTGGAGAAAACGCAGCTGAGCAGCCTGTTACTTGGCTGCAACAAATTTCCATTATAGACAAGAAGGATAGCTGGACAAGGTGCGGATACTTAGATGAAGACACTAATCATGCTTTTGCATATTGCTTGTGGGCCAGAAGTGTATAATTGCAAATCCTAACATGGGTCAGAATTCCTTTTCCCATCAATACTGGTCACGTTTTGACTATGGTAAAGGTGGTGTGGAACAGTCCGAGTAATTCCCGAGCAACTCATCGATCTTAGAATTCACGCGGAAGAACAACAAGTGAGTGCATGTACCCCATAATTGTTTTAATGTTTCGGGGTAAATGTATGTTTGTTTAGTTTTGTGAAATTATTGTCGGATCATGATCTAATAGAAGTAATAGAACCCGGTTAAATAGAAACTACGTAGAATGGATCCATTCGGTATCATAGAGTATAGACCCGGGCCGATTAGAGGCTACGGGACCATATATAATCGACCTATACTCAGAAATAGAATAACCGGATCTTTACATGCATGCGTAAAATATGAGTCAAAAAGGTTGTTTAAAGGTTTTGGCATCACTCACTAGTTTCGACTAACGTATTTTAAACATACATTTCAGGAAGTTATCGTACCCATGGAACCCGAGCTTAGTTGTGGTGTTAGTGAACTTATCGAGTGAAATATGATGTTTATAAATAAAGTTTGAATCATGTTGTTGGTTGAATGTTTTCGGAAATAAAGATGTAACGGATTGGCCGAAACAATGTTTGAAACGATGGTTGTTTGATGTATAATATAAGTATGTTTTCAAATCAAGAAGTGTTGTTAAGTTATTTGTTGAAATCGGCTTTTGTTTTAAAAAGGAAGATAATAAGTTATAAAAATAGTTATGAGATTAACTACCAATCGGTAATGACTCGGTTAAAAATCGGGTCGTTACAGGTTGGTATCAGAGCTCGGGTTCGGAAGGTAGTGGAATTTTTATAAGAACTAACTTGAAATTGATTGATATGATTACGTGTAATAGAATGTCGAGCACCGGAGAGCAAGCCGAAGTGTCAATGGAAATAGAAGACGGAGAGATACCTAACCAAGAAGAAGTCATGGATAACGAGTCACAAGAATTCCCGAGCACTCAAGACTTGCTAGCCGAGATGCCGGGTTTGGTGTGGTCCGAAAATGGGTGGGATTTGAATTTGGAAAACATTGGGGTAATCGGCCCTTTGCCCGAACCCGTGTTCACACCATCCGAACCTATCCATCCATACCCGCAAGTTGACCCAATACCCCACTACTATTATCCGAACCCAACCCCGAGTGAATATTATGGTACCTCTAGCAACATTTCGATAGAAGAATCAAGCTATAACCCGTACACCATGGCCTACCCGACCCCTCCAACCATGCCACCCATGACCCCGGTAATTGATCCGTATCATGAAGCTACCATGATTACCCGGGCAAATGAAACCTTACAACATTCGGATTACGTGAGTCGTAAGGAGTACTTGGAATTGGTCGAAAGTTATTACCGTATGAAATCTGAACGTGACCAAGCCCGTAATATGGTGGAGGAGTTAAGGAAGTTGGTGAGGAGGTTCGGGTATCAAGCTAGACAAGTTCTCGAGGATTCCAAGTATCCACTAATGTTGTGAGATGGGGGCGCATGTAGGTGAAGTTGGTGGGATGGAATGCATGAAGATGGGTGGTATTAAATAAAAGATGGTGAAGTAATGTTATGTGCTTGTAAAATAGTTATGTGGTAGTATGTGTAATATTAGCTCTATGTGGTAGTATGTTAAATGATGCATGGTAGTAACCTTTGTATTAAACATCTAGAAATTTTCCTATGAAATATATATATCTAGATGTTTTATTAATCAAATAGACTAAACTAAAGACAAAAAGTTATGAAATAAATTATTACTAACCAAAGTGAAAAAATTTTAATATAGAAAATGCCGAGGCGATCTGAAAGGAATACGGGAAAGGAACCAGAAATAGAACATACCAAGAAAAATAAAGCCTCTTCATCTAAACCAACTGAAACAGTTGAAGAACCCGTAGAAGAAGAAATCCCCATACCAAATGAAATTAACGAACTAGAGGAAAAAATGAGGAAACTAGTTTTAGAAAGTCTCCAGGAGTCAATTCCAACCATTATGACAATGCTAGAAAAACCATCAGGTTCCAAAACGGTAGAGAAAAATCATGATGAGGTCATAGTTAACTTAGAAGATAACACTATAAGACCCCGATACTGTGATTACAAAACCTTTATGGCCTATAAGCCGGAATCCTTCGATGGTAGTACGGGTGCTGCTGGGGCAACCCGTTGGTTAGAAGAGATGGAATCTATATTGGAAATTAGTAACTGTGCTCCCAGAGACCGGGTATAATTTGTAACCCACTCGTTAAAAGCGGAAGCTTTAAACTGGTGGAACATGATAAGGCAGATAAGAGGTAGGGATGTGGTCACCACCATGACATGGTTAGAATTTCGAACACTTATTACCAAGAAATACTGCCCCATGAATGAGATTGAGAAGATAGAAATGGAATTCCTAGGAATGGAAATGAAAGGCCTAGACTGTGTAGGCTATATAAACCGCTTCAATCAATTTGCCCGTTTAGTACCCTATCAAGTAACCCCTGAACCTAAAAGAATTAGGAGATTTATCTGGGGATTAAACCCCTAAATTCAGGGAATAGTTAGAGGGACAAAACCAGCAAAATTCGATATTACCTGTGAATTAGCCTTAAGTTTGACCGACGACATAATAAGCATAAAGAACGGGAGAGAGTACCAGTAGGTAGCAAAAGAGGGTGGAATGAAACCTTTAGAACCACAAATTTCAATACTTCTGGTAAAAGCCAAGAAAACCCAGGAGATCATGGAAACCCTGAAAAGCGACCTTACCGAGGAAATAGCCCGTTCTGTTCAAAATGCAAATACTACCGCACAGGTGAATGTCGAAGAAGGTGTGATCGATGCGGCCGATTTCATCTCGGCAATTGCAAAGGACCCCATTGCCAGAACTGCAAGAAAGTAGGACATGTTGCAAAAGACTGCAGATTTGACCCAGACCGTCCAAGAACTTGTTATGAATGTAAAGAACCGGGTCATTACAAAGCCGACTGTCCTAAACTAAAAACCCCGTCCAAAGTCGAACAAGGAAGAGGAAGGGCATTCGTGATCAATGCAGAGGAAGCCCGGGATGAAGCCGATCTGGTTACGGGTATGTTCTATATTAATCAATTACCCGCATATGTCTTATTTGATACTGGAGCCAACCTTAGTTTCGTTTCAAAAACCTTTATAGAAAAGATGGATATACTCCCGGAACCCATGAATAAAACATACGAAATTGAAATAGCTGATGGCAAAATTTTAAAAGCTACAGAAGTTTTTAAAAATTTGACATTAACTATAGAAAATCAAGAATTTTTAATAAATCTCATTCCTATGAGCTTAGGTGAATTTGACGTTGTTATCGGAATGGATTGGTTAGCCTCGAACCAAGTTGAAATAGTTTGTAAAGAAAAGATAGTAAAAATACCAGTGTTCAATCAAGAAACCTTGATCGTGTATGGTGAAAAATCAAAACGAACCCTAAACCTAATTTCCAGTATGAAAATGATGAAATTCTGGAAAAAGGGACATCAACTCTTTTTGATACACGTGAATTTAGAAAATGAGGGCAAAGAGAAGGAAATAGATACAATTAAGATAGTATCTGAATTCAAAGACGTTTTTCCTAATGAATTACCCGGACTACCTCCACCTCGTCAAGTAGAATTTTCAATTAACCTAATTCCTGGAGCCGCACCAATTGCCAGAGCTCCATATAGGTTAGCTACAAATGAAATGAGAGAACTTACAAAACAATTAGAAGAACTCATAGAACGGGGATTCATTAGGCCTAGCACCTCCCCCTGGGGAGCACCAGTACTCTTTGTTAAGAAAAAGGACGGAACCATGAGAATGTGTATTGACTACAGAGAACTTAATAAGCTAACCATCAAAAACAAATACCCGTTACCTAGGATCGACGACCTTTTTGACCAATTACACGGTGCAAAATATTTCTCGAAGATTGATCTTAGATCAGGTTACCATCAGCTAAGAATAAGAGATGAAGATGTTTTAAAAACCGCTTTTCGAACTAGATATGGCCACTATGAATTTTTAGTCATGCCTTTTGGATTAACCAATGCCCCTGCAGTATTTATGAATCTGATGAACAGAATTTGTAGACCTTACTTAGATAAGTTTGTGATCGTCTTTTTGGATGACATTTTAATTTATTCTAAGACTGAAAAAGAACATCAGCAACATCTAAGAGAAATTCTGGAAACTCTTAGGAAGGAAAAATTGTATGCCAAATTTACCAAGTGTGAATTTTGGGTGAAGGAAATAAAATTTTTAGGACATGTGATTAATGAGGAAGGAATACAAGTAGATCCTACCAAGGTAGAAGCCATTCAAAAATGGGAGACACCTAAGAGTCCTACAGAAATTAGACAATTTTTAGGACTAGCAGGATATTACAGAAGATTTATTGGGAACTTTGCTAGATTAGCCCTACCCCTTACCACTCTAACTAAGAAAGCCTCTAAGTTTGAATGGAAGGAGAAGCAAGAACAAGCCTTTCAAAGTTTAAAAGATAAGTTGTGTGAAGCCCCGGTATTAACTTTACCAGAAGAAGGGAAGACATTCACAGTGTATTGTGACGCCTCCCAACAGGGACTTGGATGCGTTTTAATGCAAGAAAATCAGGTAATAGCCTATGCCTCAAGACAATTGAAGAAACATGAACAAAATTACGTTACGCATGATATAGAATTAGGAGCAATCATATTTGCTTTAAAAATATGGAGGCATTACTTATATGGAACAAAGTGTACAGTCTACATTGATCATAAGGGCCTTCAACACATTTTTGACCAAAAACTCCTAAACATGCGACAAAGAAGATGGATAGAAATCTTAAGTGATTACGAATGTGACATAAGATATCATCCAGGAAAAGCAAATATTGTAGCAGACGCCCTAAGCCGAAAAGAAAAACCTTTAGGAGCTAAAGCTTTTAGAATTACCTTGATAAATGAATTCCTAAGTCAATTAAGAAACCATCAAAAGAAAGCTTTAGAACCTACTTTAATAGAAAAGGAAGATCTGAATAGAGAAGAAGAAAGACTAATAGAAGGTGCAGACGGAATTTTAAGGCATGATACAAGAATATGAATACCTCGATATGGTGACCAAAGAGAAATTATATTAAAGGAAACCCATCATTCGAAATATTCCATTCATCCTGGTAGTCAAAAGATGTATAAAGATCTTAGGAAGAATTTTTGGTGGCCAAGTATGAAAAGAAGTGTTGGGGAATTTGTAGCAAAATGTATAACCTGTACCAAAGTAAAGGCGGAGCACCAAAAACCCAGCGGGTTATTAGTCCAACCCGAAATTCCCGTTTGGAAATGGGATCAACTTACCATGGATCTTGTAACCAAGTTACCAAGATCTACAAAAGGTAATGATGCCATTTGGGTGATAGTAGATAGACTAACCAAATCAGCCCACTTTCTACCCATACAAGAAAATTATGGAGTAGAAAAATTAGCAAAGATATATGTACGGGAGATAGTAACAAGGCATGGAATTCCCCTCTCTATAATCTCGGATCGTGATGGCCGTTTCACTTCTAGATTTTGGGAAAAATTCCAAGATGCCTTAGGGTCCCAAATTAAGCTTAGCACTGCCTACCACCCACAAACAGATGGACAAAGTGAGAGAACTATTCAAACGCTAGAGGATATGCTAAGAGCTTGTGTCCTGGAATTTAGGGGAAGTTGGGATACACATCTACCATTAATAGAATTTTCATACAATAATAGTTATCACGCTTCCATCCAAGCTGCGCCATTCGAAGCATTATATGGTAGAAAATGTAGATCTCCGATATGTTGGAATGAGGTCGGAGAAAACCAACTGACGGGCCCACAAATCATTCAAGAAACCACAGACAAGATAGTTCAAATCAAGAAGAAACTGGAGGAAGCCAGGAGTCGACAGAAAAGTTCTGCAGATAATAGAAGGAGACCGTTAGAATTCCAGATAGGAGACTACGTCCTTTTAAAAGTATCCCCATGGAAAGGCGTTATAAGATTCCAAAAGCGGGGAAAACTTAACCCACGATATATAGGACCATATCAAGTAAAGGAAAAAGTTGGACCAGTAGCCTATCGTTTAGAATTGCCTCCAGAATTAGATGGGATCCATGATGTTTTTCATATCTCTAACCTCCGAAAATGTGTAGTGGACACACAAGCTATCATTCCCTTAGATGATATCCATGTAAATCCCCAATTACGATTCACAGAAGAACCTATAGAAATTGTATCACAACAAGAAAGAAAGCTAAGAAGGGGAAGGATACCAATAGTAAAAGTTAAGTGGAATGCTAGAAGAGGTCCAGAGTTCACATTTGAACGTGAGGATATGATGAGAGCTAAATACCCCCATCTATTTGTAAATCAGGTATAATATAAAAACAATTTCGGGGACGAAATTTCCTAAGGGGGGAGAGTGTAATGACTTACGAAAATAATATTGGGCCACCTTAAGGTGAAGCCCAATATCCTTACCCGGATATTAGGATTAGGCCCATTAGGCCCAATTTGGCATTATAAGCCAAACATCCAACCGACCCATTAATATAATTAAGAGAAGGGGTCGTTGGACCCGATAGAAAGGAATGGGCCAAGATTTGGGCCCGAAGGTTTAAAAAGTAGAATATTGGGCCGGTATTAAAAGACCCGATAATAATAAAGGAACCCGATAGAAGTTGGGCCACCCGAAGCTAATATCGGCCCAGCCTTGTTTATAATTGGGCTTAAAAATAACACTTTGGTCCTAATAAGAAAGAGTTATTAGCTAAAAGCCCATACTATCCTAAAAATAATTTGTTAGTCCAAATCCTAATCGGCCCACTTACTTGATTAAGAGGTGGCCGCCACCTTTGAGTAGGATATACACCTCAACACTCAAAGTGTTTATAAATCCTCCACCTAATCCCCCTAAATACTAGGATATGATAACATGCATGAATAAAGAGAATCTATATGATCTACTTACAAACCATCAGCCCTCCAAAACCCCTCCAAAAAAAACCATTTATTCCTCTCTTTCAAACATGCAAACCATCTCCATCTCCTCCCTAGAAGCAATCGGCTCCTTCCCATTTTAATCAAACCAAACCTTTAAACCTTCTACTATATCAAAACTTAACCATCCTCACCTAGTTAGACTACGGCTACGGTTAAACCGGCCGGTTATTAAGAAGCATCCGGGTAAGTTTCTAACCCTTAAACTTGTAGGAAAAACGAGAGCCAAGCTGTAAAGGCCAGCTTTACATACGTATTATATATACCTAAGCTGTAATGGTCAGCTAAATAATATATATATGTGTTTGTAATCGTGGTTATTGACGTGTGCGATACTATACATATTTTTCAATGGATTTGAACAAACGTTTCTGCTTTAATATTTATAAAAATGGTTTAGACCTTAATATTAAAACACACACAATAGGGCAAGTGTACCCTGTCATATATGTAGTAATGTACAGATAAGAACCAGATATCGATCCATGGACGCGCGCGGAGCAATGGTACTAAAACTCTATCCCTGATTTACCAATAGGAAAAGATAAGTTGAGTTTATAACTAGATTAAAACTAACATATGTAAATAACTTAACTACGACTCCAAATAGAAAATATAACTATATAAACTATAATACGCCAACCCTAGCATGTCATCTACATATAATAAGAAGTAAAGGCATGATCAACATTCCCATTTTCCGACAGTTAGTTTCCCTCTCGGGCATCCTAACATGACAACTATACAGACAGCTAACACGAATACACACGTTAACCACTTCAAGTTGTTCATTAGCGCGCAACTGATATGATCTCATGAGAATCTTTAAAGATAGGTTAGTATCACCTTTCGGGAGTCCTCAACCGCACTAGTTAAGGAAAGCAATATCGAATACACAATACGACCACCTAGACTAGCATAAAGTAGAGCATTTCACAACCTATTCCATTTTAGCAACTTTGAACACAAATCTACTAAGATCGCCATTTTCACCAAAATAACTAACAAAGATCATTAACCGTGTCAAAGATTGGTAACAACACCATTAAGCTTTTAAGACTCTTTTACGTGCCGGTAAACATCTATAATCATTATTCAAGTGACTTTAACCAAACCAATACCCGGTTACAGTTTCATGGTGTAAACTTTATTAACAAGTTAACTAGTCTACTATCGGACGATTAAACGGACGGTTTCTTCAACAAGTAATCCGCCTAACACATTCGACAATCATCAAAGTCATCCAAACACAACTACAAATCTAACAACAATGAAACAAGGTTGCGCTATGATCATCAAGATCCAAACATGAAAAACGCCAAATTCATACAAAACATGATTTCATACAAACGATTGTTTTTACTACTAACTAATACTAATGTTCTTGCCCGTAGGTGTACGATTAACTAAAATAACATCACAATAGCATACAAAATCAGATTTGGATCTTAAAAAGATTAAAGGATCAAACCATAAGAATGCTAAAGAGATGGATTGGATGATGAAGGATGGATCGGATGGATTCCCGAGCTTGTTCCACGGCTTTCCAGCAGCTTGGTTCGTCCGAAAATCGCCTCTCCAAGACCCAATAATCGATCAGTGGCTGAAATGGAGTATTTAAAGCTGAACAGGTCCTGTGAGCGGCCGCTCGGAGGGAGTGAGCGGGCCGCTCATTTTACAGGCAAGTGGCAGAGCTGACGTAGGGCTTCTGGAAGGTTTCTGGAAATATCTGGATGAGCGAGCTGGCCGCTCACAGGGAGTGAGCGGCCGCTCACAGAGCCTGAGTTCCCGTTTTCGCGCTGAAAACTCCGTTTTTTCGTCTGTTATGCTTCCGGGACATCGTTTAAGACCTGAAATCGCAAAGATACCCAAATAAGTACCAATTCATGTGTATAAGGTCGAAAACATATTAAAATGGGAGTTAAACGGGGACTTTTATATGTGTAATTTAACGTATATCAAACCTCCCCACACTTGAACTTTGCTTGTCCTCAAGCAAACATTAAACAGAAAATAAACGCAAAACAAGCCAAATGGCAACACAGGCAAAATAACCTGTACAAATAAGATTCAAGCTAACAAGTATAAAGCAGGTGACAAAACAACTACAAGGCGACGATTCACTTTGGATCAACATAGCAGGCAAACCCGTACACGACTCACAATGTTCACACATACTCGGTTTTATTTATGAAACATACGTGTAATGTGTATGTGTAAATCGCTCCATTGCCAAGACAATGAATCGTGCAATATCATAAGCTTGCCAAAAGATCTAATCTTCACCAACTATCGTGTGAAAAAAGTATAAATCAAGAGGTCTTATAAGGGTTGTAATGTTAGGCAAAGGTAAAGGTGTGGAAGGGATATTTACAGTGACGAAACGGCTAAAACTCGGCGGTTAAGTCTAACTAAACTGAAATAAATACTACTATACAAAACACACGCAAATATACCTGAATTTTATTTAAATCGAGCTAAACATATAACTTCTAACTTTATTGCCCCGAAAACTACTCGAACACTGCTAATTCACCCTATTTTAGGGTGTTCTATTTTTCTGGAATTTTCTGGATTTTTTTTTCTTTTTTCTTCTTTTTTTCTTTTTTTTTTCCTTCTTTTTTTTTCAACATATATATCTATGATATAACTGATATTAAAACACGAATATAATCAACATACGGGCTCTAAATATACAAACCCGAACACGAACTATTTACAACGCCAAAACGAGTCAAACATTAACCTAAACAGAGTTTTAACACAAAAGGTTTAAAAGAAAAATGCCAAATTTGGTTTAGTGGTGAAATGGTGTGGTGAATAAGAAAAAAACACGGGATTAGGCTCAACGTGGTTAACTAGGGGATAATTTTTTTGGGTGCAGGAAACAGATAGAACGAAAAGAAAAGGCTAAATCAAAAGGGTATCCTAAATGCCTCAATCATTTTCATACAATCTCACATGAATCTGGTCTAAACAAGCATGCTAATGACAAGTTCTAAATGGCACAAAACATCCGGCTCACTCGATAAGCATGTCAAAGAAATGAAATCTATACTAATAGGCTCAAATGCTCACGTAACCGGAAGGAAATGGGTGCAAATGTACAGATTTAGTATGCTAGTTTCACGTCCGTTTGTCGCGCCTCAAGTTATTTTTATCAAAAATTTGTTAGGCTTGATGTTTATTATAAATATATACATATATGTACTTATAAAGTTTTTTTTTTGATATATATAAGTAAAAACACAAGAGGACAAACTAGAACATTATATAATCCCTCCCCACACTTAAACGTCACATTGTCCCCAATGTGAAAAATAGAAAGCGTTTATGAATTAGCTAACTATTGTGTGAAAAGGGAGAATAATACTCCCCTGGTGGTGATATCCCGAAAAGCATGGTGACTGCATTGAGCATCCATACCGGTGCTCGTCTGTTCCTGCACTACCACCATTCTTGACAAAAGCATAAACACATCAAAGTTATCCATTCATCACATTTATTCAAACAAACCAAACAAAACTATCTAAACTACATTCAAAACACTAACAATCTTAAAGTTTTGGGGTTTTGTTAAACATTTATGAAGGAAACCCCAAGAAATCAAGATCATGAACAAAAAATTATAACCTAAAACATGAGGAATTTGGGGATGTTTAAACATTTATGAAGAATCTCCAAAATTCCAAGAACAAACCTAAATTACACTAACATCTACACTAGCATACAACCCTATTATGAAATTAATCTACATTTATACTAAACTATACTAAACACAAGGTTATAAAATCACACAAATCTTTAAAAATTTTCGGATTTGGTTTAAACATTATGAAGAAAACCCAAAAACTCAAAGCTTTGGACAATGATCAGCCACTAATCTACACTAACAAAGCAAACAATCCATCCAAGAACACTAGGGTTTGTTAAACATTATAAAGGAACCCTAAAAATCCTGAAAAGAATGCAAAAATCTACACTACATTACACTAAAACAAGAAAAATAACAAGAAAACTAGAGATTCATACCTTGACTTTGAAGATTTGAAGTGGAATTGAAGGGTTTTGGTTGGTTTTGTGTTCTTGAGAGTTTTAGAGAGTAAAGTGCAAGATTTTGGGAGAAAAATGAGTGTGAGCGGCCGAGTATAAGTTTATTAGGGTTGGTACGTAAGTTTTAAATGAAATACCCACTATGCCCTCATTATTTTTTGAACAGACCGCTCGAGCGGTCGCTCGGTCCATCCGAGCGGCCGCTCGCTCAAATTTTTTTTCATGAGACCTGGGCGTTTGGAGAGGTCGCTCGGTGCCAGTGAGCGGCCGCTCACTGCAGCTGATGTGGATTTTTGCTGCAGTTTCGCCTCCAAAATCGCCTGCACTCGCTCTGTTTCGACACAAACAACTACATACCTATTTTGAGACGCTACCTAGCATAATACCATGGTTTTGAAGCGACATTCCACACGATCACAAGGCGCGAATCAAACCTGCGATAACTAAAAATAAACTAAACAAACAAGTTAGAAACTAAGCGATTTAACTACAACTACTCTAAGCTATGAAGATTTATACAATTTGGCGCGCCCATACACACCGTGCTATATTTATTAACGAGTCGCTAGCTAGACTCACTTCCCCACGCTTGTTTAGGTGCGCGGGGCGTAGAGATCAAGTACCTCTACGGATTGGTCAACCGGTCTGTCTATGTAGACTTTCAATCTATGACCGTTGACTTTGAAAGTCAAGCCCTCTGAATTTTCGATCGAGACAGTCCTGTTGACTTTCAAACTAAGTCCAACTTGGACTTTAAACTTCTAGGAATGGCCGTTTTCATATATGATTTTCTTTAAGATCGCTTTCGCCCGAATGGAGATTGAGTACAGGCGAGAAGATCGATCGAACAATGAACAGACATCGCCATCCCCATACTTAAACTGACGCAATGTACAAAATAATTACAGAAGAAATAATTACAGACTCGATTTAAGAAAAATGGAAGAGATATACACAAATCAATATACCAAAAACTATACACTAAACTTAAATTATGATAATATATAAAATATGAAAATATACAATATTTTCAGCGAAATCTGAGTCGCTCGCGCATCGCGAAGAAGTATAGACCGCTTCTCGCGTGGCGCAAGTGACTACAATGACTCAAGGCGCTCGCGCGTTGCAATAAGATAAAGACCGTCTTTTGCTTGCGCGAAAACAACCCTTTTTCACCGAAAATCAATATAACGGAAGTTGATGGATAGAAACGATGATGGATGCCAATGTATTGAGTTAAAAACGGAAGATAGCGGTTATTCACGTCACGCGAAGGACTCTGGTGATCATGTTCGCGTATCGCGAACAATAAAAGATAAAACCCGGGGTAATTAGGAACTCGCTTAAAGCGGAACCATAAGCCCAGCTTCTTTGCAAATCGCAAGGAAGCATTTTTCACAGAAAATTATTTTTATTAAAACCACTTCTATATTAAATAAATTTCCCAATTTTTCTTAACCCAAACCTTTCATAAAAGCATCCGAACCATCAAATTTAAACATAGCATACCCAGACTTCCATTGTATATTTAAGTAAAATAAAAAGTATATATACATAACAAGCAAATAAAAACCAATAGAATCAATAAAATGAACAGAAACAAACAGACAAAGCATAAAACTATTCAAAGCATGAAATTAATAATTAGTTCAAATACGAACAAATAAATCTAATCAATCAAATAAAGAATAAATCAAATTCATAAATAAACCAATAAATCCAATAATCAATCAATTAAATCTATCAACATCCTAATGAACGAATAATCAATCAAACAATCCTATAAGCAGATAAATGAACGAATATATGTGCAAACCTATGAACCAATCTAAAATCAATCCAAAATATCAACAGACAGATAAATCAAATAAACAATCAACGAATCATATATGCAAATAAATGAATGAAATAACGAATCAACGAAGTGTAAACAAGTATTCACAAGCATGTACACTGGTAAAAAGTTGACTCGGTTCGTTCCTAAAGCTCGTCGCATCCCCGGCAACGACGCCAAAAACTTGACGTGTGTGATACTATACATATTTTTCAATGGATTTTAACACACGTTTCTGCTTTAATATTTATAAAAATGGTTTAGACCTTAATATTAAAACACACACAATAGGGCAAGTGTACCCTGTCATATATGTAGTAATGTACAGATAAGAACCAGATATCGATCCATGGACGCGCGCGGAGCAATGGTACTAAAACTCTATCCCCGATTTACCAATAGGAAAAGATAAGTTGAGTTTGTTTATAACTAGATTAATTCTAACATATGTAAATAACTTAACTACGACTCCAAATAGAAAATATAACTATATAAACTATAATACGCCAACCCTAGCATGTCATCTACATATAATAAGAAGTAAAGGCATGATCAACATTCCCATTTTCCGACAGTTAGTTTCCCTCTCGGGCATCCTAACATGACAACTATACAGAAAGCTAACACGAATACACACGTTAACCACTTCAAGTTGTTCATTAGCGCGCAACTGATATGATCTCATGAGAATCTTTAAAGATAGGTTAGTATCACCTTTCGGGAGTCCTCAACCGCACTAGTTAAGGAAAGCAATATCGAATACACAATACGACCACCTAGACTAGCATAAAGTAGAGCATTTCACAACCTATTCCATTTTACCAACTTTGAACACAAATCTATTAAGATCGCCATTTTCACCAAAATAACTAACAAAGATCATTAACTGTGTCAAAGATTGGTAACAACACCATTAAGCTTTTAAGACTCTTTTACGTGCCGGTAAACATCTATAATCATTATTCAAGTGACTTTAACCAAACCAATACCCGGTTACAGTTTCATGGTGTAAACTTTATTAACAAGTTAACTAGTCTACTATCGGACGATTAAACGGACGGTTTCTTCAACAAGTAATCCGCCTAACACATTCGACAATCATCAAAGTCATCCAAACACAACTACAAATCTAACAACAATGAAACAAGGTTGCGCTATGATCATCAAGATCCAAACATGAAAAACGCCAAATTCATACAAAACATGATTTCATACAAACGATTGTTTTTACTACTAACTAATACTAATGTTCTTGCCCGTAGGCGTACGATTAACTAAAATAACATCACAATAGCATACAAAATCAGATTTGGATCTTAAAAAGGTTAAAGGATCAAACCATAAGAATGCTAAAGAGATGGATTGGATGATGAAGGATGGATCGGATGGATTCCCGAGCTTGTTCCACGGCTTTCCAGCAGCTTGGTTCGTCCGAAAATCGCCCAAAATCGCCTCTCCAAGACCCAATAATCGATCAGTGGCTGAAATGGAGTATTTAAAGCTGAACAGGTCCTGTGAGCGGCCGCTCGGAGGGAGTGAGCAGGCCGCTCACTTTACAGGCAAGTGGCAGAGCTGACGTAGGGCTTCTGGAAGGTTTCTGGAAATATCTGGATGAGCGAGCGGGCCGCTCAGAGGGAGTGAGCGGCCGCTCACAGAGCCTGAGTTCCCGTTTTCGCGCTAAAAACTCCGTTTTTTCGTCTGTTATGCTTCCGGGACATCGTTTAAGACCTGAAATCGCAAAGATACCCAAATAAGTACCAATTCATGTGTATAAGGTCAAAAACGTATTAAAATGGGAGTTAAACGGGGACTTTTATATGTGTAATTTAACGTATATCAAACCGTTATGTATCTAAACAGGTGGTCCGAGTAATTCCCGAGCAACTCATCGATCTTAGAATTCACGCGGAAGAACAACAAGTGAGTGCATGTACCCCATAATCGTTTTAATGTTTCGGGGTAAATGTATGTTTGTTTAGTTTTGTGAAATTATTGTCGGATCATGATCTAATAGAAGTAATAGAACCCGGTTAAATAGAAACTACGTAGAATGGATCCATTCGGTATCATAGAGTATAGACCCGGGCCGATTAGAGGCTACGGGACCATATATAATCGACTTATACTCGGAAATAGAATAACCGGATCTTTACATGCATGCGTAAAATATGAGTCAAAAAGGTTGTTTAAAGGTTTTGGCATCACTCACTAGTTTCGACTAACGTATTTTAAACATACATTTCAGGAAGTTATCGTACCCATGGAACCCGAGCTTAGTTGTGGTGTTAGTGAACTTATCGAGTGAAGTATGATGTTTATAAATAAAGTTTGAATCATGTTGTTGGTTGAATGTTTTCGGAAATAAAGATGTAACGGCTTGGCCGAAACAATGTTTGAAACGATGGTTGTTTGATGTATAATATAAGTATGTTTTCAAATCAAGAAGTGTTGTTAAGTTATTTGCTGAAATCGGCTTTTGTTTTAAAAAGGAAGATAATAAGTTATAAAAATAGTTATGAGATTAACTACCAATCGGTAATGACTCGGTTAAAAATCGGGTCGTTACACATATGATTACGTAATGGCTCTAGTACAACTAGGAACAATACGGCTTGGAGATTCTGTACAAGTGTCGGAGCGTGTCAATCCTCCTATAGTGCGAAACCCACCGGTACAACCCCCCGGATGAAGATTATCGGGGCCGAATACGTAAATAATTCGGATGAAGAAATGTATTGCCCGACATCCGAAAGTGAGGGATATCAATATCACTACGAGAGGTCGGATGGGCGTGATAGTGATCGTGACGTTTCTTCGCCCGAGTCAATTGCATATTCTTTCTTTTTTAGCTATGTTTAAGTAGTATCTTAATTAGGTTTATGTTTAATTAATGTTTTAATTAGGTTAATTATGTTTGTATTTTGAGTGTTATTTTTTTAACGGTTAACTTTCATTAAAGATTAAACAATATTAAACATTAAACATTAAACAACATTAAACATTACACAATAAAGAACATTAAACATTAATTATTAAACATATGGAGCAGCATTCGCCATGTTGCAAAGTGGATGAAGTTATTCCCGTGTGCATGGTAATAGTCGCGGCGCGTGAGTTGGATTGCAATGTCTTCTTGAAGATTAGGGTCCCTCTCCATCGTGGCGTCATAGAGGGCGTTCTAATGGATACACTTGAACCAAAGAGCATGCCACTTACTAACGAGCGAATCCTTGAGGCGGTCATTTGCGCCGGTTAATTCATTGAATTCCACATACACCCGGTTCCAAAACGAACCTCTCCTCATATCAGTAGCATCGGGTGAGTTTCTCACTCTCAAGTATGCCATAGTTAACGCGATCTCCCCATTTACATTCCACGGGACAATTTTAACGATATGATTAAAGATAACCGGTTTTGGTGTGATTTTGGTATTGAGGTTTATGGGGGTTTTTATAGAACAAAATCTAATGGTAAGAATTCTTGAATTTATGGTTGTAACGGTTAGAAAATTAATTACTGTTTGAATATTTAAAATTATCATATTTCATATTCACAGGCATGATCATAAATTTCTAGCTCTTATAGACCATAACCAAGTAAGCTATTAGACACCATCCCAGTCTACATGGGCGGAGCTTATTAAAGGCAGAGATGTGCCCCTACCCACAGTTTTTTAGCTCAGTAATGTAAATTTCCATGTTTTGGTTCGAAAATTTTCTATATATTGAATCCAACTCCCACCGATTTGGTTTGATTCTACGTAAATTTGGATCTTATTACTTTCTTCCCTCACCATCTAAAGATTCAAGCTCGATTTCCGCTCGGATTGAATTGGTCCAAATTGGGTTTACCTAACAAGTAGTCAACCATACCCATATTGGCCAAATGGAATCAAGGTCACTAGTAAAAGAAGTGAAATAGACCAGGCCTAAAAGAAAGTAGTACCAAATGTTTCAAGTCCACAAAAAAAGAAAGAAAGAAAGAAAGAATCTAGCCAGGAGATGAAACGAAGAAAAAGACAAAAAAAACGTGAATAGCAAAGCATATAATATAATAATAATAAATAAATTAATAAAAACTTCCCTTTCCGGTGCCCTTGGACTCAGCTCAATTCTCCCCGGAGAAGATAATAATAATAATAATATCATCGCCGGCAACCGTCTCCACCACATCTGAAGCCGGTACATCTCATCTTCTCCTCTATAAATTTCTTCTTCTATACGTCATATATTATATTTAATTGCGTAAATGTATAATCACTTGTTCGTTTCCTTTGCAGTCATCTCAAGTATCCAGTTGTATCGACTTTATTTCAACCTTTACTGAGGTTTATTTGCTCAATTCCAACCCTAGGTAACTTTATGTCTCATTTACTTACAAGTTAAATTATTTAGGTTTTTTTAGCAGTTTGTAGTTATCTATCGATGTTTTATAGCTTTGATGTTTAATTTGTTTTCTAAACAATTGTTTGGTGCTTCTCCTGCCTTTTGTATGTAATTACTTGTTTTTATTGATGTTTTGTCATTAAATCCTTAGGATGATCACAATAGGGGAAAGATATTATCGTCGTTTTTGCTTCGTTACCTCTTTTAAGATGTTTAAAGCCCTCATATGTTACTGTTTTTAGACTATCAAATCTTTAACTTAATTAATCATGCCCTCTTTTGATTCTGAACAGAGTTTAGCGGGTCGTGCATAGTAATTAAACGACCTCTAAGATTTAAAAGCTTTGTTTTTAGTAGGATCGGTTTTGTTATCCCAATGAGGGTTGTGGTGCAGCTTGTTGCCCGTTTACCTGCCAACATCAATGAGATAAGATATGATTAGATTTTTTTTTTCTTTTTTAAGATTGCATAATAGAGTTAATCTGCTAACTATTGTTTGTTGTTTAAATATAGGTCATATCTTAGATTTTTTTTGAACCGGCAAAAACTTATATATAAATATAGAAACCACCACTCTGATAAGTCATACTGACATCAAATCACTCACTTTCAATCCAGTTGAAATATCTTTCAATTGTTGACACTGAATTGCATGATATATGAATGCAACATCACATCATCAAATTAAAACATTTAGTTAGGGCCCATGTGGTCAAAGGTGAGGCTTAGGTCCCTTGGACACATGGAAAGCCTGGGATGTACTTCAGCTTTGGGACATTAAATAATAAATAACATATATACATTCACTGGGCTTATCCAACTAATCACACTGGTGTTCATCAGTTCAAGCTATTAGATCACATCTGTTATCAAGTCACTGAAAATGATGTGTGTACACACACATACACATTAACACATTAATACAGAATCTGTACTGACCCTATCAGTTTATCTTCTAGGACTTGGAAAGCATGTACACACACACAAACCCATTAGTACAGGTTCTCATAACATTAAAAGATGTTTTTGAATAAAATATACTTGATTGTTGGGGTTCCAATACACAAAATAACACTCAAACGTATATACAGAATTTATTTCTTCAAAAACCATTTTTATTCATTCCAAATTATAGATAGATAGATATATAGATATAGACTCATGTTACATCAAGAAAAAGCCATAAACTACCAACTAAACCACTGACCCACTATTTGTGTCAATAAACAAAAGCCATAAACTACCAACTAAAAACTTTCTGCTGACCCAAATCAAGTCATGCTTTGTGATTTATGCTGTGCAACTGTAATGAACTAATCAAAATCTGTTTTGAGTTTGTGAGTTATTTACATGGTGGAGAGATATCTCCCAGCAAATGTACTTAAAAGTTTTAGTTTAATTGGTTGAACTCTGTTTATCTTTATGATTCACTTTGACTCAGGTGAATAACTTGTATATCAAGCAAAGGGTGGTGGTACTTAGACTTTAGCTTGCAAGAACATAGTATGCGTGGATAGGGCTTCAAATAGTGGTGCAAGTAATATGGATGTGGCGAACGGTGCCAACAACTCTCCTAGCTTAGCGTCTAAACAAAGACTCCGTTGGACTCATGAGCTTCATGAACGATTTGTCGATGCTGTGGCACAACTGGGTGGCCCCGACAGTGAGTTACCTTGATTTTCATTGCCCAATTTTAGGTTTATTCATTGCATATGCTTCTTGCATTTTCTTCCTCCAAGCGGCTAATGAATTTGGAAGTTTTCTACCTTGACATGGACATTAAAAAAAAATTATAAAATTAAACGGGCCAATCTGCCACGACCCCCTTTAGCTAAACATGTCCACAGATCGACACGAAATAGGCCAGAACCCGTTAGCCTAAATGTAAATGACTTAGGTAATTACCACTGTTATATGTAAATGACTTTTGAGGGCTGTACAGGGGCTACTCCAAAAGGTGTGCTCAGAGTCATGGGTGTTCAAGGTCTAACCATTTATCATGTGAAGAGCCATTTGCAGGTAGGTGACATGCTACTTTAATGATATGCATACAGACTGATCCTTGTATACATGTTGACTTCTATATCACTGTTATTTATACAGAAATATCGGCTGGCAAAGTACCTCCCGGATTCCTCTTCTGAAGGTATTGTTTAATAATATATTAATAATATCCTCCTTCTGACTTCTGTACAAATGTACAATCTAAAAAAACATGCATAATTTCATATTTACTCAGCCAAAAATATTAATATCAAATATAGTTATACCCATTTAAAATGCTTAGAATTTCATATTTACCTAAATGCAATTTATATATGACCATGAAAACCTTTTTCTCCTTGCACTCCAAACTCTTATATTATAATGGGTATGTGTGATATTATGATTTTTTGTTGTGTATATATCATATTATTCCAAGTTTTGAGTGGGCTATGAAATTACTTTAAGAAAAGAAACAAATGTGCTGATTACTTTGCTCAAATTGATAATGCAAGGAAAAGCGTTTGACCAGAAAGAATCGGGGGACATGCTTTCTAGTTTGGATGGGTCATCGTAAGTCTGTGAACTTATCTCGTGTTGTGTTCATCAAACTGATGTAAGTTTTGCACATTTACTCTTGAAGTCTTATAAATTCATTTTCTTGCCAGTGGCATGCAGATTACCGAAGCACTGAAGCTGCAGATGGAAGTGCAAAAGCGACTGCATGAGCAATTGGAGGTATCATTTATTCCCTCCCTACTATATGATTCTTTGGTTTGTTTAAACAATGATTTAATATGTAACAAAAACTACTACAAATTGTTATAGAAAAACTAGATTATATATTATATGAAAGTTGAAAAAAGAAGATTAAAACAATATTCAAATTGAAGTAGAGAGAACTTGGTGTTTATTACCCAGTTACGACAATTTAAAAAAAAAACATTTTTACCAATAGTTTTAAGATTTGTTATGATGGATCATGGTTCTAAAAAAGTTCTAGATATTATGTCATGTGACTATTGGGATGTCTCTAATACGTGCTTAATCAGTTATCTCCTAACTGTTAAACTTGTTTTAAATTCTTGATACTCATTAACAGTGAAACTATAATAGGTGCAAAGACAGCTTCAGTTACGGATCGAAGCCCAAGGGAAGTACTTGAAGAAGATCATTGAAGAGCAACAGAGGCTGAGCGGCGTTCTATCTGAACCATCTGCCGCTGCCGACGACCGTGCAGAATCCAAAAATATAACCGATCCTATGACCCCAGCAGCTCCTGCTGTTTCTGAAAGACGTGAGCCCTTAACACCCGACTCGGGTTCACCAATAGGAGAACGGTCTATGAAAAAGCAACGAGTGGGCATGGGGTTAACTCACCAAATACTGGAGTCGATGCAGCCATTCCACCATCAGCAGCCGCCACAGCAGCAGCAGCAATCACTTTACCTGACCACAGAGCAGTTTGGTCATTCATCCGGGATGCCACTTGACAATGAAGATTAACATGCTTTGTTTTGTACCTGTGCAGTTGATAGAATTATATATTTGGTTAGAAGGTCCAAAGAGTGGTAAGATTTAAAAACTTGTAATTTTTATTATCATGTTATGACAAATTAGATGATTTTATTAATGAATGTATTTGTTGTTATATTCAATTATCTACTCGTGATGTAAAAAACAAAAGGGCTGGTTGATTCGCTTTGAACTCGTTGTATCTTTAAACGGGGTTGGATTGCTCTTGGTAATCAGATTTGAGAATGTTTGCCATCTCCCACCTAACGTTGCTGTCAAAATCATCATGCCGCCGCACCTTCCTTATGCCACCTCTACCGCCACAACCACCTCCACGTGCCTGCTGTCGTTATAGCAAGTAAACCTGTTTAATACTTTTTTCCCCATTAAATAGGCATGTTTTAACCATTAGCTCTGAGCCTGTGTTGATATATTCTCTAAAACTTGTATAAACCCTAGGCTTGTTTTGGTCCTAACCTATCTTGACCAGACTCAATTTGGCATCTTTTTAAAAAGACCCATTTTAGTCAGGATCGGTTTGACTTAAAACACTTTATAGAAAATGCTATTTAGCCTGGCCCGAGCTGATCCGCTCGTTTTGAAAGGCTTACAAGAAAACAGAAGCAATTGAGCATGCATACAAGT
Source organism: Ambrosia artemisiifolia (assembly GCA_032199755.1). Lineage (NCBI taxonomy): Eukaryota > Viridiplantae > Streptophyta > Magnoliopsida > Asterales > Asteraceae > Ambrosia > Ambrosia artemisiifolia. The sequence continues at coordinate 45,916,921 of CM063519.1, read as the reverse complement.
GCCCGGTAAACAATGGAAGGCTTGAAGATAAAATAAGTATTTGAAAAGCTTGAATTACATAAATCCCATCTGGAGTAAAACCATCCTCACATAACACAGTATTTAACATTGTTCAACCAAATACATAACAGAAGTCTAGCGCCTGAACGCATTTCCTTCACTCCTGCGTTGTGAATAATGTGTGCGCCGCCGGACGCTTTCCTCTATGGTGGAGCTGCCCCCCTTCTCTGCCCCATAAACACTTTTATGAGCGGCATCCAAGAAGTTCCTGCCGCCAGAACTTGCATGGCTAACCTCCTTAGCATCATCATCCTCTGCTTGTTTCAACCGTCTCCATCTTTGTTCCTCATGCAGCTCAGCATCCATTTGCATCTCCCTAAGCTTTGCGGCTCTATCTTCTTTTGAAAGCGGCTTAGGTGGTCCATCACTACCACCTTTATGATGTGTTGGTGGTCGGTGCCTTCTGTCTTCCCTGTCTCTTTTATCAGAACGGTTCTCTCTTTCATGCTCAGTATTCATCCTGTAACGTTCATTATCCTTGTATCTTGAGCCATGGCCGGGACTTATGCTTCTATCTTCGTCGTCTGACTTGATACGATGTTTGGATGAAGAAGAACGATATTTTTCAGCATTTTTCCTGTAACGTTCATCGTCCTTGTATTTTGAGCCACGGATGGGACTTATGCTTCTGTCTTCGTCGTCTGACTTGTTACGATGTTTAGATGAAGATGAATGATGTTTTTCGTGTTTTGATTTTTTGCGGTGATGTTTTTCTTTGCGGTTTTCTCCATCTGAGGCTTTCTCCTTGTGTTTCTTGGCTTCAACCTGACAAACAATATTAATGAGAAAAATCAGCAGAGCTAAGAATGTATCCCAGGAAAAGACACACACGCACATATGAATATATATGCTGTATATATTTACAGTAAGAATTCTATTATAATAAAAAAAATTTCATCAACTTACAGATTTGCGAATCATTGCCATCTGAACTGGATTATTCTTGACTCGAGCTAGTGCTTCCTGTTCACGCTGCTTTATCATAAGCAAGGGATCCGAATGCAGTTTCCTCCATGCATCATTAGCAGACTGAGGCTTATCTTCGAATAAAGCCCCTGGTGCAGAGGGCTGTTGCAACAAACACAATTAATATCAACCATCCGAAACATACATACATATTCAAATGTCACAAAAATGATAGAAATCAAAACAAACTGAGAACAAGATCATGACAACTTAATGACCTCAGAAAAGAAAAGAAATTACATCAGCAGAAACAGAGCAAGTGATGACAACTTGTAACTTATTTAATGGTTTCAGATGTTGGAAGATGATAACATTTTAATTGAAAACAAGTGTTGAACATAGCTCAAGTCCATCATTGTGACTACTACTAGATGCTATTTTCAAGCTCCTTAACTTCCAACTGTTAAAGGTGTTCATTTTGTTCCATGAAATGCTGTCTAACAAGAGCTCTTTTTTTTATCACTTACGTGTCAGCATTTGCAAGTACAATAATCACAATACTGTTGTCAAGAACTGCCAGTTTGTTCATCATTGTCTCATTGCAAGCAAACGAAGATTAGGCCTAAGACACGACAGTCATAGACTCTATGTCTCTATCTGATGGTTGCAAAAGAAACAATAGGTAAGACCATCTAGAAGAGTAGAACAGTATGGACCTTTCACTCATGCCACCTTCTCAACTTAATCACATCACAGTCATAGAGAAGGTAATAAAAAAAAGCTTGAATCATCATCCACACATCATACCTTGTTTTTAAAAAGAGCTAGGCACACCAAAACAATAGGTTCCCTAAAGCCAGAGGCAAAGGCACAAGTTGTGACATATTTTTATCATCACATACAACTTAAAAAGCTATACTACAAGTACAACTTCCTCATTCCCAAAATCTGTCCATGTACAAGAGGCACGCGTCAAACAAACTTGACCTACTCAGCTACGGTGCTATGCACCACACCATTAGATGCTATGCCTCTTGCCTAAGTGTGCCTTACGCCTAGGCGCGCTTTTCTTAACTAAGCATGTATATTCATGGAGATGTTCGCTTATATGATCAAATCATGTCAAGTACTGGTTAACAAAAGAGATCAGATCCTGATGTAGCAATAGCCAAACAAGTGCACCTATCCCATCTACCAGTTTTCAATTCATATATATCATATTATCATCCTCATTTAAACAACAATTCATTCGCTACATTAACATTCAAATAAGTTACAAACTTACAACACACTAAAGGGTTCTTCCTACTTATCACTTGGTCAGTAATAAATGATTAAAAAAGTTGACATAGCAATCAGCATACCTTACTGGCAGCAGCCTGTTCCGGTTCGGCCTTGGCGGGCAAGGACTCAAGCGCCTTGAACCCACCATCAGAATTCCCCTTCCCTACAGACAACCCAGAATCATACAAAAAATCCAACCTTTCTTGCCTCCTGAAACCATAAAAACAAACCCATAACTACTTAAATCAACAAAATAATAATAATAATAATAATAATAATAAAACCCAAATCTTGATTTATGCAATAAATATAAAAATACGGAAAAAAAACTTACGGAACTAATCCAGCCTGTTCTTGAAGCTGACGAAACTCGGCTTTTTCCCTCTCCTCATGAATTTGTTTACGGAGTTCTTCGAGTTTCCTTTGTTCGGCTTCATGTTTCTGCTCTGCTTTCCAGACGTTTTCTATGTTCCGAAGACTGCCTGTGTGCCAGCCTTTCTTGTTCAAAAATTTCATACCCATGGTTGCTGATTATGTAGGAAGATGAAGATGCACAAATCTTTAAGATGGGTTTTTGTAGAAATTGGTTTGAAGGAAGGGATCGATGGATGAAGAAGACGAATTGGAAATTGAAGGGGAAACTGGATCGGGTGAAATCGCGTTGATATTTGGGTTTTTGTAATTCTTATTATTGAATTATTTATTTATATACGTTTTTTTAAGCCCCGAAGTAGCTGGGGTGGAAATTTCTTACATTACCTTACCTTACCCGAAAAAAACATGATACCAACTTAACACGAAATTCTTAGGTTTTAGATTAGTTTTGGGTTGAACCAGCAAACCCGTTTAACAAAAATGGTCAGATTTAGGTCAACCCGGCCGGGTTGACAAGTTGACCCCTTTAACAAATCTATATTATATCTTATTTTCTTATAATATTTTTTATGTCAAAAATTAATTTGTTAGGTATTTTATGACATATTTATAACTTAAATGATAAATTCATATAATATTTTCTAACAACAATTATATTGTTAAGTAAAATTTTTATTATAATAGATTAATTTATGAACAAAAATTTAAAAAGGATATAATCCTACAGGGGGTGTTAGCCCATAAGATTCGGTCTTGTAAACATGATAGGCGGTGTTATAAATAATCCTACTCGTTCAAAATCGGCTCGAGTGTGAACAATTCTAGTTGTGCTCGGTTTGATTTGTAAACAAGCCGTTAACTCTAGCATGTCTCGGTTCAACTGGACTTGTTAGCTAGTATAATCTGTTTAAGTGTAATAATTAATTATTGTACCCCGTGGTTATATGTGTTATTCAAGTTATTCTAATACACTCAAATAACTTGATACTTAAATTTGAATTCGAATTGAATCTAATTTCAAGTTATTTGAGTACGATTCGAATAATGAACACGAATAACTATAAGACCGGCCATTCCTTAGAAGAGTCGGTAAAAAGTCATTTTATATTCTAGGTTCGAAAGCAGATGTTGCCATTTATTTCCCATCATTTAGGGTCTGTTTGGTAGCCTTTTAATGAGGCTCTGAATCGTTCAGTTCTGAATGGTTCAGCATTTAGACTGTTTGTTTCAACCTGAAAAATGCTCTAAATGGAATGGTTAAGAGTTGAACTATTCAGACTTAGTGCATAGCTGAACCATTCAACACTTAACCATTCAGCACTTAATCATTCAGAGTCTTTTAACCATTCAGGCCTCTTAATAATTCAATACTTAATCAACCAAACAACCCCTTATTCCTTGTTGCCTTCCCTTGTGTTGTTATTCTATATTGCCCGGTTTAAATGGAACACCACCTTATGTTGTTTTATTAAGAAAAAAACCTTAGCTTTCCTAAATACCTTCATCTCCTAACAACTCCCTCTATAAAAACTAGTTGATGATTATTGGGTGTTGAAGAACAAACAATCAATGTCAATCCCTTTATTAGGAGAAAAGATTTGTAATCTTTGTAATTATTGTATTTATTATGTTTCTGTTATGAATGCACCAATAATATGGTGACTCTTCACATCCTTAACTCCCAATTGTCATTACTCCTTGTATTAATGTGTGAGCCTATAAATAGAGGCTTTGTATATTGTATTAGACACACTTAATGATAAGACATCTTTATTCTATCTATCTTCCTCTAATATTTGTTCATAGTTCTTATACTTTGTATGTTGCTAGTAGGTCGTTGTTTTACAACACGTTATCAGCACGAGACTCTATACGATGAAGTCACGAAACATTGACCTTGCAAGCTGGCTAGTGACATCTTCAACCATGTTTATGAAACTGACTACTCATTCTTAAACTCCGTGGAAGGTAGTATCTTTAGTTCTTTACTATGTTTGATTTTGTAGATTGACTGACATAAAACAATAAAAAGAGGGAAAAGAACCGAATGTGTGGTAGGGAATACGTTTAACTCTAATTGATTTTTTAAAGTCAAATTTTATTTTGTTCTCTCTAGACGAAAATGGGATTGATATTCTTGCCAATGATGATTAAAGTATGACCATTTTAATTGTATTTTTTTTCTTCAATATTTGTATATCACTTTTATAACAAAGAAAAAAGTATTTATTTGTCAACAAATATGCTTAAAATCGGTTACCTGTTGATCATCCCAATTCAACTTACAAGAATAATTAAATTATTTTGATTGTGATATGACAAGTTTAAATCAAACTTTTTGTTCATTGAGTCCCAGATGATATTATCTTATTCGAATTGCAGTATTTCTATCTATCAAGGTGTAAGTTTTTCTTTCTCTTTTCACCATCCCTTCTAAATAAGAGCCTACCCTTTCATATTAAAGCTTATGATATGAAAGTTTTAACCAGATATTTGTATGTGTTGTAGATGATGTTTTACCTAGTGCCAAGTTATTGATACCACCCACGTCCCTTCTATCACTTGAATAAATTATTGGACTTGTCACTTAAAGTGTCTATTCTCATATATATTAGTTATTTAGAAAATTATAGATTTTGTGATTATTATTCAGTGCACCAATTATGAGGTAATAACTATTATTTAGTGCACCATTATTAAGCATTTAAATATAGGTTACATATTTTTTTTAAACGTCAATTTAAGTTATGCTATCAATTATTTTTATTTTATCATACTTCAATGTTGCAATCTTTATTGAGGACATTACAATAATATATCTTTTATGATGGCATGATATATTGTAGAAAAACTGCATAATTTAGCATTGTTTTATATTATTATTTTGAATGATGTAGTACATACGAGTTATTGGGATTTTGATTTTGTTTTATTTTTCACTTGCTTCTATTGATGAATATTACTACCATGTTAAAGGAAAGCGAAAATCAAAGAGAAAAAAAAGGAGTTTTATTACAATTTTCACATTTTGTATTGTCATGTATTATATAATTAATATACTTCCTGAATCTCATTATATAGCTACGAAAGGTCGTAAGATGTTAGGCCAATGAAATTATATGACTCAAACATTGGATTACGTCTTAATGACGTTATGTGAAAAGAATATTGTTTATAAGAAAAACTGGATAAAAGTTTTCCATTTATCAAACCTAAGATATGCTCCTGAAATAGCAATATCGTCAAAAGAATATATAAGGTTTGAAATAACCACCATGAAAGTGGTGTAGTTCTCATCCATTCCCTTAAGTGAATGTGATGAAAAAATAATCGGTATAAAGGTTAAGATCATGTACATAACTATGGAAGTTGTAATGATTCCACTATGAAAGTTTTGTGGTTATAATCCATTCCCTGAAGTGAATGCGATGCTATAATAATCGGCGTAAAAATCATGATTATGGTGATTGTGAAAATTGTTATGTTGCTCATGTTAATGAGATCAGCTTTGTTAATAAAATGATGATCACAAGATGATCGTTATAGAGGTTATGATCATAGTAAATGAGGAAGTTGTAATGATCATCATGTTCATAACAAGATCAGCCATGTCAATACTAAATGAGGAAATTGTAATGATCATCATGTTGATAATAAGATCAACGATGTTAATTTTGAAATCGACCACTAAAGGTGGCACACTAATGAAGTAATTATCCGAGAATGAGATATATTATTCTCTCGTATTTCTTGTCGTGTATTAGACAAGCAAGAGTGCAACATGTCTAATAATTTGTCACATATGAGATGTGCTCATGAAGTAACCATATCATTAAGAGATTATGAAAAGTTTGAAATCATCTCGTATTCTAGTGATCGAGTAAATAATGAAAAGTTATGAAGCTTGTTTGGTTTATACTCCATTCCCTAAAGTGAATGTGACTACACGTTGATCATTGTAAAGGTAATGATCATGGAGATAATTGAGAAATTTGTAAGGATGAGATTGACCATTTGGAATTGTAATGATGGTCATGATTAATAATGAGATGATGGTTTGAAGATTTCATACATACTCTCATATCTTACGGTTGTATTACATACGTGCAAGTAATACATATATGATCATAGACCAGGAATTTATGGATCATAATTATTTAATTAGTTGGCATGACCGGTAAGACCACACCGAGTCGATGATGATGTGAACATAATGAAGAACTTAAAGATTCTTCCATATGATACATATCATGTAATGTTTGCTCAAAAGTGAAATTATATATTTGCCATATAGGGTGAGTATCCCTAAATATTCTGGAAGTGAATAAAGGATACATATATCCTAACATGATATCACTTAGTATTTAAAATCGATGCATCGTCTAAATGGTTATCAAGTTCGCAACCTGAAGTTTGCGTGATTTATGACTTAGCTAATAAGATAGCAAGCATATTATTCCAGAGTGGCATGTTTATTTTGGTTATAATTGTGAATTTAATTCTCAAGTTAGTAATGATAATTAGAATACGTGTTTTGGTGAGAAGATGACTAAACATCTAATTTTTATTGCAAAGATAATAATCATGAGAGCAAAAGTACATGTTTATATATAAGTACATGTGGTTATACATGACTAATAGTAATCCACATCAAGCCAACAAGTTATTTAACCTTTCCCCATTATATTGGTTTTCGGTCAGGAATCAAACATTTCCCATCTATTGTTTTGATGTGCGATATATTTTGCAATTGATCCACCACAATGCACAAAAGATGGGACTTCAAAGAATGTTGAGAATATATGTTGGATAAGAATAAGTATTGATAACCACGTACTTAGAGTCGTTAAAAGTGCGATTTGATTGATTGATTTTTATTTTAACAATCAATATTTCCAACATGAGGGGGAGATAAAAAGCAGTTGAAAAGATGAAATGAATTATCAGTTGATCATCAAATTAATAAGTGTGAATTGAAAGTACAAAGGATAATTCATTTACAAGAATAAAATTGATTACCATATATATTCACTGACCCAAATATAGTGGCTAGCTAAGTCACATGTATCAACTGCTAGTGCTCCAATTGAATTAGTGTCCCAGAAAGGGCAACCATACATTGGTGATATGTCTATGGCATGCCTGAAGCATGGTAGACTAGTCGGTTCAAAGAATAAAAATCCTCGGAATTGGAGCAAGTAAGAAAGATGGTCAAGTCGAGGTGATAGTAAAAAGGTCTCCTGAAGAGACATTAGACATGATGGTTCCAGAAGAACCTCAGGTACCTGAAAATAAAAAGATCTCGTTATATAGTATCATGTCTACGAAATGCATGGAATCGAAATAAAATCGACGTCGTTATAAATTTTATGTAATGTAGCGCTTAAAATGAGGATCAAGATTTAAGATCTGCCTATGAATGAATACAAAGAAATGATTGGCCAAAATGGAAAGACGCAAATGCGGCAGAGTTGAATTCTCTATTTAAAAGAAAAGTTTTGGACCAGTAGTCCATACAACAAAAGTTGTAAAACATATAGATACGAAAAGGTCTTTTGTGCGAATCAACATTTGAAAAGAAAATGATATAAGGTAAAATTAGTGGCACAAGAATTTCGCAAAGACCCATAATTGATTATGAGGAGACGCATTCTCCGGTGGTGGATACAATGATTTTTACCATTGTTCCCTACCCAAAATTTTAGACACGTTCCTCTTCCCCCCAAAAATTTCGATTTCCCTCTCGCTTTAAGAATTCAAAATTGAAAATTAATCTCTCAGTCTCAATGGATAGTGGCCTTAATTGATTTCCGCTACTGCCCCGTTGATGAATCGCCACTCAGTTATTGAAGAACCACCATTTCAGCCGTGGCTAGGTATTTTTTTTAATTTATTTTCCATCAACATTGCTTCAATCACATTTAGGATTTTGATTAAACGTTTGATTTGGTTTTAAATTGTGGGCCCGACGTCTGTTTGAAGGGGTATTTGATTGTAGGGTTCAAACACTTTGTGAACCCCCATGCTTCTGAAGTGCGGTTGTGATTTTTAGAGAATTTGCGATATACTATTTGGAGCAAGGTTTGCACTTTTAAGTATTAACAGGGAAAAAAATCCCAACTTTTTATACCTTCAAAGGGGTGCTTGGACGTGCCTTATAAATTTGATAAGCTTTTTTAGCATTCGATCATAATGATTTATAACTGATTATCTTGATTGTGATTATTTAGTAATACATAATGAGTTTAAACTACACATCCAAATACCCCCTAAATTTCCCCACTTCTTAATCAAAATTCAATCTTTGTTCCAGATTGCTGACACACTGTCAGAGGATCGCTGCAACTTATGGTAAGATGCTTTTATACGATAAAAACACAACCAGGTAATTTACGAATTTATTGGTCTTTCTTGACCTATTTTTTCTAATTTGGTTGATAAATTTATCCAATATTGATTCCGGGAGGATGGTCTTTTGTTGAGGTTTATATATAATATTGTTTAAATTATTTACCAATAGGGAAAAAAACCTTGGAGCAATCACCTGTCATGAATGGCTTGTTGCTTAGAAGTTCTTTGCATAATGTTGGTTTAGTCAAACTATATATACCTTTAATTGATTAATAATTAAGTTTTGTGCTATTTATGCTTTAATACTTATTTGTGTTATTTAGATGATCAGATTAATCACATACTCGATCATTGGCTGTACTTACCTTAACTTTATGTGTAATGAAGCTGGTCATCCGAATGTGAGGTTTATATATATTGTTTAAATTATTAACTTTTCAAACATTGAGAAAAATGCAAGTAATGATTGTTGTTGTTTGTGTTTTATACCAGCCGGAATTCTCCATGTCAAGCAAGGGATCATCCTTCTCACTTGCTAACCATGATTAAGGTTTACTTGCTATAGAAAGGGTTCATCGAAAGTTGTTTTCCTTTAATAAGGTATTTAGTTTCTTAAACTTAGATGTTTAAATTTGAATTGTGAGACTTTTGTAGTTAAACGGGTCAGTTTGGGTTATACATTTACTATATTAACAGGCCAAATGAGTAAAATGAAATAAAGCTAACATTGAGCGGGGTTAAAGCTTAAAATGGTTGAAACCACTCAAAGAGCAACCTCACTGCAATAAATCTCGTTGATGGATTTTTCTCAATTTATTTTCCGATTACTTTAATTTTCAGGAAATGGACTTGGAAAAGTCAGAATATTTTCTACGTTGCTATTGAATATTGATAATGTCAACGATACTAATATGCGAGGCAATTCAGATTATAATGTCAGGTTTCATCACATAGCTATAGAATATAAAAAACTAATATTTAGGTTCTCCCATACATGTGCTATTATTTTAGAAAGCTGATTTCTCTTTATTCGTAATATTCATCCCACAAATTCTTATTAGACATAGTGTAGATGTGGAAGAAGTTAAGAGTCTCGGATAGTATTAGGTAAATATGGCGCTATTTTGTGTGTGTGTTTTTTTAATAATTTTTGTGCATCAACAAGATCGTTTACTAGCATTATGTAAGACATGGGAGATGGTCAATACTTATTCTCTCTTACCACTTTTAGTTCTTCTGGAAAGCTTGTTCAGAGTTAACTTGCCCTCAGAACTGTTGGCCTGGTCAAACTTCATTGGGAATAAAAGCGTTCAACAAGGTTGTAATTGCAACGGAAAAGTTTCCATCCATTTTAGTTGATGAGACATTTTTAAGTACATGTTCATTGTTTAATGCTTTAGGTCTTGGGTTGGGTATTATAGTACTAAGAAAAAACTATATTCTCACCTTCTTTTTGGGTATACTCACTTTTGGATTATCATCTTTGGTGCTCTTTGCATTGAATACATATTGTTTGATGTAAATAAAACTAAATTGGACATGTAAAGCTTTAAAGAAGCATAATGTGAGGTTAGATAGTGTATTAAATCATTTGTATAGTTTTCAAACACCGGTGTTTGCTATACAACATTAAATCAGTGTCAAAGCCTGCAAGATGCACATATCTTTATACATCCAGCTGCATGTTCGATTGAAGATTAATGTTTTGTTTGTTAGTGCTCGGTTCTGATTCTTGAGTTTCTTGGTTTTAGGTGAAAAAGATTCAAGTTGACATCTAGTACTGGAGTCGTGTATTGGTAAGAATTCAATACAAGTTTTGATTGTGGATCTTTATTTATATATGCGTTCTAATGTAGACTGGGATGGGACCTGGTTCTTGTCAGAAACAAGTGAAGAACTATAAACCTCCTTAAGATAAAAGTGATTTGGTCTATACTTTTACGGTTGTAGAGCAATGGCTATGTTCGACTTTATAGGAAAGGTGTTACTAAAAAGATGATGAAGAAAATGGATGGTGGTGAGGAACCACACATCATTCCAGGTGAGTTTATGGAATATTTTAAAGTGAGCCTTGAAGTTCCAAAAACGGGCAGCTTGAAATGCGAACAGAAGTTGACGAGGGCCATCAAAGGAAAACAGAAGCTATACTGAAAGATTTTCACAGCCGAGTTAGAAGCTACGATGTGAAGTTTATGGGAAAGCTACTTATTAAAGTACTTTAAAACTTTAGAGACGAGTAAAAGGTTTTTGTTCCTATCATTGTAATTGCAACTTTATTTTGATTATATTGTTAGTTTGAGTGTGGACATATGTTAAATTACGATATAAGATTATCTATTATATTTTATGTTATTGTGTTGGTGTAATTGAGATAATGCATATTAATAGAGTTGCATTTTTTTGTAAAAAGGATGCATTTATTGTAAATAATACCTAAAAAAGTGTTACATTTGATGTAAAAAAAAGGTTGCGTTTTTCTAGTGCAAATATAATAATAGTTGCATTTTAGTGTAACAAAGGTTGCGTTAGAGTGTAGCAAAGGTTGCAATTTATTGTTAGAAAAGTTGCATTTAAAACTAAAAAAGTTGCATTAACATATAAAAAAGGTTGCATCATCAAAAGGTTGCATTACCGAAAAAAAATGTTGCATTATGTCTAATGCAACTTCACCTAATGCAGCTTTTGCTAAAAAGTTGCATTAGGGATAATGCAACCTTTTCAAGGCCTAATGCAACATTTTACTGGGGCTGCATTGTTGGCTCGTTTAATTGTTTGACCCGAGTCAACTGGTATATTGAAGACGGATCGGGTCAGAGAAGTTGGATAAAGCTAATTGTTTGATAAAGATAGTTGTTTTGATTAAAGAATCGATGGATTGGGCTGCAAGTTTGGAGTCGGTTGTTGAAAGGATAAACCAAGATTGAAGTATATCTAAACTTTATTAGTTATCTATTAGTTTGTTTATGTTTTCTTAGTCAAATAGGTTTTATTGTTATCTTTTTATCTTTCCTTTCCTAAGTGGAATAGGATTAGATTAGTATTTAAGCATAGGTGTTCATTCTTGTTTTTCATTGACTTTTGATTGTATTGTTTTGTTTTGGTTGTTTGCTTTGATAAATAAATAGAGTCCTGAACGTGGAGTAGCGTTTCACAAAAAATCTTTGTTCGTTGTTTTTCTTTCTTTGATCCAATTTGAAACCTTCAATTGGTATCAGAGCTTCAAGGTTGAAGACGTGTAATCGGCTAACACTCGATTACAGAAGTTCTCGCATCAGTCGATCAAGAAAAAGCCAAGGAGATGGCAGAAGGTGGAGGCGCTGGTCAGCTTGTTAATGTTGTTAGGGAATCGGGTACTGTGTCGCTTAAATGCCCGATGTTAACGGCTACCAACTACACAGCTTGGTCTATCATGATGGAGACAGTATTGGCTGCACATGGATTGGAAGATGTTCTTGATCCCGAGACCGGGGTTGCAGTCGAAAAAAGAAAGAAACACATGGCGAAGGCTCTTATTTTTCAGTCGATCCCTGAAGACGTTTTGCTTCAGGTTGCAAAGCATCAAGAACCGAAAGATGTTTGGGAGGCTTTACGGGTTCGATATTTAGATACAGACCGAGTCCAAAAGGCTCGTTATTGTTCAAAGCATGTTGAAGAAAGTTGTAACACTAGGCATGCTTGTTTTGAATTTGTCGAGGAAGAATTGGATGATAATTATTGTGTTTTTGTGGTGCCCATTGAAAACACCACAAGTCCTGGTGGGAATGTTGTTATACCAACAGAACCAATCAAAAGAATGGAGTTGGCTGACGTTGAATTTGATGGAAAAGAAGTTTTTGATTGGTCAAAACATGTTGAAAATTATTGTGACAGTAAGCATGATTGGGAAGATTTTATAGTGGAAGGGCATGATGATTGCAATAATTTTATTTTTGAAGGTTTGGTTGATAAGTTTGGTGAAACTGTGGTGAATAATCAAAACACTACAAGTTCGCGTGGAGCTGCTGTTACACCAAGTGAAGCAATATCATTAGAAAAGAAAAATTTAATTGAAACAGTGGATCCGCTGGAAGCCGAGGTTGATTCCGAGTCTATTGAGCTTGTCGTGAATGACCAACAAGTTGGTAAGGTCTTGTACTTTTCTGAGTCGTATTGTTTAGGTGAACTTGAAGAAGACGAGTTCGATGATACGCCGGAAAGAGGCGTTGGTTTGCTTGATGATGTATATGAAAATACGGTGAAATTCGATCAACCGTTTTCCTCCATAATTATTGCCGAAGACGAACCCACAAGGTATTATGAAGCTGATATTTATAAGCAGCTCAATAAAGGAGGAATGGTAATAGTGGATGTGTATGTGGAGGCCTTGTTGACCAGGGGAACTGAATTGAAAGTGTCAAAGTTTGGGTTGTTATCACGTTACCTGGGTGTAGAGGTAATACAAGGCAATGTAGATAAAGTTCTTGAAGTTGATGGCATGACAGAATGCAATACATACAAATATCCCATGGAGGCTATTTTGACTAAAGGTGCAGGTAGTGTTTTAAAGTTGGAATTTGGAAGTTTGAAGTATTTGATGCATACAAGACCTGAGCATAATTATTTGGATGAATTGGTTAGCTATTTCATGGTGGTTTTGGTTTATGTTGAAGATTTATTTGTTGCTGGAACTAATCATGAAGTAATTGAAGATTTTGCCAAGGCGTTTCCAATTTTTGAGTTTGTAGAGATGCACGATCGTTTTGGCGTGAAAGATTGGAATGATACGGGTCAAAAATTAGGGGGGTGATTGTTGGCTCGTTTAATTGTTTGACCCGAGTCAACTGGTATATTGAAGACGGATCGGGTCAGAGAAGTTGGATAAAGCTAATTGTTTGATAAAGATAGTTGTTTTGATTAAAGAATCGATGGATTGGGCTGCAAGTTTGGAGTCGGTTGTTGAAAGGATAAACCAAGATTGAAGTATATCTAAACTTTATTAGTTATCTATTAGTTTGTTTATGTTTTCTTAGTCAAATAGGTTTTATTGTTATCTTTTTATCTTTCCTTTCCTAAGTGGAATAGGATTAGATTAGTATTTAAGCATAGGTGTTCATTCTTGTTTTTCATTGACTTTTGATTGTATTGTTTTGTTTTGGTTGTTTGCTTTGATAAATAAATAGAGTCGTGAACGTGGAGTAGCGTTTCACAAAAAATCTTTGTTCGTTGTTTTTCTTTCTTTGATCCAATTTGAAACCTTCATGCATTAGCCTTGTTTTCTTGTAGTGTATGCAAGGGTCGGGCATTTATATTAGACATGTTACGCGACACCAAACTCTTATATGAAGGTCCGTCACTGAATCTTTTGGTCCATCCGGTTTGCTATCAGAAGAATGTAACCGAAACATACATCTTTACCCAAATCCCAATCAAGATTTAGTGTATTACATGTCTTGAAAGGCTGGAAAGAAGATTTGATTTCGTAATTTTCTAAAGGAATGGTGGAAATGAAAGTATCTAACTCTTCTTTCAAAAACACTATAATTAGATAAGAAAATGTATCAATGGAGAATCTTTTGATTCGGCTGCCGAAAAGAAAACAAGCACTACAATTGTCAATCGAATTTAACAAATCAGTTCACATATAAAAGTGTGTAAATTGCTTATATATTTAATTGGATGTTTCAATATCGGATTGGTGGTCATCTAATTGCCACCACGGTTAAAGTGGTTGAATCGGATTACTTTTAGAAACAGTGGCGGACTCATGATTTTTTTCATGGGGCAATCTATGAGAAATCGCGAGCTTGACTAAATTTTTTTACTAGATATCAAGGTTTTCATAACCGGACCGGATGTCGAACCGAACCCCCGGGCGGTTCACCGGTCCAACAAACAGGACCAAAAGATGCTTCGAAACCCAAAATATTAAATAAATAATAAAAAAAACCGGTCCGACCACCGGTCTTCTTATAAACCTTAAAAAAGCAACATTTTTATATAAAAAAACAAATATTACTAAAACCAGTTCAACCACATAGCCTTGTTTTAAATGTATTATTTTTTGATTTGATATTGTTACATATTTCAAATTTTTTTTTTAATTTAAAGAAGTGTTTTAGACATCAAATCATATTCCATCCACAGAAAATAAATGCCCATTCCACTTATCATATTTTATAAATGTCTTAATTAATACCAACGTACAAAAATAAATGTAGAACAAACATATAATCTTTAAAAGTGGGAATGGCATAGAATCAAAATTCAAATCAACCAAAAGAGAATAAAGGTATATATACTTGTCTCAAAGAACACTTCTTCTAAATTTCTCCTTCAACCACTTGACTTGCATATATAATTAACCCATACATTGTTAAAAATAGAACATCTATATGTGCCCAAGATCTAGCATAGTTCTTTGATCTCTCTCACTATGAGCAACTACCCGAACAATAACCGACAACTTTCACGCCTTCCTAGCAACGCCTATGCGAGGTACATCAACGGCAGTCGGGTCAATTTTGACTTCATATCTCCACCCTCGCTTCCTTTTCCTCCTACCTTGGTCGGTATTCTTTTTTATCCATATGTGTGTGTGTATGTATAAATTTATGAAATCATCCAAAGTTGTTCATTGATCTAAAAATGTAACTTTTGTTACAATTTGTTATAGGTCCTTTTAGAATTGGTTTATCCAAATTATGTTTAAATATTTTGCAGAATGAAAGAGTTGATCTTGATCCATGGTTATGGTCACTTTCGGAAAGCAATTTGACTTTACCTTCGTCCATCATAAGGTTATTATCTCTAAAGCACTCTATCCATTTTACCGCTTATAAAACATACCACAAAAATGTTTCAGTACATATTTAACGGGGCCTATACTTTAAACGGATCAAACTTCATATATGTATTATGTTGAGCTTTTTTTTTTCCATCTCCTTAGCATTCACCCAATTAGTCTATCTTCAAACCATTAAGTTTTAGATCAGCCTTGGGTCATAGAACCCGTAGACAAAACTTGTTTCGTATAATCATGAAAAATCCTAGCGGAAGCGATTTTTGTATTGGGTTAGCGGAAGCAGTTTCGGTATTTGGTTAAGTTTGTTGGTTTGGCCTTGCGGCTGGAGGCCGCTTGGTTTCTAGCTTGTGACTCTCAAACCGGCAAGTGAGATTTGTATAAGAGATATGGAGATAGAACAATTGTTATGTTATTGATAATAATATTTGGTTTGGTACGTTTCAAACGAGTAGATAACCTCCTCTATAAATACAAGAAAGACAATACATAAAATAAGCAATGAGCTAGTCTTTGGACATAAAATAAGGAGCTAGTCTTGGGGCATGATGGAAGGAGGAAATCATGGAAGAGACAATGGTGGAGGGAAACAAGGAAAATATTTTATAATCTCCAATAAATCAAGTATTTGCAACACTTTGTTAATCACATACATACACATCCATGTTCTAGGTTTTGGCATGCATGATTTGGTTTTAGATCTAGTTTATGATTTTGGTTTTAAATCTCTTTGTGGTGCAAATACAAAGATTAAAGTTAGTCTGACTAATAAGTAGCCAAAAAGGCACAAATGATTGAAAACATAAGGAAAAATAAATATATATTATGCTTTATACTTGTAGTAGCTGATTACCTCGGGAGGGTCCCAGGGTTGAAAAATATAACCATTCTAATAATACTAATACTAATAGTAATAATTATTACTCTTGTAATTAAATAAATAATAAAATAATCTTGCTATAAGGTGACATCATGTGTTGCAGTGTTGCACGATTCTTTCTCCTAGCTTCTCTTGATGAAGTATACCTATCCATCTTTAGAAGAGTAAAATTCCAATGATAGCATGACGATTGGGTTGAATTTCAACATCGTCGATAAGAAGCTGGTTTAAAAGAAAAAACATGATTAATGAATAACCTGAACACTTTGTGTTTTTTTGTTTCCTGTATGAACGAAACCCCACAAAAAATAGTCGTTTTTTTCTCCGTTTTTTATATAGCACTATGGTACTCGTTGGAAAGATAATAAAACGCTCGTTAATTTGGTGTAATTTTTTTCTTTAAAAAATCTTGTATATAAAAGATATTAACGTTTAAAGATTATGGGAGAAAATATGAGAGAGAAAAATTTAAATTTGTTTTTAAATTTTTTTTCCTAAAATAACTCAATCTCTTTTAAGATTTTATCTTTTTTCTTTTTTTTTTATTAAAAAATCAAAATAATTCAAAATCACTAAAATCTTTCAATTATAATGCCACGTGGCAGTTTCATGGAGAGGTTGAAGGCACCATTGCACGCCACGTCAGCAACGTTCAATTCTTTTATATATATATATACTAGCTTTTATCCCGGGAGTGTCCCGGGGTTGAAATATCTAATATAACATAATAAAATATCTAATATGACAACATAATTAATGCTTTGCCAATACATGATTAATGAATATTATTATTATTATTATTATTATTATTATTATTATTATTATTACTATTATTATTATTATTATTATTATTTATTTTAAACAAATTTCTTCCATAAGTTATCATATTCAAATATAAAAAAAAGGAATCTCTGCCTATGAAGTTATGTTTATCGTTTGTGATTTATTAGTAGAGTAAAATATATTTGAAAACAAAATCCCGCATAAATAGTTGTTTTTTTCTCCGTTTTTATATAGCACTATGGTACCCGTTGGAAAGATAATAAAACGCTCGTTAATTTGGTGTAATTTTTTTCTTTAAAAAATCTCGTGTATAAAAGATATTAACGTTTAAAAGTTATGGGATGAAACATTAGAGAGAAAATTTAATTTTGTTTTTAAATTCTTATCTTTTCCTAAAATAATTATAATATATATAGATTTATTAAAAAACTCAAAAATTAAAAAAATCCTACATGATGCCATGTGGCACATTCAAGGAGGGGTTGAGGCCTCCATTGAATGCCACATCATCAAAGTTCAATTCTTTTATTATAAGTTATTATTATAGATTATAGATTATATAATAGATTTAATTTAAATTAATTATTTTACTTTGGTTACGGCATTAATAAAAGCTGGACGATGTGTTAATTAGCGATCTAAAAAAACACATATTTGAAATCGCAGTTTCCCACGACCTCTTATGCAACTTGTAGTGTTCCGCAACAGTGTGGCAAATAACACTAACATGCGGTCAAGACCAATGGAACAATCCCGGCAACAACATGTTGGGTTAACTCCGAACGAGCAAAGAAAAGCTTTGATGAAGCTCAGGAAAGAGATTTTTAATCCGACTCCAAAGAAGATAATACAAAGGTTAGGTAAATTTTATAGACAAAAAGATTCTACAAAAGCGTACGAGGTAGATGATGACGAGGACTATAACAAAAAGTGTGTTATTTGCTTAGAAGACTTCGAACCAAAAGAAGTGGTGATGGTGACACCATGTAATCATATGTTTCATGAGGATTGTATCTTGCCTTGGGTCAAAAGCAATGGTAAATGTCCGGTTTGTAGGTCCTCGTTTTGTGGAAGGGACAACGAGAGTGGAGCATCTTCGACGAACAATGATAGCGTGATCGATAATCGGTTAACAAATGACTTGGTTCCTTTTGTAACATCAAGGGGTAGTTCTACCACTATTGAACCCTTTTGGTTTTGATGGTGGTCTTGAGGTTTATGTGGCTAAGTGGACTAAAAGTATGAACCCCACTTCTATAAACAAAATAGTTGTTTGCAGTTTGTAAGTGGTGGCATAAAGTGACTCATGGTAAGTTTGTTATTTGGGTGGTCAATGGTACAAGAGAAAATGCTCGGCATCAAGTTGATCATAACTCTTTGTTTATCCGGAAAAAAATATTTTTCTTTTTTGTTTTGGATTTTTCGGATCCCATCAATAAAGTTTCCGACTTAGGATAACAAAAAAATATTATTTTTTATTTTCTTTTTGACTCTGGGTTCATCGATAGTCTGTTGGTAAATTATCTAATGAAAAATTAAAAGTTATTTCTTCTTTATTTTTGAATTTCGTCGGACGAATTAACGATAAAATTTTATGTCGATGATAATAATTTGTTTAGAAGTGGTTGATCACAAATATTTTTGTTAGTGACTTCATCTTACAAGTGCAAACTATACCCAATGGGCACATAGAACATGGCATTGTGTTTCCTAAACCCACTTGAACTCCTGTAAGTGATAATATATGTACTTGCTATATGATATAGTAAAAACGAAACAGTAGCATAAATAAATTTTTTTTTAATAATTTTAAAAACAATTATAATAACACCAACAATAATATGTGAATACTAATAAAAAAATTGGAAGTTAAAAAAAAAAGGTAGCCCACGTTAACCACAAAGTAGGAGCTCCAGTCCGAGTTGAACACCCATGAGTTGCCGGGTGAAGGTGCGAGCAGGAAGCCAGTTAAGCTGCTTTGATTTTGGAATTGTTTGTAGTTGGAATCGTTTGAAATTGAAATTTGTATAGAAATTAGAATTAGAAAGAATTGGATTTCAATACAAATTTCTATACAAGAATTGAAAATTATTGGAATTTCAATTTTTTTATTGTTGTGTTTAATTGGCAAACAAATTGGAATCTATCACACTTGCTCTCACTACCCACATCCTATTATTGGTGACTCAATTGGGGTCACTTCCTTGAACCAAACAACCCGCCTTGACCGCAACCATATTGACTTGACTCACCGGCCTGAACAAAATTGGCTTGGACCACATCGTTGACCGACCCATGGTCCCCGACCTGCACTACTGGCCCGAACCAACTTGGTCCGCCAACCAATCCTGCACTACCGACTAGGCTTGCAAAACCGACTTGACCTGGCTGTACCTGAGTCAGTTTTGATCGCCGAACCTAGCCAGAACCCGATCTCGATGTAGCGGTGTGGGCTGTTGGAGGACCGATTTGGGTTGAAATGGTGCGAATCATTGGCGGACCAGTTTGGGCGAAGTGGTGCGGGTGAAACGGTACATGTCAAAACGGTTCGGATGGAAACGATACGGGTCGAAACAGTACGGGTTAAAACGGTTTAGGTCAAACCAGTATAGGTCGAAACCGTTCCAGTCGAAACAGTACGGGTGGAAGCGGTACAGTTAAAAGCGGTTTGGGTCGAACAGTTCGAGTCAAACCGGTACAGATCGAAACGGTTCGATGCTAAATGATATGGGTCGAAATAGTTTGGGTTGAAATGATAAGGTTTGAAACGGTGCATCTCGAAATGGGGCAGGTCGAAACTGCTTGATTCGAATCAGTACGAGTCGAAACTATTCAGGTCGAAATGGTAGTGGTCGAAATTATTCGGTTTGAAACGGTGCAGGTCGAAATGGTACGCGCAGAAATGGTATAGGTTGTCAAAACGGTCACCTGAGAGGTTGGGCATGATGGATGGTGACGGGGTGGTGGCTGCGACAACGTCAACCGATCAAAAATCCCAATGAATTTACTTGAATTCCTTAAAATGTTGGAATGATTTTAAATTCTTTTAGTTAAGGAATTTGAAGGATTCAATTTCAATTCCAATTCCAATTCCTCTATCAACCAAATACATCAAGATTGTAATTTGAAAGAACATATAGCAGAATTGGAGATGGGAAGAAGAAGCTAACCACATTCAACAATATTCATTCTTTCGTCCTATGCTATTTACCTGCTTTTCTTATAACCTGCGATTAAGTCCTCCTATCCACCCATTTAACTTATTGGGCCTCTTGGACAAGGCTACCTGATTGGGCCTCTTAGTTTAGGTTCAATAAGTTTGTAGCATTAAATTCTGATAGCCTTCGTTCGAAATACCAGCAATCCGCAATCTGCTCCAAATCGGGAATCAGGTAACATACTAACCATTTTTTGTCATCTATTATCTTTATTATATCATAAAAGAAACTAAATGCGAACCATGTGTCATTCATTACATTCCTCAAAATTTTTGTTTTCCCGCCTCTCTCCTACTTAATTCAGGATAAATACTTTTTTTTTTCAAATAAAGATAATTATATCATTAACTACTATTTTAAAATTTCAAATATGTTAATTAATATGTTTATGTTTACCTTTTCTTTATCTTTATACTCCCTCCGTCCCAATTTAAATGTCATACTTTCCTTTTTTGTTTGTTCCAAATTAAATGTCCCTTTCCAAAAATAGAAATGTAATTTCCAGTTTTGCCCATAAAAGACAAAACACAATCATCACTTTTAAGGATATTATTGTCATTTTACCACTTACAAACAATATATTTCTTAAAATGTGTGTTTTTTAAACTAAGACATTTAAATTGGGATGGAGGGAGTATTTAATTACTATATAATAAATTATTCCCGATGTAGGATTGTTTCTTTTATAATAAGAAAAGATTCATGCACGATAATACGGATTAAAACGCACAAAACATAAACACGAGATAACACATGGTTACTATCAAGTTAAGCAAATTGATATTGGCTTACTTGAAGCAAAATGGTCACACACTCTCTACATAAACTTAAGGAAATATCAAATGAGAGTGCTTAATGTCTTAAGGGCTGATTAAGATATTTATGTACTCTCTCAGTTTCCACATCTCAATCTCTATACCTTGGAGAGACCGAGGACTTAGTCTCCCTAGACAACAAAATCACAGTTTTGCCATTGGCATACAAATTACAATAATAAAGACCAAATTAAAATAAATAACGACAAACGCCAATAGCTAGGGACATAATGTACTAACAAACATCCTTTTGGACCTAGCTTGTGTCTCCGATCTTCAATAACTTTAATATCTTCAAAAAATTCAATCCGATTCTGTAGCTAACAACAACTAGCAAATAGCTTCAAACACAAGCACGAGCAAGATTTGACCAATCACAACTAGCGTGGATCTTGTTGATATTGTAGATGCACGAAATGCGACTAGTGATTGGATCTACAAAGTTAACATATGTTAGCAAGGTTGCTGATGGATCGAAAGTGAAACTGAGCCGGGCGAATGTGGAATGGAATCGGCGAAGGTAGAAAGCTTCTGGGCGAATGAAGATTGGAACCTGATCAAGTTACACATTCGTACCATTGAGTGGGCGAATGTGGAAGAATTCCACATTCGACCACATCAACTGGGCGAACGTGCAGTTATTATAAATAGATTTTGTGTATTTGTGATGTATAGAGAGTTTTCAGTTGTGTGTGTGTTCAGGTTAGGTTCCAGGTTATTTTGAGAAAGTGTGTAAGTGTTCTAGATTAACTAAAGTGTGATTGTAATCAAGTATTTGAACAAGTTAATCTATGAAAAGCTTTGAAAATGACTTTGAATGTGTTTTGATTTGAGTTTTATCTGTTTGTTCGAAGCTAGGGTTTCCGCACCTGGTTTTGTGACTTGTATGATCAAATTAATCCTGTTTTAGACAAAATCTTTCGCTTACAGATATAGCAGAAACATATCACACGTTGGAACTTCATTTCTTGCTTGATGTCTTCAGGAAGAAAGTGAATTTGATATGATAAAGAGTAGCCACATATTGTTTTGAGCATTTTATCATCTACAACCGGTCAAATACTCTGAGCTTCTAACAAATCTTTGGATCATTCTTCAATACAATCACTGCCTCACTAGTAGGGAATTCATAGTACCAGAAGATAAACTTGTTTGTGAAGTTCATTTCAATAGGTTCGAGAGATATCTTCTTCATAACCTTCGGTGGCTTTATCTTCTTCTTCCAAATGGGGCAACCTATTCTAGGGTTGATCTTTTCGTCATGTAACAAATTCATTTTCTCTGGTAACAACTGCTTCAAACTGATCCATCATATAAGTAGAGCGAAGATGCTTCAACCTCATCATATATCTCTAATATACCAATAAGGCAAGCTTTTCAAACGAACAACATGATAGAAATTCAAGATGCCTATCTCAAACTTAACTACGATGGCTCTTGCATGTGGAACATGTGTCTAGCTCAACACATTTCCAGAGATCTTATTCCAATGTTTCTTGTAGAGGAAGCATGCTTCGGTTCATTATGTTTGGCTGCCAATCTTACCTAGTCACCCGACATCCATAAATCACATATCGTCTTAACCCTTGCCCTTCATATTTTCACACTATCAGGCACTTGATCTTCTTCAGATTCAACTACCTTTTCAGCCTGATTGAGTTGTTCTTCACCAATATCTGGTATCATTATTCGCCACATATTCCATATGCTTTTCACTAGTAAGATCTTCAATTTCCTCTTCATCCAGATTAATTTCAGACTCAGGAAATGTGGAAGTTGAAGATCAATCATTTTTAGTTCTTCAAGAGTAATCCCGAACACATTTGCCATCTCTTCCCTAGTCATCTTTGGTGGAATCTCTCCATATTCAAGATCTTGCTGTTGCGGAACTGTGTCAGGCTTACCATTGTCATTGCAAAAGAAGAAATCTTGAATAGAATTAGTGATTTCTACTGCACCGACCCCGTAGACATGTAATCTGCCATAATCTTCCTCACATCAACTGAAGGCTCCCCTAGAGTGGACGCACCATGTTGAATGGAATGAGAAATGCATCAAACAAGATTGTATTCAGGATGCATGCAACACTATTATGGACTATCAACTATTACCCTGCTCGTAGCAGCTTGTCTGGATGGAGTGGTCAGGGGTATAAAGCATGCGCTACTTGTAATGAAGACACAACCTCATGTCCTATAAATGGTAAGATTGCCTATATTGGCCACATGCGATTCTTGAGAAGGCAACATAAATGGAGGCAAGATTTGTCATTTGGTGGCAAAATTGAGACAAGACAACCTCCTAGGAAATTGACTAATGCAAAAATATTAGAACAAATAGACCGTCTCCCCGATCATGTTACGGGGAAACATCTTAGCCACGGAGGTGTGAAAAGAAAACATGCTTCATATGAGTTGAATTGGACCAAATGAAGTATCTTTTTCGAGCTGGAATATTGGTTTTCTCTCCTTTTAAAACACAGATCTCCTCGTATGGATAGACTAAAAAATAGAACGACCCCAATTCTTGACTAAGGGGACACCAAAGGACCCTGCCCTTGAAAATCAATGAATTGCTAGTTGTAGAATATTATTCTCGTCAGACTTAAACCTAAAGCGTTTTCTCATATGAATCTTTTGTCTCCAACTATTGGAGATCCCATTTAGCTTAGTGGTAGAGCGCGCCCCTGATAATTGCGTCGTTGTGCCTGGGCTGTGAGGGCTCTCAGCCACGATCAAGAAATTCCCAACCATGATCTATGCGGATCGGATCATCCCTATAATATACAAAGACAAACTCATAGTAGATGAAAACATCACAGTTCTCATCCCTATTGCAGAACCGTACATGAGATTTTCATCTCATACGACGTAGATCAAGAAAACAGCAGCCGTAGCTGCAACAGGAGCTGAATCCATATTATGCAAGGAGACATTGCTTTTGCTAATTTGAATTCCCTAGACCCAATATGAGTTTTTCATTTTGATTTTAGTATTTTTAGGATTTCATGATACCTAAGAGCAGATTCACCCCGGGCTATTTTGTCGAGTTCCTTAGAGAGAGTTGTCTCGCGCCCCTAGGTATTCTCAATCTTGATGTTATGCACGTGGAGAGAAATGTGGCTCAGAGCTTATTGGGTACTTTGCTGATGAATGAAAAATCAAAAGACACATAAAACAAGACTAGACTTGGAAAATAAGGGTTTTCGAGAAGATTTATGGCTAACAAAGAGTAACAGCAATAAGGTCAACCAACCACATGCTCCCTACTCTTTCACATATGATGAACGAGTACATTTTTGTGAGTTCATTAGAGGAGTGAGACTACCTGATGGTTTTGGTTCAAACTTTAAAAATAAGGTGCTTTCTAATAATTCAAATCTAATCGGGTTAAAGTCTCACGAGTATCATATTCTCTTGCAACGATTGCTACCAATAGGGGTCCGAGCAGTTCTGCCTACAAATGTTTCAACAACAATCACCGACCTTTGCACCTTTGATGTATTGTAAAATACATCTATTTTCAGTGTATAGTTTGTATAATTTTCGAGTCGTTTAAATAGTGTTTTTATTAGTTTTAGGCTTGTACCGGTCTATTTTATTTAGTATAGGTTTTTATTAGAATTTTATTAGTTTTGTGTCAGTTTTAGTACTTATTATTTATTTTATATTTCGGTAGGCGTTCGCATTGACGTTGAAGCGTAAACGAGCAACTTTGATCAAGTCAAGAACACTCGAGTCGAGAGCACGGAGGTAAAATGCTAGATATAATAATAATAATAATAATAATAATAATAATAAAAGAAAAAAAAATAACAAAACAGAATGTGACTTTGTTGTCACGGGTCACGGCCCAAACAAGAAACACTTTGAGGTCCAACTCCAACAATCTTGGAGGGCCTATGATTTTGCACGGCAAATTAATTAGGGTTGAGGCAAATATTATAAAAAAGGGACAGACGAGGAGCTGAAGGGAGGTCGCTGACATATCAGGGGGAGCGGCACAATATTCTATGTGCTGCAGAAGAATTTCGAGGACAGCAGCAAGAGAAGGATGGAGGTATAGGTGTCAGCACGGGTTGGTTCTACTTTATTTATTTATTTTATTCAACCCGTTGTGAACACCATGAATATGTTTGGTTTCTATTGTTTTGATTTTGTCATGATAATTATTGGCTAGATCATAGAACTACCTAGGCGATGATGATTGCACTTGTTTGATTTGTTTTCTTTTGGTCTTAGAACTTTTGGTCTTAGAACTTTTGGTTGTGGGTGAATTTTAAAGTAAAGAACTTTTTATTTTCTGGTTTGATGTGTATGCGTATTTAGTTTTGTTTAATTAATTTTTATAAACTCCACTTGCGTTTTTGTGAATGTCTTTCATGTATGAATGCGGGTTAGGTTGCGGACTGGGTGTTAGCAACTAGTTTATGGTTAATATCTGCAGGTTATCCATAGGAGTTGTAATTGTTAGTTAGATAATTCTAAGTGTTCTACCAATTCTCAATAGCTGTAAGGTGCGAGATTGTTGGTCTGTCTAGGGTGTTAAATTGCTAGATCTAGAGGCTTTGTGAGAAGATCTTCCTAGTTTCCCTAGCATTGCTTGTAGGCCAAGTCTTATCAGAAATATTGTAGTTACCCCTTGCACTTTCGGGTGTATTGTGACTTTCGCTGTGTAAGGTAGACTGTCTAGCGGGTACTTTAAGATTCGAGTAGGTAAGCCTGTGAGGGTAACCTCTCAACCGGTGGTTTAACAGCACAACAATATTCTAGGGTTTCCCCTTGAGAAGGGTCGAGGGTGTCTAGTTTATTCTTGATGTTTAGTATTTTAAGATCCCGGTTCCACACCAGTTCCATAACCATTAGAAACTTATCATTCATGTGTAGGATTCTAGCCTAGGTAGTGCCTTCCCATCATCTGATCTCAGTTGCAGTCTCCAGCTTTTGTCTTTAGTTATTTTAGTTTTACTTTATTTATTTGCAGTAGATTTGTTAGAAAACCCCCCTTTAAACAACAAAATATTATTAAGTCAGTATTTAGGATAAGTAATCGAGTCTAGTTTACGTTTTCTAGTAGAGTCTCGTGGGTTCGATACTCGGACTTACTTTAGCTGTACTGTATTGACCGGTACACTTGCCGGTTGTGTGGTTTAGGTTTAGAGAGTCTTAGTTTATAAATTTAAAACTTAGAGTGTCTAGTTTAGGTTAATTTAGGTAGTTTTTATTAAACCACTTTGAGCACATCAAGTTTTTGGCGCCGTTGCCGGGGACTCTTGGCAATTACGTTAACTAGCTTTGATTATACTTATCTGCCATATCTGTGCTACTTGTGTTTTGTTTTGAGTCTGTCTTTTTGTAAAATGAGTCGTAGGAGTCTAATTTTATGTGTCTTTTATTTCTTTTGAGTCTGTAAATATGTGTGAGATTTGTGGAGGACCCCATTTTACCATTTTATGTCCACAATATGAGGGGTCCTCTGCACATTATTGTGCTAATTCCTTTGTGCAGCCGCAACCATATTATTCACAGGGTTATCCTACATATTATTATGATGACTCGTATCAGCAGCCACATTTTAATCAATATCCTGATCAATTTTCTGGAAGTAATTCTTGTGAGGATAATGGTAATGATTGGAGTGAAATCAAGAGTCTGTTGACATTACTAGTTGCTAAGGATGCCAATACCCAGAATATGTTAGCAGAGCAGGACACCCTCCTAAAAAACCACGACATCCTCATAAAAAACGACAGGCTGCTCTTTTAGATCTTCAACGAACAGTAGAAGACATTGCTAGAAGGTTAAAGGAAGAAGAAGAAAAAGAAAAAGAAAAGATTCAGCAAGAGCAGCTGCCGAAAGTTGGTTATACATATGATGAGGAGGGCAACTACCTCGGGTACATGAACGCTCGAGGGGAGTTGTTCCCAACGTTTCCAGAAGAAGGGAAAGAGCCGATCATGCAATACGCTGATGAGTCAGATGAAGAGATCATCTCAATCACGGAGACGAAAATGGACGTTGAACTCCCACCTCCGGTGCCACAGGTTACTATATATGATTTTGGGAGTGACTCTGATGAAGAGGACGATGAAGAGGTTTTCGGTACCCACAATTAGAGGTTTTCGGTTTCGGTATTGTCGGTATCGGTACGGGATCGGTATGGTATCGGTATTTTAAGTTAAAATACCGATACCGTACCGTATGTATTCGGTATCAGTATTGGGTGTTTTCGGTATCGGCTGTTTCGGGATCGGTGTTGGTTGGTACCGATACTGTCCCAAGCTCATCCCTAACCTTGAGTACGCCTAGACGTGTCACACCCTTAAATTCCACGTGCGGGGTTTTACAGCGAGGCGTGTGACACACCGGATCCTTTCATTAAGTTCTCAAAATGTAATCACAACAGCGGAAGCATAAAACTTATTACATCCCAAAAGTAAAAGTTATAAGTAACTTTGATAATATTAAAAAAAAAACAATGCAAGTGAATCCTAGACGTCGTGAGACTCCGTGCGCCTATAGACAGCTGTTACCTTAGCGACCTGAGAAAACATGCTAAAAACGTCAGCACGTAATGTCGGTGAGTTCACAGGCTTTAAGTAAAACGTTCATGAGTTTTTGAAAGTTCCATCATGTTACTACTATGCTATAAGAATGCCAACCGGGCGTTAGTAAACCACTAATACGATACCAGGTGTGTAACACCCATGTGTAACCGAAATGCCAACCCAGGCATAGCTGAACTACTGACCCACGGCGAACTGAACGGCCGAGCCTATGCCGACCGAACTACCGAACCACAACTAACTGAACTATCGTCCAACGATGAACTGAACTATCGTATAGTAAGGACACAAAGTAACACTAGCATAACATGATAAGTAAAAGTACGAGCACGTAGCATGTTTCTCCCGCGAAAACCAAAAACACTGAAAAAGGGGCCGTGAAACTCACCTTAGATTGCGTTCTTCTTGATAAACCACAGACAATGCAAATGACAGTTCCTAGTATCGGCAGCCTACCATTAAATGCATATGAGTGCCCGAACTATTGACCCGCAGGTCAACTAGTCCCTAAGTTTCCAGACCATAACCATTATACGTTTGAAAACATGTTTGACTGATAACCAGACCATATAAGACAAGACCCGACATCCCATTGGTGACCAGACATCCTACGTGTTAGCAAAGGACAAGAAATCAAGTAATCATACGCAACTATGCACTTAACACGCACCATAGTTCACCAAGTCTAGCATACAGTTCATATATCGCATATACAAGTCCGAACACATGTTATCAGGTTATTAGACATGTCACGAGGTTCCAAACATGTTCCTAGATGTCAAAACATGTTCCGGGATCTTAAAATACACTTACAGCAGCAAAACACACGAGTAGGAATCAAACAGGCAATTAGCAAATCAAATAGGCAATTAGCAAACCCATTTCAGGCGATTAGGAAGCTACTCGCCCCTAAGGAAGGCAATTAGCTTCCTAATTGCCCCTTGGAAAGGCGAGTAGCTTTCCTACTCGCCCCCTGCAGTTCAAGGGTCACTTTTTGCGCGTTTAACCTCCCAAATCAGATCTGAAACGTGTAAAAACACCCAACATCAATCCCAAATCATTAAGCAACTCATCCTAAGTGAAAAACCCCAATTTTTCATCAGTCTAACAACTCTAATTGCAAGCATTTTCCAAAATAGCATAATGTTATGAAAACATCACATCTAAGCATGCACAACTTACCCTAAATGGCAAATATCCAGATTTCATCACATAGCAACGTTGCAAATCATCTTCCTATTGTTACTACATCATCCTAATACAAACCCTATCATCATACAACCAAGAAATCACATCATAACACCCTAAATCCTTCTAAATCACTCAAACGGGTCGAAACACATATTATTATCAAAACACAACAAACAACCTTCAAACTCTTAGATAAACATCCTAACAACATATCCATATCAGTGGAACATCAAACATATAAGAATCCCCATGTTTTAACCATAAAAATCATTTCTTGCATGAATACACCACATAGAACACATATTGAAGGATTAGACTTATTTAATAATTGATTTCTAAGGTTTTCAAAGACACAAACATCACAAAACTAGGTATGGACCTTTAGGGATCAACATAATAACATGATAAAGGTTTAGGATGGATAGCACACCTTAAGTTTTGCTAAAGGATGACGTGTAAAGCTTGAAAGGATGGATTCTAGGACAAAAATGTGTTCCAGAGGTTGATTACAGTGTGGGAGAGGTTTGGGGTGAGTTAGGGATGCACAAATGGTGTTTTACAAGTCAAGGGTGGTATTTATAACAGGCAATTAGCTTGCTAATCACCCCTTGCCCCTTACTACATATATAACAGGCAATTAGCTTGCTAATCACCCCTTGCAGGTCCGTGTGAGTTTTCGGCGCGCTAACACTATTTTAACACATATAAACACGTATTCACATACAGACAAGTTATATAATGATTATAAACACGTAATACTTGAAAACTAGCACGTTCACATTCGTTCACCAATCCCCGAGACTTGAGACTTGCGTGTGTGCGTTAAACCCGACGATTCTACAAATCACCAATCCTTGTACATATGGTTATGGACCGACTCCCAATGATCCCGTGGATCATTGTAATGACTCCCGATGATTCCCAGAACCATCAAACGATCTAACTGACTCAGTTAAGTATACGATATGCATGACTCGCTAAGGTAGACTTACTAGTTTGACAAAATTTATTAACCTGAGTTTGCTGGGTGTCACATCATCCCTCTGTTGAAAGAAATTTCGTCCCAAAAATTGCCCGAAACCGAAAAGGAAGCGATGAAAAATTTTCGAAACCGAAAAGGAAGCGATGAAAAGCAAGAAAAATTTTCCGGTTGTCACAAGGCCTTATGCCTTTGGCTACTATGGTTAGAGCATCTACATATGATGTTCTTTTTTACTTCAAAGATACTGACGTGGAGGCCATGTGACAGGGAGATGCCCAAGGGCATGAATGTTGCAAGTTTATATGTCAAAAGTCTTTGCCGATTTACTATGCTTAGAGAAGAGAGAGGGTATGAGAGATGGTGAAGAGAGAAGACGGGTGGGTACTTGATGGTTTTTTGTCGAAAAAGTCTAACAAGAGAGTCCTTGGTAGCCGTTGATGAGGCTAACTTTTTTTTTTTGAATGGCAAAAATCTTTATTCTACCACCCGAAAAAACGTTGCACACCCAAATCTAGCAAGACGCTAGACCAAACAAACAACCAACCCCTATTGTATATACATTACAACGTGTTGTTCTCCTAAGACCTTGATATACAAGCAGGGGCAGACCTAGCTTGAAGCTAGGTGCCGCGTCCGTTGCTACTCAACTTCGCGCGCGTATTGGAAAAATTGTGTTTTTTTACGATATTTGGAAAACGTTACTACTAAAATGAAAAAAATGAAAAAACGTTACTACTGAAATTAATTTATAGATTCGCCACTGTATACAAGATTCCACACAAAGGTTTGACACTTTTCGCCCTTTTATGCGATTGGTGAAGCTAACTATTGTAAACAAAATTAAAAAAATGTTACAACATGCGAGCTAAATGAATAACAAATTACAATTATCTTATGTTTCACTTGTATATGTTTTCTCTATGAAAAAAACATCAAGTTACAAGCGAACAATGATCTCTTAAATCATACAAGTCACAAATAATGAGTATCAAACTACTAACATACAAGGAAAGACACTCTACTTTATACAAGTCAACGAGCCAAATCAGCTTGAGTCAAATAGAAGTTGGTTTATACAGGAGCAAGCCCTCTTTAGATCGAACCCAGCTCAAATAGTTTTACCCGCTATACAGCCAAATCAACTGGAGTTTTTAACATAAAAAGTTATGTGTGGAACTAATAGTAGTTGTCAATTCTGAAGAACAAGGAAGAAAAGCTCTTTATTTTGCTTTAGAATAATCGGTTCCAAATACTTCAAACTCTGATTACATTACATACATAAATTTAAAATATATATAAATATTTTGCAAACAAAAATAAACAATTACTTGGAAGAAATGGTAGCAGTTAAAACGACTGATGACTGAAGCTCGATCACTTCCAGTTGTTTGCAACAATGTCAGCCAAATCAACCACCCTTTGCGAGTAACCCCATTCGTTGTCGTACCACGCGATCACCTTCACCATGTCATCTCCCATAACCATGGTCAATGACGAGTCAACTGTCGATGAAACATCACTGCATCTGAAGTCAACAGACACAAGGGGCTCATCGCAGACTGATAGGATACCGCTCAGCTCGTTGTCTGCAGCTTCTCTGAATGCTGCATTGACCTCCTCAGCGAAAGTCTTCTTGGTGACTTGAACAACAAGGTCCACAACTGAGACGTTGGGTGTTGGGACACGCAGAGCAATCCCGTTGAGCTTGCCTTTGAGTGAGGGCAACACAAGTGCGACCGCCTTGGCTGCACCAGTGGAGGTTGGGACAATGTTTAGTGCTGCAGCTCGTGCACGTCTAAGGTCGCGGTGGCTGGCGTCGAGTAGCCTTTGGTCCCCAGTGTAGGAGTGAGTGGTGGTCATTGTTCCCTTGATGATTCCTGTCATGTAAGGACGGGTTAAAATAGGTACCACTTTTTGTATCACATTCAAAACAATAGGTACATGTGCAATTGGAACCGTGAAAATGTCCAAGCCGCTCATTGGTTTGGTTTCACGGCCAGTTTTCAAGTTTTTTTTTTGTCGGGGAAATGTCAAAAGTTAAACACTTAATAACAATTTGGTTTGGTTTGATTTTGATTTTCACCTATTAGGTTATGGTTTACAATGACCAAAAATCATTACTAACAGTTTGACTCACGGTTTAGTTTAAAAGTCATCAAAACCGGACCATAAACACCTTTAACCCTCTACAACTATATATATTACATGGAGAACTAGAAAGACAATAAGATTACCGAATTTTTGGTCGATGACTTTAACGAAAGGAGCGAGGCAGTTGGTGGTGCAGGACGCGTTACTAATAATGTTTTCAGAATGGTTGTAAAGCTCGGCATTGACACCGACGACATAAGTGGGAATGTCTCCTTTTCCAGGTGCAGTGATCAGAACCTTCTTGGCTCCTGCCTCAATATGTTTCCCAGCCCCTTCTCTATCAACGAACACTCCTGTACCTTCAATCACCAAATCAATCCCCATTTCCCTGCACTCATTCATGTCATAACTCATATCAACATTTCAAAATTCTATCAACATCACATCAATGCTTTTATAACCGAACCGTCACCAAACCAGCCATCTTAACGGTCTACTGATCGAACCGGTTTAGATTAGAACCAGATAACATAATAAATAAATAAATAATTTTAGACTAAAGTAATATATGTATAACTTAGTTTAAAACAAAATATAAACTAGTTTAACTTTTAATGTGTATTCACTATTTTATAAAACATGACCTTTATATAAGGAATATCAATAATGTATCCTGACTGACCATTGGACCGGTTTGGTTACAAAAACATTAAAACATAAGTGTTAATTTCTAAAAGCAATACAAAATCGTACCCCCATGGAAGGTTGGAGGGGTTACGGTCCGAAACAACTTTGATGATCTTGCCATCGACAGAAATAGCGCTGTCACCCGAAGGCTTGACATCGGCATCAAAGATACCAAGAGTGGAGTCGTATTTGAGAAGGTGGGAAGCTTGCTTGACACCTCCAGTGTCGTTGATGGCAATGACATCGAGGGGTGAGTCTTTCCTTCCATGCCAACACCTCAAGAAGTTCCTTCCAATGCGACCGAACCCATTGATGGCAACCTTTAGCTTTGCCTCTACTGGTCCCTTAGTACCTTTGCTTGAGCCAACCTAATAGCCAAACATACACTCACTATATTAATTCAAAATCATATGTAAATAAAGGTGACAATTTCGTTTATGATTTGAACAACAACAATATCAAATATACTTGTTTTTAAGTTTATGATATTTATATGATTTTGTTAAAAGTATTATGTATATAAAAGTTTTGAGTGTAACATGAAAATTATATAGTATTATAAATTGTATTTAATAAACTAAGTAATTCTGTAAAATTTACTAACAAAAAATTCATGGGTTTGAGTTTTGTTTAAACGGTTCAGGTCAGTTTCAGACGAACCCACATACACCTTTAGCTAAAAGTTTGTGTTCGTATTGAACAAGCGGGTTCATAGGTGATACTGTTTGATTACTTAAACCCTTTTTTATCTTTTAACGTGTGTTTTGTGTAGAACTTTAGATATTTTTTCAAATAAAAAATAATCTGGCATAGTTTGATCAGACCGTGTTCATGTCAACTCATGAATACACATATCGTGTTCAGGTTATGTGTGTGATATGATTTCAGGTTTGTGTCACGTTTCTGTAACTTCGGGTTTGTGTCATAGTTAACTCGTCAACCCACAAACATGACCCGCTTGACTGTCTAGCATTCTTACTTACTTTAAGCAATGTGTAACCAAATAGATTTGAGAGTTGATTTGAAGTGGTAAGTTTAAAATCTGATGCAAACTGAAATGGATCTTAAGTATTAAAAATTTGGACACCATTATACACTACAAATTTATTCTATATTTGTAGCCATAATAGTTGAAAACAAGATAATGTGTATACTTACTACAAGTAGACATCCAAACAACATTTCAATATCTGAATTAACGTTCACTTACAAAAGAGGTTTGGAAGGCAACCAAAGACACCAAATCATCAGAACTTTTCCTTCCAAAGGGAAGAGCTGCAGATGAGCTACGAAGCCCAGAAAACTCAGAAAAACCTTTAGCGTTCACCTGTGACAAGTAATTAACCAACTTATAACATGTTCCAAACAGTTATGTACATAGATGTACGTATGCGCGTATTCGTTTCAGAACCAATAATATGCTAGTGACCGCGTAAACCACATAATGTGTATCACTTCAAATAAGCTGTACAAATGCATTATGTAGTTCTCACGATACTATACATATTATTGGTTTCGAAACGAACGTACCTCTATATGTATTAATGTATGTATGTATATATTATAAAAGAAACCTGGAGAGAGGAGTTGGCCATGGTGAAGGCAGCAGAAGCCATGGTGTATTGTTACTTTCTATGCAGTGGGATGTATGGGGGTGTTTGTAGGCATATAATGTTGAAGAAGAGAGTGGATGAGATTGGTGATCAAAGATAAGCCTATCATCCAATTTTATGGCTGTGGTTGTATATGATGTTTGTGTGTCCAATCTTTCACTACTACTTTCTCTCTCTTCCAAAATCCAAAATAGTGGCTACAGTATTATACATCTTATCTACCAATATTCCAAGTGTGTGCATTATATTTGCAAAAGCCTCGTGGATGATTTTAACATGTTACACTTGAAATTTAATAAAAATATTATTATTAAAATCATATGAGGTTTTATAATAAGTCGACCATAAGGTGAATCGATGACCTGACTGAAGCCATTCCTAGCCACCATTGCTTTTGAAATAGTCTGTCTTTATTAGATAGTGAGTGGGTAAGAGAGGTGCTTGGTCTGTCTCCGAATGTGGATAGAAAATACTTAAGTTATGATTGAAAAGTTTGTGTTCTTGGTTTTAAAAAGCGTTAATTGCATCGAGGTGATAGATAAAAAGCTTCAAGGGTAAGTTACACTGCGTTTCTATTATCACTAACCAAACTTTATAGATAAATAGTGTATAATATATAATATAACAAATATATAAAAATAACTTTTATGTAGAACCTAAAAATATGCGCAATTTATGCCTATGTATCAAAAGCTTGACTTGTACCAGCGACTCAAGCCATTTTTTACAAGCAACTATTAAACGCTTCTTACCTCAAACAGTTAGAAGGACCGAGTGTGCCTCGCGGCTAAGCATGCCTTATACGCCCTTTTTAAAAATCAAGGTTGGGATATACTGATGTGTTACGAATTTCATATAACCCATCATGGTAACTGATGATATGCTTGACCCAATACAGTATTGAGTTGGGAACACTCCCTAAAAACAAAGAAGACACATGCAATAAAGTGAATAAAGCTATCTTTAGTTCAAACATCCAATGTAAGTGAAAAACCATTCGAAAAATTTGGCACCATGGACTCGTGGAATGTCACTAGGAATTTGATAAAGTAGTAATACTTAAGAGGAAAACTTAATTACCTCATTTTCAAAAGAAAAGAAAAATGATTTCGTCCAACACTTGTAGCCTAGTTGGTTGAGGGCCTAAAGTTTCCTATGGGAGGCTTGGGTTCAATTCCCACTAGCTACATTTGGAGGACATTGGTGGAGGGGAAATGAGGGATAACCCGGCCATTGGCTTGGGTTCGAGTCCTGATCCCGACCGGTTTTACCGATTATTTCACTGTCGTGTCTTCGGGCGGGTGAGTGGTCGGGTTTTCCCGGGAATTGGTGGCAATTGGTGGCCCGGGTACTCTCGAGTACCTGATTCGCCAAAAGGGTGCCCGAGAGTGCTCGGAAATTGATTCGTTGGCCGTTCAAAAAAAAAAAAAAAAGAAAAATGATTTCTAGGGAATTTGCTTCCGTATTTGATAGCTTGGTACTACGAAGGATATCTTGTTTTCCTGCGCTATGATGTGTCAAGGCATAGTTTTTAGTGTTCTAGCGCCGTTAAGAAATCAGCGATTAATGCATTTTAACATTAACTAGTGGGAGTTTTTTAGCGACTTGCGTCGGTTCAACTTTAAAATTATAGGGATTTTTATTGATTGCGTCGCTTCGACTTTGAATTAAATTAGAATCATAACTAGGTTAGAGTCCCGTGGGGACTCACGGTTCACCCGAAAGTAAAATGAAAAAAAAGTAGGAAAATAAGAATTGTATTATGCAATTTGTTTTGGTTACTAAATGTTTGATAATGCAATATGTATGAATTTTGATGTTAAATGCAAAATGTCATCTAACAGTTTAATGTAACGAAATGATGGATATATCGAGTAAGTAAAGTTTAATTTGACAACTGCAAACTACATAGCATACTATCACAATATCACACATTACATCATTTGGGTAATATCTATATTCTAATCATAATTAAGCTTAAGCATAGAACACTTATCATTTAGTTGGGGCTTAACGAACTTCAACCAAACTTCAACCAATATCACACATTACTCATTTTCAATAATTTATGAAAACCTCCACTATTGTATTCCATATTTGTGTTCTACATAAAATATAGTTGTTGTAAAGATATGGATACGGTGATAAGTAAATCAAGAAACAATCCTTAAACCACTTACTTGAATGGGTAGCTTAAATTTTCATGTTATCTCTCCAATGGTT
Source organism: Ambrosia artemisiifolia (assembly GCA_032199755.1). NCBI lineage: Eukaryota > Viridiplantae > Streptophyta > Magnoliopsida > Asterales > Asteraceae > Ambrosia > Ambrosia artemisiifolia. The sequence goes on along the minus strand of CM063519.1, from coordinate 45,880,119 downwards.
CAAACCGATTACGTAGCTAAAAAACAACTAATAAAAAAATGGGTCCAATGTCACATGCTGTAATATAAATTTTCTATATTTTATTAAAAAATAGACACCAAAAGGATCAACCGAGACCCATTTCAACATGTAGCCAAAAGGACCCATTGTACACACACTTTAGGCAACTTTTGACATGTTACAAAAAGCCGCCAAAAAAACGTCATTATTTAAACTGTGTAAATATAGTACTTAACAATTAAAAATCTTAATAAATAAAATCATAATCATAATCAATCATTCAAATCAATGACATTAAAATAATCCGTGTCTGAAATTGACTTACCCATTATATACAAATTATTATTAACATCTTAAAATTAGCACACTTAAAATTAGCACACTTATTGAAATCAAGATGATGATTATCGTTTAGTTACAATTAATTAAAGGAAAGTCGTAATATCAAAATGAAAGTCGGTCAACAATGTTAAAATGAAATTCGTAATATTAGTAACATCAATAAATAAGATTAAAAATCTTAATAAATAACATCAAAATCGTAATCAATCATTCAAATAAATGACATTAAAATCATCCGCGTCTCAAATTGCCTTACCCATTATATACAATTTATTATTGACATCTTTAGTAATCATTATTAGTTGTACAGAAAGTAACATTTTGAAAATTTATATTATCATTTAATTTCGTTGTTAAATTTGGTATGACGATTAAATGATTTTATTATTTGTTAAGGTTTATATAGTATTGTTGTGTCTCGAACAATTCTGCAAAATTGGAAATACTGTGCCTCGATTGACGTGATCGAGTAGGAATATTTATTTATATATTTGAATTATAAAAATGGAAGGATTGGTAATTGACGTGAATTGGTCAACAACGCTTAAAATTAGCACAATCAAACTCAAAGACATAAAGTCAAAGAATTGACCTCCATCAAATTAACAAAAACGTAAAAAGTTTTTACTCAGATTTAGTCAACAATATTAAAATTAAGGTCGTAATATTAGTAATAGCAATGAAAATTATCTTGAATACATTATTTATTTTAGGAAACTGTTAAATAGATTTAAATTATATTTATTATTAAAAGAATAATAAAAGTGTAGGAAAATAAATGTACACTCCCATCTTTGGATTATATTTAAATTATAAACTGTTAAATAGATTTAACATTGTTAAATAGATTTAAATAAATGTTTAAAGGAAAGTCGTATATGTTTAAAAGAATATCGTTTCATGACAATTGATTAAAGGAAAGTCTTTGAATTATAAAAAAGGGAAGGATTGGTAATTGACGTGAATTGGTCAACAACGCTTAAAAAGCACCATCAAATTCAAAAACATATAGTCAAAGAATTGACCTCCATCAATTTAACAAAAACGTAAAATGTTTTGCTTCCGTATTTGATAGCTTGGTACTACGAAGGATATCTTGTTTTCCTGCGCTATGATGTGTCAAGGCATAGTTTTTAGTGTTCTAGCGCAGTTAAGAAATCAGCGATTAATGCATTTTAACATTAACTAGTGGGAGTTTTTTAGCAACTTGCGTCGGTTTAACTTTAAAATTATAGGGATTTTTATTGATTGCGTCGGTTCGACTTTGAATTAAATTAGAATCATAATATAGATAGAAATTAGCGCATCGTGAAAGTATACTTGGAATTTTATAACACATTAAATTTTAGAACACATTATGGGTATGTTTGACAAAACTAGCTAATGGCTAGAAGCTGCTACTAGCTGTAGCTTTTTAAAGCCTATAACTTTTTTAAACGCTACTAGTATAAGCTTTTCAATATTGAGTTTTTTCTCCTAATCTAAGAGGGTGTTTGGGATTGAGTTTCAAAACAACTTATTGACTTATTGGTTTTTAGAAAAGCCAATAAGTCAATAAGCTGTTTGTGTAACCAAAAAAACACTTTCTGTTTTGACTTTTGGCTTTTAGCTTTTAAGAGTGGAAAAGCTGTTTTTGAAAAGTTAGAAATTCTGGCTTTTGGAAATAAATTACAAATCAACCACCCATACAGCCAATATTTACAATAAGTTAAGCGAAACACTTAAAAAAATAACCATCTATTGAGCTTTTAACGTGTCTCATCCCAAAAGCTAATCCAAACACTTTTTTTAAAACTCCTTTTCAAAAAGTCATAAGTCAATAATCACTTTTGACTAAAAGCACTTTTGCATTTCCAAACTCAATCCCAAACATCCTCTAAAAGTTTCGAAAAGTTTAAAGGTAGAAGCTGTTAAAAGCTCCCTACCCAACATAACCTATATTTGAAAAGAAACAAAATATGTTACATCGATTGAAAACCAGTAAAATGGATATAGACACTGGTTTCGATAATACTGATACCAGTACCAACGTTAAGCTGTCGGTATCGGTTGTTCATATCTTTACCAGTACGGTATTTGCAGTTAATATACCTTACGACACAAAAAGTACATTATTTTGTATACAATTCGGTTTATTATAGTACCGGTACTCAATAATTACAATACCACTCTTTTTTATTTACTAGTAGAGGGTCCGCGCGATGCAGCAGGGAACACAAACATTTCTAAGGGTGTGTATGGTTCGGCTAAGTTCGATTATTAGCCTCAACCGAAACTAAAATCTAAAGTCATCAATTAATCAATCTTATTAAACAATTGGTTCCTTGCAAGGCCGGCCATGGTGGGGTGTGGGGAGGACTCCCGGCCCGCCACCCAATCTCTAGTGGGGCACATCCGCCCGATCACAATGGCGGATTTACATGTATTGGAAGGTCGGCAATAACCTTATTAAACCGGTTGGCAATGGTTGATATCTGATCTGCGCAAATTTACAGATCTGCCAAAAAATTTATAGGGTAATGGTTTAGTGAGGAAGACGATGGTAAATGCATAAATACTCAAAGATGATATTTTAGTAAAGTTATAAATTTATGAGGTTTTTTTCTTTTTTTTTTGAAAATGATTTTATTAGTACTTGATAAAAAAGTCTATGTGGATAAAACCCGTGTCATTGCCGTTCAAATCTGTCATTGTATTGTCAGTCACTCTATTATTTTCAAAATTAAAAATTATTAAAAAACGTCGTTCAAAACAAATAATAAAAAAACCTTAAAACTAATAGTTTATTTTTACCACAATTTTTTACTTTTATTATTGGTATCCTATTTCATTTGATTTTAAAAGTATCTCGTTTATTTCATTTGATAATAAAAAAACCATAAAACTAATCGTCTATTGTTAGTCTATTCGTATTGTGCTCCCGTCAAAGGAAATTCTATATTCACCATTGTAGTAAAGTAACTTAACCATTAGACCATTAGTCAATAACCATGAAGCGTTATCCCACTTAAGTAAAAAAAAAAAAAACTTTACGGATTGGCAATATAGTTATCGAGAATGAAATGCTGGATAATATAAACTGTGAAGAGTTGATCTATCGATTTGATATTACTTTACCCATCGTTTAAAAAATAGTTTACGTTTATTTATTTCGTTAACGCCTAAGGCTAAGGGGCACCTTTTTTCGTGACTCGGCCCGGGCACCTGAGTTCTCATGGATGGCCCTGGTTCCTTGGTTTGGTTAGTATTGTTAGATTATCAAGTTATAGTCCGGTTTAGTTAATTTTGGTGAATAACAAAAACAAACTTCGGCTAATTTTTTTCCTAGAAGTACATGAAATGGAGGTATAAATTCATGTAATAGAGGTAAAAAATAGGCCTGTAAACGAACCAAATGTTCATGAGCAGTTCGTGAACTTATTCGGCGAGAAGTTCGTTTATGTCGTTTATTTAATAAACGAACAAACACGAACAAAAAAAATTGTTCGTTTAGTTAAATGAACGAACATAAACAAACGTTGAGTTAGTTCATTTATGTTCGTGAACATCCGTTTATGTTCGTTTATTGTTTAAGTTTATTAATTACATATGTAGTTATATTTACATAAATACAAACATATTTGGTGTTTAACTACCTGTATAAATATATAACCAATTAGTAATTGGATTTTTTCAGTAATAAAAAATCGTTCACATTTATTATGTTCGTGAACGTCCGTTTATGTCCGTTGGTGAACTGTTCGTTTTGGTTTAAACGAACGAACATAAACAAACAAGAACATGACAAATTTCTTAATGAACGAACATGAACAGAAATGTGTTTGATTATGTGTTCGTGTTCGGTTAAAATTAACTTATTCAGTTCGTTTACAGGCCTAGGTATAAAAGCTAAAAATTTCAAAACCCACTCTATTTGTACCGCCACTACAATTCATAAATCTATCTACTTAGCTTCAAACCATATTAGAGTATAATTTGCTATATACTTTTAATTAAAAATTTGATTTTTTAAGTGATTAACAATATCTAGAGGTGAACAATAATTGAAACTCAACCAAAATCGAACAAAAACATACAAAACCGACCTAAAAATTAACCAAAACCGAGTTAACCTAATATCGGTTTTTTTGTACCCTAAGTTAACCAAAATTAACAAACCAAAACTGAACCATTTATACATTTATATCTTTTATACATCCATTACATGTATTTGTACCTTCATTTTATGTGCTTCTAAGCAGAATTTTAACTAAAGTTTGGTTTTTGCTATTAACCAAAATTAACTAAACCGAACTAAAAACGACAAGTAACTAAATAGACTGAACGAATTAACCGGTTTGTTAAAAAGTTTGATAAACCAATAATGTCGATTTTTCTTTTGGTTGAGGCCTATAACCGAACTGAATCTAACCCAACCATGAACCATTAGAAGTGCTTGTGTTCCTTACCACATCGTGCGAGCATGCTGTTATGAATGTATTAATGGGTCTGTTTCAATTTAACTAACTTGGGTTAACTAAGGGCACAAAAAGAAAAAAATAACCAATTTTAAGTTAAATAGGATGCTTTCAGTTTTCAATAGATTTTGGTTTAGTATTGTCAGTTTTTTTGTTTGACTTTGGTGAACAGTTTAGTTATTGCTCACTCCTGGATATCATTAATCATGTAGCACATATAAGATTTTTAAAATAAAAAAATAGGAATACTATACTCAAATTAATGATAATAAAATGTTCATTATTATGATGTAATTTTTTTTATAAAAGTATTATATAAATGTATGCAAAAAATATGACTATTTAAAAAACATGGGGTCGTTTGCTTAAAACAAGGAAAAGAAGTTTAACTATAATTTAACTAAGCAAAAGTTAAGTAAAGTTTAAGGGATTAAAGTGTAGTAACTAAGACAGGGTATTAAACTGTAAATAATGTATGAATGACTATTTTACCCTCATTTCAGGGTTATTAATGAAAGATTAGTTCTTACTTTTGGGTATCTTAAACTACCCTTCACTCATGCATTATAATATAGTATAGATATAACGAGTTGAACAAAATAATGCTTCTCCCCCGTTTTTTTACGAAGAAAATTTCATGATCAGTCCAAACTCAATCTAAAGGCGTCCTCAAGGATTCACGTGCCCTATCCATACCGTTAAAAAATATACCACTTAGGCTTCAATAAAAACCCCAAATCTAGATTTGTAAAAAAATTACCTAATTAAGTAATTACACCCAATTTTAGAGCACAACAAAACACATAATTACAATAATGTTGATGCATATGGTGCGACTAATGCTTTGGATTATGATTAAAACAAGTTTTGTGAATAATCGTAGGGGCGAAGGTAGTTTTCTGTTGGGGCGAAAGTAGAAAAGAAGGGTCGAAGGTAGAAGATATCATAGAAGAGTTCCAGATTCGTACCAAGAAGAAGGGCGAATGTGGAATGTTTCCACATTTGACCTCACGCATGGGGCGAACGTGCAGAGCTATATAAGCTTAAATGTTATTTTTCATTGTAACTTTGATCATTTTGAATGTGTGTGTCAGGTTAGAGCTCTCTAGTGTTCAGGTGTATTAGAAATCAGTCAGATTAGCTTGTAATCGTTTATGTGATCATATTTTAACAAGTTATTAATGGAAACAACAATTGAAAAGGTGAATTTGTGCGTTTGATTCGTAAACTATCACATTGTAACTGTTCTAGGGTTTTCGCACCTAGAATAGAGACTTGTATGATCAAACCTTACTGTTTTTTGACAAAACGATCCTTTACAAAGTGGTATCAGAGCCAATAGAGATCATACAACTACAATTTGATAGTTTTTTAACTGATTTGGAACCAAATTTGATCAAAATTTTGCTGTTTTCAAAGAATAATGGTTTTTGATGAAAATTGAAGGATTTGGATTAGATTTCATGGATAAAATCAATAATTCGACATATTAAAGTTGTTCCAAATCAATTCCGAAGCAAAAGCTGATTAACATCATCAAAATTCATCAACTTTTGAAAAATTGAGATCAAATTAACTGATTTTCAAACAATAACCGTTTTTCAAATGGGTCGGTCGGACCTAGAGAGTAAGGGTCGAAAGTAGAATTCTGAGGTCGAACCAAGGATTTTATAGGTCGAAAGTGATTTTTGTTGGTCCAACCTAGAATTATGGTGTGTTGATTTTTCACATTCGAGTCAAAGTTCCACATTCGACCATACGTAAGGACGAAAGTGAAGTTTGTTTGGGTCGAAAGTGAAACTGGTCTGGTACTTCTACATTCGTACTTACATTTTGGGTCGAACCTGGTGTGTTTTTCACCTTCGACCTCACGTATACTCAAAAGGGGACGAACGTAGAACTGTGTTGTGATATTTTTCAAGTGTGTCGTATTTCCAACTTCAAAAACAATATGTGGGGATTTCCGACTACACCTAGGCCTGGTACAACACAACAACAACAAGTTACCATGGACCCTTGGACTGTAGCTGCTCAGAAGTCGAATACTCAGTCTTCACAGCCAATCAATTATCTTGCAATGACGAGTTCAATTCCACAGAGTGTTGCTTCACCTTCACAACAACCAGCAGCTGATTAGAGCATTCTCATCCCGGGCATCAAATATATGTGAGTGTGTCCACCAAATTATATGGGTTAGTGCAAGTGGTTGTGAGTGGAGGATATAGAGAATATTTGGTGGAAGCACTTTTACCCCCAAATATGAAAAGTTACTGTTCACCCTTAAACATATTTTAATATTTTTAGAAGTGGTTGTGAGTGAGGAGAGAGAAAATATAATGATAAAAGTATGAAAAAGTATTATTATTTTAATTAGAAGAGAGAAGATTTAGGGGTGGAGTAGTGATTTTTAGTGTAATTTGATGGATGGGATTTGGTGGATGGGATAAGAATGCTCTTACTGGGGTGTAGTAGCAGCAGCGGTACACACTCAAACTACAAATGCTATATCTACTCTAATAAATGATTTGTCCTCAGGTAGCGGGAACAGACCACCCAAGCTGATGGAGATGCATGAGTATAACTAATGGCAGAAGAAATTCAAGATTCATTTGGAAGGAATGGGACTTGAAGGGACTGAGGCGTGGCAAATGATTGCTAAGGGATACGTTGCACCAGTGTTAGAGAATACCGGTGAACAGATTCCGCTTGAGAGTTTGTCTGAAGACGAAAAGAAGAAGTTTGCGGTGGAGAAGAAGGCGTATTCTCAACTAACCCAAGCTATTACCAATGATCTGTTACATCAGTTTGGATCTTGTACTACTTCCAAACAATTGTGGGACATGTTGAAGAATCGTCATGATGGTAATGAGAAGACGAGGAGGTTAAGGATTGAGGAACTGAAGAAAGAATTTGAGAACTTCAGTTATGTTGGAAATGAGACTCTAAAGGAGTTGACACCCAGATATTGTCATCTGTTAACTGAATTGTCAAATTATGAAATTCAGATTCCGATGTCAGATTTGGTGGATAAATTTGCTGATTCTTTACCACCATACTGGGATCAACACATTGAGGTTCTTAAGGAGAAAGATGCTTATAAGTACTGGACTATCAATGAATTCATTCAGAAATTGGAAAACAAAGAGCTTGAGGAGAAGAGGAAAGCAAAGAGATCACAAATTCCTCAGAACCCAGAGTTGTATCATGCAGGTACATCGTCTACAGTGGGTAACTCAAGTGTTGGTAGGACAGTTGCTCCTCATATTGCATGTGTCTCAAGTGTGATGGAACCACCCAAAAACCCAATCAACTATCTTGCTCAAACCTCATCTTATACACCACCACCATATACACCACCACAATCATACCCAAATTCTTTTGTTTCACCTTTCTCACCTATGCAACAAGCAGCGTGTTACACTGCAAACCAACCTCAACCTCAACAACAACAATACATTCCACAGATGAATCAAGCACAATCTAATCAAAGACCAGTAGTGTTAGAAACATCCGACATGAATAATGTCACAGTGGAAGTTGCTCAACAACACATTGCCTTGGTTTCAGCAATGGTTGCCTCATACAATGGTCTGGTAGCTAGTCAAATTGGTAACAACAACCTAACCAATGAGGACTATGCTCAAATTGATAAAGAGGAAATGGATCTTATCGATATACAGTGGGCTTTTGCAAGTATCATGAGGCGAGCAACAGAGTTTATTGAGAAAACTGGGAGAACTGACTTGGCCACTACACCAAATACAACATATGGCTTCAACAAAGACAAAGTCACATGTTTCAACCGTGGTGGTAAAGGTCATTTCAAAAGAGAGTGCACACAGCCAGCTAAACAAGGTAACCGAAACCCATTCAACTCAAATTATCAAAATCGTCAATCTCAAAACCAAGTTTCTTATCAACACCAAAACAACAACAACTATCAAAATCAAAACAATTACCAAAACCGACAAAACACCTCACAGAATAATTCTACTAGACAACCAACTACACCTAACCAGACTCAAACTCAAACACCACATAACCCAACCAGAACTGTCATTCCTATCACAACACCAAATGACCAACCACAGACAGATACTCAAAATCAGGCTTTGGTGATTCAAAATGATGAGGGATATGACTAGACTGGAATGCAACTAGGTGTTGAAGAGATAAAAGCTGGGAATGTAGCGTGTGTTGCTCAGCAGATTGATTTAGAGGAGTCGGAGATAGTTGAGAATGTTGAAGAAACTGAGAGTACTTCTGAAAAAGAGATTCAGGAGGTAATTGAAGAATTGGATGTTTCGTTGGCTGATCCAGATAAAGAACAACATTATGAGAAGACTTTGGGAATCATTATTGATTCAGTTACAGATGTTCCCGAAGAGAATGAATCAGTGTATTCAGACTCAGAGAGTGAAACAGACTCGGAAGCAAGTGTGAACTCATTAGACGATGAGATTAAACAACTCTTGGCCGAAGCTGATTTTCTGATGACTAGGAAGTCATGTATTGTGGATGATGCCTTTACCAGAATTGACTATTCCAAGTTCTTTGTTGGAAAGGAAGCTCATTTCGCTCTCATGGCTATGACAGATCCTCCAAAGCAGGTAAGTTCTGAATCTACAACTAATATGTATAGTGATAAGTATTGTGGTACTTGTGATAGATTGACAGAGGAAAACAAGCAACTCAAGGTTCAACTTGAGAGTGCCATAATCAACTGTCAATCTTCTCGCAAGGAAGTTATAGAATTCAACAAGGTGCTTGATGGTTACAAAAAGGTCATTTTTGATTCAAAGAAAACACTTTCTTTAAAACAACTTGCAATTAATAGTTATATAAATGAACTTGAAGAAACCAAGTTAGAAATGGCTACCATCAAGTGCTTTGCTGGATGATTGCTAGGTCCGCTTACAACAAAGCCACATATTTAATAGAACAAGTCAAGCTAGAAGGAAAGAAAGCACTTTAAGACCGGTCGTGAACCAGAAAGAATGAGCCCCAAAAGGAAGAAAGAAGCACTTGCTTCTTGAGCTGGTACAACAACTCCAGCAAGAAGGATTAGCCGATTAGAAGGCATGGCCAAGGGTACCACAAGCGGAACCCCAGTCCCAAGCTATAAGGACAGGTCAACAAAAAGCTTGAAAGTTATAAGCACATTGCATATGTAGTTGACCATATCATTGAAAAGCCATCACAACCCAGTAATGCAAATTACAAGGCTGTTCCATCACCAGTGTTATTCGAGAATCAAAATTTTCATTCAATAACACTGGAGAGTTCAGTCAAATCTGATTCTGCATCGGAAGATGAATCTAACACTTCTAGTGTTGGAGATCCAAATTCCGATGTATGACCGATTTTGGGTTTGAATGATGAAGGCGTAACTGCTGTGACTGATGATTCTGACACAGAAAGTGAGAAAACTGAGAAAGTGAGTGATATTCCTAAGGAAAATCACATTATTACAAATGAACCAGTTTCACCTTCTCAGCTTTGTCATCCGATGGCTAACGCACATCGTGTCAATCAATCAATAAAGAAAGAGGTTAAAAATGAATCAGTTGACAAACCCATCAAGGTATTTTATCGGATGGAAGGATCCGATAAGTTTATCTCTGACGAGGAGTATCCGATTAAATTTGCAAATTATTCTAAAATTGAGAAAATCTGGCAAGAAAGTACTATCTGGTTTCCTAAACACGAAAGGACCAATGATGTACCACCAGAAATTTTGAAGAAACTATATCTGGATACTCTGAGAGAACCTAAGGTTCATGTCACTGAATTCATCAAGCCTAAGCAAAAGGCAAATGGTTTTCTTGAGCCAGCTTACTCAAAGGACCCAGCTCCTGAGAGTTTAAGACGCAGATGTGTAAATGATCAATATCCTATCAAAACATTTGCTAAGCCGCATGCTCAGAATGTTTTTGAAGAATACCGTGCATGTTTCAAGTGCGGGGAGAGAGGGCATTTACTTGCTCACTGCCCGTACGTGAGGCACAAGAGGCACGAAGTTGAGATGAAGCAATCTGTTAGAAAGCCGGTCGATAATTATTGTTATCCTCAAAGACTTTTTGTCCCTTAACCAGCACCATTTTACAATCAAAACAATTATTATCAAAAGAGGGATAATCGTCAATTTAACTATGATGGTCGAAACCGGATCGCTATGGATAAACCGTTGAAGAAACCTATGGTGAACACAATGGTTGATAAACAAAAGGTTCCACCGAAACCTGCTGTTAAGTCAACTGTTGGACCTGTCTCCGTTAAATCAGAGAAGGTAATCAAGAAAGTTTCATATAAGAATGACCCAAAGAAACCTACTGAGATTCCAAAAACTCAGATACGGATTCTAAAACGTTCGGAACAATCTTGGACACCTAACGGTTCTCCGGGTGCTTCTACCTCAAAGCCAAATGAAAAATCTCAAGATGAGAAAGTTTTGAACGATCAGAAAAAGATTGATTCAAAACCAAATGTTGATGTGAATAAATCTTTGAAAGCTGATATTCAAAGACCCAAGACCACACAGGCTTGGGTCCCCCGAAAGAACTAATGATCTTACTTGATGTGTGCAGGGAGCTTCAGCTGGCCCTGTTAGCAGTCTTTGGATTGTTGACAGTGGAGCTTCAGGCCACATGACTGGTGATTTAGCACTTTTGTTTGACGTGAAGAATATTAATGGCGGTTATGTTGCTTTTGCGGGAAATAAAGGATGTTACATCACGATGGAGGGAAGTGTGAGTAACGGGATAGTGAGTTGAGAGGATTTCCTATGTGAAGCAAATTGATTACAATCTGTTAAGTGTCAGTCAGATCTGCGACAAACAATTTTCTATGCATTTCGACGACAAATCTTGCTATATGCTCAAACCAGGCTTTAAAATTCCAAAAGAGTGGATCATGTTAAAGGAACCGAGAGTTAACAATCTTTACATTCTCGATATGTCAAAAGCGATGACAACTCAGGGCCAAGTGACGTGTTTTCTATCAAAGGCTACATAGAAAGAATCTATAATGTGGCATAGAAGAATGGGACATATTCACCTCAGAAAAATGAATCATTTGGTGAAGAACGGGCTTGTCGAAGGCGTTAATGTCAAACATTTTCATCTGAACGATAAGTGTGTGAGTTGCAAGAAAGGAAAGCAGCACAAACAATCCCACAAACTGATGAAAGTAAACTCTGTTGAGATGCCACTTGAGCGGTTGCACATGGACCTATTCGGACCTGTCAAACATAAAAGTCATATCGGAGAACTTTACTGTTTAGTGGTTACTGACGATTTTTCAAGATTCTCGTGGGTGATGTGCTTACAACATAAAAGTGACACGTTTACCAATCTGAAAGTTCTGTTCACTCGACTGGAGAATGTCTACGGTCTAAAGATCAAAAGAATTCAGAGTGACAACGGGACGGAGTTAAAAAATGCACAGATGGATGCTCTTTGTGAAGAAAAAGGAATTCATCATGAATATTCTGCTCCGTATACCCCTCAACAGAACGGTGTCGCTGAAAGGAAAAACATGACTCTTATTGAAACGGCAAGAACAATGCTCGCAGATTCCAATCTTCCAGTAATGTTCTGGAACGAAGCGATCTACGCAGCTTGTTATACACTGAATCGGGTGTTAACAGTGAAGAAGTTTGGCAAAACTTCTTATGAGCTGTTGAACAGACGAAAGCCGAACTTCGAGTATCTAGAACCATTCGGGGCTCTGTGTACGATGTGAATCCAGGTGAAAAGTTTAGTCCGAAAGCTGAAGAGGGATATTTTGTTGGATATGCAACCCCGCTCAAACGGTTATTCAACAAAAGAACTCGACAGGTGGAGGATTGGGCAAATGTTGAGGTTCAACGGTATACTCAAAACGTACAAGGAAATGGTCCTGACTGGATGTTTGATTACAAAGACTTCTTTGAATCATTCAATCTAGATAGCTTGGTTGAAGAGGCTGTTATAAGATTACTTTACGAGTGTGAAAACGCGGCGACTTCACCGTTGGTGCGTCCGATCACCGTAACTCCTCCAGCAGCTTCTAATGATGCCAATGCTCCTGTAGCAGAAGAAGAAGTGTTCCAAGAAGCTTCGACTACACTTGACACTTCAGAATCAGAAGATGATGAAGACTTTGGTGAAGCTATTCTAGATCATGCAACAGAGGCACCACCAGTGAACCCAAATCCAGATGTTGCTTCATCGTCCAACTCGGGTAATGATCTGGATGCAGTGGAGAACTTGACTACTCAGACGGGAGTGACAGTACCTGAACATCCAGAATCTCGGATTCATCGTATTCACCCGCTCGAGCAAGTTATTGGTGACCCTGGCAGCAGTTTCATGACTAGGGGACAACTACGCAGTGTCAACTCACCAGAAAATCTTGGCGCTTTAGCTTTATATGCAAAAATTCAAAAATCTGGTTGTCAGAATGATTGGTCTTTTGCATGTTATGTTTCTCAGGTTGAGCCGCTGACATACAAGGAAGCTCTTTTTGATGATGCTTGGGTCGAGGCGATGCAGGAAGAGTTGTTGCAGTTCCAGAAATTGGGTGTCTGGACTCTTACAGATTTACCTCAGGGTAGGAAAAAGATTGGAACTAAATGGGTATTCAAATGCAAGAAAGATGACAGAGGCGTGATCGTGAGAAACAAAGCTAGATTGGTTGTTCAAGGATTTCATCAAATTGAAGGAATTGACTACAACGAGATATATGCACCTGTGGCACGTATAGAAGCTATTCGCATGTTTCTAGCGTTTGCCTCGTATAAGAAATTCAAGGTGTACCAAATGGATGTCAAAAGCGCGTTTCTCTATGGTGTGGTCAAGGAAGAGGTCTACGTCGGTCAATCTCCAGGATTTGAAGATCCTATCCACCGGGATAAGGTTTACATTCTTAACAAAGCGCTATACGAGTTGCACCAGGCTCCACGCCAATGGTATGAGGAGCTAAGCACGTACCTGCTATCCAAAGGATTCAAACGAGGCTTGGTCGACTGCACACTGTTTACAAAGAAAACAGGGGATGATTTGCTTCTCGTCCAGATTTATGTAGATGATATTATTTTTGGCTCTACTAACAAACTTCTTTGCAAAGAATTTGAAAGTGTAATGCAGGAAAAGTTCAAGATGAGTGCGATGGGAGAAATGCAGTTTTACCTCGGCTTGCAGGTGGATCAAAGACCAACGGGGATCTTTATTCATCAAACCAAATATGTATCTGAAGTCTTGAGTCGGTTCCAGATGGAAGATTCGAAGACGATGGACACCCCAATACAACCTAATCATGGGATTGGTGTTGACGCTAAGGGGAGCTGATAGACCCATTTACATACAGAGCAATCGTCGGATCTCTGATGTATCTCACTACATCAAGGTCAGACATAATGTTCGCTACATGTCTCTGCGCACGTTTCCAATCGAAGCCGAAACAAAGTCATCTGACGGCGGTCAAGCGAATCCTAAGATATCTGAAGGGTTGTCTGTCGAGAGGACTATCGTACCCTAATGACGATAATTTTGACTTTATCGCATTTAGTGATGCAGATTGGGGCGGCTGTGACAAAGACAGCAAATCCACAACGGCTGGATGTCAGATTTTAGGGAGTAGGCTCGTGACCTGGCAGTGTAAGAAGCAGACATCGGTCGCACTATCTACTTGCGAAGCAGAGTATGTAGCAGGCTCGAGTTGTTGCTCACAGGTTCTCTGGATTCAGCAGCAGATGGTTGATTACGGTTTGCAATTTCTAAAAACCCCTATTCACTGTGATAATGAAGCCGCAATTGCATTAACTAAAGACACGGTCAATCACTCGAAAGCTAAGCATATCCGGATTAAGTATCACTTTATCCGTGATTGTTATGCAAAAGAGTTGATCGATATGGTCAAAATCAACACTGATTATCAGAGGGCGGATCTTTTCACAAAAGCTTTTGATGAATCCAGATTTGATTATCTTTTAAAAGTAAATGGTATAAAAGAGAAACAAGACTGATCATCACCTCGGTTTATCACTTTTAGTTTTCAAAGTTTTATCTTTTTACTGTTTTTCAGAAAAATCCAAAAACCCAAAGAAATGTTTTACATTTTAGGGGGAGTCTTTATTCATAAAAACCAAAAACATTGAAAAATTCAAAAAGTCATAAAAATAGAAAATCCAAAATGATTTCCAGGAGTAAAAAGGGGAAATGATAGTACATCAGTGGGGATCTGACACATGCTAAACACATGTAATGCAATATGAGGCGTGTGTTGATTTAGTGTGATGTGCTGATAGACTTCGTAGACTTATTACTGCGTGCATTAGTGATACAAACATAACGAACTACTCGTTAGTGGCTGAACACCTCATGGGCATATGGTCTTAGTACCGTAATTTCGTTTGATAGAGTTTCCAAAATCTGAGGTTTCAGGTCGTTATGTTATTGTTATCCAGGATATTCTGATTGAACTTTTGTCGTATTAATTTACGGACCTAGATTCAATCAGAATATTTGCTAAAAGAGCTTTAATGCCAAAACCTAAAAGTTACCGAATTGAGGAACTTCATGTTTATTATTGATCAAAGATCATTAATTACATTGTATCAATTCACTGATGAAAATCTGTGATTGATATCAGCCTCAACCTGATATATATGCACATGTTACTTTGCTGCATTCACTTGCTGACCTGTACACCTCTGTGCTATATATCTTGTAACTAAACGGATAACATTGGCATAATCACGCGTTACGAGGAAGCTTTGTGCAATTTCTTGATACGGGAGTATGTCGTGTTCGTGGGAACCATAAACGTGTTAGTATAATTCCACTAATACCGTATCATTTTAAAGCACTGCATAACGGGCTGCATGTGAGTTTATGTGGACAACAATATCAGCAGTTGCCGGATCACACATTGTTTCTAATGATAATATATAACGCAGATCAACGGTGTGATCAGATTTCTCAAAAACTGATATGATCCTCTTATCGGAAATCACAAAACATTTACTGCTTTGTGTTTTCATTTCTGCATTTTACATTTGTTTTTACAAAAAGATACAAAAACTCAAAAAGATTTTAGGTGTGTTTTAACATAAGTTTAAGAAAAACCAAAATTTTACATTTCTGAGTTATTTTTTATAACCGATGGTGTTTGATGGTCATTTTCTGAAAATTGATGACCCAATCTGAGTTTTGTATCATTGTAATGTGAAATAACTAATGTTTGAAGTTTAAAATGTTGAAAACTGTGTAAACAGGATTCGATTTTGAGATTTGGTAAATGTTCAAATTTTTTATTTTACATTCGTCCCTTAACTGGGTCGAAAGTGGAAAATTTGCTATATTCGAACCTATCAGAATGGACGATGGTGAGTGTTCTAAATACAACATTTACATTCGAACCCTGTTCTCACATTCGAACCTTTAAGTAGGGTCGAAAGTGGAAATAGATTCACATTCGTCCTAATGAAATGGTCGAATGTAGCTTTCTATATAAACCTCATCCTCATTCGACCCTGACATTCAACAGTTTTCCAAAAAAATTTCAACTGACAAAACCTTGTTGCTCTTGTTCTTTTCAACCCTGATTCTTATTCCTGTTCGTTTACTGATCATTTTTCTTCCAAAAACACAGGTAATGGACCAGTAACGAATCCAGATTGTTGATTTGGGTGTTCGAAACCCTAGCTTGGTCATTGGATCATTTTAATGTTGTTTTAATGCAAATAGATGCCTAGGTTTTAGTTCTTATTGATTTTAGGGGGAGAAGTATAGATAATCTAGGGTTAATACATTATAATTGGGTGTTGATTGATCGATTGAACATGCCGAACCCTAGATTACTTAGAAAATCAATAAAAACTAAATGAATGATGCAATTGATTGGTAATAATACTTAATCGGTCATGTTAGAAGGTGCTTCAATCAAAATTGATGTTTAAAACAACTTAGATTACAAATTCAGAATTTGGGTTATAAACTGGTACGTTCGACCAGATCTAAAGGGGCGAACCTGGAAGTTAAGGTCGAACATAACTATTAAACGGTCGAAAGTGGAATTCATTGGACGAAAGTGGAATTTTTATTAACAATTTTCACATTCGAACTTAAATGCCACATTCGAACCTCATATTTTTTACTTTCGAACCTACGTTGGGGCGAAAGTGGAAATTGTGAAAAACCAAAATTCAGATTTAGTCGTTTTTGATTGTTTTTAACGTATTTTCAATGTGTTGTGTTACAGATATTCAAAATGGGAGAACAACAAGCTGAAAATCAAGAAGTTCCAGTACAACAGCAAGCTGAGAATGTTGAAGTTCCAGAACAACAAGCTCCAGTTCAGAATGTTGTAGAAGCTTGGCCATTTGAACCCGCTCATAATTGCTGTGCTTTTGCTGGAGATGTACAGAAGCTCATTGAATTCTCTGGGATAGTGGAGTTTCTCAGAAGAAGCAGAATCATTCATGCTATTGCAACACATACAATAATCTATCAGGATATTGTTGAAGAGTTCTGGAGAAATGCTCGATATGACTATTGGGATAATAAGACAGCTATTGTAAGCAATATTCAGGGAGAACTGGCGATGGTGACAGAAGATGATATAAGAAAAGCATTGAAGCTGAAAGATGAAGAATGTACTGATCCTAGACGTCTTTCCTGGATGGAGCAGAGATTGCGTTTCTTGAGAGTGAAATATAATGGACCTATTACAGATGGTGCATTGCACAAAGGGAAGCTGAGTATTCAGTTCAAGTACTTTGCTCATGTGATAATACATGTGTTTGGAACGGTGAGTGGAGGTTACGATGTTATGAGAAAGAGTTTGAGCTCATTGATGGTAGCTTTGATGTTGAACAAAACATTCAATGTAGCGGGAATGATTCTGGATCACATGCTTGAACCACTTAAGGGTGTAAAGACAAAGAAGTACTTGTTATATCCCAGGTTCTCGATGATGATTTTTGATCAGAAGTATTTGAACTTGAAGAAAGATCCTACAAAGATTTTGGTTCAGGATCACATGAAATTGAAGACATTGATAAGGATGAAGGGATACAAAGGGATTCCTGATAACGAGAAGCCACCATACAAGAATCTATTTGGACACTTGATAAATCCGGGTTATACTGATCCAGGTGAGAACAAGGCAAGGCATACTAATAGTGATTCTGATAGAGATGATCCATTGGTTCATGTTGATGCAACAACAAAGAGAAAAAGACAAGTTAAAGATGCCGGAGCCAAAGGGAAGGGCAAGGCAAGGCTGGTGAAGCTGAACCAGCTGAAAAACAAAAGAAAAGAAAGAAGAGTATTGCTAAGAAAGGTACCCAACTTGTTGATGAAGAATCTTCTGTAGATTCTGAAGAGACAGGAGAGGATGAACGTTGGGATTCTGAAGCTGAAACGTTGAAGAAGAACTCCAAGCGCAAGGCCACTGTTGCTGGAGAATCTGAATCATTGAACAAATCTGTAGAAGAACAATTGCAGAAAGAGACAATTGATTTAGAAGGGGATTTAGGACTTGGTGCTGAAGATTTTTATGGTTCTACTGTTATTGTTAACTTGAAGAAACCCAAGCACAAGTCGATGGCAAAAAGAGATGTGAAAGAAAATACTAAGAAATTGAGACAGAAAGAAGTTGAGATGCTATTAAAAGGAAAGAAAGTTCCTGAAGCCGGCACATCATCACAAGTTTCTTCTCCGGTTGCCAAAAAGCAGAAAAAGGCTACAAAAGAACATGAAGTAGTTCTTGATCTAGATACTACTTTGGAGAATGTGTTAAACTTATTCCAGAAAAAGAAGAAATCTCCTGAAGCTGAATCTTCTAGACCGGAAGTGACAGTTTCTGATAATGTCATGGAAGTTGTGAATAAGCAGATGGAAGAAATGATGAAGATGATATCTGCATAACAAGCACAGATTGAAAAGTTCAAAAAGAATGAAGAGAAAATGTTGCAGATTGTTGTAGCTTCCAAAACTAATCAAGATGAGTTGGAAAAGAAGTTGAAAGAGTTAGAGAAGGAGAAAGACAAGATCAATAGTAGAAGTAAGAAGAACAGGAGATTGATTGCTGAAGTGAAAGATGAGAATAAGAAATTGCTGAAGTAAAATGAGAGAATGAGTAAGTTGCTTGATAAACTCTATAATGAAGCTCCTAAGTTGAAAGAAGGAGAGGAGGATAAAGAAGAAGAAGAGAAACTAGACTATGGTGATTCATCTGATGAAGAAGGAGATGATGAGAAACCGGATGATGATTCTGATGATGATGATGATAGTGGGAAGAGTGGAGAGAAGAAAAATGACGAGGAAGATAGTGATAGTGATAGTGATGATGATGATGACGATACCAGTAAGTTTACATTTGTAGAGAGACAGACGAAGAAAGGTAGTTCTGGGCAATCAAGTTCAAAGAAGAAATCTAGAGAGAATGTAGATGCTGATGATGATATTTTCTGGACAGAAAAGATCAGGGCATTGTCTGCTGATGATAAGAACGTGTATAGAGAGATGCTCAACAAAAGAGTTTGGATGATTGAGCTTACAGGAAAATTTCCTGAAATCTTTGAAGCATATGACATGAGATTTGAGATTGAATATAATGATCCAGATCTTGAAGCGGGTGAAGTGTCTGCTGCAGTTTCGAAAGAAATATTGGAAGGATTAGCGCAGCAAGTTGGTAAGACACTGGAGTAGATTATGACTGAACAGGTGATTCCAGATATTCCCGAGAAGGATGTTGGTAATCATTCTGATGACAAACATACTCCTGAGGTTGAAGAGATTGAAATTGAAGACATCACGAATGAAGAATATCCTGAGTATGTTAGGGATAATGGTGATGAAGTGTTTCCAGATTTTACTGAAGTGAACTTGAAAGAAGCTGAAAAGAAAGCTAAACAGAAAAGTGAAGAGTTTGTGAAGAACGTTTTTGGAGAAAGTAATCAGAAACCAGCTACTGAGCAAAGTGATGGTTTGAAGACTTTGCTACAAAAACTGAAAGAAATGGATGAGAAAAGGCCTAAGCCTGAAGCACAGGGAGGATTTTACAAATACCACAACCAACTGTTTAAAGGCAGAGCGTTGGGTTGGAAGTATCTGAGGTATTTGAGGTGCGTAGCTGTGAAATGGGAAAAGGGAATTTTTGTACTTTTACAGATTCCATGACATAAAGACTCTACCGTACTGGGCGGTGAGAGACATATGCTGGTTTCCAATGACCGGTGCTTCAGTAAACAATGATGTAGTAGGATGGTTTGCTGATAAGCTTATTTGGGAGAGTAGGACGAGGTGGAACATGTTTAAAACTCAATATCCAAGAAGGAAAGTTCACAAAGAGATAGATCCAAAGACTGGAAGGAAAAAGGTGACTTTAAAGTATAAATCTCCGGTTGTCATGAAGAAGATACCGTTGATGCCAATACAACAGCACTTTAGTTCTGATTTTGTTGTATGGTATTATGATTGGCGAAATGCTGAAGCGGTAATTGTGTTGAGAGATAGGAAGGATGCTTACAAGAAGATACATGTTTTTGATCCAATGTGGCTCATAAACTGTACTTTTGAAGACATCATCATGCTATACTATAATCCGATCTACAGTGATCCCAATGATGCAGATCAAGCAAAGAAATTTCAACAGGTGGTTGGAGTTTGCTTTGTTTATGATATAAACTCTGGAAGTAATCTTGAGAAGAAACTTGGTGAGCGAGTAAGGGTGAATGAAGTGCCGAAGCGTTCAACGAAGAGGAAATTGGAACCAGAAATGACTAAAGATCAACGAAAACAACTTCGTTTGAAGCTAATGAACAAAGGGATGGATGAAGCGCGTAGGCAATCCAAGCAATAGTCGAGGGGGAGTTTGTTGATGCATATGGTGCGACTAATGCTTTGGATTGTGATTAAAACAAGTTTTGTGAATAATCGTAGGGGCGAAGGTAGTTTTCTGTTGGGGCGAAAGTAGAAAAGAAGGGTCGAAGGTAGAAGATATCATAGAAGAGTTCCAGATTCGTACCAAGAAGAAGGGCAAATGTGGAATGTTTCCACATTCGACCTCACGCATGGGGCGAACGTGCAGAGCTATATAAGCTTAAATGTTATTTTTCATTGTAACTTTGATCATTTTGAATGTGTGTGTCAGGTTAGAGCTCTCTAGTGTTCAGGTGTATTAGAAATCAGTCAGATTAACTTTTAATCATTTATGTGATCATATTTTAACAAGTTATTAATGGAAACAACAATTGAAAAGGTGAATTTGTGCGTTTGATTCGTAAACTATCACATTGTAACTGTTCTAGGGTTTTCGCACCTAGAATAGAGACTTGTATGATCAAACCTTACAGTTTTTGACAAAATGATCCTTTACAAATAATAGTTCATTAATCTGTCGACAAAACATAAAAAAATACACAAAACCTAAGTACCCAACAAAGTAATCATGCTCAACTGAAAGTTAAAGAAAACCATAAAAATAATTTTTATAATTAAAATCTTAAAAGTTAAACATAAAATTACAATATAGATGGCGGGGAGATGGACATATGGTAGCTATATGGATGATGAACATTCTACTCACAATTCAAAATTGGAATTTGGAATCGATATTCTTCTGCAGGTACCACCAAAGAGAAAGAATATCATTGTTTTTTTTTTAAATGTTAAAAGGTTAAATGAGTATTGGGCTTATTAGTATTATGGGCCTTGAGTTAATGATTTATAAGTTTTAAATGGATTATTGGGCCCAACTTTTAAGTGTTAAATGAGTTTTCTATTTCTAAATATACACCCCCCACACACACACATATATTTATATATAGGGTTGGTTTCAATGGGGAACCACAAAAAAAGTGGGGAACTGGGGAACCAGGGGTATTTTTGTCCAAATTGATAAAAATATCAGTTCTCACCTTCTCCTCCCTCTCCCCCTCTCTCACTCTCTAGATACAATCCCCACCTCTCTCTCTCTCTCTCTATAATATACGCTTTCTCTCTCTCTCTAGATACATTATTTGGCTTTCTCTCTCTAGATACATTAAACCTCAGTTCGTCTCTCTCTAGATACAATCGCAGTACATCAAAAATTACTTCTCTTTTTCTCTCCCAGTACGTCTCTCTCTTAGTACATCTCTCTCTCTCTCTAGATACTTTTACAGCAGTAAACTCTTTGATTTATTGAATTTTTTTCTCAGATTTGTGTTAAATTGATTTGTGATTTGTTATTTAGTTGAATTTCTCAGATTTATTTGATTTGTTATTTAGTTGAATTGCTCAGATTTGTGTTAAATTGATTTGTTATTTGTTATTTAGTTGAATTTCTCAGATTTGTGTGATTTGTTATTTAGTTGAATTTCTCATATTTGTGTCAATTGTAATTTAGTTGAATTTCTCAGATTTGTGTTAAATTGATTTGTTGTATTGTTGAATAAGTAATTAGGGTTTGATTTGCAAGAACCTGTATAGTTAGATTGTTACTATTTAGGGTTTCATGAAACAAAAATGTGATTTAACATGTTAAATTGTTGTGTATTAGCTTTAGTTTGAACATAGTTGAACAGATGACATGATAGTTAAACAACTTTAGTCTCTGCTGAATGCGCCTTCGGTTTCTGAGTTGACGCAAAGGAATGTATTGTAGTTAATGTGGTTCTGAATTCTAATATGCGGAAGGTTTAGGAGTTTGCAAAATTTGGTGAGATTGGTGATGGGTTGTTAGGGTTGAATAACATACTGAGAAACTAAAAGTGTTTGCTTTGACATGTATATGCGTCCCTTTTACTACCCAAGAAGATGCGGCTTTTTAGGTTCTAGTCGCCTTGTTGCGAGAAGTTTAAGTTCATTTCCTGCAGTTTTCTTGTTAAAACAAATCTGGATAAAATAAACTGTAAAAATTGAGTCATTTATTATGTTTTCAGTGATAAATTTGTTTAGTTTAAATAGATTTGAACAAATAACATGTTAGTTAAACAACTTTAGTCTCTGCTGAATGCGCCTCCGGATTCTGAGTTGACGCAGAGGAATGTATTGTAGTTAATGTGGGTGTGAATACAAATCTGCGGAAGGTTTAGGAGTTTGGAAAATTTAATGAGATTGGTGATGGGTTGTTAGGGTTGAATAAACATACTGGGAAACTGAAAGTGTTTGCATTGGCATGTATATGCATCCCTTTTTTCCCTTTTACTGCCCAAGAAGATGTGGCTTTTTAGGTTCTAGTCGCCTTATTGCGAGATGTTTAGGTTCATTTCCTGCAGTTTGCCTGTTAAAACAAATCTGGATAAAATAATTGTTAAAATTTAGTAAATTATTATGTTTTCAGTGATAAATTTATTTAGTTTAAATAGATTTGAACAGATAACATGTTAGTTAAACAGCTTTAGCCTCTACTGAATACGCCACCGGTTTCTGAGTTGAGGCAGAGGAATGTATTGTAGTTAATGTGGTTCTGAATACTAATATGCGGAAGGTTTAGGAGTTTTCAAAATTTGGTCAGATTGGTGATGGGTTGTTAGGGTTGAATAAACATACTGGGAAACTAAAAGTGTTTGCGTTGGCATGTATATGCGTCCCTTTTTTTCCCTTTTACTGCACAAGAAGATGTGGCTTTTTAGGTTCTAGTCTCCTTGTTACGAGATGTTTAGATTCATTTCCTGCAGTTTGCCTATTAAAACAAATATGGATAAAATAAACTGTTAAAATTGAGTCAATTATTATGTTTTCAGTGATAAATTTGTTTAGTTTAAACAGATAACATGTTAGTTAAACAGCTTTAGTGTCTGCTGAATGCGCCTCCAGATTCTGAGTTGACGCAGGGGAATGTATTGTAGTTAATGTGGTTGTGAATACTAATTTTCGGAAGGTTTTGGAATTTGCAAAATTTGGTGAGATTGGTGATGGGTTGTTAAGGTTAAATAAACATATTGGGAAACTGAAAGTGTGTGCGTTGGCATGTATATGCGTCCCTTTTTTTTCCCTTTTACTGCCCAGGAAGATGTGGCTTTGTAGGTTCTAGTCGCCTTATTGCGAGATGTTTAGGTTCATTTCCTGCAGTTTGCCTGTTAAAACAAAATCTGGATAAAATAAACTGTTAAAATTGAGTCAATTATTATATTTTCAGAGATAAATTTGTTTCATAACCTGTCTATATTTGTAGATTTTTGGGTCGTTGGAAAAAGATTTTAAAAGTAAATGCATGTGTTGGAGTCATTTGAAAAATATTGTGTTTTACTTTTATCAAAGCCTAAACGCCATGAGATGTGTAAATAATTTTAATGTAGATATTAGTTACATATCTCATGGCATTTCTATGTGTCTGTTGGACCTGATCCTGCATCTCTGCTGAATGCGCCTCTGGTTTCTAAGTTGACACAGAGGAACATATTGTATGTATTGATATGACACATTTTGCACTTTTGACACATTTTGTTGCAGTTTTAACATATTTCGGAATATTTTTCCTGCAATACTTGAGTCATTTTGGCACGTATTTGCTATAGTTTATGACCCATACACAGAAGATAATTTCAAAATGATATTTTTAGGAAAGTTTTAGTCAAATTATTAAAAAACACATTGAAATCTGAAAAATTCTTTAATATCAAGACAATTTAACATGTTAAATAATTTTAATTTAACATGTTAAACCTTTTAAATCTTAACTTTTAAAATAGGTTAGGAAAACTAAAAAAAATGATTTAAGATGATAAGATCGTTTTTCTTGAAGCCACAAAACAATATGAACATGGGTTGAAAGTTACTAAAATGTTGGTTCATGACTAAAGATTTTGGCTGCAGTATATGACCAATGTTGGTTTTAGTTTTGTCATATTTTACTGCAGCTTTTAACATATTTCGATACTGCCTTAGCTTCAGTTTTTTTTACCTATTTCGACACATTTTTTGCTGCTAGTTTTACCTATTTTGGCACATTTTTGCAGCAGTTATTGGCTGCACTTTGTGGCCCAACACAAGATAAATTTTTTATTATTTTCAGAGATGTTTTAGTCAGATTGTTATAAAACACATTGAAATCTGAAAAATTCTTCATAGCAAGATTATTTAACATGTTAAATGATTTTAATTTAACATGTTAAATATTTTATTGTTAATTTTTAAAACAAGTTAGGAAACTCAAAAAAAAATTAACATGTTAAATAATTTTAATTTAACATGTTAAATCTTTTAACTGTTAACGTTTTAAACAAATTAGGAAACTCAAAAATAAAAACAAAAAATTTAACATGTTAACTTCATTTTCCCAGAAGCCGCAAAATAATATGAACACTTTTGCTGCAGTTTTTGTCTGCAATTTGACATGATAGTTACCAAAATGACAGTTTATTTTTTGTCTTCAATTTTTGAACCATTTCGTCACATTTTTGCTGCAGTTTTGGCTCATTTTACTGTAGCTTTTTACACATTTTGTGCAACAATCAATCTGGCTTGTTTAACATGTTAAATAACCTTGAAATTAAAGAATTTTTTAGATTTAACTCTGATCTATAATAATTTGACTAAAACATTACGAACAATATCAATCTCAAATTATCTCGTGTTTATGGGTCATAAACTGCAACAAAAAGTGTGCCGAAATGGGTCAAATACTGCAGAAAATTCAGTTTAACATGTTAAGTTATTTTATTTTAGTGATTTTGTGAAACTTTTTGAGTTTCAAATAATTAATGATTAATATTTTATTTTAAAGTTAACATAAAAAATAATGTGGAAGTTTTAATCATAACTCGTTATATACTTTACATTTTCAGAGATATAAAAGATGAAAAAGATAAAATAGTTCGATTAAATTTATGTTCAATGATACCTAATCATTGGGTCGATGCAAAACTTATTGATATTTGGTCAAAGATACTAAATGATGAAAGGAAGTATAAATGTAATACTTCAGATAGACGATATTTTGCGACCAATTTCATGGCATGTTTCTTTTATTTTTTTAATTTAAAATATTTAATTTTATACACCGAAAAGTCTATTAATATCAAAGGTCTTCTAGGTAGAAAATAATTTTAATTTAACATGCTAAAAGTCTTTATA
Source organism: Ambrosia artemisiifolia (assembly GCA_032199755.1). Taxonomy (NCBI): domain Eukaryota; kingdom Viridiplantae; phylum Streptophyta; class Magnoliopsida; order Asterales; family Asteraceae; genus Ambrosia; species Ambrosia artemisiifolia. The sequence goes on along the minus strand of CM063519.1, from coordinate 45,854,273 downwards.
AAATTAAAAAATTGAGTTGAAATCCAAACACCTAACAATATAAATCTGCAGATGTTTTTTGTTGTTTTTTTTATAAAATCCATTAGTTTAAATTTAATATTTGATTTAAATTTTAGAATGAAGATATTTGGAATATTGAAGGGAAGATACAAAAGAAATTTGATAAATTTCAACAGAAACTGAAGATACTATTCAATGGAGAGAAAGATTTGTTATCTCTTGAAAACATTGATGTGGTAAGAAATAATTTAAATTACAGTTATATTAATAATTCATGTATATAAATATACGCATACTCAAATATGTTTATATTTTTAATATTTACATGTTTTTGTACCTATTTTCGCAAGTGCTCATTTCTATCTAGTTGTTTTGAATTTGAAGAAATAAATGAGCATTGTGATGGATAATAGTAAGTTAGGAACTTTTGAAAAATACAACAAAGTTCCAAAGTTAGTGGTAAGTTTTATCTATCTTTTATTTAAAATTATTTTAAACTTTTAACAAGTTAAACTATTTTAATAACAAATTACCATTTTTTACAACTTAATATAATCTTTAAATGTGGAATTTAGATTTTAAGTATTACGTATAAAACTAGATAAACTTATTTTCATAAACATGAAAAACAATGTTATATATTCTTAATTCAATAGTTATGATATGTAAAATATTATATTCTAATTTTTTTAGGGAAATTTATTTGTGAAGCATATAAACATGAACAGAAAACAAAATAAGTTATTGCAAAGAAATTTTGAGCCAATGAGAGCATAGTTTGATTGGAGAACAGAAAACAATAAGGAAGATTGTGGAATTTTCGTTATGTGTCACATGGATACATACATGGGAGAAGATTTAAGAAGCTATCATTGTGGATTAGTTAAAGAATCTGATGTTAAAAAAAAAACAGCTCAAAAATTAAGATCAAAATACCTAACAAAAATCTTGCTTATTGATACAAACAAAAAGAGAGAAAAAGTCATTGCAGATGCAAATGAGTTTGATAAACTACAAGTGGAAGATAAGAAGAAAAAGAAGCAACAAGCATCAAAATATTGGAAGAATTAGAAATGAAGAAAAAAAATATTAAAGTACGTTTTCTTATCAGATTTGATTTATCTTTTTACTAGGTTGATCCTTTTAAAACCCCTTCTTACACATTTTATATCTTTTATATAGATTATCTTAAGTTAGATCCATCGAAGATTCCCATTTCTTGCTAAATCAGTCCAAACCAATAACATTGTTAAAAAGTAACGAAAATAGATGGGCAGTTTGATCTATTTCCTTATATATATATATATATTTTTTTGATATTTTTCCTTGTTTTTAATTTTTTTAAGTATAAAGAATACAACATTGGATCTGCTCAACATTCATACCTCCCACCATAAACCTTAATTCCCAAATTGCCCATGACCCATTTGACCTAAATACAAGTGACCCATTTGACTTAATTGTTGGCTTTGTTGATTTGTACACATGCAAGTGACCCATTTGACCCGTTATATGTTCGACAGCCGAGGTGAAATCAACAACCATTGTAGCTTATATCCGATTGCAGCAGAGGAGAAAATGACAGTCGCTGCGAGTTTTATTCGACAACAGCATAGGCAAAATCGACAACTGCTTTATGTTGTATTTGACATCCACAGAAGCGAATCTGACAGCTGATGTAGGTTGTATTCGACTGCAGTTGTAGGCAGAATTGACAACCTTAGAAATTTGAACTAATAAAGAACCTTATTAAAGTCCTACAACTATTTTGCATCTTACTCATCAACTATACTTTATACACCTTGTTTTCAACAGGCACAAGACTAGTGCGGCCAGTGTTGATAAATAACTTATTAAAATTATTTGAAAAATAATGTTTCATATAATATAAACAACGAGACAACAATATGCTGACATTCAACAACAACTAATGCAACTAGCTATTTTTCATTTGTGGTGGTGTCTGTAATCGTAAGTAATTTGGGTTTAGGGAATGTAATTTTGCAGGTCTGATGTTATTGTGAGGTTTATACATGGAAAACCTTTGGATTTTAAATAGGGGAAATTTCAAATATGTCCTTCAAATTTCATTACTTATAAACAATGTTAGTGATTTGGACGGATATGGCACAAGTGGGATACGTTAGTGGCTTAGGTGAAAAAAGAAACCTTTTTGGATGGATCTAACAAAAAATAGGGAAATCTCATGAACGATTTATTATATTAACATGTGCTAAAGTTGTAGATGCACGTATTGCGACTAGTGATTGGATTAGCTTTATTAACATGTGTTAGTTTGTTTTCTGATGGGTCGAATGTGAATAGAAGTGGACGAAGGTAGAATAGACTGGGCGAAGGTAGATATTGTATGGGCGAAGGTGAAGACTGATGAACAGAAAGCTACATTCGTACCATGATAGTGGGCGAATGTGGACATAGTCCACATTCGCACCTTCACTATGGGCGAACCTGCAGTCTATATAAATAGATTTTGGTCATTTGTAAGTTAGAGAGAGTTTTTGTAAGTGTGTGTTGAGAGGTCAGGTTCAAGTCTAGTTTGTGATTGTGTGCGTAAGGTTTAGATTAACGTGTTGATCAATTGTAAACAAGTTTTATGAAAGTTAATCTATGAAAAGGTGATTAAAATGATGTTTTACGTGTTTTGATTTGACTATTATCATTTTGTTCATATCTAGGGTTTCCGTACCTGGATTTGTGACTTGTATGATCATTACATCCTGTTTTAGCTAAATTCTTTCAACTACAAAGTGTTATCAGAGCCATACGGATCATACAACAACAAAATTGATAATATCAGAGCTGATTTGGACTTAATTTTGGTCAAAATTCATCTGTTTTTGATTGAAAATGGTTTTTGAGTGTTTTTGAATGATTTCGAGTTGAATTTGTGGATAAAATCAAGTTTTCCAAGAATTAAAGTTGTTCCAAATCAATTCCGATTCAAAACCTGATAAAGATCATCCAAATCCATAAACTTTTGAAAATCAGAGATCAAAATAACCGTTTTTCAAAGTGTAACCGTTTTTCAAAGTGAAAATGGGCGAATCTAGACTGTTGTGGGCGAACCTGACCTAGTTAGGGCGAACTTGAGTGATTTTTGGACGAAAGTGTCTTTAGTTTGGACGAACCTAGAGTGTTGAGTTGATATTTTCCACATTCGGGTAGACTTTTCCACATTCGATTGATCGCGCGGGCGAATGTGGAAATAGAGTGGTCGAACGTAGCCAATTGTGGACGAACGTGGAAACTGGTTTAGGTTATTCTACATTCTGGTTCCTATTCTACCTTCGGCTGATACTGTTTGGACGAATGTGTAATCAAAGGGGACGAAAGTAGAATTTTTGGACGAAAGTAGAATTGAGTTTGGAAAATTTTCTAAGTTTTGTGTTTTTCGAAGTTCGTGAACATCATGTGGAATTTTCCTACTACACCGAGACCAGCAACGACACAACAACAACAGCAAGTGACGATGGACCCATGGACAGTGGCAGCCCAGAAGACGAGCACACAGTCTTCGCAACCGATCAATTACATAGCGATGACTAGCTCGATGCCTCAGAGTGTTGCACCTCCAGCACCACAACCTGACTATTGGGGAGTAGCAGCCGCGGTGGTAAATACTCAAACTACCAATGCTATTTCTACACTAATAAATGACTTATCTTCAGGTAGCGGGAATCGTCCACCCAAGCTGATGGAGATGCAAGAATATAACCAGTGGCAGAAGAAGTTCAAGATCCATCTGGAAGGCATGGGAGTGGAAGGTGTAGAGGCATGGAGGATGATAGCTAAAGGTTATACTGCACCAGTTCTGGAGAACACCGGTGAACCAGTTCCTTTGGAGAGCATGTCAGACGAGGAGAAAAAGAAGTTTGCTGTGGAGAAGAAAGCATACTCCCAGTTGACTCAGGCGATCACAAACGACTTACTACATCAGTTTGGAACGTGTACTACGTCTAAGCAACTATGGGATGTGCTCAAGAATAGGCATGATGGAAATGAAAAGACAAGAAGGTTGAGGATGGAGGAGTTGAGAAAAGAGTTTGAGAATTTTACTTATGTTGGAAATGAGACACTAAAAGAATTAACTCCTAGATATTGTCATTTACTAACTGAGTTGTCTAGTTATGGTATACAGATTCCAATGACAGATTTGGTAGACAAGTTTGCAGATGCTTTACCACCATACTGGGATCAGCATGTTGAAGTTCTCAAAGAGAAGGATGCTTACAGATTCTGGACTATCAACGAGTTTGTGCAGAAGCTGGAGAACAAAGAGCTCGAGGAGAAGAGGAAAGCTAAAAGATCTCAGATTCCTCAGAATCCAGAGTTATACTTTGGAGGTGCTTCAGCAACAGTTGGAAACTCGAGTGCAGGAGGAACAGTGGCACCTCACATTGCTTGTATTACTAATGTCATGGAACCACCAAAACCAACCATCAACTACATTGCACAAACCTCATCCTACTCACAACCATCATACACACCACCATCACCACAACAATACACTAATTCATACATTTCACCATTTTCTCCAATGCAGCAAGCAGCATTCTACACTGCTAGCCAATCACAACAACCACCTCAACAACCACAATACATGAATCAAATGACTCAACCCAATCAACAACCGGTGGTTTTGGAGACTTCTAATTTGGGCAATGTAACTGTTGAAGTTGCTCAGCAACATATTGCATTAGTCTCTGCAATGGTTTCATCATATAACGGGTTGGTGGCAAGTCAAATTGGAAACACTAACTTGACCAATGAAGACTATGCACAGATAGATAAAGAGGAGATGGAACTAATTGACATTCAATGGGCTTTTGCTAGTATAATGAGAAGGGCAACTGAGTTTATTGAAAAGACGGGTAGAACTGATTTGGGAACTTCTCCAAATACAACCTATGGGTTCAACAAGGAGAAAGTGACATGTTTTAATTGTGGAGGTAAGGGTCACTTCAAACGAGAATGCACTCAGCCACCAAAACAAGGTAACAGAAACCCTTTTAACTCAAACTACCAGAACCGTCAACAACAACAAAACCAAAACCAAGTTTCTTACCAAAATAACAATAACTATCAAAACCAAAACAACTACCAAAACCGACAAAACACCTCTAACAACAACCAGAACAGACAACCAAACACAACAAACCAGACTCAAAACCAATCACCAAACAACACTAACAGAACAGTTATACCGATTACTACACCAAATGAAAACCAACAGAATACGAATCAGAATCAAGCTCTGGTGATCCAGCAGGATGAAAGGTTTGACTGGTCTGGGATGCAAATTGGTGTTGAGGAGATTACAACTGGTGGAAATGTGGCTTGTGTTGCCCGACAGGTTGACACTGAGGAGTCGGTAATAGTTGATAAGAATGAAGAAACTGAGAATGAAGTTGATGAATCTGTGGAAGAGATGAAAGTGGAGACTGAACCTGTTGAGGTTAAAGCTGAGGAGGCAAGTTCTGGAGTAGTGATTGACACAGTTTCTGATATTCCTGAGGAGTGTGAGTCTGTTTATTCAGATTCAGACAGTGAATCAGACACAGAGGCGAGTGTTACATCCTTGGATGATGATATTGATCAGTTGCTAGCAGAAGCAGATTTTCTAACGACGAGGAAGTCGTGCATTGCTGATGATGCTTTCACCAGAATCGATTATTCAAAGTTTTTCGCTGGAAAAGAAGCTCATTTTGCTTTGATGGCCATGACAGGTCCTCCTAAACCGGTAAGTTCTGAATCTAGCACTGATGTTACTAGTGATAAATACTGTGGAACTTGTGATAGATTGACAGAGGAAAACAAAGAACTTCGCGTTCAACGTGATAGTGCTATCATCAACTGTCAATCTACTCGCAAAGAATTGATTGCTTTCAACAAAGTACTTGATGGATATAAAAAGGACATTTCCGACCTTAAAACCACTCTTTCATTAAAACAACTTGCTATTAATAACTATATTAATGAAATTGAAAATACAAAGTTGGAAATGGCCACCATTAAGTGTTTTGCTGAAAAAGTCAATAAGAAATTGGAGAGTTATAAGCACATTGCTTATGTTGTAGACCACATCATTGATGATCAAACCACTAACTATAAGTCTGTGCCATCTCCGGTGCTTTTTGAAAACCATAATTGTCATCAAGTGACACCGGAGAGCTCGGTAAAATCAGACTCATCATCGGAAAATGAATCTAATACCTCGAGTATTGGTGATCCTCATTCCGATGTGAGGCCGATTTTAGGTTTGAATGATGAAGGTGTTACAGTTGAGAATGTTGATTCAGACTCTGAGAGTGATGACTCTGGAAGTTACCAAAGTGCTAATGCATGTGAAATTCCAAAAGAAAATTACATCATTACTACTGAACCAGTGTCATCATCTCAGCATGTGCATCCGATGGCTAACGCACATCGTGAGAAAAAGTCTGAAAAGAAAGAAATTAAGAAAGAAGTTAAGAATGAACCTTGTGACAAACCAGTCAAGGTGTTCTATCGGATGGAAGGATCCGATAAGATCATCTCTGACGAGGAATTTCCAATTAAGAATGCTAACTATGCTAAAATTGATAAAATTTGGCAAGAAAGCACTATTTGGTTTCCAAAACATGAGAGAACAAATGAGATTCCACCGGCAATTTTAAAGAAATTGTATTTGGATGTTCCTCAAGAACCAAAGGTTCAGGTCACAGAGTTCATTAAACCCAAAAACAAAGCAAACGGTTTTCATGAGCCTGCTTACTCAAAAGGGCCACTCCCTGAGAGTTTGAGGAACAAACAGTACAATGATCAATATCCTGTTCGATCATTTGCTCAACCGAATGCTCCAAATGTTTTTGAGGAATACCGTGCATGCTTTAAATGCGGGGAGAGAGGGCATTTACTTGCTCACTGCCCGTATGTAAGGCATAAGAGGCACGAAGTTGAAGTTAGGAATTCCATGAGGAAACCGGTTTATCATTATCTTCCACCACATAGACGTGTTGTTCCTCAACAACAACAATTTTATAATCAAAACAATTGTTATCAAACGAGGAACAATCGTCCATTTCAGTATGATCGTAGAAACCGGATTGCTATGGAAAATTCATGGAGAAAACCAGTGGTGAACACAACAAATGATAGGCAAAGGGTTCAACCAAAACCTATTGTCAAGTCAAATGTTGGACCTAAATTTGTTAAGTCAGAGAAGGTAACCAAGAAAGTTTCTTTTGCAAACAATGTTCAGAAACCGACTGAGAACCCAAAATCTCATATTCGTATCTTGAAAAGATCTGAACAATCTTGGTCACCAAATGGTTCTCCAGGTGCCTCAACTTCAAAATCAAATGAGAAAAAGGAAAATGTTTTGAATGATCCCAAAAAGATCAATCCAAAACAAAATGGTGAAGTAAATGTTTCTTTGAAAGATGATATTCAAAGACCCAAGACTCAGGCTTGGGTCCCCCGAAAGAACTAACTGTTTTACTTGATGTGTGCAGGGAGCTTCAGCTGGCCCTATTAGCAGTCTTTGGATTGTTGATAGTGGAGCTTCAGGCCACATGACCGGGGATCTTGCGTTACTGTTTGATGTGAAGAACATTAATGGTGGATATGTTGCATTTGCTGGGAACAAAGGCGGATATATCACTATGGAAGGGAGTGTGAGTAATGGGATTGTGAGCTTTGAAAGGATTTCATATGTGAAACAGATAGATTATAATCTGTTGAGCGTCAGTCAAATCTGTGATAAACAATTTACTGTTCATTTTGATGACAAATCCTGCTACATTCTCAAACCAGGCTTCAAAATTCCAAAAGAGTGGGTAATGTTGAAGGCACCTCGCGTCAACAACCTTTATATTCTCGATATGTCCAAGGCAATGACATCCCAGGGGCAAATAACATGTTTTCTATCAAAGGCGACCGAGAAGGAATCGATAATGTGGCACCGAAGAATGGGGCACATTCATCTGAGAAAAATGAATCATCTTGTGAAGAATGGACTTGTCGATGGAGTGAATGTGAAGCATTTCCATTTGAATGACAAGTGCATAAGTTGTAAGAAGGGGAAGCAACACAGAGAGTCCCACAAAGTGAAGAAAGTTAACTCTGTTGAGATGCCACTAGAGCGATTGCACATGGATCTTTTTGGACCTGTCAAGCGCAAAAGTCATATCGGGGAGCTTTATTGTTTAGTTGTCACTGACGACTACTCAAGATTTTCATGGGTGATGTGTTTGCAGCATAAAAGTGACACCTTTAACAACTTGAAAGTTCTGTTCACTCGATTGGAAAATCTCTACAATCTAAAGATCAAGAGAATTCGGAGTGATAATGGGACGGAGTTCAAAAATGCAAAGATGGATGAACTTATCATGAATATTCGGCTCCGTACACCCCACAACAGAACGGTGTTGCTGAACGCAAAAACAGGACTCTAATTGAGGCGGCAAGAACAATGCTCGCAGATTCGAATCTTCCAGTAATGTTCTGGAATGAGGCGATTTATGCAGCAAATTATACACTCAATCGGGTTTTAACGGTGAAGAAGTTTGGTAAAACTTCTTATGAGTTGTTACACCGACGAAAGCTGAACTTAGAGTATCTAGAACCTTTTGGGGCACCATGCACGATGTTGAATCCAAGCGAGAAGTTTAGTCCTAAAGCTGAAGAGGGATACTTCGTTGGATATGCAACCCCGCTGAAACGGGTATACAACAAGCGAACTCGTCAGGTGGAGGATTGGGCTAACGTAGAAGTTCAACGTTATACTCAGAATGTGCAAGGGATTGGTCCTGATTGGATGTTTGATTACAAAGATTTCTTTGAATCATTCAATCTAGATAGCTTGGTTGAAGAAGCTGTTATCAGATTACTTTACGAGTGTGAAAACGCGGCGACTTCACCGTTGGTGCGTCCGATCACCGTAAATCCCCCACCAGCTTCTAATGATACCAATGCTCCTGTACCGGAAGAAGAAGTGTTTCAAGAGGCTTCTACAACGTTAGATTCTTCAGCATCAGAAGATGATCAATTTGAAGAAGTTATTCTTGAACATGCAGAAGAACCAGAGGCACCGCCAGTGAACCCAACTCCAACTCCAGATGTTGCTTCATCGTCCAACACGGGTCATGATCTGGATGCTGTAGAGAACTTGACTATTCAGACGGGAGTTACTGTACCTGAACATCCGGAATCTCGGATTCACCGTATTCACCCGTTGGAGCAAGTTATCGGTGATCCTGGTAGCAGTGTGATGACAAGAGGGCAGCTGCGAAGCGTTAATTCACCAGAGAGTTTTGGTGCTTTAGCTTTATATGCCAAAATACAAAAATCTGGTAGTCAAAATGATTGGTCGTTTGCGTGTTATGTGTCGCAGGTAGAGCCAAGGACATACAAGGACGCTTTGCTGGAGGACGCCTGGGTTGAAGCAATGCAGGAGGAGTTATTACAATTTCAGAAATTGGGGGTTTGGACGCTCACTGATTTACCGCCTGGAAGAAAGAAGATCGGCACTAAATGGGTGTTTAAGTGCAAGAAGGATGATCGTGGTGTTATAGTTCGCAACAAAGCCAGATTGGTCGTACAGGGTTTCCATCAAATCGAAGGGATTGATTATAACGAAATCTATGCGCCTGTAGCACGCATTGAGGCAATTCGGATGTTTCTTGCGTTTGCTTCCTATAAGAAGTTCAAAGTATATCAAATGGACGTCAAGAGCGCATTTCTGTACGGGAAAGTCAAAGAAGAGGTTTATGTCGGGCAACCACCAGGCTTTGAGGACCCTATCCACCGGGATAAGGTTTATGTGCTGAACAAAGCTTTATATGGTCTGCACCAGGCTCCGAGACAGTGGTACGAGGAGGAGTTTGAAACTGTCATGCAGGAAAAGTTTGAGATGAGTGCAATGGGGGAGATGCAGTTTTTCCTAGGCTTGCAGGTGGACCAAAGACCCACGGGGATCTTCATTCACCAGACGAAATACGTATTCGAAGTCTTGAGCCGGTTCCAGATGGAGGATTCCAAGCCGATGGATACCCCAATTCAACCCAATCACGGGATTGGAGTGGACGCTAAGGGGGAGCTGACGGACCCATTTACATACAGAGCAATCATCGGATCTCTGATGTATCTTACAGCATCTCGGCCAGATATTATGTTTGCAACGTGTCTCTGTGCTCGCTATCAATCGAAGCCGAAACAAAGTCATCTGACGGCGGTCAAGCGTATCCTTAGATATCTGAAGGGTTGTCCCTCGAGAGAACTTTGGTACCCTAATGATGATGATTTTTATTTTATCGCCTTTAGTGATGCAGATTGGGGCGGCTGTGACAAGGATAGCAAATCCACTACAGCTGGATGCCAGTTTTTAGGGAACAGGTTAGTCACCTGGCAATGTAAGAAGCAGACTTCGGTCGCGCTGTCTACCTGTGAAGCCGAGTACATTGCAGCCTCGAGTTGCTGTTCGCAAGTGCTCTGGATCCAACAGCAGATGGTGGATTACGGTTTGCAGTTTCTTAAAACCCCTATACACTGTGACAATGAAGCCGCGATCGCATTAAATAAAGATACGGGCAATCATTCTAAAGCGAAACATATCCGGATCAAATATCATTTTATCCGTGATTGTTACGCTAAAGAATTGATAGATATGGTCAAAATCCATACGGACTATCAACGTGCAGATTTGTTCACTAAAGCTTTTGACAGATCCCGCTTTGAATATCTTTTAAAAGTTAACAACATAAAGGAAAAACAGGACTAATCAGCACCTCGGTTTATCGCTTTTTAGTTTAAAATTTTCTTTAAAGTTTTTATTGTTTTTCAGAAAAATTAAAAACCCAAAAATATGTTTTATATTTTATGGGGAGTCATTTTATCAGAAAAACCAAAAACATTGAAAAATCAAAAAGACCTAAAAATTAGAAAAACCAAAAATGATTTCCAGGATAAAAAGAGGAAATGATAGTACATCAGTGGGGATCTGACACAGGCTAAAGATTTGTATAGCATAATGAGGCTTGTGTTGACTACGTGTGATGTGCTGATAGGCTTTGTAGACTAAAAATTGCGTGCATTAGTGATACAAACATAACGAACTACGCGTTCGTGGCTGAACACCTCATGGGCATATGGTCTTAGTACCGTAATTTCGTTTGATAGGATTGCCAAAATCTGAGGTTTCGGGTTGTTATGTTATGGTTATCCGGGATATTCTGATTAAACTTTTGTCGTATTGATTTACGGACCTAGTTTCATCAGAATATTTGCTAAAAGAGCTTAAATGCCAAAACCGAAAGTTACCGAATTGAGGAACTTCATGTTTTTATCGATCAAAGATCATAATTACATCGTATTGACTTACTGATGCAAATCAGTAGTTGATATCAGCCTCAACCTGGTATATATGCACATGTTACTCTGCTGCATTCGTTTGCTGGCCTGTACACCTCTGTGCTATATACTTTGTAACTTTAATGGATAACTCTGGCATAATCACGCGTTACGACGAAGCTTTGTGCAATTACTTGATACGGGAGTATGTCGTGTGTGTGGGCACCACAATGTGTTAGTCTAATACAACTAATTCGTATCATTTTAAAGCATTGCGTAATAGTCTGCATGTGAGCTTACGTGGACCACAATATCAGCAATTGCCGTGTCACATACTGTGTCTAATGATAATATTCAACAAAAAGATCAACGCTGTGATCAGATTTCTCAAAACAACTGATATGATCCTCTTACTGGACGTCACAAAAAGTTTATTGCTTTGTTTACTTTGATGCATTTTACTTTTATTGTCAAAAAGATACAAAATCCAAAAAGATTTTAGGTGTGTTTTGATATTAATTTCAGAAAAACCAAAAGTTTTTGCATTTCTGCTTTATTTTAGATAACCGACGGTGTTTGTTGGTCAATTTCTGAGATTTGATGAAACCATCTGGGCTTTGTATCATTCTAAAAGTGAAATAACGAGTTTTTGAGACTTAACGAATTGAAAAATGTTGAACGGGATTCGAATTCGTGATTTGGCAAAATTTTCAGATTTTTCCATTTCACATTCGCCCCTTAATTGGGCCGAATGTGGAAAAATCTTACCTTCGTGCGTTTTTGATCGGGCGAAAGTGGAATTTTTACACTTTTCACCTTCGGGTCTCACAATTTCACCTTCGGGCCATTAACTTGGTCGAATGTGGAAAATACCCACATTCGTCCATCATAAACGGGCGAAGGTAAACTCCTATATATGCCAGATAACAGGTTCGACCCATCATTCTGCAAATTTTCAAATTTTTTCCAAGTAACCAGACCTTGTTGCTTTGATTTTCTCTGCCTTATTATATTGTTCCCTGTTGATTCCTGATTGTTTTACACAAAATTTTACAGGTAATGGACTAAGAAACAGATCAGAATTTGAAGTTTTGGGTTACGAACCTAGGGTTCTTAATCTGGAATTATTGGATCGTTTTTAATGGATGTTTTTGTTAAGGATTCAATTCTCATCAGTTTTAGGGGGAGATATAACAAGGAATTAGATTTATAACATGTTTAGGATGATTAATTGATTGTTCTTCGGTTAAAACCCTAATTCCTTTATAAAAACTGATAATAATTGAATGAAAATACAAATTGGTTATTGACGAGTGTTAGTCGGCCAACTTAGGACACAAATGAATCAAAATCAGGTGTTAAAAACAAAATTGGCAAAATTTTAAAAATTGGGGAAGATCAGTTTACATTCGACCCATATAAAACGGGCGAATGTAGAAATGACTGGACGAGAGTGAGTTATTTTGGGCGAATGTGACTTTTAACCAAAAAGTTTCCACATTCGAACCAAAATGTTTACATTCGTACTTTTAGTTCCACCTTCGGCCAAACAAAAACGGGCGAATGTGGAATCTGTGAAAACTTAAAATTTGTAATTTTTGTCGTTTTTGTATTTTGACGAATTTTCTGACTTTTGATGTGCAGATGGCTGATCAACCTGAAAATATTGAAGCACCAGTGGAGAATATTGTACCAGAAGCTGAAAATGTTCCACAAGGATGGCCGTTTGAACCAACACACAACTGCTGTGCATATGTTGGAGATGTTGAGAAGAATACTGAATTTTCTGATATTGTGGAGTTTTTAAGGCAAAGCCGTATTATTCATGCCTTAGCCACACCAACCATAATCTACAAAGACATAGTGGAGGACTTTTACAGGAATGCTAGATATGATTTCTGGGAAGATCAGACTATTATCCGTAGCAAGATTCAGGGTACGGAGATGTTCTTGACTGAATCAGATATCAGAGAAGCTTTACAGATCAAGTTTGAAGTAAGTACTGATCCAAGGGAGCTTTCATGGACCGAGCAGAGGGCGTGCTTTTTGAGGATGAAGTATAAGGGTCCTATTACAGATGGTTCAATGCATAAGGGAAAATTAAGTGTGCAGTTCAAGTATTTCGCACACGTAATTATCCATGTATTCGGATGTGTGAGCGGTGGATATGACGTAATGAGAAAGAGCCTTAGTTCATTGATGGTTGCGTTAACACTTAACAAACCATTCAATGTATCTGGTATGATTTTGGACCATATGCTTGAGATGCTGAAAGGTTTGAAGAAGAAGCAGTTTATGCTATATCCGAGATTTCTTATGATGATCTTTGACCATAAGTATCCTGATTTGAAGAAGGATCCAACTATGATCCTAGGTCAAGATCACATGAATATTCGTACGCTTGTTAGAATGAAAGGGTATAAAGGTGTGCCAGATAATGAGAAGCCACCACACAGGAGATTATTTGGAGCTTTGGCTAATCAGGGTTACACTGATCATGGTAAGAACAAAGCTAGACATGACAACAGTGACTCGGATAATGATGATCCATTAGTGTATGCTGATGCAAACACTAAGAGGAAGAGACAAGTGGTTAATGCCGGAGCCAAAGGGAAGGGTAAGGCAAAGATTGATCAAGGTAGTTCGAAGCAACAGGTTACTCGAAAGAAGATAATTGCAAAGAAAGGCACTAGTCTGGTTGATGAAGAATCGGTGGATTTGGAGGAAACTGGAGTTGATGAGCAGTGGGATTCAGAGGAGGAAAGAGTAAAGACCACCAAACGTAAGGCCACTATGGTTGGTGAGTCTGAATCTTTGAATAAGACTATTGAAGAGGTTTCACAGAAGAAGACTGTTAATGTTGATGAAGGTTTGAGTGTGAATCTTGATGAACTTGAAGTAGGTGAGACTGTTGTTGTTAATTTGCCAAAACCAAAGCATAAGTCTATGGCAAAGAAGTCGAGTACTAAGCAGTTGAGGGAAAAAGAGATTGCTCAGTTGCTTAAAGGCAAAAAGATACCTAATGCAGGTACATCATCTAAGCTATCTTCACCAGTTGCTAAAAAGCAGAAGAAAAGCAAAGAAGCTGAAGCATTACCAGTTGATGATTTTAATGTTGCTCTGGATAATGTATTGGATATGTTCAAGAATCCTCAAAAGCAGAAGGCTAAAGAAGCTGAACCATCCAAGTCAAAGAAAGTTACTGTTTCGGATGATGTGATGAAACAGGTTAACAAAAGGATGGATGATATGATGAAGATGATTGTAGCACAACAGGCTGAAATAAGCAAGTTTAAACAGAATGAGGAGAAAATGCTACAGATTGTTGTTGCATCTAAAAATAACCAAGATGAGATCGAAAAGAAAGTGAAACAACTTGAAGAAGAAAACAAGGATCTTGAGGTTAAGTGTAACAGAAATCGAAGGATGATAAGAATTGTTAAGGCTGACAACAAAGAGCTTAAGACTGAAAACAAACGTCTAAGTGATTTGTTGGACAAGCTATATGGTGAAGCACCGAAGTTGAAGGACGGTGAGGAAGATAAGGAGAAAGAAGAAGAACAAGTTGATTATGAGCCTTCTGATGAAGAGGAAAAGGATGATGAGGAGGATGATGAATCTGAAAAGAGTTCTGATGAAGAAAGCAAGAAAAGTGACAAAGATGATGATGATGCGGAGGGATCAGGTAGTAAGGATGATGATGGTAGTGATGAAAGTGATGATGATGATGGGGGAGATGATGCTAGTAAGTTTACATTTGAGAAGAGAACACCACAGAAAGATGCTGGAGAGTCTAGTTCAAAGAAAAAGAAAGGTGAGAATGTAGACTCAGATGAAAGCATTTTCTGGAACGAAAAGGTGAGATCTTTGAATGATGATGCGAAGAAAGTTTACAGAGATATGCTTGAAAGAAGAGAATGGACCATTGAGTTCACAGGCAAGTTTGCTGAAATCTTCCAAACGGAAGATATGAGGTATGAACTTGAGTATAATGATCCAGACTTGGAGGAAGGTGAAGTACCTGCTGCTGTTGCCAAGGGGATTTTGGAGGGGATTGCACAGCAAGTAGGGAAGTCATTGGAGGAGATTATGATGGATCAGTCGATTCCAGATATTCCTGAAAAGGATATTGGAGATCATTCTGATGATAAGAATACACCTGAGATGGAAGAGGTAGAGATTGAGGATATTACTCACGAGGAATATCCACAATATTTCAGGCAAAATGATGAAGATGTGGTTTTCCCAAACTTCACTGAGATACCAAACAGACTTGCTAGAAAGAAAGCAGAGAAGAGAAGTGAGGAGTTTGTAGAGAAAGTGTTTGGTACTGATCAGCAGAAACCTTCAAATCAGAATGATGATTTGAAGACATTTCTACAGAAGTTGAAGGAAACTGATGATAAACGACCAAAGCCAGAAGCTCAAGGAAGTTTTTACAGATATCACAACGAGAAGTTCAAAGGCAGAGCTCTCGGTTGGAAGTATCTGGGAAGATTGAAATGTTTAGCAGTCAAATGGGAATCAGGAATCTGTACTTCTACAGATTTCATGATTTATTAACTCTACCGTACTGGGCGGTCAGAGACATTTGCCGATTTCCTATGACTGGAGCTTCTGTTAATAGCACGGCTGTTGGTTGGTTTGCTGATAAGTTGGTTTGGGAAAGTAGAACTAAATGGAACATGTATAAGCCACAGTACCCTAGAAGGAAAGTTCATAGGGATGTTGATCCAAAAACAGGAAGGAAAAGGGTTACTTTGATATATAAAGCGCCTGAAGTGATGAAAAAGATTCCATTGATGCCTTTACCTCAACACTTCAGTGCTGATTTCATATTCTGGTATTATGATTGGAGAAAAGCAGAGGCGGTGATCGTGCTGAGAGATGGGAAGGACAAATACAAGCATGTTTATGTATTTGATCCTATGTGGTTGATAAATTGCACGTTTGAGGACATCATCATGCTATTCTACAATCCGATTCATTGTGATCCCAATGATGCAGATCAGGCAAAGAAGTATCAACAAGTTGTCGGAGTTTGCTTTGCTTATGATATAAACTCTGGAAGCAACTTGGATACTAAACTGGGTAAGATGGTGAATATGAAGATGGCTGAAGTGCCTAAGCCTGTGAAGCGTAAGCTTGAGCCTAAAATGACTAAAGATTAGAAAAAGCAACTGAGAATCAAGATTTTGAACAAGATTATGGACGAGGAACGAAGACAATCCAATCAATAGTTGAGGGGGAGTTTGTAGATGCACGTATTGCGACTAGTGATTGGATTAGCTTTATTAACATGTGTTAGTTTGTTTTCTGATGGGTCGAATGTGAATAGAAGTGGGCGAAGGTAGAATAGACTGGGCGAAGGTAGATATTGTATGGGCGAAGGTGAAGACTGATGAACAAAAAGCTACATTCGTACCATGATAGTGGGCGAATGTGGACATAGTCCACATTCGCACCTTCACTATGGGCGAACCTGCAGTCTATATAAATAGATTTTGGTCATTTGTAAGTTAGAGAGAGTTTTTGTAAGTGTGTGTTGAGAGGTCAGGTTCAAGTCTAGTTTGTGATTGTGTGCGTAAGGTTTAGATTAACGTGTTGATCAATTGTAAACAAGTTTTATGAAAGTTAATCTATGAAAAGGTGATTAAAATGATGTTTTACGTGTTTTGATTTGACTATTATCATTTTGTTCATATCTAGGGTTTCCGCACCTGGATTTGTGACTTGTATGATCATTACATCCTGTTTTAGCTAAATTCTTTCAACTACAAAAGTGTTATAGTATTGAATATATGATCAAGTGCAGGTATAGTAGCATTCGGATCGTTAGAGTTACAATAGGTCAAAAAGGCAGCCAAACGGATACTTTCACTATTGAAGTTAAGTTTGGCATTAGAAGACACTTAATGGGAAAACTGTTATTAACATTTTAACGACAATTGATGAGAAATCTGGTCTTTACTAAGATATTAGTAGTTCGTGAGACTTTTGTATTTGTTTATGGGTCAGTTTCCATTCAAATCGTTAGAATTTAGAATGGTTGGATTGTTTCCTTTGGCGTGGATGACATAATTTTATTGTATATATTGACATGTTACAAATTTTGGTATAATATGTTAGTAAATTGCAAAAAAAAGGTAGTTATGTCATTTGCATTTATATTACATTCCAATTTATATGATACTTTTAGAAATCAAACATTAATATAAGCATGCTCGAACGTGGTAGTTTTAAATCTGGAAAATTCTTTAATGGAAAGGATATTTAACATGTTAAATTATTTTAATTTAACATGATATGAACATGTGTGTTTAAAGTTACCATAACACCAATTTTTAATTTATCATGTTAAATATATTAAATAATTTTAACATGAAAAACCTATTAAACAATTTTCTAGAAGCCACTTTTTTGTTTCACTACCTTTTTGTTTAAAAGTAACATATTAAATATTTTAATTTAACATGTTAAATCTATTAAATGTTAACTTCTAAAACAAGATAGGAAACTCAAAAAGAAATAAAATAATTTAACATGTTAAGACACTGCAACTATTAAACACAGTGGCAGTTAAACACAACAACGATTGTTAAACACAACAACATAATAAGCATGCTGCTGCAGGTTGCTTGTTAAGCTATTAACACGGCAACAATAATTTACTTGTTTTACAGCTGTGGCGAAATCGACAGCTGCTGCAGGTTATAATCAACAGCAGCGGAGGCGAAAAATCGACAACTGTTGCAGGTTATATTCAACAGCAGCAGAGGCAAAATCGACAGCCCATTTTGGTTACAGTTTTGTACATCTTACTACAGTTTTGAACACATTTCGGCACTAAATTGGCTGTAGTTTTTAACCCATTTTTGTTGCAGTTTTGAAATATTTTTGCTGCAATTTTTTCCAGGAATTTATAAAAACAACAAGATAATTTGAAAATAATATTGTAAGGAATGTTTTACTCAAACTATTACAAAAAAAAACCATTTAAATCTAGAAAATTCTTTAATAGCTAAGCTATTTAACATGTTAAATAATTTTAATTTAACATGTTAAATCTATTAAATGTTAACTTCTAAAACAAGATATGAAAGTCAAAAAGAAATAAAATAATTTAACATGTTAAGTTCATTTTTTGAGACAAAAAATATTATGTACATGGGTGGAAAGTTATCAAAACGCCAATTTATGACTGGAATTTTTGGCTGTTGTTTTTGACCCATTTTAGCAAAATTTTGTTGTAGTTTATCACCTATTTCGGTTGCAGTTTTGGCACATTTTACTTAAGGTTTTATCATATTTTGGGAATAACTTCGCAGTATATCACCTCTGCATTTAGTTGGGTAAGTAGGATGAAAATCCGATAAACACTCTAATAACAAGAGTATTTAACATGTTAAACAATTATATTAAACATGTAAAATCTTTTAAATGACATAATTTAACACCTTTGGATCGAGTTGACATAATTAGCTTGAAAATATGATAAACTCTATAATAACAAGACTATGTAACATGCTAAACAATTTTAATTAAACATGTAAAATCTTTTAACTGTCAAGTTTTATAAGAAGTTAGGAAACTTAAAACAGAAATAAAATAATATAACATGTCAAATGGAAATTTCCCGGTATCTTTCCAGTAAGCTTTGGGTGGCCTTTTCAATTCTATCGGAGTAGACGCTGTGTCGAGACTTCTGATAGCCTTGTTCAATGACAACATTAGCAACAGAAGGCAGTAGCACATGTTTCTCTTTTTTCAATGCCCAAATCCTAAAATATGGCTTTGTAACCTGTGAGTCACAAAATGAATGAATGAACAAACATATATAGAAGGTTAGTTATAAATGAAATTACTACTATTTAGACAATGGCATTGGGGGTGATGTAGAGGCTTCTAGAGCGTATGGTACGACAAAGAGTGTATCAGCGCAACGGTAGATAGAAGAGCATCAGCAATTCAAAATTTATAATAATCTGATCTTTTTATTGAAAAATCCGTCATACCAATGCGAGTGACCCATTTGATCCAAATGCAAGTGACCAATTTGACCCATTTGCTGGCTTTGTTGATGACAGTTGTTTAAGACAATGCAGCTGTTAAACAAAGCATCATGTTAAACATGCTGCCGCAGGTTGTTTGTTAAGCTGTTAGCACGACAACAATAACTTTACATGTTTGACAACTGTGGCGAAATCGAAAGCCGCTACAGATTATAATCAACAGCAGCAGAGGCGAAATTGACAGCTGCTGCAAGTTGTATTCCATAGCAGCACATGCAAAATCGACAGCCCATTTCAGTTATAGTTTTTGCACGTCTTACCGCAGTTTTGAACACATTTCGAGACTAACTTCGCTATAGTTTTTAATGCATTTTTGCTGCAGTTTATGACACATTTCGGCTGCAGTTTTTAACCCATTTCATTTGCATTTGTGGCATAATTTACTGCAGCTTTTAACACATTTCTACGCTAACTTGGTTGTATATCACCTTTGCATCGAGTTGACGTAATTAGGTTAAAAATCTGATAAACTTTATAATAACAAAACTATTTAACATCCTAAACAACTATATTAAACATGTAAAATCTTTTAAAAGTTAGGTTTTGTAAGTAGTTAGGAAACTCAAAACAAAAATAAAATAATTTAACATGTTAAATTGAAACTTTCCAGAAAGGAAATTAAAACTAAAATCAAGCGAAACTAGCTTGTAACAATAGAAAAAACTTATAGGAATAAAACCATTAAAATTAAAATTCTGCAGTATTTGACCCATTTCAGCACATTTTTTCTACAGTTTATGACCCATAAACACGACATAATTTGAGATTGATATTCTAAAGAATGTTTAGTCAAATTATTATAGATCACAATTATATATGAAAAAATCTTTATGTTAAGTTCATTTTTAAGCCAAAAAAAATACTATGAGCTGGAAAGTTATCAAAACACTTGTTTATGACTGGAATTTTTTGGTGCAGTTTTTGACCCAATTAAGCATAATTTTGCTGCAGTTTATCACCCATTTCGGTTGCAGTTTTGGAACATTTTACTGGTCGATCCGATAACGAAACCGTAGGGTTTGATTTGTAAGAACTAGTAAAATAAAAAACTGCTATATATCACCTTTGGATCAAGTTGACGTAATTTGGTTGAAAATCTGACAAACTCTATAATAACAAGACTATTTAACATGTTAATCAATTTTTATTAAACATGTAAAATCTTTTAACTGTTAAGTTTTACAAGAAGTTAGGAAACTTAAAACGGAAAAAAAATAATTTAACATGTTAAAGTGAAATTTCTCGGTATTTTTTCGGTAAGCTTTGGGTGGCCTTTTCAATTCTATCGGAGTAGACGCTGTGTCAAGCCTGCAGATAGCCTTGTTCAAAGACAACATTAGCAACAGAAGGCAGTAGCACATGTTTCCCTTTTTTCAACGCCCAAATCCAAAAATATGGCTTTGTAACCTGTGAGTCACAAAATGAATGAATGAACAAACATATATAAAAGTTTCGTTATAAATGAAATTACTACTATTTAGAAAATGGCATCAGGGGTGATGTAGACGCTTCTAGTGTATGGTACGACATATAGTGTATCAGCGCAGTAGCAGATAGAAGAGCATTAGCAATTCAAAATTTAAAATAATCTGGTCTTTTTATTGATAAATCCATCATACCAAATCCGAGTGACCCATTTGATCCAAATGCAAGTGACCAATTTGACCCGTTTGCTGGCTTTGTTCTTGACTGTCTTTTAAGACACTGCAGCTGTTAAACAAAGCATCATGTTAAACATTCTGCAGCTGATAAACACAGTAGTGACAACTTAAACACAGAAACAACTGTTAAATACAACATGTTAAACATGTTGCTGCAGGTTGTTTGTTAAGCTGTTAGCACGACAACAATAAATTTACATGTTTGACAGCTGTGGCGAAATCAAAAGTCGCTACAGGTTATAATCAACAGTAGCAGAGGCGAAATCAATAGCTGCTGCAGGTTGCATTCCACAGCAGCACAGGCGAAATCGACAACCCATTTTAGTTACAGTTTTTGACAGAGAAGAGTCCTAATTTATAGCAGCAACATAAATAGACCAACCATCTAATAATTTTCTTCCTATAAAATACATCCATAATTAACCGAAAGAAAATGCCACAACATGCAGGTCAACAGATAATTATAATACACACACAACTTTTTAGCAGACACACTTTTAGATATATGTGTTGATGGAAAAGATAAGTATAAACAACCAGATCACATTTTATTCTTTCTCCATTCCAAAACTACACAGATGCATCAGATTCACACAAACATTAATAATAACTTAATCAACAATTACAAAACTTACAATCAACCGTTACTTGTTCGATTATCGTTAAAACATAAAAAACACACAAACGGAGATGTATAAGATATGTATAAACAGGTGTAGGATCAAAACACACAAATGTTACTTCATGTAATAAAATAACTTAATATGTTAAATATTAATAATTTAAAATATTAATACAATAGTTTACCATGTTAAACCTTATTTGATTTAGGAAGATGAACAATTCAACCATCTAATCAAGTTCTTCATGTAAAAAAACATTAGCAACCAAGAGAAAATGCAGCAACAAGCAGAT
Source organism: Ambrosia artemisiifolia (assembly GCA_032199755.1). Classification (NCBI taxonomy): domain Eukaryota; kingdom Viridiplantae; phylum Streptophyta; class Magnoliopsida; order Asterales; family Asteraceae; genus Ambrosia; species Ambrosia artemisiifolia. The sequence goes on along the minus strand of CM063519.1, from coordinate 45,832,276 downwards.
CAACGGATAATTATAACACACACAAAACTTTTTAGCCGATAAACTTCCAGATCTAGGCATTGATGGAACAAATGAGTAAGATTAGAACACATAACTAAACAGCAAATTCATAAAAACATTCAAACTACCACTAAAATCATACAATATACAAGAATTGAAGGTTAATTTGACAGATAATGTATCACCTTGAGAAGTTGCAAAAGCAAAACCCTAATGATGAACAAGAATACGAATCAAGGTGTTTATAGATCAAAAACAAACTTTCGAACCCTAATTTGCTGAACAAGACAAGAATAAAAGTTGCAAAACCACCATGGATCGCTGCTATGGATGAACTCCGTTGAGCAAGAGAGAGAGGCATAGATAGAGAGAGAAAGAGAGTTACATGAAAGGGGTTTTTTAGTTTTGACTCTTTTTTTTAAATGCCAATCTTACCCCTGGCTGGAAATTAAGCTTATGGCTACTTAGTTTGATCTTAGCCATTGATTTACATAATCCAAGGGTTTCTAAGGGGGTTCCCCAGTTCCCCACTTTTTTGAGGTTCCCCATTGAACCTCTCACTATATATATATATATATATATATATATATATATATAGGACTAGGATCATTTGAGACCACCATTAGGGAGAGAACTAAGGAATCAGTGTGAACAGGTGACATTTTTGTAAATATGAAGTATGTCTACAAAAACCCTTCTATCAAAAAATTATAAAAATAATAAAAAAATATATAACCTAAAAAAATTAAAAAAATAAAAACACCAAAATGATTATCTAGTATTAATATTTCAAAAAAAAAATTCTGATATGACGTCATACGACATCATTCCTGATGGACATGTGCATTTCGCTGTTATATATAAAGACATATACCTTATGCACATGTGCATTTCGCTATTAGATCACACTTTTAAATAAATGATCAATTACCATAATTAAATGATCATTAAATGGACGCGATACGAGACATAAGGAGGCAAAAGTTTTATTCAACGATCATTAAGTGGACACGAAGTGAGATATAAAATAGGGATTTTTAGTGATTGCGTTGGTTCGGCTTTGAATGAAACTAGGGATTTTTAGTGATTGCTACGGTACGGCTTTGAATTAAATTAGAATCATAATATAGATATAAATTAGCGCCTCGTGACAATATACTCAGAATTTTATAACACATTATGGATGTTGATGCACTTTATGTGTGTTAGTTCGTACCACATGTTTCTCCCCCAAAAGTATGAAAACAGTACAGAATGGGGCTGTGCCACTCACTTTAGGTTGCGTCTTCAAAGTAAAGAATAAATGACATGCCTTGATAGTCCCAATTACTGAAGATCTATCATAAAAGTTTGTATAAGTGTTTTGACTAATAACCCTAAGGTTATCTAGTCCCGATTGTCCAGATCGTGACTAAGTATGTTCAAAAACGAAGTTTGATTGTTAAACTGACACACCAGACCGACCTGACATCCCGTTGGTGACCCATTACATAAACTAATCAAGTACACATAGATTACACACAAGGTTCAAGCATAAAACACTTAGTTTGCATCAAAAATCGCACATACGGTGAAGTACGGTCGAATCAGCTTGTCTGGGAAGTTCATTCGACCCATTTGGATCCTTATTCGACCCCCATGATGTTCATTCCACCTATACACAAGTTCATTCGACCCTAACACATGCTTATTCGACCTAAATCATGTTCGTTCGACCAAGCAGAAGTTCACTCAACCAGAATGGAAGTTGGTTCAACCTCCTTGAACCTCATTCGAACCGACGAATGGTCGAATGGGTTTGGTTGGTTCGACCCTTTACTGCTAAATGTCATAAAACGCACCAAATCGCATCTAAACAGTCAGAAAACATCACAAAACACCACGAATCATAGCAGTCAAGCATCATTAACCTATCCCCACAAAACCCTACTAATTTTGCTCCAAAATCAGTCCGTTTTATACCTTACCCAAAATGGAAACTTGTCAAAATCTCTTAACAATTAGTTCAAAATGCTCATATTAGTATGTATATGAAAACCCCTAATCATTTTATTAGCATTAACATCATGAATCAAACCCTAGATCTAACAAAAATCCCTAAATGGGCAAAACCCATCATCAATAACAGTCCTAGATCATTTCTATAACATCAATACAACATTCAATCATCAAACAACACATAACACATCATTAAATACCATTAACACATGTTATTTTGCATAAAAACTCATTATACTTGATAGGGTTTTGTTTAGAAATATGTTAGGATGGTTTTTATTCATGAAAACCATCTTAGAATAGATCTGGACCTTTGGGGTTTAATAAAAGTGAATAAAAATGCTTAAAAAGGATTTTAGATCAAGAACACACCTTAGATCTTCTCTTGTTTATGATATGGAAGATGTTTTTAGGTTAGATTATGAAAAACAAGGTCAAAAACTCCTTCCCAGATGTTTAAGTTTGAGAGAGAGCACTTAGAGGCGTTTAGGGTTTGTGAAATGATGAAAAATTGCAAAGTATGGTAATTATAGCACTTGTCCGTTCGACCCTTGCACGGGTCGAATGGGGTTATCCTGAGGTCGAATGAGAGGTTTCCAAGGTTTCTCAAGTTGGTTCGACCCCCCTTAAGGTCAAACCAGTTTCGCACTTTTCCAGATTTTCCAGTTTTGTCGTTTAAACGCGTTTTAACACATCCTATCACATAAACATGCAATCGTAACATATGTTAAGCATATATAATCATGTATAATCATATAAACACTGTTAAAACACGTATTTTGTAACACCCCGACCGATGGCGGAATCATCGAGGTACCACGTAGTGACGATTGTTCAAAATCTCATGGACTAAAAGTGTAAATATTGATACATTGATTAAATAGTTTATTACATTGAATTGAAATACAACGATTGTAAATGCTAAATAACTGATATACACTGAATCCAAAATTTAAATATGAATCCGAAAGCTTAAAGAATGCATCTCAAAACAACCTGATACATGTACGAAAATAATTTGGTCAATACAAAAATGTATTGGTGAGCATACCCTGTTTGAATACATATAGTAGAAAAAGTGTTTAGCAATTCATGTGTTGTATACCGTTTGCAAATATGTAATAAGTAGTATCAGTCAAAACCAAGCCTTGATGAATAATGACTAACACATGAATAACCAACTGAATAATGAATTAACAAGACAATGACCAAGATTCTCTAAACAGAGTCTCAAGGGGGTATACCATAGTACTATTCATTGAAATGCTAGGCCGCAGAACGGTTAATGATTATGACTAAGCATACACACAAATTCACATAAAGCAAACACACATGAGAATTGCATTAAGTATAAGAATAACATTTGATAATAATGTACATGAGTAGCCCCAAAATAGTAAAACATGAAAAAGGGGAATGGTATACTCACAGTTTTGCTAATCGCGATAAGTCCAAACAAAACTCGTCGCAAGATAAAATTGGGAATCCCGAAGAATTCAACCTATACGTATAAGTATACTAATAAGGAAAGTGTCTTAAAAAGTCTAAAGTATCTAGAATCTAAGGCATTAGGGTTTGCTAGACTTATGTAGGGAAGATGAAGTTTTTATGATAACTCGAATGTAATAATAATTTTTAAATAAAATATATTATGATTCACGATCGAATAGGTGACTAAAGAAGTTTAATACTACTTTTCCACAAGTAGGAACATTTTCTATTTTATAGAAAAAAGAATATCACTAGAATAGATTTTAATAATTTATATTTAACTAAATAGTTTATTATATCTAATTAAATATAAATAAACTAAAAATACAAGTTATGATCCAAAAATGATATTTTTTATAAAAAAATGATTATTTTCTGATGTATAATAGCGAAAATAATTTTTCCATAATTTTTCTCAATTTATTTGTATTTAAAATAAATTTATTGAGTTTAAATCATATTTAAATGATTAAAAATAGGAAAATTAATAAAAACAAATGTTTTCTGAACCAATAATTTTTATTTAGGTTCATGATCCTTAAAAATAATTTTCCAGAAAATTTGGGATTTAAATCATTAAAAATAAATTTTTTATCAATTATTTATGATTAAAACTAGTTAAATTAATAAAAATATGAAAATAATTTATTTTCCAGAAAAGTTTTATGTGATAATTTTATTTATGGTGTCAAGATGTTACTCCTAAATTTTTATAATTTTTGGAGTAAAAATGAATTTTCTATGATTATTATAAGATTTATGGGTTTATATATGATTATATAATAACCATAATATAAATCTGGAAAAATAAGACAAAAAAAGGAAAAGGGGCGCTGGGGGTAAGACTCGAACCCGAGTCACTCATGTGTATCCCTCATGTATTAACCACTAGACCAGAAATTTGTTATGTTGATTCCTTTAAAAAAAATTATATTTAACATGTTTTATAACAGTCATCATCTTCCCCAATTCATCCTACATAAACCCTAACCCCAACCGAAATCTAATAAACCCGAACCAGACTCGATAAACATTCTGTAATAGGGGGCTTTTGATCAGAACTTGATAAAGAACAAAACGGCAATGAAGAATGAGACTTACAAGTTCGTTTTAGAGTCGAAAAAGAATGCACATGTTCGAGACTTTGGTCGACGATTATGAGACCTTCCAGTCATGATTGTAGTATGTTTTATGTGAGTTTAGGACTATAAACGGTGCAGAAACGATTTGGTAACATCAATTTATATTATGGACGATTAACACGAGCGTTTTGAATGCTACAATAAACCCGATCGGTTACAAGCTTTTAAAACCCGATTATTAGACTTTAAGGTGTGTTTATGGATCGATTAATGATAGAATTTAAAGCTATAGTATGGAGAAACGTTATTGAAATGATCAAACGAGTTAAAAACCGATTATTTAGCACGCCGGAATGTCGCCGGAGCTCGATTCCGGTTACCGGAATCCGATCGGAGCAACAGGAGGGATTATATTTTTTTTTAACTTTCATGTTTTGGCACAAATGGTCCCTAAACTTTTAACTTGGTTTGATTATTATAAAACTAAAACTTTAACAAACTTAACAAGGTTTCTACTTGAAACTTTTATAAAAATTATGGAACGTTTTATATGTCAACACATACGTATACAAAACGTATACATAGCCCTTTTTAAAAAAAATAAATAAATAAATAAATGAAATAATAATCGATGAGGGCTAAAGGTGAAGCTTCAAAATAGACAAAGGGCTAAAATTGTCAACTTTTTACAAGATCAGGGTGACGGTTGTCACAGTCTCCCCTACTTTAGAAAATTTCGTCTCGAAATTTATTTCAAGCGGAGGTTTCTATGAAAAAGGTGTTGTAAAAAAATCAACTAGATTTTTCATTTAAAAAATTTCATCACTTATGGATTGACAAAAAAAAATTAAAATGGTTGTCTAATACCCAAAGTAAAAGTTTCAAAATCCTTGACATTTGACCCAAAGTTAGAAAGTTGAGAGTTTAAATGAGTAAGGTTTGGGAATGTGTAACGGGTGAGGGGCAGAGGTACTAACGAAGGTAGTCTCCCCTACTTTAGAAAGGTTTATGACTGTACGTTTTTAGAGTATGCAACAAGAATCCAAATATCCGAGTGTAAAAGTATATAAGGTTTTAGTTTTCTGTGGGGAATGGTCAAGAGAAAGACTCTAGGAAGACGAATTGAAGTTCGTGTAAAAAAACGTTCTTATCGACAATGCTAGTTACTAGTCAATGATCTAATGATGAGGTAATTATAAAGTAATGGGTTGGTTCTTGGTTAGATTCCTAGTCCGTTCCCGCAGTATCGTTTATGCTTATATATAGGGTGTACCGCAGCTGAACCACCACACTCCCGATACTTTGGACTCGTACTGATTGTCTACCAACAACCTAAATAGGATTACACACCACCCTTATGTACCTGTAAACCCATGATTGCGTTCCGGACCGTAATCATTGATTTACCTTACACCAGGGTGTTATGATTTTCCATAACCCTATCCTACATAATACTAGAAACAAATGCGTGCAACCAAAATGTAATAGCCACTGTAATGAAATAATGTTCAATCATGACATGGTTAGAGGTCCTTCCCTTCCGGGTTTCCCCTTTAACCGTAATGTGAATAACATGTAAGTATAAGACATGGTTAGAGGATCTTCCCTTTCGGGTTCACCATTAACCGGTAACTTCTGTCCACATCGTTGGCTTTAAACACTCATATTGATAACTCTGAGGTTTACACCGTTCCCCTCGGATTAAAGAAATACTCTAACCCGAGTCGTACGTGGGCACTGGCTTAGATCTCATACAAAATTATCAATTAGTATGTTCATTGGCCATGATGATGAACAAAATAATGTAAAGTATAACAGGGTTTTGCTCAAAACAGGAAAAATATGCATACAAAATATGTGTTCATGTAAGTGTATAAGTTTAGAATAAGATTCGATTGAAAATGTAATAAATATAAAATAAATCGAGTAAATCGCGATTACACAAAATAAGAGTAAATGAGTTGAACCAAGGTTCAAAATTAGTGATGTAAGAATAACTGTTAAGAAATAGTGCGAGAGTAACTGCAAATAACGCGTAAGAATAACAACCAATAAAGGAATAATGCGAGGATAATGTGCGAACATAATAAAATAATGTAAGAATAAAACAATGAAATTTACTGCAAATGATAGTGCACAGAACAGACATATAGTCTATTGGCATGAGGGTTTAAATTTAGTAGTTTTGCATATATGCTCTGCACGATAAAAGACATTTAGCAACATTCCGATGAGGATATGCCCACACTACAACAAAAATGGGTTTTTAGTACGCACAAAAGTGTCCTAAAATGTTATTTTATAGGACCTTTTATTTAATAGGACCAACGGTAAAAGCGTTTCATGTAAGGGGGTCGTAATAAGTCACGAAACTTAAAAAGCGTCCTAATATCTCAAATGAGATTATGAAACCAATTTTATGGTCGCATAATATGTCCCAAAAAAAACTCCTAATAAAACATATTAGGACACTTTTACAAGGTTTTAACATGTGCTTACCTAGTTTTAATCTTTTAATACACATACAAGAGTCCTAAAAAATTAAGTTATAGGACCCTTATGATGTAACATTATAGGAGCATTAGTACCAAAAAAAGGGTCCTAATATCTCAAATAAGATTATGAAACCAGTTTTATGGTCGCATAAGATGTCAATGAACAAACAATATAGCGTCCTAAGAAAAGTATATTCGTACACTTTAATAGGACCAAATTTGAAAGTCCTAACAAGTCATGATACAACGGTTTTTTAAACATATACACACACAATTTTATGATATACTGTATATAACATCAACTAACGAAAGAAATAAAACTTTATTATATTTCAAATAAACATATTCATAACAAAAACACTAAACATGAATAAGTTATAGCATTATCCAACATAAAGTTTTGTAACATTTAACAAAGAAACTAAAAGCAACGAAAGAAATAAGCAGCATAGAATCCTGAGTCATCATGTGTCCTCAATCCTCACGGACTACCTACAAATAAACCATCCGTGTATAAGCATTAAGTTCCAGATTATTAAAATTATTCGTATCACAAAATTAATAAATACATACCTTAAATACATACCGAGATGATATGTGACCAATCTCTTCCAACCAAAGGCATGAATTGTCCAAGAACATCATATCTGTAGGACATGAGCATAAGTGTTACCATATAACTCACCATCATATAGGCTACGAAGAGTTACAATTTTATCATCCAAACAGTCTGTACTCTGTAGAGGGTCATTCAGAACAAAACGTTTTTAAAAGTAAAGAACTGCGATAATCACATAAACAAATGTACACATGGCTTTAATTTCTATACATAAGGCACCTTCTTTCTCTTTCCCATTATGTCTGGTCAGTACAACGTACAAGTGCTTATGCGATTCTCTACTTAACATTGGTTCTGTTTTTTACACGCTATAATATACATATGTTATTTTAAGTTTTTCCTATTACCGGCCCTTTTTAAATCTTCAAGAAGAACAAGAATCTTACTTGGTAATTGTTCCATCAACATCTGAGATCACAATGCGAGCATCCCAACTCCACAAATAAATTCTAGCATCCACCTGAGATGTATGTATGTCATTCATTATAACGAAAAGCTCTAAAACAAAATAATTAACAAAGAACATAAGAATTAACAAATGAGATAAGCCAAAAATAACCGTTTGAGACCCGAGGACCGCTGTTGAAAATGTGAACGTTACTGTGTTTTGCCCTTCTGCTAGATTCAAAGATGCTAGCTGCTCAGGAGTTGGAGTAAGTTCGCGTGTATGTGTCTTATCAGACTGTGGTGAAAGCCATTCTTTTTCAGTATCTGTTTCTTCGTCAATTTCATCATCAGAAACCTTTTTACTGTCGTCAGGACTATTTTTACTCGCCAAACTTCTAAACGGCCACAAACTCCAGCTTCCGCCAGCAGCATCAACTACAAACAGATTTTCAGTATAAATTTCAAATCTTGATATAACTAAAAATCTATAACTAATATGAACTCAGATAAAGATCTCCTACCACTTGCAATGCTATCATCTTTAAAATCCTCCGATTTCTCTATGATTGCTTTTTTGAACCTTGAAGCATCTTCCCTGAGTAAATCCCATTATATACTTGGATTAGTGTTTTTTTATCATAATTCATTACACAACCCCTATTATAACCATATAATTATAACCTCCCTAAAACCCACAAAACAACTAAACCAGACCACCGTAGTCCTTTACAAAACTTAATTAATTCATGCTCTCCAACTAAGTTTCTTTTCGGCCACAATCGACAAAAACCGTGAAACACCCTGAGTCCACATATCATATTCTCTTTGGTTCCTACACTCGAATTCCACCACTCCACGGATAGCAACGACATAACAAATATAAGGAAGCAGTTAAAAAAAACAAGAAGTGTTCCAACAATATAACATTACAACGACATAACAAATATTAGGAATCAGTTAAAAAAAACGAAAAACAAAAACACACACTGAATACATCTTAAGCGTAACCTAAAGCACAAAATAATTCAGAAATCTAATCATACCTTGGGATGGTGAAGTAGGAAAACCCTAATATGTGGAGCAGAGTAAATTAATCGTTATAATATTTTATTTAGCATGGTAGGTAAATAAGAAAGAAAACTCACCAAAATAAACAAACACTTGATCAAAATCGACACTGACCTTTTTGTCTTTCGTTATAATAATGTGTTCTTCGATTGAAACTCAGAATGGGTGTATAGGGGAAATGAGCAGTGAGTATGCAGTTTCTTGAAAAATATTTAATTAAAACCCTAATTAGTGGAGAGGCCCATTATTTTGAAAATATATGGCGACATGGCGCCATGGATAAATATAATTAACCCGCTCAAATTTGATCGGTAGCTAATAGGGTGGCAAAATCTTGGTAATTGATGTGGTCCCCTTTTGTTTCTATGAGCATTACATGCATTGTATATGATTTATTGACATATGTTAATTTCTTATCTCGATTGTATATATTTTTTTGATATATGTTAATTTCTTAGCAAAATGCATGTATGATTTATTGATAAGTATTAATTCTTAGCAAAAGAGAGTTTGATATTTATTTAGAATTAAAATTTTAGAATCTATAATTTGATTGATGACGACGATTTAGTAATATCACAATGGTTTTTGTGTATGTGTGTTTGTGTCTATAAGTATCTAACTAAGTCTATAAATATCTAACTACTTGACAACTATTGGGTCTCCCTAACCATCATTAGGCCTAACTGACCATCGTTGGATCTAACTAATCATCATTGAGCTTATTGACCATCATTGGATCCAACTGACCATTATTGGTTTAATTAACCACCATTAGATCTAATTGATGATCATTGGTTCTAATTGACCATCATTATGCCTATTGATCATCATCAGGTCCAATTCACCATCATTGGGTCTAAGTGACAATGATTGGATCTAACTGACCATCATTGGGCCTAACTGACCATCATTGAATCCAGCTGACAATCATTGGTTCAAATTAACCATCATTTGATCTAATTGACGATCATTGGTTCCATTTGACCATCATTGGGCCTAGTTGACCATCATCATGTCTAGTTGACCATTATCGAGTCTAAATGATCATCATTGGGTCTAAATGACAATGATTGGATCTATCTGACCATCATTGGGACTAACCAAACGTCATTGGATCTAATTAGTCATCATTGGGTATAACTAACCATCATTGGATCTAATTAACCATCATTGGGCCTAAGTGACTATCCTGGATCCAACTGACCATCATTGGTGTAATTAACCATCATTGGATCTAATTGACCATCAATGGATCTAAATGACGATCATTAGTTCTAATTAACCATCAACAGGCCCAATTGACCATCATCGGGCCTAATTGACCATCATCGGGCCTAATTGACCATCATCGGGCCTAATTGACCATCATTGAGTCTAAATGACCTTCATTGGATCTAAGTGACAATGATTCAATCTAACTGGTCATCTTTGGGCCTAACTAACCATCATTAGATCCAATTGATCATCATTGGATCTAGATGTAATTGACAATAAAATATTTATAGTTATTAGTTTTGTTTCTTTCATTAAGGGTGGCTACTAAATGACACATTTTTCAAGGTAGCAACTTTTGGTGACAATAGCCCAGTTTTACCGTGGCTAATATGGTAGCAATTTAGTTTCAAAATAGGTCCGTAAATTTGCTACCGCTAAGGTGGTAACAATTCAATAGGTTTGTTGTTATTTCTTATACCTTATTATTTTTTAATTCTTTCTTATTATTTTTCTAACGAATTTATCACCAAAAATAAACGGTGTCAAATTTTGCAACCAATTAGTTACCTTATCTTATAATACATATTTTGGTGTCAAATCGATTGCTAAATTTGCTACCATTTTTCAAAGTTGCAAAAGACATTATAGCATATTGTACTATATAGTTCGTATTTCGTTAATTATTTGTATTGATATTAGTTTAATTTGAATATTGTACGGAACTAGTTGTTGATCTCGTAATGTAAGGCTTGATTCAGTTCTAATATAAATCAAATAATTAATCAAGCCAGTAACTTAACAACGCATAACATCCGACTACACAATAAGCCAAGACCGCCAAAACAGAAACGCGTGCATTTTATTACGATTGTGTTCAGATCCCTTTATAAGCCGAAACCATTTTCAGCAAGATTAACTAAATATTCGACGCCCAGTATAACGGAAAAACTGTTAATTTCATCACAAACGACAATGAGAATGCCTCGATAAGCTTAAGGGCAAAAATACATAATTGCCCCTGACAAAAAGTAAATCAAGCCCAGATTATTTGAGAATGTTTTAAAAAAGTATGGTTTTATTTTGTGACCATCGAGCAGGTCTTGCCAAAGTAACAGAAAACGACAACAGTGAACCCTCCAACGCAGATGCTCCAGAAATAATTTCAATGAGTTCAGTTGTGATGGATGCTTGACTAGTCCTGGTAAACATAGAACATGAGCCGCATGAATAACAAAATACGATATATAAATCATAACAAAATAAAAGATTCATTCCACTAAACAGTCAAAAATCAAATCATATTAATCAAACCTGGCGAAATGATTTGCTTATATTGTCAAATGCTCATTTTTTTCTTAAACACTTTTTTTTATTTTCAGAGAAAAAAAAAACGTATATTTTTTATTTACCTCTGGAAATGGGAGGCCAGTGCAAATGGCAAAGCAAATTCTACAAATGGATTAAGTAGTTTGCTTCTGTCAGTAATAGAAGCGGGTCAATGGCATTTGGATATGCGAATTCTTCAGGAGGAACACTATTTACCTGCTCAACACAAAACATCAATCAATAAAATGATAGTAGTTTGCTTCTGTCAGTAATAGAAGTAAAGAAACATGAAAACAAGTTGTTCATTCAGTTATTCAAGACTGTATCCAGTTTCTTATACTCATGAACACCATCCCCAAAAGACATATATATATAATCACAAGAATGCTAATTGCAACACATAAACTAGGTGCTTGAATATATATCGATTGACAAAAACCAGATCATTAACACCAGCTACTTGCTAAACCACGAATCAATTACCAGCATGCCACAGGTACTATTGTTTAGATGCTATGGCTTTTGTTATTTTATAGAACTAGGTGGTCTCCCGCGCAACGCGCGGAGAAAGGCAGTTGATATAAATGTATATTACTAGTATTTGTACCCGCGCTCCGCGGCGAGGATCGACAGGGCATACCAACTATTAACATAATTTAAATATAACAAAGATAGACCCCAAAAGTTCTACATACAACTCCCAAAGCTGAAAAATAAAAGTAATTGACCATGACTACCAAGTACCAACGCACCATCGTGACCATTCGCAAACACCTAACTTTGCTCTATGTTGCACCCAACTTAGCTTTGTGATCTAATATATTCATGATAAAGCAGCAACCATAACGACGTGTAAAAGCCTTGTACAGATGGTGATGCACTTGTGATGGATTAAGCAACAACCTTGCCAGATTTAAAAAACCTTGGCAATAAGCTAAGATGTAAATGTGTATATAAATCAAATATATTTTGTATTTCTATAAACAACTAATCTAATGGGTCAACAAAGATGCGACTACCTAAGGAAATGTGTGATGTGACTTTGCCCATGGTCCAACTACTCTTTAAACTCATTCAGTCATTTGTCGTGAGCCGTGTGCTGTGCTACTGTTGTAGAAGCAGAAAAGTGAATAAAATGTAAATTTTAAAATGAACCATTTATTTGTTCAGTCAACCTAACTCGTTTTTAGTCTCTGTTAACTGTTAAACATATATCTCTAAATAAAATTAGTAATAATTTTAACTATTTTAAGGACCATTATGTATATTTTCATACAAATAGGTGATGCTATTCTGACTTCCATGAAGAAAGTAAATACATAAAAGAAAGGTGATCTAGGTAGTGAAAGAGCACTACACAAAAGAATATGGAAACACCAATACCTTACTTGATGTGACTTCATAATATAGACTGTGTAGCACAATGTCTTTGGTTGCTTATCATGGTCGCGGGAAGGCGGCTGCACTTGGTTTTCTAATTGTTGAAACAGAGATCCTTTTAGACATTATGGAGCTACTAAATATGTGTAACAATCAATAAGTGCTGCAAGCCTGCAAGGTTAGCAATAATAAACATCAGTGATCAAGCATGGAAAAAAAGACCAATAAACGGATATAAAAGCATTAAAAAAGATGTTATTCTGAAACAAAGTCTTACACACTTATAGTTTTAATAACTCAGCCATTATGTATGAAAAGGATTTTTTTTTAACTTTCAAAAGTATAGTCGTGGGTTGATAGAAGTTTTACAAATGAATGACTCAATTAGCAACATGGATACATAGGCCCCATTTGTTCACCATTCAATAGGCGATTCACTAAAGCTTTTGGTATCTAAGACAAATTATTACAACCAATGGAATTACTCAATCTAGTAATTAAGCAAGATAGTAATTTATTGCAAGCTTAAGCAGTCATACCAGACACCGGCACCAACAACGCCAATTTTGTAAGCATGTTCTGTAGAGAAAGCAACCCCACAGAATTTTCAAATTTTGTATATACTCTTGTCGGTTAAGTTCGTATAGAGAACACGCCTAAAAATGTAGTTTTTTAAACCCATCGCCGAAATCCACAATTTGAACTGATGATTGAGGTCTTTAAATCGATTATCAAGTACTGTGATTGTTTGGAATCAAGAAATGTGTATATACTAGTTTTTTACCCGCGTCGCGCGTTGCGGCGACAACCTAGCTTCATTACACGCATTATGATGATAACACTAATATATACGACATATACAACAAAGACCCTACATGGTTTTGACTTGTTAAGCCATTACTCGTGCTTCGCCATAGAGCCTATATATATTATTTACGCAATCAAACACCCTTTAATCCTACTTCTAATTTTATACTAATGTCTATTATAAAACTAAAATACTTCGAAACACCACTTTACAAAACTTATACAACTACCTTAGAATCACACAAAATTTCTTTAATTAAGGATGAAATATTGCAATTGATGCTCTACAAATATATCGACATCAACCATGTGAAGAGGAAACAGAAAACTATTCTGGGAATTAGAGAAGGGAAGTGGCTCAAAAGGCCATGTGCATTTGACAACAATTTATATACACCTTGTGTGCATTGATGATATTAATACAATAATAACATAGTACAAACACAGTAAACACAAACACAAAGGAAATAGCAAGAAACTACAACACTAATCATATATATTCTCTATTCACTGCTCATACCTAAACAAACAACAGATTCTCTTTTGCAACTTGCATTAGCTCCATCAAATAGATGATTATATTATTATAAACAATCTATTCATTTATCAAATTTAAACTTACATACAAACATGGAACAAAACACTTACTTGGAAAGTCCTTCCAACATCCTTTGTTCTTCAACAGGGCACTCAACAGCCAAACCTGTAACAGACTCACCTGAATGAATGATTGTTTCGCATCATAGAATTCCCCAAAACCTTGTACTTGTTGTTATGCGAACTATGTTATACCATAATAGATACATCCCATGAATAGCAAAAGAATGTCTACATGTTGCCAAAGCTAAAAAAATGTCTGTTTGGGACATCGTTAATATTATTATTACACATTCACCCATTGTTATTAATATCAATTTAATTATTTTTGTTGCATCAGAACTAATGCGAACTTTTGTGAAGATCAACTTAACATCAGCGCGAACTTGTACAACTTCCAAAACCATGCCATGTCTGTTACTATTATCCCCGTGTTAGAGCAACATAGATTATACCATTAATTAACAACACAAAGTCTAAACATATCCATCATCCATTAAAGGGAGCAAGTAGTTGAATAATGATGACATTTTTACACATGATGTATTGAAAGATGGAACCACGTTATAATTTTTAAATGATTTGTGAAATCAAATAAAGAAATTTTAGTCCAGCCTACTCATCCTATCATTCCTATGACTCATGTTTTAAAAACATCACCCATCATTCATTCTAAAATTTTAAAAATATAACGACGGCCTTATCTGACTATGGATCATTTACACTTATGCTTAAAAGGAAACGGTCAAAAGAAAAAAAAAATTGTGTTACCGAAGAGAATAGCAAGGGCCGGCGGCGGCGGTTTACCACGATCGACATCACCACCAATAACCAACCCCATCTACGGTGATTACCGATGGAACAATAGGAAGAAATCGAGGCGGGTAAGCCCTCCATAGATTCAACAGAACCTCGCCTGAGCCGCCACCGTCAACACCATCCATCATCACCTAATCGAACGGCAAAGTGTAAATCCCCGAGTTTATGTTTTCTGCAGTAGATCGGACATGGTTGTTGGAGAGGCCTGGCTGCTTTGCTTTATCATAAGGAAAGTGAGAGAAAGAGTCATTGCTTCTTGAGAGTGTATACCTGGCTACCTGCCTTTGGTGAGGATTTTTTTAATGATGATTATGAGTAAAGAGAGGAATGCTTGATGGAAAATAATAAAAAAGTCTTTATGAAAATGAAAAGACATTTAGCAGATGAGGATGAATCGGATTGTAAAGCAACGTGGAGGGACAGGTGGAGCAAATTAGTAGTTGTATTCTTGTGCATCAAGTGTTTGTACCTTGAAGTACAAAAAAAACTTGCACAAACCACTTCCTAATTGTATATATATATAATAATTATTATTGTAATGTAATTATATAATATAATAATATAAAGTGTTGTATCGACATTAAGTCATTATGATCGATGACTAGTAGAAAAGTCCGCATGTTATAATGTAGTATAGATATTGTATGCAATAGATTACTTTTCTACATGTTTTTTTTATTATTACTCAAATATCAAGGGTCTTGTTACAGTGTATTATAATAACACCATCATGATTAAGCGTCCTATAAAGGTTAAAGTTATAAGACTCAAATGTTAAGTATACTATTAAGTTATGTTATAATAAAACTCTAGTGAAAAAGCGTCCTATAAAACTGATGTTTTATGACTCAAATATCATGTGTCCTATTATGTTGTATTATAATAACATCACAATGATTAAGCGTCCTATAAAGGTTAAAGTTATAAGACCCATGTGTCAAGTGTCCTATTAAGTTATGTTCTTATATGACTTCTACTAGAAACGGTCCTATAACATCAAACATTTATGACTTAACTACAAAGTGTCGTATTAAGTTATGTTATAATAGGACCCCAGTGATCAAGTGTCCTATTACATTACCACATAATAGGACACCCACAACTAAATGTCTTATAAATTACTTTATTAGGACCTACATTTTAAGGGTCTTATTAAGTTATATGATAATAGGACCCCAAAGAATCATCCATCCTATTAAATAACTTTTTAGGACACTGGTTTAGTATCGTATATTATAAAAGGACCTCAAAAATTCATTCGTCCTATTAAATAGTTTTTTAGGACCCCATTTTCCAAGCGTCCCACACAAAAGGTCCTTAAAAGCCCTTTTTGTTGTAGTGCCAATATTTTATTAGACCAAAAGTTTTGCGTCTGCGAGAGTGCAAGTGTTAAAAGATAAATTTTCGTTTATAAAAAAAACGTAGTTTACTCGAACTTTGTGATATAGTTGAAAGAATAGTAGTAAAATATGAGAATAAACTTTTTAGAAATCGAAGAATGTTTTAGATTCAAAACTGGTACACAAGAAAACACTTCGTAGGTACTCATATTCATGTGTTTATGAGGAGTCGAGTTGAAAAGTGTTATGAGGCATGTTATTAGTTGAAAATTTCTTTTCCCGAAACATATATTGGATCCGTTATATGAAAACAAGAAGGTTTACATTTGACTTGTAAATATGTGAAACAAGTTTATAAGATGCAAGAGGAAATCATATAAATCAAATGTGTTTCAAAAGACCAATACTTAAATAGCAAAAATGTTAAAAATCAATGTATTTAACATGAATAGACTCCAAATGTAAAAAGTTTGAAGTTTCGAAATAGCACGAATGTGAAAAGGTTGCAACATATCATTTCTGGAAATACACCACTTTAAGTTTTAAAAGAATGATCGTGTCACAGCAACTGATATAGTAAGGTTTGTGAGTAACGTGTAAGTTCCAAGTCTTAAGCGTCAGCTGGTAACCTAGCTTCAAAAACCCAGTTCAACGTTGAAAGTCCACTATGCACAATTTCTCGTGATACATTGATTGAGTGAATCAGCTCCGTATTTGAAAATTTTGGTATAGATTTCTGGGTTGTTTGAAGACAATGGAGAATCTGATTTGGTTTGGGTCGATTCCTCTGGATAGTGTTTGAAAAATATGGATAGGACACGGAGGAGATTGCATGTGATCTCGAATGCCTTGACGAATTTTGAGAAGTAAAACTTTACTGTATTAAAACATTCCTTCTGTTTACAAGTTAAAATCCCATTAAAGTTGAAAAATCTTCCATATTTATTAAATGTTGGGAAAATTCGAGTGTTACCTATTTTGATTAAACTTGAAACCTTGAATTATCACAATGTTGTGAAATTTATACGTTGGAAAATAGTTTGCTTGTAAAAGTTTTTAAGGCATCTCCTTGGGCTCATAGCACGCTAAATGTTTCAAGACACATGGTGTATATAATATGTGCTAATCTGATGAATAAGTTTCTCCAAAGCTGGGTAATTGGGTTTTGTGTTTTTATGAGATGGCATCATAGGGTCAGTTGCTAAGGTGATCGCTTTAGAGAGTAGTGTACTGGTGTGTGTTGAGTAGATAGACATTTATGATGTTGTATATATTGTAGAGACACAAGGGAATAGTCTAGAGATATACTGTGACATCGATCGTGTAAAAATGACGATAATAACAAGAAGATTAATAAGTTTGAAACCACATTCGTGTTTAACTGTGCAGCGTTCAAGAATCAAGATGTGATTAAAGTTAAACAATAAGCTTAAAATTTGAGTCATAGGAAAATGTTTTTTGAACAAGAGAAATGATGCTTTATGAAACTCACAAAACATAAATGAAATAGTGTAAGTTTTAATATGATAAAATAGCGCATAGGAGTTTTAGTAATGATGATGTAAAGCGAATGATCAACAACAAGAGATGGAACTTAGAATCCAAATGTTAAACAAAACTTAAGAATCAATAACGGAAAACTGAAAAATGCACTAATAGCGATAGCTATTTATAAAGAAAACTCAAAAGAGATAATAACTTTATTATAGATAATTATGATAAAAGTTTGAAACAGCAAGTGGAAAATATACCAATAATGAAATGTGATACTAGAAATATTTCTAATGAAACTGGTGACTAGCCAAAGTAATTGAAATATTATTCATGAATTATGGGGATTGTACTTAAACCTATGAGTAAATGGTCATCCTTCCCGATTGTACGTACCCCGTCACTGGTAAATTTCAAAACTTTTAGCGAGACTTTAAAACGAGATGTAGAATAACTCCTTGAGGTATGGATTTCACTCCTAGCTCAAAGTTTTATTTCAAAAGCAAAAATATAACAGAGTGGAACTAGTCACTAAGATAAGGATATCACTCCCAGCTCAGTGGTTAAGTTTCTTTTGAAGGAATAATTCTTTGAGGTGTGGGTATCACTCCTATCTCAAAGATATTTATCCCAAAGATGTGAAATATATAGAAGAGTGAAACTAATCACCAAGGTATGGTTGTCACTCCTAACTTGGTGATATCGTTTCGTTTGTGAAATACGAATGTCTTCTTCTCCAAGCAAAATATTGAAAGAATAACGAGAAAGAATCATAGCGAATATATCTTGAAAGAAAATATAAGAAATAAGAGAAATATACACGAGAGGACTCGTGAATGTAAGCTTAGTTATAGACTAGGCTAAAAGGCATTCTAATAACCTAATTCCCTATAACCATGGCTCTGATACCAATCTGTAACACCCCGACCGATGGCGGAATCATCGAGGTACCACGTAGTGACGATTGTTCAAAAGCTCATGGACTAAAAGTGTAAATATTGATACATTGATTAAATAGTTTATTACATTGAATTGAAATACAACGATTTTAAATGCTAAATAACTGATATACACTGAATCCAAAATCTAAATATGAATCCGAAAGCTTAAAGAATGCATCTCAAAACAACCTGAAACATGTACGAAAATAATTTAGTCAATACAAAAATGTATTGGTGAGCATACCCTGTTTGAATACATATAGTAGAAAAAGTGTTTAGCAATTCATGTGTTGTATACCGTTTGCAAATATGTAATAAGTAGTATCAGTCAAAACCAAGCCTTGATGAATAATGACTAACACATGAATAACCAACTGAATAATGAATTAACAAGACAATGACCAAGATTCTCTAAACAGAGTCTCAAGGGGGTATACCATAGTACTATTCATTGAAATGCTAGGCCGCAGAACGGTTAATGATTATGACTAAGCATACACACAAATTCACATAAAGCAAACACACATGAGAATTGCATTAAGTATAAGAATAACATTTGATAATAATGTACATGAGTAGCCCCAAAATAGTAAAACATGAAAAAGGGGAAAGATATACTCACAGTTTTGCTAATCGCGATAAGTCCAAACAAAACTCGTCGCAAGATAAAATTGGGAATCCCGAAGAATTCAACCTATACGTATAAGTATACTAATAAGGAAAGTGTCTTAAAAAGTCTAAAGTATCTAGAATCTAAGGCATTAGGGTTTGCTAGACTTATGTAGGGAAGATGAAGTTTTTATGATAACTCGAATGTAATAATAATTTTTAAATAAAATATATTATGATTCACGATCGAATAGGTGACTAAAGAAGTTTAATACTACTTTTCCACAAGTAGGAACATTTTCTATTTTATAGAAAAAAGAATATCACTAGAATAGATTTTAATAATTTATATTTAACTAAATAGTTAATTATATCTAATTAAATATAAATAAACTAAAAATACAAGTTATGATCCAAAAATGATATTTTTATAGAAAAATGATTATTTTCTGATGCATAATAGCGAAAATAATGTTTCCATAATTTTTCTCAATTTATTTGTATTTAAAATAAATTTAATGAGTTTAAATCATATTTAAATGATTAAAAATAGGAAAATTAATAAAAACAAATGTTTTCTGAACCAATAATTTTTATTTAGGTTCATGATCCTTGAAAATAATTTTCCAGAAAATTTGGGATTTAAATCATTAAAAATAAATTTTTTTATCAATTATTTATGATTAAAACTAGTTAAATTAATAAAAATATGAAAATAATTTATTTTCCAGAAAAGTTTTATGTGATAATTTTATTTATGGTGTCAAGATGTTACTCCTAAATTTTTATAATTTTTGGAGTAAAAATGAATTTTCTATGATTATTATAAGATTTATGGGTTTATATATGATTATATAATAACCATAATATAAATCTGGAAAAATTAGACAAAAAAAGGAAAAGGGGCGTTGGGGGTAAGACTTGAACCCGAGTCCCTCATGTGTATCCCTCATGTGTTAACCACTAGACCAGAAGTTTGTTATGTTGAATCCTTTAAAAAAAATTATATTTAACATGTTTTATAACAGTCATCATCTTCCCCAATTCATCCTACATAAACCCTAACCCCAACCGAAATCTAATAAACCCGAACCAGACTCGATAAACATTCTGTAATAGGGGGCTTTTGATCAGAACTTGATAAAGAACAAAACGGCAATGAAGAATGAGACTTACAAGTTCGTTTTAGAGTCGAAAAAGAATGCACATGTTCGAGACTTTGGTCGACGATTATGAGAACTTCCAGTCATGATTGTAGTATGTTTTATGTGAGTTTAGGACTATAAACGGTGCAGAAACGATTTGGTAACATCAATTTATATTATGGACGATTAACACGAGCGTTTTGAATGCTACAATAAACCCGATCGGTTACAAGCTTTTAAAATCCGATTATTAGACTTTAAGGTGTGTTTATGGATCGATTAATGATAGAATTTAAAGCTATAGTATGGAGAAACATTATTGAAATGATCAAACGAGTTAAAAACCGATTATTTAGCACGCCGGAATGTCGCCGGAGCTCGATTATGGTGACCGGAATCCGATCGGAGCAACAGGAGGGATTATATATTTTTTTTTAACTTTCATGTTTTGGCACAAATGGTCCCTAAACTTTTAACTTGGTTTGATTATTATAAAACTAAAACTTTAACAAACTTAACAAGGTTTCTACTTGAAACTTTTATAAAAATTATGGAACGTTTTATATGTCAACACATACGTATACAAAACGTATACATAGTCCTTTTTTAAAAAAAAATAAATAAATGAAATAATAATCGATGAGGGCTAAAGGTGAAGCTTCAAAATAGACAAAGGGCTAAAATTGTCAACTTTTTACAAGATCAGGGTGACGGTTGTCACATATTTGCACATTATATAACATATATGGATCAATCTATGTATAACACTTAATTAAATTCATGTAATTCACCAACAACGAGACTCAAAACTCGTGTGTACGTAAAATAACCCCAATGATCCTCCGAATCATTGAACACTGGACAATACGTAACGTGACCCGACTCAATTGACCCAGTTAAGTACGTTAATAAATGTTTTTCGCTAAGGTAGACTTATATGTTTTGTAAAATGTTATCCGGATTATGCCGGGTGTCACAGATTGTATGGATTAAGTTTTGGAAACATTAGAACAAATAAAATTTATAAGAATACAAAGAAATGCTTACTCCAAATCTTGAAGATCAAAGTTCATCCGTTGCGTTAATTTTGGAACTTGTCCAAAAACATCCAAATCACCATACTAAATAAGACTACCAGCAACATCTGCAGCAAAAATATAAATACAACTATATCAAAAATCTATACAAATTAAACCATCAAAAACTTCACTAACATAAAGAATGAGAATAGACCAACCAACAATCAATAGTTTATTTGCTTCTCCATTCAGAATATCTTTAAATGGAATGAACCTGAACCCGTACTCAAGACCTTCCCATCCAACATCATGCGTCACAGTAGTACAATGATAAAAAACAATTTTAAAATCATGCGCAACAACAGTGTATGGGTCCTTGTTTTCACCAACGCCGAATTTGGAGAGAACAACAACATCATCCTCACAAACTTTACTGTCAAAAAGTTGCACCAAATGACCTTTAATAGAAGCCCGAATCTTATCACCCTACCAATAACCATAAACAAAAGATAAACAGCAACACAACAACTTTTTTAAAATACAGATATAACTATATAACATGAAGATAACATAACAACATTAATCTAAAACAAAATATATAAACATAAACAATCATATCCATGACCATACCGTCTCATCGATCAATATGAGCTCCATCTTAAAATTTTGTTTCCATTTTCGTATAACACGTCTCTTCATATTCCACATATCTTTCCTTGGGTTCAGATCACAAATAAAACTGAGACTATTGTTGACAGCTTCCATTGACATGGTTTCAAAATATTTATTTATTTATATCAAGATGACAGAAGGGTTAGAAGAAACTCAGTAGAAATTTAAAAGGGTTGTATTGT
Source organism: Ambrosia artemisiifolia (assembly GCA_032199755.1). Taxonomy (NCBI): domain Eukaryota; kingdom Viridiplantae; phylum Streptophyta; class Magnoliopsida; order Asterales; family Asteraceae; genus Ambrosia; species Ambrosia artemisiifolia. The sequence goes on along the minus strand of CM063519.1, from coordinate 45,809,590 downwards.
TATGTGCTTATATCGGATATATATTTATATAGGAAACTTGTTACTATGCTTACCACTGGACCATAACTAATGAACCACACTCCCCTATGTTAATTTAAAATTTTCCCTCTTAAAAATTCAAAAGTTAGGGGTTAACACATGCTTTTAAAATTTTATTATTATTATTTATTTAAGTGGACAAAATGAGGCTACTGATAAACTGTATCGAAATTTAACAACTAATTTTATACATGAATGTATAGTTATAAATCACAAAATCTGTTTTACAACATCTGTTGACTTGTCAATAGATGTTCTGAAACAACTATCATCCAATATAATTTTCCAATTACAAATTACCAAGTGAAAAGTGAATAAAGTAACATTCAAAATTGTAATCATTAAATTTGGACTTTTAGGCCTCTATTTAACCATGACTACAGTATTGATGGTACGAAGAAACTCTAAAGAAATTTAAAAACTGATTTTATAGTGGGTTGTATTATTATTTATTTATTAATTATTAATCGGAAGATCAATTTTACAAATTAATCGGAAGATCTATTTAACCAACACTACATTATTGATCGAACAGACAAACCCTTAAATATATTTTAGAAGTGATTTTATAGATATTTGTATTATTATTTATTAATCGAAAGATCTGTTTTACAACAACTGTTGACTTATCAACAGATCTTCTCAAAACAGCTGTCATCCAATACGACTTCAGATGTAATGAAAAAACTGTCATCCAATACAATTTTCACTTTAAATTTACCATGTGCCACGTAAATAAATCAATTAATAATAATAATAATAATAATAATAATAATTGCATTCAAAACTCTTATTATTTGCCACTCAACCCTGTTAATGTTCAAAATTGTAAACACGCTTCCCTATGATAATGTAAACTTCGCCTATTAAATTTCAAAACTTAAGGCTTATTTAAAGATGGTTTTAAAAAAATTATTATTATTATTTATATATCTAAATGAAATGATGCTACATACAAAACTTTAGAAAACAAAAAACTGATTTTGAAGAGAGTTCTTATAAGATAGGCTCTCAACTTGAATATTATTGATCAATGGAACCAAGTATATATAATGATACAATGTTATCTCTTATATTTAGAGATAATTTTCTCAATCAGTATCTCCTAAAACTATGTATATCCATACTTAAAATACAAATATTATGTTCCTATCTATTAGTTCTTTTACTTATAAATCAGAACAGATCTTTTACAATTTTCAAGATTGTAATGAAAAAACTGTCATCCAATACAATTTTCACTTAGAATTTACCATGTGTCACGTAAATAAATCAATTAATAATAATAATATTTGCACTCAAAACTCTTATTATTTGCCACTCAATCCTGTTAATGTTCAAAATTGTAAACACGCTTCCCTATGATAATTTGAAACTTTTCCTCATAAAAGTTCAAAAATTAGGGCTTATTTAAAGATGATTTTAAAAAATTTATTGTTATTATTTATTTATCTAAATGAAATGATGCTACATACAAAATCTTTAGAAAATAAAAAACTGATTTTGAAGAGGGTTCTTATAAGATAGGCTCTCAACTTGAATATTATTGATCAATGGAACCAAATATATATAATGATACAATGTTATCTCTTATGTTTTTAAATAATATTTGCACTCAAAACTCTTATTATTTGCCACTCAACCCTGTTAATGTTCAAAATCGTAACCACTCTTCCCTATGTTAATTTAAAACTTTCCCTCTTAAAACTTCAAACCTTAGGAGCAACTCATAAAACTTCAAACCTTAGGAGCAACTCATACAATAAAATATCCAATTTCAAATTACCATTGTTACCGAAATAAGGTAAGTTTGAAAATCGTAATCCTTAAATTTGGATTTTGGGTCTCTCTTTAACCAACACTACAGTATTGATCGAACACACAAACTTTTAGAAATTTAAGAAGTGATTTTATAGAGATTTGTATTATTATTTATTAATCGAAAGATCTGTTTTACAACAACTGTTGACTTGTCAACAGATCTTCTCAAAACAGCTGTCATCCAATACAACTTCAGATGTATGAAAAAACTATCATCCAATACAATTTTCACTTAGAATTTACCATGTGCCACGTAAATATAAATCAATTAATTAATAATAATAATAATAACAATGTTTGCACTCAAAACTCTTATTATTTGCCACTCAACCATTTTAATGTTCAAAAATGTAAACACACTTCCCTATGATAATTTAAAACTTTCCCTCTTAAAAGTTCAAACCTTAGGAGGGAAAGTTTTAAATTATCATCTGGAAAAACACTTGATTGCTTAAGCTAACGCCTCTATCTGTTAACGATAAAATATTCACAAAAATACTAAATCAACCATGACTCAAATTTATCAAACACACAACTTGAACAAACAAAAACTAACATGCATTAAACAATTGCATAAATCGCTTTAAAAAAGCAAAGACATACCTATCTTGAGTTTGACGCTGCGAATCTTGAACCGTTGGTAATGATACAACTAATATTTTCCTTTGATTGTAAGAATCTCTAACAACCCGGCACGAACCCCTAAAAACTTTTTGCGTTTTTTGTAACATTTTATAATAAATAATAAATAAATAAATATTAACAGCAAATATATCAAGCGAGACGATCATATGCGGAATTCAAAACCGAACTAAATAATATAGACGATATTATTATAATACGCGTATGAGACCAAGTTTAAACGCGAATACAAACCCGAACCCGTGCCCGTTCGGAAAGGATGAGTCACCAAGGGAGAGGACACTTGTCCTCCCCTCTTGGTGACACCTTCCCTTGGTTCCTTTATAAAATACAACACAACACACACATCTGTGTGTTTCACTCAACATTACGCAGGAGAAAGAGGGAGACCGGAGGGTCTCCTCCGCCGGCGGTGGTGCTCCGGCAGCCGCACCCTCCTCTCCACAACACCCCCACCCTCATCGAACCTTGCTCCTTCCATATTATTATTATTATTTTAGAGAGAGATAATGAGCTAGAGAGAGAGAACAGAGGACAGAGAGAGAAAGCGTAGGAGAGAGAGACAGACAGAAGAGGAGGAGATGTGGTGGTCTCCGGTGGCAACCCCCCTGTTCCCGAATCTAAACAGGTAAAAACCCCCTTTTCTATTTCAACATTAGGGTAGCGGCGGTGATGATTTGTGGTGGATTGTAGAAGTTTATGGTGGTCAGACAGGTGGTGGTTATGGTGGACGCAGGTGGCTGTGGTGGTGTTATGACGGTCAGAGGTTCGGGACAGGTCCAAATGGTGGTTCGGTGGTTTAGGGTAGAAGAGTAGTGGTGGGTGTCGAGTGGTGGCTGTTATGGCGGTGGTGATGGTTCCGAGGAGCTGAGTGGCGGTGGTCACAGGTGGTAGTGGAGATGTTGATGATGGCTCATAAGTGGTGATGATTAGATATGATGATAGAGGTTAGGATGGTTGGTTGTTCAAGTGAGGGTTCGGGTCAAGAGTCGAGTCAGGGAAGCGGGTCGACCTTCGGGTCAACAGGAGTCAACTGGTCAACGTATGGTCAACCTGGTCAACACGAACCTTTGTCCGAGTATGAGGTATGACCGAGACCCGAGCCATTTGAATACTTAATTATCTATGTAAACCTTACGTGTGGGACTCGACGAGTATTATAATTGAACCAAACTTAATGGCGAACATATAAGTGTTAGTATATATTTGATAACTTGGACTCTCGGATTAGTTGTGAGGACATTAGTTAACTTACGGACTAGACATATGAGGATTATATAACTTGAGCATTTGGATTTGGACAATCGGACGTTAGTTACGGATAATGGAACTTGAACATGAATTAGATAAGAATAATAGTAAATGTCGAGACTTAAGATTTGGACATTGGAACTCTTAGACTTAACGCCTTGAACAATAGAACTAAGATGTGGCATTTGGAACATACGAAACCTTGAACCATAATACAAAGCTTTAGACTTGACCTCTAGATATAGAATACTTAGAACCTTACAAACATTGTTATTAATACCTCGGACTTTTGGACATTGACTTGAACATGTTACACTTCGAATATGGACTCGACGACTAAGATTCGGATATTGACTTTGGACTAATAAGATGAGAGGAAACATATATAAATAATATAAACCATACACTCGAGCTCGTCCCCACACGTAACCATTACGAATGATTACCAAATTAAGATTAATGATATTAACAATGTGTGTCGACATAGGGCCCAACCAGGAGAGTGTCAGTATCCGATACTGAGCATCCGGTTTTATATTTTGGAGCTATGCAACCAGGTGAGTTTCGTGAACTCCCCTCTTTTTACTTTTAAACTGTTTTGGGGTGACGCATGCTTCTAAACTGTTTTGTACATTATAAAGGTGTTAGTTTTTCAGAGCGTGATTACCTGCTTGCTTGTTATGCATACTGAACCAGGCACTCATTAACTCTAGGATAGAGCCGACTTAATATATGGGTAGTACTACTTGGGGAAATCCCCACGCACAGTGGTCCGACCTAGACCCGGAAACCCCCACTAAGATCGACGGGTCGTTGCGGCATATATTTTGCCATTGGGGAACCTATGAGGCAGGACATAGGTTGAGAACTATGACAATAACGGGTATAATTTATGTTGATACATCTAGACATGGTTTAGCATGGGCTAGGTGCCAAGGGTTGAGTGGCCAGCTTGTAGAATTGTAACACCATAACTAGATAAACGTGTTTGAAAATGATAAACTTGTTTGATAAATTAAACTGTTTTGATTGTGATACCCCGCAATTTCAGGCTATTACTTTAACTAGACTCTAGTTACTTTTACATACTTTTCATGCATACTAATTAACTAGGGTTGGTTAGGATGAGTATACATTGCACAGTTATAGGTTGATAACTGCATGAAATGGTAATTCGGGGAATTACCGGATACGTACACAAGTAGGGAACCCGGAACGTTGGTGACTTGGTGAAATTTGATTATCATAAACTTACATGTTGATATTACGTGCTAATATGTGAACTTACGTGATTAGACGTTAACGAATCGGTAACCAGGACGGGACAGACCGGGATCCAGATATGTATGACGAACGTTTATGTGCCTTTTCGAATATTAATGTTTAGAATATTAATATTGTAAAGTGGTTAGGGTTGTAGAATAAATAAAAACAAAATTCTGAATTTTCATTACTCCCGCGGAGCGTGGAGGGAAAGCATAATCCCCCACGGTCCGCGAGGGGGTAAAACAAAACTGGAAATTTTAAAGGTCCAGGAGGACCGCGACGGGAAAGGAAATTCTCCCGCGGTCCGCGACGGAGAGCAATACGTGGAAAACAAGTTTTGAGGTCTTTAAAACGATTTTAAACACCCTACTTCTCATTATCACAACCCTAATCGTCCTTAACACCTTGTTTACAAAAATTACATACCCTAATACCTGCTAAGGCTTAAGAACACCATTCGGGAGGCTTGGAGAGCATTCGGTTGGTGATTTTGAAGTGCTTTCGGTATACCACTAATCCTTACGTGTTTTAATTACTTCTATTGTGTTTTTAAACATCAAAACTTTGTTTGTCCAGGTCTGAAACATGTTTTTAAAAGTTAAAACTTGGGTTTTATAAAGATTAAAAGGATTAATCATGTCATTAATTGATGGATATTATGTGTTTAGCATGGTTATGCATGTTCTTGAGGTTTTAGACTTCTAGGGTTTGGGTATGATGATATAAACATGTAGCTTGCTAGGTTATGATCAGATTATGTCTTATAAATGTTGTATGATGTTTATTTGGTGTTGTTGATTGACAATATGCAACTAGGGTTCGATATAGTTGATGTAATTGCATGATTAAAAACTGGACAGAACGCTTATGTCAACTTGTAGGGTCTGTTACGTGGGTTAAAAGCTATTGTTTTGATCTATTCTTTGCATGGTTGTAATATACATGGTCTTAGCTTTTCGTAATGGGCAAAATCGTTTGATTTGGACTTCGTTTGAGTAGTTTTTGGAATTTTATTTGATAAGAGGTCATATCAGATTTTCAGAGTTGTAAATTGGGTCAACTTTAAACGGTCATAACTTGAGTTTTGCAAAGAGTTAAGCTTTGAAATTTGGACAGTAGGTCGAAATTGGAAAAACTCGGCTTTTCCAAGTGGATTCACCTCGTTTGGGTGAATACACAATTTTTGGGAATTTTTATACTAAACTGACCTGTTGTGGAAACTTTCTGGACATAGCTGTGTTGTACGAATTTTAATAATTTTTGTGTTTGGTTTTAAGACAAAACAAAAATACGGGCTATCAACCGAATCCCAATGAATACTCAGTAAAAATTTGGGACTTCAATTCATTCGTTAAGTATTTTAAATAATTCGTTTCTCACAGCGCACAATCTGCCCTAAAACGCAGATTGTGTACGGGATCTTTATGTGACTATTTGGAGTCTTATATGGTATGTATTTGACATGAACTTGTATGGACACTTGTATGGGATGTATATGAAGTGTATGACTGATGTTAATCATAACGTTCACCAACGGGTTCGTAGGGTCTACTTGTGCATATAGAAACACTAGGTGTCACTTACACGGTTTCGAACATTTAAACGTCTTGGACAAACGGGTTATATGGTGTAATGGGTATTACACATATACTCACCTAGTGACACATGTATTAGGGAGTCAGTAGCACACCCTACTTTGGAGTTTGGATTTTATTTGCTTGCAACCTAAGGTGAGTTCCACTACTTTTTCTTGAAAGCATGCGTCTCGGGTTTGAGACAACTTTGGTAAACATTTTCTAGTCCGGTTTGGGACTACTATTTTCTAGTCCGGTTTGGGACTACTCTTACAACTCAGGTTTTGACTCCTTGTGTGGGTCGGATTTTGGACTCCTTGTGTGGGTCGCGTTTTGCTAGTTTCACACTCTGTGTCCTTGATGAACTAAACTACACTCTATCACGAAAGTCCTTCACTATTTACCGAATGAGTTGCCGGGTTATGGCAAGCGGGTTACTAGTTGATAGCGCTATTAGGTTTGAAAAACCTCACACCGTGCTGGGAGCCGGGCGTGAACTACGACCTTAGACTTTATCATTATTGATAGGCAATGATGGGAGGCAAAAACCAGCTCGCGGAGCGAGTGCATCATTTGAATAGCAATTCGGTATAACATTGTTTAATTATCATGCATGGGTTAGCTACCCTTGGCATACGCTGAACTAGTGGTTCTTGGTTTTATTGTTGATTACTACTTTCGGGTTTGGGAAACCTACACTTTTACTTACCTTATTTTGTGAACTCACCAACTTATTGTTGACATACGATAGCATGCTTTTGCAGGTCTCTAGGTTTGGAGCACGATAGGACATGCATCATTGTGTCATGGGTTATGAACATTATTTAACTATTACTTTGCTTTACATTCAATGGTTTTATTTTGGGCGCGTTGTTTTGCGCATGAACTTAAACGATTATGTTTGATTTACGCTTCCGCAACTTATCTAAACTTTTTGGTTAAATGTTAAAACTATATTTTTGAAAACGAGCTAAATGGTTTGGGCATTTAGAGTCGTTCATATGACTTATAGCTATGGGGATCCTGGTATGTCACGCTCCTCGCGGTATAAACTCCGCAGTGGAATTTGGGGGTGTGACATTGATAAACCAATTTTGGGCGCCTATGTAACTAAACACACGAACTCATCAACATTATTGTTGACCCAAACCATTTTAAGCATGTGTTCAGGTACCGGCTTCGGAGATATGAAGAACGTATGATTGCAACTCAGAGTCACAACCAGTGGACGAACTAGAAGACGATCAAGTAACCATAGAAACCAACCGCGCATATACGATTCTCCTATTATAGTAACTAGGTGAAATCCCGTGTGATACACACGGGAGACCGATTCCCAACATTAAGCCTTGTTTAGTAAAAGACAACATTAAGAACCATTCGTCTACTCCGAAGAACAACTGTTTAGTACCGTCTGTTTATTTCTTAAAATTAACCCCTGTTTAGTACCGTCTGTTTCCTGTTTAGTACCGCCTGTTTATTTCTTAAAAAACATAAACACAACAACTGTTATGTCTGTTTAGTAAAAGCCAAATTAATCAACGATCTATAGTTGAAAAGAAAAACTGTAATTCGTAAGGTCTGTTCTTTCATTATACCAGTTAATAATACTGATCAGATGTTTAATAACTGCAACTGTTACAACAACCGAAACATAAAATCAACAGACGGATTAAACCTCTGTTCACATAACAGAAATAATTATACAGACGAATTAAAGGTCTGTTTAATAGAATACAAAACTTAATACGATTGAATTTACCATCACAAAACATAAAGAATTATATATATAATCTTTAAACACATAGAAAACTAAAAAGATAGATAAATACAATCAAACTTTAAACATCAAAATACATAGCTAGTTAAAGAAACTAATAAACTTAAGCTTCAATTCCATTGAAGCTTCAAGTTGTGCATGTAGATCTTTCAATTTTGCCAAAAAATCTACGTCTCTACTCCCGGCTTCTGAATTGTACAACAACGCCAAATCACGAACAACAGTTGAAGGCATAGACTTCAAAATCCTTTGCACATCATCTCGCTCAAACGTGCCCAAATGCAAACTTTCAAAACAAATCTTCAAATCTCTTGTAGTCTTCAAATCTTGATAGTACTGTGCTCTAATTTGACTAACAACAAATTCAATAATTTCATGTTCTTGGTTATTAGTTAGCGCAACCATTGATGCTATTGATGAAGACTGGAATGTAAATGTTAAGATGGTTTATTATGAAATTCGTGATTTGTTTACTAATTTATACATTTAAAACGCGTGAAAATGAAAAGTCATAGCGTAATAAAGTTATTATACTTGGGTTAACGTGTTAAACGAAAACTTTTGTTATAACGATTATTATTTAATTTAAAAATGCTTAGAGTATCTGAACAGTGTATACAACTTGGGAAACGAACAGACAAAATAATAAATTATCAGTTGTACAAATCGAAGAACAACATTAAGAACCCATTCGTCTGCTCCGAAGAACAACTGTTTAGTACCGTCTGATTTATTTCTTTATAAACAGATATTATTATAAACACGAAAAAAGTAAAAAAAAACGTATCCAGACCAACTGTTATGTCTGTATAGTAAACCCCAAATTAATGATCAATCTATTGTTCAAAAGAAAAGTTGTATTTCGTAAGGTCTGGTCCTTTTACGATACAAAGTAATAATACTTATTAGATGTTTAAAAACTGGAACTGTTACAACAATGTCCCAAACATAAATCTACAGACGGATTAAACCTCTGTTGATTTAACACATATAAATCTACAGACGGATTAAACGTCTGTTGATTAAAACACAAAAGTTAATACGATTCAATTTAGCATCACAAAACATAAAAAACTATATATAATCATGAAAGACATACAAAACTAAAAACATAAATAAATACAATCAACGTTAAACATGAAAGAAACATAATTTAGAAGATTAAAAAAATAAATTAACAACAGTTGCACGATTTAAGCTTTTTATTCAACCGAAATTTCATGACACTGTTTATTCAAATCTTTTAGAAGTCGTCAACAAATTTGTGAAACGGCAGTTACACGATTTAACCCAATTATTACAAATTCCATAATTTGAGTTATACATTGAATTTAACAGAAATAAATACAAAATGGAAGAGTTATAAAAAAATAAATACAAATATCTCTAAAAAGAGTACTTCAGTCACAACAGAATTACAATATGTGACTTTACAAAGTACATAAAAATACAAGAAAACATAAAAAAACCCTACCAACAACCAAACCCTAAAGAATGATCTTCCTTGCAGCATGTCCAAAAAAATCATCCAATGAAAAGCAGTACATGACAGCAGGTCGTATATAAATATCATCGGATGCAAAAACCTCTAACATTGAAAATACGAAGGGATGTATATATTTATATATGTAATAATAAATTGATGTTTTCATTTGATTGTAAGAATCATCAGAAAACATCAATTTGAATTGGTTAACCAAACGTTGGTAAATTAAAATTTACTAACAGTTGGTTATCTATTTTCATTTGATTGTAAGAACCTTTCGAAAAATTTGTGAAAACAAATTGTAAAGTAGTATCATAATGCATATTGAATGGAGAGATGAAAAGTGAGGATGGGGAATTGAATATTGGAACTTCATCCCCTTTTATAGGCTGAAATATAATAACTATTCATAAAGTTGGTTTTCAATTTTATTAGTTGGATTTGAAGTAAATCTGTAAATGTAAAGTTGGAAGTTGCATTTAAAAATTTTAATTTATTTTTTATAAAATGACAATTGCAACACAACAATAATATTAATAAAATAATATTAAAATAACTTCAAAATGGTAATCATTATTTTTGAAATTCTATTTTATTTTTGTTTAACAATCAAATTTTCTAAGAAATACAAATACTATACTATTTAATAATATTTGCACAAACATGAACATGTCATGTTTTACATTTTTTTATTATATAATAAGTGTTTAACTTCTGTTTTATCTAAATTGACGGCAAAAGTTTTTTTGTTTTTTTTTGTTATATAAGTGAGAAAAGATAATAAATATAGATATAAAATTAATGTACGTGGATTATTAATTATTATAGTATTAATTTACAAATAGTTTATGCCTTATGGTGTTGTACCTTTTGCTTAAGAAATGTTTTGTGTATAACAGGGTTGTACATCATGCTTTGTAAGTTTTACCTTACTTTGTTTTTTGTTTGTTTTTTTAGTTTTAACCCTAATAGTTTTGATATTTTACCTTTTGAAGTGTATTGTGCATGTAATGGTTGTACCTCATGGTTTGTAGGTTGTACATTACTTTGTTTTTTTATCTTTATTGTTTTTTACTTTTAACCTTAATGGTTGTCATCTATTACATTTTACCCCAATATTATTTCAATTTCAAATTTGTCTCATATACTTTTTATCTTTAAAAAATTTTAGATTTACATTTCGTTTTAGTTTTTTTTCAAGTTGGCACGCTATAACGTGCGTACGTGGTTCAACGTTTTTACCTCTAACTTTTCCCATCAATGTTTTTACGTCTACATTTCATTTGGTTTTATTTTTTCTGTTTTGCGGTGTTGGTGGTCGCTAGCGACACGGTGACATTTATGTTACTTGACAGTGTTTTACATCCCCGTCAACGCGGGGGGGCTTCACGCTAGTTTTATTTTAATTGAAAAATATTGAATTGTTAAACTTTAGTATATTTGCGACATACAAATAAACAAATAGCAAGTTAATACTTTTAAGATCATCAATATTGAATTTTTACACCAGTCACTCATTTTCAATCCTTTGGACGTTATAAAAGTTAAACATCTGCTAATTGCAAACCTATAACATTAGAATATAAGACTGTTATTTATGTTATTTAGAATATAAGACTGAAATATAATAACTATTCGTAAAGTTGGTTTTTAATTTTATTAGTTGGATTTGAAGTAAATCTGTAAATGTAAAGTTGGAAGTTACATTTGAAAATTTTAATTTATTTTTTATAAAATGAAAGACAATTGCAACACAACAATAATAATAAAATAACTTCAAAATGGTAATCATTATTTTTGGAACTATATATAACATCTGTTTATACGTCTTACTTTCCCACTGAAACAACTCTTGAAGTTTTATTTACTTTTTGTTTAACAATCAAATTTTCTAAGAAACACAAATACTATTTAATAAAACGCGTGAAAATGAAAAGTCATAGAGTAATATAGTTATTATACTTGGGTTAACGTGTTAAACGAAAACTTTTGTTATAACGATTATTATTTAATTTAAAAATGCTTAGAGTATCTAAAGAGTGTATACAACTTGGGAAACGAACAGACAAAATAATAAATTATCAGTTGTACAAATCGAAGATTTCAATACTAATTATATCAAATATCGAGTGAAATCAATTAATTTTTTTTTTGTTTCAACATGGATAAATAAATAATTCTTACGACTGCGAGGCGGGTAAACAGGCTACAACTGACTATTGAATTTAAAAAAACCTAAACAGTCCAACTGTTTTACTATGTTGATAAAAACCAAATTAAAGAGATGAAACTACTGTTAAGAAAACTGTATTTTGTAACGTCTGTTTCTTCAGAATACCAGTTAAAAATACTGATCAAATGTTTATTAATTGAAGTTATTACAATTACGGAAACATAAATCTACACAGAAATTAAAGACTTGTTTAGATAACACATATTAAAAAAAAAGAGGATGAGAAATATGAACATGTGATGTTTTACGGTATATAGATTATAATTAACTGTTTAACTTATGTAAAGAATCTCAAAAAGAGAAACCTTGAACAGAAAAAAAAACATTCACGGTTATGCTACAACTACAATCCTTGAAAAAAAAAAACTAACAAATAACAATTTCAACAAACATACCTATTGATAAGAACATTAACCGGGAACCACAAAAGTGGAAGTAGACGCAGACGACTTCCTCAAAAGATAAGCATAGTGGCGTAAAAGCATAACTGCAATCTATAAAGACTCCCGAGTGCATAACCTAACGCCTCTATCTATTAACGGTCAAATATTGACAGACACAATAAATCAAGCATCACTCAATTTAATCAAATACATATGATAAACAGATAAAGATTAACACGCATTAAACACTCGAATACATGGATTCAAAAAGGTAAACACATACCCCATTCTGAGTTTGACGCTGCCTATCTACAACCGTTGGTAATCGTATGACGCATATTTTCCTTTGATTGTAAGAATCTTCCAAAGTGGAACCTTTTTGAAGGTAAATAATCTTCCAAGTTCATGTCGAATCCTTCAACATGAACTTGAGTGTGAGAGAAGCAGCTGTTACCATTTAAAAATTATGCGAGAGATTTAATAATTGTCTGAGAGAAAAAGAGGGACATGATGCCTTTATATAGTTATGTAACGGGGTGCCGAGTTTGAAATTTGAATTTCAATTTAGAGTTCAAATTTAAAACCAATATTCGTTCAAAACTCTGTTGAGGTAAGTGGGATTCTTACCGCTGTTCAGGCAAGTGTTATACAAAACAGCTGTTTTTAATAACAACTGTTATAATATTTTATTTTAGTATATTTTTAAAAAATGTAAATTTATGGTAAGTTATTTTAGTTGTTTTATAATAATATCTCAAAAAAATATCTACATCTACCATTAGTAACAATTACATAGTAATAAACTTCATATTAAAACCTATTCTAAGTTCAAAGGTACGGGTAATATAACGACTTGGAAATTGATACTTTCAAACCTTGAAACTCAAATTTTAAAGAGACTTTATATTTTTTTAGTTACATATTTATTTATCAAAAATGAATATGTACATATTGATTGATACAAATAAAAATCCACATGTTTATTTACTGAAGGTATAGATGAAGACTTATTACACCTCTAAAAAATTAACGTATTTATTTACACCTATAAATCGACACGCAGATTTATCAAAAAAGTACAACTCTATAAAATTAACATATAATTTGTACCAATAAATATTTTACAAAAATATCAGCATCTATAAAACATGTAATTATAATTTTGAATGAAGACTTATTATACTTTAGTAGGAACATCTGTTTACCTATAAACAGATCTTAAGAAAACATCTCAAACACAATTTCATGTTTAAACTTCATATTGAAACCTAAGTTCAAGACTACGTGTAATATAACGACTTGGAAATTGATGTTTTCAAACAACTGTCATCCATTAAATATTTTTTTTGTTTTTTATAATAGTGCAAAAAAAAATATTTACATCTACATTAATTACAACCGTATTTTGCAAGTTTCAATCTAGGTTTTTGAGCTGTTTTCTGATCATTATAGCACTTTAGGGCTATTGACTTCAAGTAATAATCATTACCTTGAAACTCAAATTTTAAGAGACTTTATATTTTTTAGTTACAATTATTTATTTATCAAAAATGAATATGTACATATTGATTGGTACAAATAAAAATCAACATATTTATTTACTGAAGGTATAGATGAAGACTTATTATACCTCTAAAAAATTAACATATTTATTTACACGTATAAATCGACACGTAGATTTATCAAAAAAGTACAACTCTAAAAAATTAACATATAATTTGTACCAATAAAAATTCTACAAAAATATCAACATCTATAAAACGTGAAATTATAATTTTGAATGAAGACTTATTATACTTTAGTGGGAACATCTGTTTACCTATAAACAGATCTTAAGAAAACATCTCAAACACAATTTCATGTTTATACTTTGAAGAACATACTACAGAATATACAAAAAACTAATAACAAAATGAAAATGATTCTTTTACTAATATTCAGAAAACTTGAAGCTGACGCCGCCGCTAATACATTCAAATCAACTTTGAATATAACATGTCTTTATACACGCATAAGTCTTGAACACCTATTCCTTCATTTCGCTGTAAAAAATGTCAAAACACAAACCTTGAAGAGAAAAAAATATTTACAGTTATGCTTCAAATACAATGTTTGAAAAAAAAGTTAAGAAATAAGAATTTCACCAAACATACCTGTTGATAAACACAACCGCGGGAACCACAAAAGCGGAAGTAGACGCAGACGACTTTCCAAAAGATAAGCATAGTGGCGTAAAAGCATTATTGCAATCTGGAATGACTCTAGAGTGCCTAAAGCTACGCCTCTATCTGTTAACGCTCAAATATTGACAAAAACACTAAATCAAGCATCACTCAAATTAATCAAACACAAATACTAAACAGAAAAAGATTAACACGCATTAAACACTTGAATACATGCCTTGAAAAAGGTAAAGACATACCCATCTTCAGTTTGACGCTGCCGATCTACGTCCGCTGGTAATCGTATAACGAATATTTCCTTTGATTGTAAGAATCTACCAAAGTGGAACCATTTTCAACGCAAATAATCTGGTTGGTGATTAAAGAGACAAAAGATTCAGGCTCACTGAGAAAATAAAATGGATAAATTTTATTGTTATTGATATGATCGCTTAGAATTAGTTTACCTGATAGTCGATTCATTCAACATGAGCTTGGATGTGAGAGAAGTAGCTGTTAGGGTTTACAAATTATGGGAGAGATTTAAAAATTGTCTGAGAGAAAAGGAGGGACATGATGCCTTTATATAGCTGTGTAACGGGGTGTCGAGTTTGAAATTTGAATTTTAGTTTGGAGCTCAAATTTAAAACCACCACTCGTTGAAAAGTCTGTTGATGAAAGTGGGATTGTTACCGCTGCTCAGGCAAGTGGGTACGAAACAGCTGTTTTTAAACTCAGCAGCGTTGCTTTAACGTGGCTCACGTATTATTTGTGAATATTTTAAGGGGGTTTGTGACGTCAGGTTTTGCATCACGCAGGCATTGGTGGCCTGTCTCTCCGCTTGACACGTCAGCTTTCTGACATCACTCATGACTCTCCTATTATTGAAAGTATAGATGTCAACTGTTTGCATAAGTGACATTATTTAATTATTTAATTTTAAAATTTTAAGCTGATTAATGACATCATATTTATCATCAGCAGGCATTGTTGGCCTATCTCTAAGGCTGCCACATCAGCTTTTCTAAGTATTTTTATGTCATTCACGATTCTCCTATTATAGTAAGTGTGTATATATATATATATATATGTGTACACACAGGTAAGAATACATGTGTAACTTTCTAAAAAACAATTGACACAATCCAACTGATAGTCTTTTTTTCAAACGTTATACCACTTTCTAGGGTAGTCACGAGCGGATTGATGACACCCTTCTTTGATAAGGCATATGGGGTAGTATTGTGACACTCGCCAGGTTTCCAGGTTAAGAACCGTACACACTCTTACCATTTTGTCAATTCCAATTATGCATTACACATTTTATTACAATACATGTGTCATCCCGAGTTTAGCAAGGCTTATGATAGTTTAAGAGTCCATTTCAATGACCTGTTTACCCATGCAAACCCGGACATTCGCGAAACATATTGTGAATGCTCAACACATGAAATAATGAATCTCACCATACATTAACTTCCAAACATATGTGCCATGTAATAACTAAACAATTCAACATATGTTATAGGTGAATTAACACATGATATGCTATGTGGATAACACAATGTTAATAGCATTACACAATGTCACAACTATATTATCGATACCAAAACACAAGAGCCTAACCACACAAACACACGCCAACTGATTACTTCAAATGTGTAGATTTAATGGGTTCGAAAATATGTGCACTTATGCATATAATATATATATATGTGTGTGTGTGTGTGTGTGTGGTCAATCACATGGACATGAACACAAGATAAACATTCACATAGGTGTATGTGTAAGGCAACTTCACAAGTGTATATTATTAGGAGTACTATGGAACAAATAAATATACATATGCACACAATACATACACGGCTACCCACAAACATATATATATTGTAGAGGATCGTTTTGTCAAAAACAGATTAGTTTGATCTTACAAGTCTCTATTCTAGGTGCGGAAACCCTAGAACAGTTACAATATGATAGTTAACGAATCAAACGCACAAATTCACCTTTTCAATTGTTATCTTCATTAATAACTTGTCAAAATATGATTACATTAACAATTACAAGTTAATCTGACTGATTTCAAATACTCAAGAACACTAGAGAGCACTAGACCTAACACACACACTCGAATGATCAAAGTTACATTGCAAAATAAACTTTAAGCTTATATAGGCCTGCAGGTTCGACCATTGCGCTAGGTCGAATGTGGAAAACTTCCACATTCGCCGTCCATTTCTTCACGAACCTGGAAACTGTCTTTAGTCGCTTCTACCTTTGACCACCATATTCTACATTCGCCCAAACTTAAATCCACTTTCGCCCCTTCGTAATCAACAAAACATGTTTATGTCGCAATCCAAAGCATTAGTCGCACAATATGCATCAACAAACTCCCCCTCGACTATTGCTTGGATTGCCTACGCGCTTAGTCCATCCCTTTGTTCATCAGCTTCAAACGAAGTTGTTTTCATTGATCTTTAGTCATTTCGGGTTCAAGTTTCCTCTTCGTTGAACGCTTTGGCACTTCATTCATCTTGACTCGCTCACCCAGTTTCTTCTCAAGATTACTTCCAGAATTTATATCATAAGCAAAGCAAACTCCAACCACCTGTTGATATTTTCTTGCTTGATCTGCATCTTTAGGTTCACAGTAGATTGGGTTATAGTATAGCATGATGATGTCTTCAAAAGTGTAGTTTATGATCCACATCGGATCAAAAACATGTATCTTCTTGTAAGCATCCTTCCCATCTCTCAACACAATCACCGCTTCAGCCGTACGCCAATCATAGTACCACATTACAAATTCAGAACTAAAATGCTGCTGAATTGGCATCAACGGTATCTTCTTCATAACAACCGGAGGTTTATACTTTAACGTCACTTTCTTCCTTCCAGTCTTCGGATCAATCTCTTTGTGAACTTTTCTTCTCGGATACTGAGGTTTAAACATGTTCCACCTCGTCCTACTCTCCCAAGTAAGTTTCTCAGCAAACCAACCAACTGCATCATTATTCGCTGAAGCACCTGTCATAGTAAATCTGCATATGTCTCTCACCGCCCAGTACGGTAGAGTCTGTATGTCATGGAATCTGTAAAAGTACATAATTCCCTTCTCCCACTTCACAGCTATGCACTTTAAGTACCTCAGATACTTCCAACCCAACGCTCTGCCTTTAAAAAGTTGGTTGTGATATCTGTAGAATCCTCCCTGTGCTTCTGGCTTAGGCCTTTTATCATCCATTTCTTTTAATTTCTACAACAAAGTCTTCAAACCATCACTTTGTTCAGTAGTTGGTTTCTGATTACTCTTTCCAAACACATTCTTCACAAACTCTTCACTTCTTTTCTTTGCTTTATACTCAGCCTCTTTCAAATTAACTTAAGTAAGATCTGGAAAAACTTCATCACTGTTATCCCTAACATACTCAGGATATTCTTCATTTGTGATGTCTTCAATCTCAATCTCGTTTACTTCATGAGTTTGTTTATCATCAGAATGATTACCAACATCCTTTTTAGGAATATATGGAATCACTTGTTCAGTCCTGATCTCCTCTAGTATCTTACCAACTTGTTGCGCTATACCTTCCAATATTTCTTTCGAAACTGCAGCAGACACTTCACCCTCTTCAAGATCTGGGTCATTATATTCAATCTCATACCTCATGTCATCTGCTTCAAAGATTTCAGGAAATTTTCCTGTAAGCTCAATAGTCCAAACTTTCTTGTTGAGCATCTCTCGGTACAAATTCTTATCATCAGCAGACAATGCCTTGATCTTTTCTGTCCAGAAAATATCATCATCAGCATCTACATTCTCTCCAGACTTTTTCTTAGAACTTGATTGTCCAGAACTACCCTTCTGAGTCTGTCTCTCTTCAAACTTAAACTTACTCGTATCATCATCATCATCACTATCACTATCATCCTCATCATTTTTCTTCTCTCCACTCTTGCCACTATCATCATCATCATCAGAATCATCATCCGGTTTCTCTTCTTTCTCCTCTTCCTCTTCACCTTCCTTGAGCCGAGGAGCTTCATTGTAAAGCTTATCAAGCAGTTTGCTCATCTTTTCATTATCTTTCAACAACTTCTTATTCTCTTCTTTCATCCCAGCAATCAATCTCCTGTTTTTCTTACTTCGCTTATCAATCTTTGCTTTCTCTTTCTCTAACTCTTTCAACTTTTTCTCTAACTCATCTTGATTTTCTTTAGCTGCCAAAACAATCTGTAACATAGTCTCTTCATTCTTTTTGAACTTGTTAATCTGAGCTTGTTGTGCAGTAATCATTTTCATCATCTCTTCCATCTTTTTGTTTACAACTTTCATGACATCATCAGAAACAGTCACTTTCGGATTGGAAGATTCAGCTTCAGGAGATTTCTTCTTTTTCTGGAAAATATTCAAAACAGTCTGCAGCGTAGTATCCAGATCAGGAACTACCTCGGATTCTGTAGTAGTCTTCTTTTGCTTCTTAGCAACTGGAGAAGAAACTTGTGATGATGTGCCAGCATCAGGGACTTTCTTTCCCTTCAATAACATCTCTATCTCCTTCTCTCTCATTTTCTTAAGCTTTTCTTTTACATCTCTTTTAGACATAGACTTGTGCTTGGGTTTCTTCAAGTTAACAACAACAGTAGAACCATCAAGATCTCCCGCACCAAGTCCTAAATCACCTTCAGCACTCTCTAAATCAATCGTCTCTTTCTGTAACTGTTCTTCTACAGACTTATTCAATGATTCGGATTCTCCAGCAACAGTGGCCTTGCGCTTGGAGTTCTTTTTCAACGTTTCAGCTTCAGAATCCCAACGTTCATCCTCTTCTGTTTCTTCAGAATCCACAGAAGATTCCTCATCTACCAGTTGGGTACCTTTCTTAGCAATACTTTTCTTTCTTGTCTTTTGTTTCTTTGCTTGTTCAGCTTCATCAGCTTTTGCCTTACCCTTCCCTTTGGCTCCGGCATTTTTAACTTGTCTTTTTCTCTTTGTTGTTGCATCAGCATGAACTAGTGGATCATCTGCATCAGATTCACTCTTCTCATGTCTTGCCCTGTTCTCCCCTGGATCAGTATAACCTGGCTTGATCAAATATCCAAATAGATTTTTTTTTGTGGTGGCTTCTCATTATCAGGAATCCCTTTGTATCCCTTCATCCTTATTAACGTCTTCAAATTCATGTGATCCTGGACCAAAATCTTCGTGGGATCTTTCTTCAACTCTGGATACTTCATATCAAATATCATCATCAAGAACCTGGGATATAACAGAAACTTCTTTTCTTCAATCCCTTGAGTGGTTCAAGCAGGTGATCAAGAATCATTCCCGCCACATTGGATGGTTTGTTCAATGTTAAAGCTACCATCAAAGAACTTAGACTCTTTCTCATAACGTCATAACCTCCACTCACCATTCCAAATACATGAATAATAACGTGAGCAAAGTATTTGAATTGCGGACACAGCTTCCCTTTGTGCAAAGCACCATCTGTAATTGGTCTGTTATACTTCATTCTTAAGAAACATAATCTCTGTTCCATCCAGGAAAGACATCTTGGATCAGTTGGTTCTTCATCTTTCAACTTCAATGCTGTTCTGATATCATCTTCAGTAACCATTGCAAGTTTCCCTTGAATCTGACTTGTACAATAGCTGTTTTAGCATCCCAGAAGTCATAACGAGCATTTCTCCAGAATTCTTCAACAATATCTTGATAGATTATTGTAGGTGTTGCAATAGCATCTATGATCTTGCAACTTCTGAGGAAATCCACTATCCAAGAGAATTATGTCTGCTTCTGAACTTCTCTAACAAAAGCACAACAGTTATGAGCAGGTTCAAACGGCCAATCTTCCACAACATTCTGAACAGGAGCTTGTTGTATTGGAACTTCAACATTTTCAGCTTTTTGTTGTACTGTACCTTCAACATTTTCAGCTTGTTGTTCTGCCATTTGAATATCTGTAAAACAATATTTTGAAAATATGTTAAAAACAAACAAAAACGACAAAATTTGATTTTTGGTTTCAAACAGGTTCCACATTCGCCCTATACGTAGGTACGAATGTGAGATTTTGAAGTACGAATGTTATTCTAAAGGTTCGAATGTGAACTTTTGTAAATAAAAATCCACCTTCGTATTAAATCTTCACCTTCGTCCCAATAGACTGCTACATTCGACCCAAAAATTCCAGGTTCGCCCCTTTAGTTCTGGTCGAATGTGCCAGTTTATAAACCAAAAATTTCAAAACTGTAATCTGTGTTGTTTTAACCTCTGTTTTTTATTCATTCACTACCTAAACCAACCAATTAACTATTATCCTCAATCAATTAACACAATTGTTTAGTTGTTTTTGATTTTTCCTAAAATCTAGGGTTTCGAAGGTTTTAATGATCAAAATCTAACAATTTCATTGTAATAACCCTAGATTATACATTATTCTCCCCCTAAAATCAATAACAACTAAATCCTATACATCTATTATGATTAATACAGTCCAGAAAAGTCCAACAGATCCAAACTAGGGTTCGACGAAGAAAAACCCCAATTCAGAACTTGAATCAAAGCCATTACCTGTAATTTTCCAGGTAAAATGATCAGTAATACACCAAGAACAAGAATCAAGGGTGAAAAGAACAAGAGCAACAAGGTTTTGACACTTTGAAAATTTTTGAAAAACTGATAGAATGAAGGTTCGAAAGTAGATCTGGTTATATATAGAGGCTACATTCGACCGTTTCACTTGGGCGAATGTGAAACTATTTCCACATTCGACCCTATTTAAAGGTTCGAATGTGATTATAGGGTTCGAATGTACAATAGTATTTTGAACACTAACTTTCGTCCAGTTTTTCAGGTTCGAATGTAAGCAAATTTCCACCTTCGACCCAATGAAGGGGCGAATGTAAAATGGAAATTTTGAAAATTTACCAAATCTCAAAATCGAATCCCATTCACACATTTTTCAACATTTTAAGACTTAAACATTCATTATTTCACATTTCAATGATACAAAACTCAGATTGGTTCATCAAATTTCAGAAAATGACCATCAAACACCATCGATTATCAAAAATAACTCAGAAATGTAAAAATTTTGGTTTTTCTGAAATTTATGCTAAAACACACCTAAAATCTTTTTGAGTTTTTGTATCTTTTTGCAAAACAAATGTAAAATGCAGAAATGTAAACATAAAGCAGTAAATGTTTTGTGATTTCCGGTAAGAGGATCATATCAGTTTTTGAGAAATCTGATCACACCGTTGATCTTTGTTATATATTATCATTAGAAACAATGTGTGATCCGGCAACAGCTGATATTGTTGTCCACATAAACTCACATGCAGACCGTTATGCAGTGCTTTAAAATGATACACGATTAGGTGTATAATACTAACACGTTTATGGTTCCCACGCACACGAGATACTCCCGTATCAAGGAATTTGCACAAAGCTTCCTCGTAATGTGTGATTATGCCAATGTTATCCGTATAGTTACAAGATATATAGCACAGAGGTGTACAGGTCAGCAAATGAATGAGCAAAGTAACATGTGCATATATACAAGGTTGAGGCTGATATCAATCACAGAATTTCATCAGTGAATTGATACGATGCAATTAATGATCTTTGATCAATAATAAACATGAAGTTCCTCAATTCGGTAACTTTTAGGTTTTGGCATTAAAGCTCTTTTAGCAAATATTCTGATTGAATGTAGGTCCGTAAATTAATACGACAAAAGTTCAATCAGAATATCCCGGATAACAATAACATAACGACCCGAAACCTCATATTTTGGCAACCATATCAAACGAAACTACGGTACTAAGACCATATGCCCATGAGGTGTTCAGCCACTAACGAGTAGTTCATTATGTTTGTATCACTAATGCACGCAGTAATAGGTCTACGAAGCCTATCAGCACATCACACGAAATCAACACACGCCTCATATTGCATTACATTTCTTAACATGTGTCAGATCCCCACTGATGTACTATCATTTCCTCTTTTACTCCTGGAAATCATTTTGGGTTTTCTATTTTTATGGCTTTTTGGATTTTTCAATGTTTTTAGTTTTTCTGAATAAAGACTCCCCCTAAAATGTAAAACATATTTTTGGGTTTTTGGATTTTTCTGAAAACAGTAAAAACTTAAAAAATTTGAAAACAAAAAGTGATAAACCGAGGTGATGATCAGTCTTGTTTCTCTTTTATACCATTTACTTTTAAAAGATAATCAAATCTGGATTTATCAAAAGCTTTTGTGAAAAGATCCGCCCTCTGATAATCAGTGTGGATTTTGACCATATCGATCAACTCTTTTGCATAGAAATCACGGATAAAGTGATACTTAATCCGGATATGCTTAGCTTTCGAGTGATTGACCGTGGCTTTAGTTAATGCAATTACGGCTTCATTATCACAGTGAATAGGGGTTTTTAGAAATTGCAAACCGTAATCGACCATCTACTGCTGAATCCAGAGAACCTGTGAGCAACAACTCGAGGCTGCTACATACTCAGCTTCGCAAGTAGATAGTGCGACCGATGTCTGCTTCTTGCACTGCCAGGTCACGAGCCTGCTCCCCAAGAACTGACATCCAGCCGTTGTGGATTTGGTGTCTTTGTCACAGCCGCCCCAATCTGAATCACTAAATGCAATAAAGTCAAAATTATCGTCATTAGGGTACCATAGTCCTCTCGACGGACAACCCTTCAGATATCTTAGGATTCGCTTAACTACCGTTAGGTGACTTTGTTTCAGCTTCGATTGGAAACGTGCGCAGAGACATGTAGCGAACATTATATCTGGCCTTGATGCAGTGAGATACATCAGAGATCCGACGATTGCTCTGTATGTAAATAGGTCTGTCTGCTCCCCCTTAGCGTCAACACCAATCCCGTGATTAGGTTGTATTGGGGTATCCATCGGCTTCGAATCTTCCATCTGGAACCGGCTCAAGACTTTAGATACGTATTTGGTTTGATGAATAAAGATCCCCGTTGGTCTTTGATCCACCTGCAAGCTGAGGAAAAACTGCATTTCTCCCATCGCACTCATCTCGAACTTTTCCTGCGTTACACTTTCAAATTCTCTGTAAAGAAGTTCGTTAGTAGAGCCAAAAATAATATCATCTACATAAATCTGGACGAGAAGCAAGTCATCCCCTGTTTTCTTGGTAAACAGTGTGCAATCGACCAAGCCTCGTTTGAATCCTTTGGATAGCGGGTACGTGCTTAGCTCCTCATACCATTGGCGTGGAGCCTGGTGCAACCCGTATAGCGCTTTGTTGAGAATGTAAACCTTATCCCGGTGGATAGGATCTTCAAAGCCTGGAGGTTGACTGACGTAGACCTCTTCCTTGACCACACCGTAGAGAAACGCGCTTTTGACATCCATTTGGTACACCTTGAATTTCTTATACGAGGCAAACGCTAGAAACATGCGGATAGCTTCTATACGTGCCACAGGTGCATATATCTCGTTGTAGTCAATTCCTTCAATTTGATGAAATCCTTGAACAACCAATCTAGCTTTGTTTCTCACGATCACGCCTCTGTCATCTTTCTTGCATTTGAATACCCATTTAGTTCCAATCTTTTTCCTTCCCGGAGGTAAATCTGTAAGTGTCCAGACACCCAATTTCAAAAACTCTTCCTGCATCGCCTCTACCCAAGCATCATCCAAAAGAGCTTCCTTGTACGTCCGCGGCTCAACCTGCTAAACATAACAAGCAAAAGACCAATCATTCTGACAACCAGCTTTTTGAATTTTTGCATATAAAGCTAAAGCGCCAATATTTTCTTGTGAGTTGATACTACGTAGTTGTCCCCTAGTCATGACACTGCTGCCAGGGTCACCAATAACTTGCTCGAGCGGGTGAATACGATGAATCCGAGATTCCGGATGATCAGGTACTGTCACTCCCGTCTGAGTAGTTAAGTTTTCCACTGCATCCAGATCATTACCCGTGTTAGACGATGAAGCAACATCTGGATTTGGGTTCACTGGTGGTGCCTCTGTTGCATGATCTAGAATAGCTTCACTAAAGTCTTCATCATCTTCCGATTCTGAAGTATCAAGTGTAGTCGAAGCTTCTTGGAACACTTCTTCTTCTGCTACAGGAGCATTGGCATCATTAGAAGCTGCTGGAGGAGTTACGGTGATCGGACGCACCAACGGTGAAGTCACCGCGTTTTCACACTCGTAAAGTAGTCTTATAACAGCCTCTTCAACCAAGCTATCTAGATTGAATGATTCAAAGAAATCTTTGTAATCAAACATCTAGTCAGGACCATTTCCCTGTACATTCTGATTATATCGTTAAACCTCAACATTTGCCCAATCCTCCACCTGTCGAGTTCTTTTGTTGAATACCCGTTTGAGCGGGGTTGCATATCCAACAAAATATCCCTCTTCAGCTTTTGGACTAAACTTCTCACCTGGATTCAACATCGTACACGGAGCCCCAAATGGTTCTAGATACTCCAAGTTCGGCTTTCGTCTGTTCAACAGCTCATAAGAAGTTTTGCCAAACTTCTTCACTGTTAACACACGATTCAGTGTATAACAAGCTGTGTAGATCGCTTCATTCCAGAACATTACTGGAAGGTTGGAATCCGCGAGCATTGTTCTTGCCGTTTCAATGAGAGTCATGTTTTTCCTTTCAGCGACACCGTTCTGTTGAGGGGTATACGGAGCAGAATATTCATGATGAATTCCTTTGTCTTCACAAAGAGCATCCATCTGTGCATTTTTTAACTCCGTCCCATTATCACTCCGAATTCTTTTGATCTTTAGACCGTAGACATTCTCCAGTCGAGTGAACAGAACTTTCAAATTGCTAAACGTGTCACTTTTATGCTGTAAGCACATCACCCATGAGAATCTTGAAAAATCGTCGGTAACCACTAGACATTAAAGCTCTCCGATATGAGTTTTACGTTTGACAGGTCCGAATAGGTCCATGTGCAACCGCTCAAGTGGCATTTCAACAGAGTTCACTTTATTTGGTTTGTGGGATTGTTTGTGCTGCTTACCCTTCTTGCAACTCACACACTTGTCGTTTAGATGGAAATGTTTGACATTAACGCCTTCGACAAGCCCATTCTTCACCAAATTATTCATTTTTCTGAGGTGAATATGTCCCATTCTTCTATGCCACATTATAGATTCTTTCTCTGTAGCCTTCGATAGAAAACTCGTCACTTGGCTCTGAGTT
This sequence comes from Ambrosia artemisiifolia, assembly GCA_032199755.1. Lineage (NCBI taxonomy): Eukaryota > Viridiplantae > Streptophyta > Magnoliopsida > Asterales > Asteraceae > Ambrosia > Ambrosia artemisiifolia. Next base: position 45,783,720 of record CM063519.1, on the reverse strand, counting down.
GTCATCGCTTTCGACATATCAAGAATGTAAAGATTGTTAACTCTCGGTGCCTTTAACATGATCCACTCCTTTGGAATTTTAAATCCTGGTTTGAGGATATAGCAAGATTTGTCGTCGAAATGCACAGAAAATTGTTTGTTGCAGATTTGACTGACACTTAACATATTGTAATCAATTTGCTTCACATAGGAAATCCTTTCAAAACTCCTTATCCCGTTACTCACACTTCCCTCCATCGTGATGTAACCTCCTTTATTTCCCGCAAAAGCAACATAACCTCCATTAATATTCTTCACGTCAAACAATAGTGCTAAATCACCAGTCATGTGGCCTGAAGCTCCACTGTCAACAATCCAAAGACTGCTAACAGGGCCAGCTGAAGCTCCCTGCACACATCAAGTAAGATCATTAGTTCTTTCGGGGGACCCAAGCCTGCTTGGTCTTGGGTCTTTGAACATCAACTTTCAAAGATTCATTCACATCAACATTAGGTTTTGAATCGATCTTTTTCTGATCATTCAAACCTTTCTCAACTTGAAATTTTTCATTTGACTTTGAGGTAGAAGCATCCGGAGATCCCTTAGGTGACCAAGATTGTTCAGAACGTTTTAGAATCCGGATCTGAGTTTTCGGAGTCTCAGTTGGTTTCTTAGTATCGTTCTTAAATGAAACTTTCTTAGTTACCTTCTCTGATTTAACAGAGACAGGTCCAACAGTCGACTTAACAACAGGTTTTGGTGGAACCTTTTGTTTATCAACCATTGTGTTCACCATAGGTTTCTTCAACGGTTTTTCCATAGCGATCCGGTTCCGACGATCATAGTTGAATTGACGATTATCCCTCATTTGATAATAATTGTTTTGATTGTAAAACGGTGCTGGTTGAGGGACAAAACGTCTTTGAGAATAACTATGATTATCGACAGGCTTTCTAATAGATTTCCCCATCTCAACCGCATGCCTCTTGTGCCTCACGTACGGGCAATGAGCAAGTAAATGCCCTCTCTCCCCGCACTTGAAACATGCACGGTATTCCTCAAAAACATTCTGAGCATGCGGCTTAGCAAATGTATTGATAGGATATTGATCATCTACACATCTGCGTCTTAAACTCTCAGGAGTTGGGTCCTTTGAGTAAGCCGGTTCAAGAAAACCATTTGCCTTTTATTTAGGCTTGATGAATTCAGTGACATGAATCTTAGGTTCTCTTGGAGTATCCAGATAGAGTTTCTTCAAAATTTCTGGTGGTACTTCATTGGTCCTTTCGTGTTTAGGAAACCAGATAGTACTCTCTTGCCAGATTTTCTCAATTTTAGAATAGTTTGCAAACTTAATCGGATACTCCTCATCAGAGATAATCTTATCGGATCCTTCCATCCGATAAAATACCTTGACGGTTTTGTCAACTAATTCAATTTTAACTTCTTTCTTCACTGATTGATTGACACGATGTGCATTAGCCATCGGATGACAAAGCTGAGAAGATGATACTGGTTCATTTGTGATAATGTGATTTTCCTTAGGAATATCACTCACTTTCTCAGTTTTCTCACTTTCTGTGTCAGAATCATCAGTCACAGCTGTTACGCCTTCATTATTTAAACCTAAAATCGGTCGTACATTGGAATTTGGATCTCCAACACTAGAAGTGTTAGATTCATCTTCTGATGCAGAGTCAGATTTGACTGAACTCTCCGGCGTTATTGAGTGACAATTATGATTCTCAAATAACACTGGTGATGGAACAGCCTTGTAATTTGCATTACTGGGTAGTGATGGCTCTTCAATGATATGGTCAACCACATATGCAATGTGTTTATAACTTTCAAGCTTTTTGTTGACCTTTTCTGCAAAGCACTTGATGGTGGCCATTTCTAACTTTGTTTCTTCAAGTTCATTTATATAACTGTTTATTGCAAGTTGTTTTAAAGAAAGTGTTTTCTTTAAGTCAGAAATGTCCTTATTGTAACCATCAAGAACCTTGTTAAACTCTCTAACTTCCTTGCGAGAAGATTGATAGTTGATTATCGCACTCTCAAGTTGAACCTTGAGTTGCTTGTTTTCATCTGTCAACCTATCACAAGTACCACAATACTTATCACTATGTATATCAGTTGTGGATTCAGAACTTACCTGCTTCAGAGGATCTGTCATAGCCATGAGAGCGAAATGAGCTTCCTTTCCAGCAAAGAACTTGGAGTAGTCAATTCTAGTGAAGGCATCATCCACAATACATGACTTCCTAGTAATAAGAAAATCAGCTTCGGCCAAGAGTTGATCAATCTCATCGTCTAATGAGTTCACACTTGCTTCCGAGTCTGTTTCACTCTCCGAGTCTGAATATACTGAGTCATTCTCTTCGGGAACATCGGTAACTGAATCAATAACGACTCCCGAAGTCTTCTCATCATGTTGTTCTTCAACTGGATCAGCCACCGAAACATCCACTTCTTCAACCGACTCCTCAATCTCTTCTTCATAAGTACTCTCAGTCTCTACAACATCCTCAACTATCTCTGACTCCTCTAAATCAACTTGCTGAGTAACACAAGCTACATTCCCAGCTTTTACCTCTTCAACACCTAGTTGCATTCCCGTCCAGTCATATCCCTCATCATTTTGAATCACCAACGCCTGATTTTGAGTATCTGTCTGTGGTTGGTCATTTGGTGTTGTGATAGGAATGACGATTCTGGTTGGGTTATGTGGTGTTTGAGTTTGAGTCTGATTAGGTGTAGTTGGTTGTCTAGTAGAATTGTTCTGTGAGGTGTTTTGTCAGTTTTGGTAATTGTTTTGGTTTTGATAGTTATTGTTGTTTTGGTTTTGATAAGTAACTTGGTTTTGAGATTGACGGTTTTGGTAATTTGAGTTGAATGGATTTCGGTTACCTTGTTTAGCTGGCTGTGTGCATTCCCTTTTGAAGTGACCTTTACCACCACAGTTGAAACATGTGACTTTGTCTTTGTTGAAGCCATATGTTGTATTCGGTGTTGTAGCCAGATCAGTTCTTCCAGTTTTCTCAATGAATTCTGTTGCTCGCCTCATAATACTTGCAAAAGCCCATTGTATATCAATAAGCTCCATTTCCTCTTTATCAATCTGAGCATAGTCCTCATTGGTTTGATTATTGTTACCAATTTGACTAGCTACCAAACCATTGTATGAGGCAACCATTGCTGAAACCAAGGCAATGTGTTGTTGAGCAACCTCCACTGTGACATTGTTCATGTTAGATGTCTCCAACACTACTGGTCTTTGATTAGATTGTGCTTGATTCATCTGTGGAATGTATGGTTGTTGTTGAGGTTGAGGTTGAGGTTGGTTTGCAATGTAACACGCTGCTTGTTGCATTGGTGAAAAAGGTGAAATGAAAGAATTTAGGTATGATGGTTGTGGTGTATATGATGGTGGTGTATAAGATGAAGTTTGAGCAGGGTAGTTGATTGGGTTTTTGGGTGGTTCCATCACACTTGAAACACAAGCAATATGAGGAGCAACTGTACCACCAACACTTGAGCTACCCACTGTAGAAGATGTACTTGCATGATACAACTCTGGGTTCTGAGGAATTTGTGATCTCTTTGCTTTCCTCTTCTCTTCTAGCTCTTTGTTTTCTAATTTCTGAATAAATTCATTGATGGTCCAGTACTTATACGCATCTTTTTCCTTAAGAACCTCAATATGTTGATCCCAGTACGGTGGTAAAGAATCAGCAAATTTATCCACCAAGTCTGACATCGGAATCTGAATTTCATAATTGGACAATTCTGTTAACAGATGACAATATCTGGGAGTCAGCTCCTTCAGAGTCTCATTTCCAACATAACTGAAGTTCTCAAATTCCTTTTTCAGTTCCTCAATCCTTAACCTTCTCGTCTTCTCATTACCATCGTGACGATTCTTCAACATATCCCGCAATTGTTTGGAAGTAGTACAAGATCCAAACTGGTGTAGAAGATTATTAGTAATGGCATGGGTTAGTTGAGAATACGCCTTCTTCTACACCACAAACTTCTTCTTTTCGTCTTCAGTCAAACTCTCAAGTGGAATCTGTTCACCGGTATTCTCTAACACTGGTGCAACGTATCCCTTAGTAATCATTTGCCACGCCTCAGTACTTTCAAGTCCCATCCCTTCCAAATGAATCTTAAATTTCTTCTGCCACTGATTATACTCTTGCATCTCCATTAGCTTGGGTGGTCTGTTCCCGCTACCTGAGGACAAATCATTTATTAGAGTAGATACAGCATTTGTAGTTTGAGTGTGTACCGCCGCTGCTGCTACACCCCAGTAATCAGCTGCTGGTTGTTGTGAAGGTGAAGCAACACTCTGTGGAATCGAACTGGTCATTGCAACATAATTGATTGGCTGCGAAGACTGAGTATTCGACTTCTAAGCAGCTACAGTCCAAGGGTCCATGGTAACTTGCTGTTGTTGTGTTGTACCAGGCCTAGGTGTAGTCGGAAATCCCCACATGTTGTTTTTGAAGTTGGAAATACGACACACTTGAAAAATATCACAACACAGTTCTACGTTCGTCCCTTTCTGAGTAAGCGTAGGATCGAATATGGAAAACCACTCAGGTTCGACCTAAACTGGTGGTCCGAATGTAGAAAACACAGACCAATTTCACTTTCGACCACAAACAAACCCACGTTTGACCTTACGTTCGGTCGAATGTAAAAATATGACTCGAATGTGAAATTTCAACACAACAAAATTCTAGGTTCGACCAAAAAGTAATACTTTCGACCTGAAAAACTTTGGTTCGACCCTCAGAATCCTACTTTCGACCCTTGCTCTCTAGGTTCGACCCGACCCATTTGAAAAACGGTTATTGTTTGAAAATCAGTTAATTTGATCTCAATTTTTCAAAAGTTGATGAATTTTGATGATGTTTATCAGGTTTTGCTTCGAAATTGATTTGGAATAACTTTAATAAGTCGAATTCTTGATTTTATCCATGAAATCTAATCCAAATCCTTCAATTTTCATCAAAAACCATTGTTCTTCGAAAACAGCAAAATTTTGATCAAATTTGGATCCAAATCAGTTCAAAAACTATCAAATTGTAGTTGTATGATCTGTATAGGCTCTGATACCACTTTGTAGAGGATCGTTTTGTCAAAAACAGATTAGTTTGATCATACAAGTCTCTATTCTAGGTGCGGAAACCCTAGAACAGTTACAATATGATAGTTAACGAATCAAACGCACAAATTCACCTTTTCAATTTTTATCTTCATTAATAACTTGTCAAAATATAATTACATTAACAATTACAAGCTAATCTGACTGATTTCAAATACTCAAGAACACTAGAGAGCACTAGACCTAACACACACACTCGAATGATCAAAGTTACATTGCAAAATAAACTTTAAGCTTATATAGGCCTGCAGATTCGACCATTGCGCTAGGTCGAATGTGGAAGACTTCCACATTCGCCCTCCATTTCTTCACGAACCTAGAAACTGTCTTTAGTCACTTCTACCTTCGACCACCATATTCTACATTCGCCCAAACTTAAATCCACTTTCGCCCCTTCGTAATCAACAAAACATGTTTATGTCGCAATCCAAAGCATTAGTCGCACAATATGCATCAATATATATATATATATATATATGAGTTAATGGAACTAATATACCTACATACATATATATACGACTATACATACATACATGGACATTATTTTGGATAAGACTCACAAACTATACAACACGCACACACATCGAACACATACACACACATCGTAACACACACACTCCTACATTCCTATTCACATTTCAATTACCTATGTGTCACCAAAGTGGAAAGATAGACAAACTCAAGACTAGTTCTTACACTAGTTGTCTTACCAAAACTCTATGTTTTCCTTCCCTAGATCGATTACTATATCCAAGACACAAACAAACATGAGACTTGATCACATGCTCACAAAAACTTAAGTAAATCACCAAATTAGAACCTTGACAAACAACCACATGAACCCATACCCTTTTGACTACCAAAATCCTCTAAAAACTCTATGAACTTTAGGCCAACAAGTCCCAAGAAGAAGGCATGTGCAACCAAGTCAATATCTTGCCAAAAATGTCACAACACCTTTACAAAACCCATTCCTAGGAGAGTTTACCTTCCACAACATAGGTTATGATCTTCCACTCTTATTCATTCACTCTCTTGTGTATATATAACCGAATGAGAATTGGGAACATCACACCAACACTTTAAAACCTTAACACTTGAAAACCATAACCTCTCACTCCTTTATAACCTTCGGCCGAGAACAATCCTCACAAAACCGAACCCTTGTTCGATCATACACCCTCATCACTACCCACTCGATTCATTTCCAAGAACTAGGAAACCGAAAATGGAAGGAAAGTCGGCCAAAGATCCCATTCATCCTCATTCTAAGTCATTAAAGTGTGGTATTTACACTAACTAATTTCACATTGATTTGGTACATGTTTCTACTCACATTTGCATTCACTCGACTAGGATATCACTCAAACACATACATATCACCATAACATGTTGGTAATAATCGATTTTGGAGGCCACAATGTTGAAATGTATGAAAATAATAGCACTTATGTAAATAACCATGTGTAGCATGTGTGAATGCACATACTCGCACACCTACACACGAGTGCATGCGAGTGTGTGTAGGGTCTATATTAAGACATGATAATCATTTTTAGAACTTAAAGTTAACATAAGTACAAAGGTGATTTTAGAAACATATGTTAAAAGCCACGAAACATGTGTTAATAACATGGACACATGTGTAAACTATGGTAAAACATGGGAAAACGACATTTTTCACAAGATAGACCTAAAACATGTGAAAACACGCCCTATTTTGTACAAATAGGTGGTACACATAACACATGGTGACACAAATAAAACCAAGACATCGGTTTTTGCCACAAATGGTTAATCACGGACAACACACACAATGTGTGACACATTTGGATAACCATACATAAACACACAGTCCATAAAAGTACAAGTCGGGTGAGCAATTGCATGGTAGACAGTACAGTACATGTAACAGTACGGTTACTAGGCCCAAAATTTTTCACGACTAAAAATAAAATGATAAAGAACTTAATAATAATAATAAAGAAATATATAGTTACGAGCGAAGCCGAAAGTATTTTATAGTTATTTTGACGATGGGAATAATATTATACACGTGCGAGACCGGACCGACACCCGATAACGAACCCACCCAACAACCTAGTTGGTGAGTCACTAGGGAGGACACTTGTCCTCCCCATAGTGTGACAACACAATTTACAAAACCATGCTTGGTTTTGTAAATACCATCAAAGGACCCTCACTATAAAAACCCAACCCCACCTCCCTTTTCACCCTGATGAACACATAAACCCAAACACCCTCTGTATATTACGATGAGAGAGAGAGAGAAGCAGGAGCCGGAGACTCCTGCCACCCCACCAGGCGGAGCTCCGGCCATTATTCCGACGAGTCACCCCTAAACCCCACACACATCACACCCACCTTCCTAGCTATTATGATAGAGAGAGAGACAGAGAGAGAAACAGACGAAGGGAGGAAGAAACAGAGGAGAGAGAGAGAGAGCCGGAGAGAAGGCAGACGGTGGTGGTTCCGGCTAGGGGTTCATGACGGTTCCGGTAGTGACGGCTGATAAAGACAACGGGGGTAGTCTGGGTTTCCACTTAGGGTTCCGATTTAGGGAAAAGTAATGGTGATGGGTTACTGAAGCAATAGTGGTGGTTGCGGGTTGTATTGTGGTGTACGGTGGGCTGCTGGTGGAGGGTTATGGTGGTAACAGTGAAGGAGGAGTATGGTGGTGAGGAAAGACGACGGCGGCGGTGGTGTGTTAAGGTTCCGATTGATTTGGTAAGTCATGTTATTGTCTTGGTTGTTCTCAGATCTGGTTAGACAAAATGAAGGTTAATATTATTAGGATATTAGTAGTATTGTAAAGTTTATTGATGAGGGATTGTTATGTAGAAGATGAAGTGCCAAGGCCCGAGTCAACCCAGTTGACTCGGTCAACAAAAGTCAACGGACAGAAGGCTCGGTCAAACTGAGGAGACCCGAGAGGTATAAACGAGAACCCGAATTATCCCGACTTAAGTAGTGATTATCGTATGTACACGTGTGGGACCGCGACTAACACATTGAACCGACCATGAACTTAGATACATATATAAATATGGCTTGGTACTTGACTAGTTATAACAATAACTTAATTGAACATGTGAAATATGGGACATTGGATATATATTGTATACTAGACGAACTTTGCGGATATAAGACTTGGAACCTTAGGACCTATTATTAAGATACAAACCACAAGGTGTGTTTTGGCCATAAAAGATAAGTGGTAAGCGTGTCAATTGTAACATATGGGAACTTGAACAACTAGACACATAAATAGAGGATTCGGACAAGTAATATAGTCGACTATTGAGATGTTAAACGAGATATTGAGGCATAGGATAATGGACATAAGATGAAATAATACGGACACTAGTATAACTTGGTTATTATGCAATTTTGACGACTAAGACAATAAACCATGGACTCGGCTAGTTATAACAATGATATAATTAACTAAGTGGTACATATAGTTATATGTTAATAATTTGACATTTGGAACTCAAAGAACTATGTAAACAACGTAACATAAACATCGGCTATTTAGTTACTAGAAGGACATAAGATGATGAACTTGACAATTAGAGGTTTGGATAAAGAACCTAAGTGTGCCCACACGTGTAACCACAATATTGGTTACACGCGCTAATATTTATATATATTGAATAGGAACTTAACTTGGAATAATATGTGGTGGTGAGACGTGATGTGAAACGCAACCAAAGGTGAGTTCGTGTACTTCCCCTTTTTCTGTTTTACTGTTTTGGGGTGAATAGATGCTTCTGTTTTATAAAACTGTTGTGATGTGACAAGATACTTGGCTGCTGGATACACTTGACACTCATTAACTCAGAGGTGAGCCGACTTAATATATGGGTAGTACTACTTGGGGAAACCCCCACGCAAAGTGGACTCGGGACGTAAGGGCCCGGGAAACCCTCCACGACGGTTATGGAACCATTGCGGCATATATTATGCCTTGTAGATCTATGATAGCAGTAGATAGATCTAGTGTTAGGGTTGAGGTGTTGCTTGTACATCACGTATGTTAAACTGTATAAACTTGTTTATGAAATGATAAACTGTGTTTGGATCCACTTGATTACTTACACGGACTCACCAGTATGATTACTGACCCGACTCTTTTTAAGCATGTGTTCAGGTACTGCATTCGGATGATTTTGGGAGCATACGGATTATGTTCGTTTGTTAGCTAGTAGCGGATTAGAGCTTCTAGAGTTGTGTTCATGTAGAGATCGGACTGACTAGTGGATAACGACCCGCCAGCTGCTTCGACGACCGCCGCGTCTCGACCCGGCATAAATTTTAGTTTATTTATTTAAGTTATGTAATTATATTTTTGAATTAGAAATTGTAAAAATACTAAATATTAGTTATCGTTGCTTCCGTTGTGCAAGTCTGTTACCAATCTGTCGTAACGTCCAGCCCCCTCCTGGTCGGGTTGTTACAGTTCATAGACTTAAGTTGTCCTTATGTGAATCTAGGGCACTTTTGTTCAGACATTCCACATCAGATTCAGTCAGTAGTTAACACTCAGACATCAGGTGAGTTCTCACGGCCCCATTTTTACTGTTTTCATACTTTGGGGGGGGAGCATGCGTACAAGTTCAATTAAATTTTTGACTATTATGTGATTATGAGACAAAAAGGTTGAGAATACTCATAAGCCCTGGTGTCATACATTTTATTGTAACCATTAGCTATGGACTTAGCCATGAAACACCGGAATAGATCTATTAGGTTGACACCCCAACTCTTGGTTAGTCGCTCTAACCAGATGACAGATATCAAAAGAGTGCTTGTATTTCACATTAGATTCATTGGCTTTAGTGTACAATGGGTGAGGCACAAAATTCTTCAAGGTTTGGTTATGAGCTCATGATAGTCACATAATGATTATTGTCTTAGCTAGGCAATGATCCAGTCACCCATGGTTTACATAGAACTCAAAACCCGTGAACTCGCCAACTTAATTGTTGACATATTTTAATTGCATGTTTCTCAGCAAATTAGTTGAGCAACATGGAACTTGGAGTCGCGCATGAGCATCTCGGTGATACCTTGAACCTTATTTTGATTTAATGATTTTAGACAATATCATTTTAAACTATGGTTCCTAAGACAGAGTGTAGAGGATCGTTTTGTCAAAAACAGATTGGTTTGATCATACAAGTCTACTATTCTAGGTGCGGAAACCCTAGAACAGTTACAATATGATAGTTATCGAATCAAACGCACAAATTCACCTTTTCAATTGTCATTTCCATTAATTACTTGTCAAAATGTGATTACAATAAGCCTTACAAGTCAATTATAAAGTTTCAGATTGAACACACACACTAGAGAGCACCTAGACAAACACACACTCTGAAATGGCAAAAGTTACATCATAAAATAAAGTCTCTCCTTATATAGGCCTGCACTTTCACCTTTAGCGTAAGGTCGAATGTGGAGTTTTTCCACATTCGCCCTCCTTGACAGCTCGAATCTGGAATCTTTCTTGACTAACTTCTACATTCGCCCTGTTTAATCTACATTCACCCCTTCTCTGTTCCACATTCGCCCCTACGTAAAACCACAAAACAACTTTATTTCGCAATCCAAAGCACTAGTCGCACATTATGCATTAACACAGTGTTTTGTTTGTTTTTGTTAAACACTGTCGTCTTTTTGATGCATGCGTGACTTGCGTGCTTAAAAACCTTTCGAAGTTACATCTCGCGTTTCAGCCTTGGCGGGGTGTGACAAGTATAATTAGGGGTGCAAACGAGTTGAGTTACTCACGAGCTGCTCGAGCCCGCATCGAAAAATACCTTGAAACAAGCCAAGCTTAATTGAGCTCGAGCTGGTTGTCAAGCCTAACCGAGCTCAAGCCTGAGCTTCGAATATCGAGCTCGAGCTGGTTGCCAAGCCTAAATGAGCCCACTATTAATATAATTTTCAAATAGACTGAATTACAAGTTTTGTCCTTTATGTTTATACCAAATTTCAACGGATGTCCTTTAACTTTAAAATTGATTGGTTTTGTACTTTACGTTTCATAATCTTGCACGGTTTGTCCTTTAAGCCTAACCCAGTTAATTTTTATCGTTAAGTGGAGGGTAATATTGTCTTTTCACCCATTTATAAAAACTTATATATACACACATACCCCTTTCTTTCTCACATTCTTTCCCCCAACTTACCTGCTGCACTACCACCCACCACCTGCCACCGACACCACCACCTGCCACCCACCACCCATCCCACACCAACCACCATCACACACATCCACCTTCACCGCTGTAACCACCCATCACCACCACACCCACCACTCTACCTTCGCCACTGAAAACCCTAGCTACACCATCACTGTACCATTTCTACATGACATAACAACCACCCAATTCACCCTCTCCATCGTACACCATAACCCAAACCACCCTTGGAACCCTAGATCCCAGCCACCGCCGCTGTGTCAGGTTAATACCTGTGTTTGCCGACAACCTGATGAAACAAACGCCGCCGCCGCCGCCGTGAACCACCACCATCTCCTCATCTTCTTTTCTTCCGGTTTCCCTCTCTCCTTTCTGTTCTCTCTCTTCGACCCCCCTCTCTCTCTCTCTACAGATCTGTGTCTGAGATGGTGTGGGTGGGTTTGGGGTTTTCTTCGAGCAGCAAGAAAGGGGAGGGTAGGGGAATGGTTTGTTGTCACACAAGTGGTGGTAGGTTGTGGTCGTCGGGCAGGTGGTGGTGGTCGTCGCGCAGGTGGTGGTGGTTGTGGGTCTGATTTGCTTTGTATTAGGGTCAAGGTTTGGTTTCATAGAATGGAATAAAAGGGGTGGTGGTCGGGAAGGTGGTGGTTGTGGTCGGCGACAGGTGGTGGTCGTCGGGCAGGTGGTGGTCGGCGGCAGGTGGTGGTGGTAGGTTGTGGTGGCTGCAGGTATTAAGAGAGGGGGGTTATATTAATTTTAAATTTTACATTTTGTCCAAAACTTTAACTTAATTACCAAAATAGGCCCTAGAATAGTAGAAAGACGATGTTACCCTCACATTTCAGTTAAAATCTATCCGGGTTAGTGTCAAAGGACGTAACGTGCAAGATTTTAAAAGATAAAGGACAAAACCAATCAATTTTAAAGTTAAAGGATATCCGTTGAAATTTGGTATAAACTTAAAGGACAAAACTTGTAATTCAGTCTTTCAAATAATATATTAAGGGGAGGTGCGCTTACCATGAGTTTTTTCAACTACACTGATTTCAACCAATCCTGCACTGTTACATCACTTCACTAAAACACATTTTTGTAGGCAGCACTACCCTGAACTACCCCTCCCCCCGCCCACATACACACAAAACCACTACCAGAATTTGCTTCACGGTCAGTTAACTAGAACCAGAATTTGCTTCACGAATCCACTACCAGCACCACCGACGGCGGTGTTACCATGCTAGTAGTGGCATGCCCGTAAAGAATTCTGGTAGTGCCCCGTCCCCTTAGAATTGCTAATTATAAATGATGAAAAAGTAGCTTCATTGTATGTAAACTAATGTTTATAACTAAATAATATTATTGATAAATAATAATAAAGGAGTCGAGGCTGAGCCAAACTCGGGCTTAAAAAAATACATGTGAGCCGAGCTCGAAATTTATAAACAAAGCTCGAATCAAGCCGATCCAAACTTAAGCTTAAGCTTAAGCTCGAGTTTCATAACTTAAACGAGCTTGAGCTCGAGCCCCATTCAACTTAGACTCAGTTCAGCTCGGTTGTACCCCTAAGTATAAACATGAGGTGTTCATATAAAATAAACATGTCAATTTTTTTCTATCACAAGTTACTAGGGGTACGTATGTGATATTCGAGCCCAATCAAGCTCAAACTTCTGAACACAGCTTTAGGTATCACATATGGTTTGTTAGGTGTTTTCTAATATTTTTTTCATTTTTATTCTTACGATCTTAGGAGTCAACTTTTGTTTCACCCAGTGGCGAAGCTTGACCCGAAGGTTCGGGGGGTCGGAAGTCACCGGGGGTCAGAAGTCACTAGTTTCGGGGGGGTCGAAAACCAGTTTCGGGGGTCGAAACCCTATATTTTCAAAATTTTCTATACAAATACTATATAATCGGAACTTCTGCGCGAAAATTCGGGGGGGTCGGCCGCCCCCTCCCGCCCCAACTAAGCATCGCCCCTGGTTTCACCAATATTTATCAATTCTTGATTTTGCTATCGATCCTATCATCAAATCTATCTATATATATAAAAGAAAATACTTTTGCTGACGTGGCGTCCATTGGTAACTTCAACCCCCCCTTGAAATCGCCACGTGGCACGATGAGATGAAGACTTTGTTATTTTTGAATTTTTTTGTTTTTATTATTAAAAAAAATCATCCCATTTAAAACCTTTTTCCATATCTCAAACCCTAAAATCCCAATCTCCATTAACCCCTCTCTCTTCCTCCTGCAAAACTAACTGCCGCCAATATTTTTGTGCTCACAATCCCAGTTTTGAGACCCTGTCTTTCGCTCTATCTAAGCACGTAGTAAGAAGGACCGAGAGGGTGTGATGCAAATCGATTACGCGTGGATTAAGGAGGTGGAAGGGAACAGTCAGAAGGTGGTAACAACCAGCAACGACGGTGATTGATCCCATCTAACTCCATATTATTTAATCGGACCTTACGTGTTGCAGCTCCAACAATATCCTTCAAGAACAAAGGTACTGACTTTTTATTATTTCTGAATTGGGTTTTCTTTATTTTGATAATATATGATCTGGGCTTGGTTCTTTTGATGAATCAAGAACTGGGTTTCGGGTTTCTTGATTCTGGTTGGGACAGTTGGGTAACAGGTTAGAAACGTGCCAAGTCATGTTGGTCTGACCCACAAGCATCCTTTCGTTCATTTAGTAAATTTTATAAATAATTAGTACGGTAGTTATGATTAAACAAAAAAACAATTTATACTCTGACCGTCTGACCCATTAATAATAAGAAAGCGACCCAAGTAGACCTATTTGTAAGTCCAAAATGCAACCTCTAATAAACACCATGCGTTGAACATGAATGGAGTAACTTACGGGTCTCAGAGGAAGGCCAAGTGGGCCTAGAGAACTAGCACCTATTTGAGCTATCTTCTCCTTTGGATGATGGTACTTGCACTTTGGCCCGTATTTGCAGTGTCCAATATTCATGAAACAGCTACATTTTGGCTTACCAGGTCGCTCAGGCAGATTAGAAGCAGGTGTTAAAGAATAGTTCTGGTCTGTTTTGTTTAGGTTTTCATCTGTCCGATCGATTGTCGTTGGTTAATAGTTTTTGGGGTTATTTAGTGACTTGCGGTTGTTTAGGTTTGAATTATGAGATCTCTGATTTAGGTTATTTATGATTTCTAGGAATACGTTTCCATCTGCTCTTTTGGGGTTATTTAGTGATTTGGGGTTATTTAGGTTTGACTTTTAAGTTCTCTGATTTAGGTTATTTAGGATCATTAATGGTTTCTAAGATTTGTAAATATTTAGGGTTATTTAGTGTTGGTTTCTAAGATCTCTGATTGAAAAAATAAAACAATTTGCGAAAAGTGTTGCCCTAAGGTATTTTGTTTTGGGTTATAGTAATTAGGTTAAATCTGGAGTTTATTTTGATCTATGGTTTTGGTTTTGATATGTAATGATTTGTATGTTATTAATTAAACATATTGGATTAGCTCGGTACCATGGGACCGAATGTACCGATCCCGAAAATCATAAAAAGTGGGTAGTGGTACTACTGAAAGTGCTCGATACGGTATTTGAAGGTAAATTATCTAAAATTACTGATACGGTAACGAAAGTATAGATCTCAAAAAACTCAGATAGTGGGTAATGAATTGGTACCTAAAATGGCTTGGTATGGTACAGTGCGTACTGGTTCGGTTTTAGCTCCGAGTACCATTTGCTCATCATATAATTGTGTATTTGTATTGCTTTTTGATTGTAGATGATGTCATTGATTTTGTTTTAATCATTTTCTTGGTAAAGTTGTGTTTGATACATTTTTTTGGTAAATGACACTGTTAAATTGTTTATGTTTTCAGTTTATTAGATGAAAACTATGTGATGGAATTATTAATGTTATCTACATGAGCTTTTATGTAATTTTTTTTTCCTAAACAGAATTCATTTTTTCAAGTTAAAACTCTGGTATGTACTTTGTTCTTTGTTTGATAAAATAGTAGACATGTAAAGTTAGTCTGCATTGTATAAAATTTTATATAATTGGGATTTGGATGTTTAGGAGAAGTGTAAGAACTTTGAAGAGGAAGAAACCACTGCATTTATGGCATTTCTGATCATATTAACAACAACGTAAGCTCCATTAATCACTTCTTTAAATTATTCCTTATTCAATAACTAGATCCCATTATATATGTTAGTATTTGACTTTTTGTGTGTACAGCAGGCCACAAAAGGATGTTTGTTTTGAAGTTTTATGCTATTGAAATTTATAATAAGACGGTAGTGGATTTCTTGAACCGTGATTCCAGTCCCATTCGTCTCTTGGATAATCCTGAGGTGAACTATCAAATTTATCATGGCGCGATACTATCTTTGGGTTTCCGTTTTTATTTAATTTTTGTTTTGTTTGATTCTAGAAGGGTACAGTTGTGGAGAAGCTGACAGAGGAGGTATAAGCTAATTCTCTACAGTTGTGTTTTGTTTGTTGTCATAAGGTAATTGTTAGTGGGTCATATGTCGGTTGGGTATAAATCTTGCTGTTAGAGTCTTTAGTTGTGCTAAGGTTTTTGTTTTAATGTAGGATACTGTTAAAATCTCATGATAGTTTTATTAATTTAGTGTTATTGGTTACAAGCAATAGGATTTTGGTTCATTTATGTTGGTACAATGGTTCAACAAGAATGGTCATCAGATATACTGAAATATGCTTAAAAGAAAGAGTCTTAAATTTGTTTGTGATTTCACCGTGTATTTTGAAATCTCTTTTGATTTCACATAGTGTGTGCCTTTGATTTTGAAATCTCTTTTGATATCATCATTTTTAACCACCAATACAGTTTATACATATGATTTGAAGACTGTTTATGATAGTTATGCTATTTATTGCGTTTGATATGTTTTCTATTTATCATTTTTTATTAAGTTATATTAGATTTTTTAATCCCGGGACCTTCCCGGGGTAGTCAGCTAGTACTTATTATAAGTAGGAATTTATGTTTTTTTTCCAGCTCTTTTCACCTTTTCTTTTATGTTACAAAGATAATTAAAACATAAATAAAGGTACAGAATAACAATAATCATAAAGGGAAGATATAATAAATAAAAATGAGGGATACCATTATCGGCCAATTGTGCATATATCTTAAAATACAATTTGACTTATAATAAATTAATTTAATTATTAATAATCAAACATCTTCATTAAGAATATACTTAGCATCTCTCCATTTTCCATTCTATTTTTCCTTACTCTTTTATCTTTTTAGAAAAAGACAATTTGGTTCCTGTTCAAACGGTGGTCACGTGATTTCGCGTTAAACAAGGAATTGACTAGAACGATAAGGAGTACTCGTATATACAAAAACCAAATGATATACACGTGACATTGTAAATATTAATATGAACCAAGGGCATTATAGTCAGTTCAAATCACATTACATACCAATCCCTTCAATCCTGACCTAATAAATAATCCAACCTGTCCTCAAACTCCCTACATTATTATATTCTCCTGCCGACACAAACACACACATATGGCAGCAGAACCTCAACTCTTGTTCGATCTCTTCGATTCCTACTGGTTTTCTAACCATATCTTAAACAAATCCCAAACCCCACCTTCCAAATCTTTTCTAAACAAAGAACCAATCACTAAAACATCTCAAAACCTTGATTTTTCATATGTCCCAACAATAAACATTAGAAGTCAGAGTGACCAACTTTCCATCAACTCCAAACAACATAAGCTCATCACAGTATCTCCAACCTCTGTGCTTAATATCCAATCACCAAAAGAAGTTAAAGATGTTAATGAACCATTGAAGAACAAGAAGAAGTTGAATATAGGAGAGAGAGGAAAAAGAAAGGATATTATTATTAAACACAAGAGTTATAAAAGCAAAAGCAAGAGCTTATCTGAGTTGGAATTTGAGGAGCTAAAAGGGTTTATGGATTTAGGGTTTAAGTTTTCAGAAAAAGATAAGGAGACAAGTTTGGTTTCGATAATTCCAGGGTTGCAAAGGTTAGGAGAAGATGAAAAGGAAGATGTGGATGAAGGGGTTAAGGTTTCGAGACCATATTTGTCAGAAGCATGGGGTGATATGGAGAAGGTTAAGGTTAAGGAAGAAGCAGCAAGGTTGATAAGGATACCGGTGCTTGAGAATGGAGTGGATGTTAAGAATCAGATTAAGTTTTGGGCTCATTCTGTTGCTTCTGTTGTTAGATGACATGGGTTATGGACATGACATGTTTTGAGTTTTTGGTGGTTGTGTTGTACAATCTGTTTTTTTTTTTTTTTTTTTTTTTTTTGAAAAAATCGTAACTGTAAAATACTAAAAATAATAAGATCAAGGCAAGTGTTGTGGTATGTGATAAGTTATGTGATAAGTTTCATTGGGAGATGGGAATTGGGATTGTAGAAACATAATAAAGTATGACTTGGTCAACACAAATTATTGTTTTCAATTTCGGTGTTTCTAGGAATAACATTGTAACGGTCAAGTGTTATATATTTATAGGTTCAAATGAGGTTTCTCCAAATAAACTCGTAGCTCAAACATTACTTAAGAATGGAAAATTCACGCTAGACCCTATGGCTGGCAAATCGTGTCCTAACAAGTTAACAGGTCTCTGACGCGCGTGAACAAATCAAGTTCTAAACATGAACACAACTCGTTTAACACATTTATATCTCATGTTTATAACACAGTTTTATGTTTTATGTATCAAAAAAGGGAAATGAAAGATTTTTGCCTCTTAATTCTAAGTATTAAAAAAAGTCAAAAAATCAAATAGTGTAATTTTCAGTCAAACAGGTCTTATCGTGTCTTAACAAGTTACCCATTGCCAGCCCTAGACCCTGGCTCGACTCGGTTTCATTTGTCTGTTTAACTACTAATTTGAATTTATAAGCATTATGTGCTACTAAGATGGATATAAACTTTATTCTTTTCGGTTTGCTTAGAACGATAACTCACAAACCCGCTTAATCTACTCCTAATTTTAGACGGTTATTGTTTATTGCGTGATTCAAAACTTACACCTATAAGAAAGAGGTAGGGATGTTCATCGGTTCGGCTTACGGTTTATTTGGTTTATTCGATTCGATTTATTCGGTTTTCAAAATTTTGTACCTCAAACCAAAAACCAAACCAAACCAAATTAGGAATATGAAAACCAAACCAAATTCAACCAAATTGAATTCGGTTTGGTTTAAAACCAAACAAACCAAATTCAACCAAACAAACCAAATTGAAACGAAAATTTTTTTTTCTCTAACTTATATACCTATATGTTCCAAAATCCAAAAAGAAAGTTTGCAATAAATATAAACCAAAAAATCAAACCACGCAAACAGAAACATTATAAAAATTATAAATAGTAAAATGAACCCTAGTTTACTAGTTTATACTCAGATTATTACCTCTATAAATTTGTGAGCTTTATTTATTTTGGGTTGGGTTTAATATTTTGGGCTTATATATTATATATGAGTTATTAAATATTATTATTTTTATATACTAATTAATTATTTTAGCTGTTTATTTTTTGTATGTTAAATGTTGCCCTCTTTCAAAATGGGCAACATTTAACATACCAAAAATACTACTTGGCTAAATGTCCATGATTCTCTTTGGTTATTCCTCAAACTTTTTATTTTTGAAAAGAGACTTTATATCAATAGATCGAAAAAATCAAAATCATTACATAAATTTATAATTCTCAATTGATTTCTTGGGTTTTGCTAGCTTCTGTTAGCATATCTTTTTGCTTATAAAACTCACCGTTTGAAAAGAAAAAAATAATAATAATAAGAAAAAATTAAATAAGAAAAAAAAATAAGATATTCAAGATGAATACGTATATATCTATACTATATTATAAAGCATTTCCCAATTACTTCTTAAAAAATAAGAGGTACAAGTATATTTGCTTATCATATAATACATAATGCACAACTTAACTACCTTTTAGGGGTAAATTTGTCTTTTATACAATACTTACACATTTGCCCCTCAACTTTACTCAAATTTTGTTTATTTAAATAATAATTACACTTTTTACCATTATTATAACCAACTACCCCTCACGATTTTTAAATGTCTATAATTTTTTCATACGCTAATATTTCGTTAATATTATTACACCGTATAAACGACGTTTTTTTCTCTTTAATTTGAGTATAGTATTGCTATAGTTTTTTAAATTTAAAAAAATGATATGTTAAGATTAATTAATAATTGAAACGAAAACAAACGAAAATAAACCGAAAGCTTCTATATCTATACTATCTTATAATACATTTCCCAATGACCTCATATAATTTAAGTTTTACAAGTATAATTGGTTAGAGTACAACACATAATCCACATATTAACTATTTTTTTAGAGTAATATGTCTTTTATACAATACTTACACATTTGCCCCTTAACTTTACTTAACTTTTGTTTATTTAAATAATAATTACACTTTTTCACCCTTATTACAACTAACTACTCCCATGATTTTTAAACATCCATAACTTTTTTCATACATTAATATTTTATTAATATTATTACACCGTATAAATGAGCATTTTGTTCCCTTTAATTTGATTATAGTATTGCTATAGTTTTTTTAATTTAGAAAATTATATGTTAGGGTTAAGTAATAACCAGAACAAAAACAAAGGAAGTGAGAAGTTACGTTTGCACATGTAACTTCTCACTTTCTCACAGTCACCCTATTTTTTTGCTTAGCGTATCACGTAAATTATTGCTATGTATATATTCATCTGTTTGCACTTCCGCTAGCACATAGGATTTTGTGGCAAAAAAAAAACATATTTTTATTTATTGAATTCAAAATCTTGTTTAAATTGTTTACCACTTACTCAGCTGATATTATTTATTAATGTCAGAATTTTATCTTATTTGTGTATGTAGAAAACTTTTGGGTAATAAGTTGTTGAATGAGTAGATACACGTTGTGATATAGTTCTCAACTTGATTTCTTTAATGAAAAACAAAATAATATAGTTCACAAATCGGTGTTTTTTTGGATATATATATATATATATATGTTTATGGAAGGAAAATATCTTGAAACATATAATTTGATAGTTGAAATCTATATACATTATGTATAATTTGATCGGTTAATTCGGTTATGCCTACTGAAAGAACTTCTTTGCCCCCCCCCCCCAATTTTTGTTCATAGTGTATTTTTTAACCTAAAAATTCCGAAAAAATTTTATACATTTAGTATGCCCCCCCTGATTTTACCGAAAATGCAGTCTAGCCCCGCTAATGATTATACCACACACCAAGACAAATATTTTGGTCAATTGATTTTTGTTTAACCTAACCAATCTAAATGTTATTACCCGCTGCAACGCGCGAGCACCCCACTAGTTGATATTGAAGCAGCTCTAGGATTTAATTATTTAATGATTTTTATTGAAAATTGTGGGTAATTCATCTTAAAGTGTTTCAATGTTTGAGAAGTGAATTTATTTGGGGCTGGTAAAAAGGTTAGGATGGATTTTGAGCTAAATCTGATTTTGATGAAAAACAAGATAAAAATTATGTTGAACACACACTAAATATTAAATAAAACCCACTAAGACCGGGTGTAATGGTTTGTTAATGGGGCGCTAATGCCCTACTTTGGCGCCCAATTAACCTCGAAACACCCCCCCCCAAGTTAATGGGGCGCTAATGCATGCCCAACGAAATATTTCGCGTGGGTGAAATTTTTGATGGGTCAATCCTGTTGTGCCATGTGTCAATTATAAAGTTAAAAAAATGGCAGTTGGAGGTTTGGATGGAGCAACGGTAAAAAAAATATATTATAAATTCAATTCATTTTTTAAACAAACAACCAAAATCAAACCAAATAAAACACACACATCTTCCCTACAATTTTATAAACTTTACCAGATTCTTTTTATAAAAAATATGAGTTCCCCGACCTCGTTATCTAGCATCCGGGATTATTGTTACAAAGAGTTTTTAGGCGATACGAGTGAATCAACCGACGAGGAGATCGAGCAGGAGGTGGTTGCAAGTGCTTGTGCGGTGGCAACGAAGTATATGCAACATGTTAGTAATCCTCCACGTCCTATTTTGCGAAGAAAATGTATGGAACGCGACCGCATGGCGGCGAACGCTCGTTTAATGAAAGATTACTTTGATGAAGACCTAACTTATGCGGATCCAAAAAATTTTAGTTTCCGGATGAGCTAACGTTTATTTCTACGCATTTCGGGAGATTTAGAAAACACGTTTGACTACTTCAAGCAAAAGCCGGATGTGAGAGGGGCGCTTGGATTTACCGCGATTCAAAAGTGTACTTCAGCGCTACGCATTCTTGCGTACGGAAACACGACCGACATAAACGACGAATACTTAAAGTTGGCCGAGAAACCGACACGCGACACCTTAGAGCATTTTTGTCAAGGTGCACTACAATTTCTTATATAATTTATTTATTTATTATGTTATTTAAAATTTATTTATTTATATCATTTAAAGTTTATTTATTGATTCTTATAAAAGTTATATTTTTTAAAGAAATATTACACTTGTACAGGGCGCGTTACCTAAGACGACCAAGCTGGTACGATCTACAAAAGATATATGAGGTTCATTCAAATGAACATGGTTTACCAGGAATGATTGAGAGCATTGATTGTCGTCATTGGTCGTGGAATAATTGTCCAACGACATGGCGAGGTCAACACACACGAGGTAACTAGGGAGTGCCAACGGTAATTCTTCAGGCGATGGCTTCACATGACCTTTGGGTTTGGTCGGCTTACTTTGGTGTCGCGAGGTCATGCAATGACGTAAACGTTTTTCACCAGTCGCCACTTTTCGAAGATTTCATTTCTGCTAGAGCACCAACGGCATCTGTTTATGCTAATGGAAACTATGACCCACACAGATACTTTTTGGCCGATGGAATATATCCTAAGTATTCGATTATCGTGAAGACGTTCACTAATCCGTTCGATAAAAAAAGAGCATATTTTAAGAAAGTGCAAGAGTCTTCGCGAAAGGACATTGAGAGATGCTTTGGGGTGCTTAAACAGCGTTGGCATTATATTGGAAATCCGGCTCGTGCATGGACCAAAGAAAACATGAGAGATTGTATGTATGCGTGTATAATCATGCATAACATGATTCTAGAAGACGAAGGAAAGGCAACGTGTCAAAATTATGTACCAGACGCACCAACGGAATTGCCACAAGCGACACCGGCGGAGAGAATCCTCAACTCGCTTGAGGTGCGTAACGAGGATACACATAACACTTTAGCGTTGGATTTGGTACAACATGCATGGTCGGTTCGATATATTCCGCACGAGGGCGACGAAGAAGAGGAAGACGAGAATGACGACGAATACAAATTTGACGAAACTGATGAAGTGTAGCTTTATTATTTTCCGTATTTTTTTTTAATTTTAGAATGCTCGTTTTTTTAATTTATTTTTCGTATTTTTTTTTTAATTTTAGAATGTTCCTCTTAAGAGTTCCAAGACTAGACGCAAGTGTTCCTCGTGGTCCTCCTTGCTCTTGGAATAGATCAGAATATCATCAATGAAAACAATCACGAATTTATCAAGATAAGGCTTGCAACACGATTCATCAAATCCATAAAAACTGCTAGCGCATTGGTTGACCAAAAGGCATGACCAAGAATTCAAAATTGCCATAACGAATTTGAAAAGCGCTCTTCGGAATGTCAGCTTCCTGCACTCTCAACTGATGATACCCGGGCCTCAAATCAATCTTCGAATAGAAGCTAGAACCTTGAAGCTGGTCAAACAAATCATCGATACGAGGAAGAGGATAATGATTCTTGATGGTCACCTTGTTCACCTCACGATAGTCGATACACATACGAAGGCTTCCGTCTTTCTTCTTGACAAACAAGATAGGGGCTCCCCACAAGGATGAACTAAGCCGAATAAAACCCTTCTCCAATAACTCCTACAACTGACTGGACAATTCATGCATCTCAGGAGGTGCAAGACGATAAGGGGCTCGAGCGATAGGGGCCACACCAGGTGCAAGATCAATATCGAACTCAACCTGATGATGAGGCGGATGGCCAGGTAATTCTTCAGGAAACACATAAGGGAAATAACGAACCACATGAATATCTTCAAACTTCTTCTCCTCCTAAGATGAAACAGAAACAAGAGCCAACATGGCAAAAATAACCCTTCCGAAGATACTTATAGGCGTTCATACAGGAAATAATACTCAAAGGGACACCACATTTCTCACCACACACCAAAAGAATTTCTTCATCAGGGAGGGGAAGTCGAATGACTTTATCGAAACAAACAATCTCAGCACTATACAACGATAACCAATCTATGCCTACCACAACATCGAAACTACCCAAGGACACTGGCATAAGATCGATATGGAAAGACAAACCCGAAAGCTCTAAGTGACACTCCTTAAGAATATGCATCACCTTGATTTTCTAACCATCAGCCAATTCTATCAAGTACGTAGCCTCTAAAGGTGTAGGTACTATATCTACCAACTGACTAAACTCAGCAGATATGAAACTCTTATCGGCACCCGAATGAAATAAAATAGAAGCATAGCAATCATTAAGAAGAAACGCACCGGTAACAGTATCAGGATCCTGTCGAGCTTCACCCGAACCAATGACGAAGGCACATGCACTTCTGCCGCCACCTTCGTTGTCTTTACCATTCCCATTCCATCCAGCGTCTCCCTATTTCAGCTTTGGGCAATCCTTCCTAAAATGCCTAGTTTCACCACAATTGAAAAACCCTTGATTACCATGAGGTGCTGGAGCAGGAATGACAGCTTGAACCTGCTTTGGCTGAAGATAGACCCTACAATCCTTAGCCTGATGACCGATACGCTTACAACGATTGCAACGATACCTATCACAATTCCCATAATGATGAAACCCACACTAGTTACACTTTGGAAGCTTCCCGATATACCCACCTTGCTTCTGATTAGACGAAGAACCCACAGCCACAAACTTCCTTGCCTGCTGCTGTGACTGCACTGGAGTTGAATTCTTAGCAACATTCTCCCATTTCCACTTACGGCTCTCAGGGGCTTTCACAGCAGCACCCCTAGGAGGCAAAGCACCATCATCAACATCCTGATTGGTTAGCTTATGGGCCAACCTAATAGTTCCTTGGAGAATAGCACAATCATTTGCGGTCACCGACCCGCGAATCTCCGGTACCAGTCCAGCAACATAGAACTCGATCCTCTTATACTCAGGAGTTGCCAAATACAGGCACATTAGTGCCAATTCATGATGGCGAGTGGTATACTCTTCAATTTCAGACCCCACGATCTTGTGGTTCCACAACTCATGCTCTAACCACTTAATCTCATCCCTAGGACAAAACTCACTCTTCAGACGAAACACAAACGGTGCCCACGGCATAGTATTGGCATCAGCCAAACCAATAGTCCGGACAACAGAGTTCCACCAAGTCGGTGTGGGGCCTTCCAAGGTTCCCGAAGCAAATTTCACATGATTCTCAGCAGGACAATTACACATGGCAAAAGCAGACTCAATGGGGCTTACAATCCTTGAACATCTTAAAAGTACACACTTGCTGACCATGAGGAGGTGGCGGTGGAGGATTAACAACGTTCCCTGTAACAACAAGCAACACTAATCACCAAAATGAATACAATACAACAAAAGACAAAGATGAGGATAGCAGTAATCAAATTACCACCAAGGCCTTGCTGAGCGGCTTGGAATGTAGCAAGAGCAATAGACACCTGCTTCTGAATCAGATTATTCAACTCAGCCTAGGTCATGTTGATGT
This sequence comes from Ambrosia artemisiifolia, assembly GCA_032199755.1. Taxonomy (NCBI): domain Eukaryota; kingdom Viridiplantae; phylum Streptophyta; class Magnoliopsida; order Asterales; family Asteraceae; genus Ambrosia; species Ambrosia artemisiifolia. The sequence goes on along the minus strand of CM063519.1, from coordinate 45,758,506 downwards.
TGCCACGGCTCCCTCCGCGACCACCACCACCACGACCACCAGTACAACCACCACCACGACCACCACGAGCTCCAGACATTTTCTGCCTAAACAAGGAACAAGACATTCAGATTCACTACTAGTATAAAACTACAAGCAATCAAAATGAATTTGGGAACTGGGTTCAACCATGACCATTGGTTCAAACATGAAGTCCACCAGGATTTTCATGCATTTCAACTTATGATTTCGTGTACACCCGAAATGATAAATTGCTCTACATGGTCCTCTAGGCGTGCTCCTAGCTTGAATTTCAAGCCACTAGATACCCACAGATTAGAAGAGATATTCAACTTATAACGATCCCCAAGTGAACAACCACTCAGAGGCGTACTACAACGAGTACAAGTGCATGATAGTGTGTATAGGCAAGTGTGTTTATTGGAGCATAGAAGGGAGATGTCCGAATCTTGGAAAGATCCCGAGAGTACACCGAGGCCACTCCAATGTACGCCACCACCGTGCAAGATCGACAGGCCTTTTCGCCTCCAAACCCAAAAAAGAAGATAGGATAGAAACAAAAGATAGAACAGATGAAGATAGAATGAATGATGTAACATATAGATGATGATGATGATGATACTAACACCCCAGCAAAAATTAGTAAGTTCCCCACATAATACGACTCATAGGTCTGTGACTGTCTAGTGTGTAAGACTCGGCTATATACTAGACCTTACATGCAGTCTTAGTTCACAATAACCATTGGTTCTGATACCAATCTGTCACACCCACAAATTCCACTTGCGGGGTTTTACCACGAGGCGCGTGTTACACTAGGATCCAAGTCAACGGTCACAATAAACGACAACTATATGAATAAAATTACGTAAGATAAACCATTGCATTTTCAAAAGACCATTAAGTACAGCGGAAGCAAAATATGATTACAATCCAAACCACTAAGTATTAATAAACGAAAAATGTTATAAAACATGCATATGATAACTAGAAGTCGTACGACTCCGTGCGCCTATCCAATTACTGCTACCTTAGCGACCTGAGAAACATGCTAAAGATGTCAACACATAATGCTGGTGAGTTCACAGGTTTTATGATAAATGTTTTATAAGTTTTGAAAGATCATTCACGTTACTACTATGTTATAAGACTGCTAGCTAGGAGTATGAAAGATACTACTATGATTTGGAAACCATTACTGACTTGATGTTACATGAAACTGCCCACTGAACTACTGTCCCATAGTAGATTTTTATGACCGAGACAATATGTACATGTCCAGCTCCCAGCTGACCCGAGTGGGGTTCATCAGTCCCAATAGATCTATCCACATTTCCCCCGTTATGCATCTCGCATATTCATGGTATTCCCCGGGACTTAAAAGAATCGCATAGTAAAATAAAAGTTAACACTAGTATAACATGATCTTTAAGAATCCAAGTATGAAGCATGTCCCTCCCCCAAAAATGAAAACACTTAAAGTGGGGCCGTGAAACTCACCGTAGGTTGCATCTTCTTATCAAAAGAATAACCGACACAAGCTGATAGTCCCAACTATTGGCGACCTATCATAAAATTTGTATAAGATACTAGACTAATAACCCGTAGGTTAACTAATCCCCGATTGTCCAGATCATGACTACGTATGTTTGAAAATGTGTTTGGATGTTGACCCGGCACACCGGACAGACCCAACATCCCGTCGGTGACCCGTTACACAAGTTGATCAAGTACATATAGTTTTTACACAAGAATCACACATAAAACACTTAGTTTGAACCAAAAATCACATTTCTGCAGTCGTGGGGTCGAACGAGAAGATTTATGGATTGGTTCGACCTATATATAGGTCGAATGAGCCTTAGCTCAGTTGGTTGGACCCTTCAAAAAGGCGAACCAAATTTTCCTTTGACCCAATTGTTGCAGAAACTCATAAAACACACCAAATCTCATCAAAACATTCCGAAAACATCACGAAACATCATAAATCATAGCAATTGTTATCATCTAATCTATCCCCATAAAACCCTACCCTTTATGCCCTGAAATCTGTCCATTACAAGTAGCAACCACAACGTTCCCAAAATGGCAAATTATGAAAATATCACATCAATGCATGTAATCTTTTCCCAAAATGGAAACTATCAAAATAACTTCATATGCAGGTCAAGATTCACAGACTATATGAGTGCAATGAATCCCTAATCACATTATCATCAACACTCAACAAAACAAAACCCTAGATCTAACATAAAACCCCCAAAATGGATGAAAATCCATCAATCATCTAATATACCTTATAATAACCATAAATCATCATCTAAGACAGTCCTAAATCATTAACATATCATTTATTCATCATTCAAACATCATACAACACATAACAATTCATTTAAACATCATCAAGATAAGGATTTTTGTATGAAAACTCACTATTAATGAATAGATTTAGTTTAGAAAGATATTAGAAATGTTTTTATTCATGAAAACTTATTTATATCAGATCTGGACACTTAGGGTTTGATAAAAACGAATGACATTTGATTAAAAAGGTTTTAGATGAAGAACACACCTTGAATCTTCTCTTTTTTATGTTATGGAACTTGTTTTTAGGTTAGGATCTGGAAAACGACGTCAAAAACTCCTCCTTACAGGTTTGGGGTTGAAAGAGAGCACTTGGAGGCGAGTTAGGGTTGTGAAATGATGAAAAAGTTGCAAAGTATGGTATTTATAGTCAACATTGGTTCGCACCCTTGCAGGGTTGAACCAAAGCCCATTCGACCTTTAACAGGTCGAACCAACCTCTTTATATTTGGTTTGACCTCCCTCAAGGTCGAACCAAGTCCCTAGATTCCAAACTTTTGTGATTTTTCCGTTTTAACCCATTTTAACACATGTTAACCCTATTTTAAAACATGTTAACACATTCTAACACATAAATATGCAATTCTGACATATGTTAATTATATCTAATCATATGAACACGTATTTATACATTGCATATCATATATAGAACAAATCATGCTTAGTATTTAATCCAACCATGTAATTTCACCAACAACGGGACTCAAGACTCGTATGTGCGTATGATACTCCTAATGATCCTCCGAATCATTGAACCCTAGACAATACGTAATGTAAACCGACTCAACTAACCTAGTCAAGTACGTTAAATAAATGTTTTCGCTAAGGTAGACTTATATGTTTGTAAAAGTATTAACCTGAATTTGTCAGGTATCACATCATCCCCCTGTTGAAAGAATTTTCGTTCCGAAAATTGCTCGAAGCCAAAAAGGAAAAGACGAAAAGAAAGAAAAATTTTCCGGTTACTACATAGCGACTTTCTTGATCATAATTTAAGCTTCACTCATCGATCTATTATACGAATTTCTCGACTTGCCTCTTGTAGATTGTGAGTCGTTCGACTTTGACTTTCATTGACCAAACTTTGACTTGTTGATAACATTAGACTACAGATTTTAGACTTAACAAAACCCCCTTAGTTTAATGTTATCAAACTCTTGTATCATCTTCAGATCCGTCAACATCTACATACTGTGATTTTCTAATTTGGCAAAGCTTCAGTCTCAAATACAATTCCCAACAATGCTCCCCCTAGCTGATGCTTTCTAAATTTTCTTTGCTAAAGATTTTATTGTCACTTTGGTCTTTGAGTACTCTTATCACACAATCTCCCCCTTTTTGCATGCATCATCTTTGACAATCAAGAACATACTTTTTCAACTATCGATAGCTTAGATGTAGGAGGAGGATTCCTAACTCGTTAGCTTCTGCAAACTTGAGGAAGCAGGTGCTTTGGTCTGGTATCTTGCTCAACTGATGATCAACCATAATTGCAGCAACTAGTCGAAGAAACCTATTCACAATCACAAACACAACTCTTAATTTTCTTTAGACAAATTCAACATACAGACAAAACCTATTCATCTGTGGTGTGCAATAAGATGAGTATCTCAAGCGGTTTGAGACAAAAATAATGTGATATGGAAGACTTAAAAACAACTGTACACAAATAAGATATTTTTGGATTTAAGTTTTTTTTAGTTGTAATCATTTTTTTTGTTTTTTTAGCTGCCATCAACCATCGAGATATAGAAGGGATCAGATATGGGATCATACCAACTGGAAAAGCCTATGCACATTTTAATATTCTTTAGGATAGCTACGACTTAAGTACGATTACCGGTATGTTTGTCCTCTTAAATCCATTCACCAATCTTTCAACATGCATTCGGTGTTTGATTATCATGTTTTTGGTAGACTTAGGATGAAGCTTATGGACCCCATACTTGTTCGGTTAAACTTTTCTGTCCTCGTGGTCTTTTGAGATCAGGTGGTAAGAGCTTCAGGTCTATGTTTCCATAAGCAAAGAAGATGACCATCTGTTGTACTTATATTCTATATATGGTAACTTAGGTGATGAGAGCTTTAGATCTATGTTTTGATAAGCAGAGAAGCTAATCACCTTTAGATAAAATCAGAGGATAAGAGCTCCAGTTGTATGTTAGCATAAGCAGAGGAGATGATCATCTGATTTAAGGAGCTTAATTATATATTATATCCTTTATTCCTAATGCATGACGCTAACATTGCATGTCTTTTTGCTCCTTTTGGATGATTGCACACATTGGTGTCTTTTGATTGCACGCAGTGGTGTCTTCTTCTTCTTTTTGATTAATATATATATATATATGTGTGTGTATGTGTGTATGTGTGCATAACATTGTGTGTCTTTTATGAAAACATATATCTAATCTCTCAACCCCTTTTTGGACATAATCAGTTCGTGAAATCCTGCAATAAGATGGGTATCCACATTGTCATACAATCATTATCTTCACAAAGATGCAGTTTACTTGTCTGAAATGCTGAATCTACTAGCATATCGTTAACTTGGAGCCGCAACATCCATCAAATCCTATTCTTGTGAAAACATAATCAAGTTAGATCCTATCCTTTCCCACAAAAGATCAAGATTATTTATATAATCACATCCCACAGTCGAGAAAGTATTTTAGTACTCGCCTAAACTTTTATTTTGTATAATCCCCTTTTTGTATTTTCTTTTACAATTCTTTTTGTTTGTTTGTTTTTTAAATAAATCTTAAAAAATATCTATGAAAATTAAAGTATTCCGCATCAGGTACACAAAAAATATGAGTGTGTGATAGCGGTGTTGATTGTGCAACCAGGTTAGATACCATAACCAAACCCATGGGATTTCCACTCCAAACCTGTTCATAGAACAACCGCTATCAGTAACCGGTGTTACTAACCTGCCTCCTTGGCAGTTCCTGCACTCAGAAGTAAATCAATTAGAGAGGGGAACCCAGGACACCGTGGTACTGGGTGATCCGTTTTCATCAGAGTATGTGACTTTCCGATATGCCAAACATTTTTCCTCATTAGTTTCACATTCAAATTGTTTGATCGCTAAACCAGTGTTGGTTTTAAAAAACAATGTGTAAAAGATTTAATTTTTGAAACAATTTCATGTTTAAGACCCAGATGAAAAGATTGTGGTTTTAATGCTTTGGTCCTTTTCATCTTTGAATCATGTGAAACCGGTTTCACATGTGGATATCTTGATAGTATATGCGTCATCCTGTCATTCAAAGATGTGTGCATTTTATGTTTTGATCCAGAGAAGCAATTCGTATTGCCTTTACCGTCTGGATTGTGTCATTCCAAACATTGCTTGAGCACATGACCTTCTTAATTTACCACACCTAAAGCAAACTTTGGATGGATTTTGATGCTTTATTGTCCCGTGTGATGCAACTGGGGATATGGATTGTTTTGAGCTTGATTTGACTTGTTGAGAAGTATGGGGCCTTACAACACCTTATAACTCTCTGATCTTTGACCTCTTGTGATTTTCATTCATCACTCATTCATCATCTGAATTTTAGCATCTTCTGCAAACAGATCTTCTTCTAGTAGTGTCACACCCCGCCAAGGCGGAAACACGGGAACGTGATTCGAAAGGTTTTCAAGCACAAGGTTCGAGCAACACACATAATTTATTTAAAATAGATACCATTAAAAGATGGATGATGTCATATATTATTAAAATAATGAAACATTGTCTGAGAAACTATGAAATTGTCTGAAAACACATGACTCTAAACACCTGGATAACATGTGACTAACACAACCACATCCATGGCGGTACCACTTAGTGCTAGCTCAAACCTCTCTCTCAAGTCCCCGATCTCCATAATCAATTACCTGAAAAATATGCATGAAAGATTTGTCAACAATAATGTCGGTGAGTTCACAGGTTTTAATGTACCATGTAAAGTGCTCGTGTAATCCGTGTATGACCAATCATAGGCTAGCTAAGCGAATGATTACTATGAAAACCATGAGTCCCATAACCAAACCTCATGACTTGTTGTGCCTCGCGCATTGTACAATAAAGACAACGTATGTATAGTAGAATACTAACACCCTTTTGTATGTAACCGGTAAAAGCGACTAACCAAGAGTGGGGGTGTCAACCCAATAAATCTATTAAAGTGTTTCATGGCTTTCGATAGCTAATGTTTATAGTATAATGTATGTACGAGGGCTTTTGAGCTCATGAACCAAATGTCTCATGTTCCACATGGTAGTCACGATAGAATAACACACAAAATGTACTAGAATTCTAGCATGTTTATCCCCCAAAAATGTAGAAATAGTAAAAGGGGCCGTGAAACTAACCTGATGATAGTACGCATGGTCTGGTTAAGCTGAGATGTGCGGTAACTACCGTCCTAACAATGGTTTCCCTATGATTGTCAACAGTATAGTCAGTTGTATATTTGTTGTTTGTTATACAAGTTGTTCACCCAACATTTGTGGGCCCTGGTTTTAGTGTACGTGGGGCATGTTTTTGTGCACCTGACGATTTATACTTGATTTATGTGTACTTGAAAAGGGCGCGGCTCTGGAAATCCCGGGTGTTTTGTCGTAAGATGATTTTTATTGTAAACAAAGTAGACCCCACATGTCGTTATGGTTTGTAAATTGACACCAATTCGTCATGTGTGGTTGGTTTTTGGGAAAAAAAAGTGTATTTTAACATAAGTTTATGCCCTTTTAATGCCCAGATAGCCTTAACATATGTTTTGGCCTATTTAACACATGTTAAGATATTATAGCCGAAGATAATGTATAACATAGGTCTCGAATTCGATGGTTTAGTGAATTAAAATGGGTCGATTTACGCTTATTAAGTTACCATCAAAGCTATGCAATGTGTTTTAGTGGGTTTGTGATGAAAATCGATTATAATTACCTCTAACATAAGCCTTAGCTTTGAACATAAACCAAGTAAGTTTTGATTATGAAAACCGGTTCTTAGTCAATCATTTAAGTCGTGTTTGATTCTAAAACATTACCCCGGTGATGGTTGCATTATTAAAGCCGGTTATTATTACAAAAATAGGGCATTTCGACAATGTGATCCCTAGATAGTTCGAATAACCATAAGTGAAACAACGTGTGCAAAACACATGCAT